>CM046444.1:40602996-41246745 GCA_025506515.1 Flaveria trinervia
CCCAGAGGCATCACACATCATAAACTCCACCCATTGACCCTTAGAAGGTGAGGTAGCTCAGGTTCTTTCTTGTTATCAGTATCAGACACGAGGGTGGTTTTTCTTTCCATAACCAGATTTGTGCAGTGCCTGTTTATGATAAACAGTCGTCTGGCTTACAGGTTGGACTTTAGGTTCACTAGCTCTTCTAGGTGGAGTTAGAGAACTCCACTGAGAAGACCTAGGTCTAGAGTCCAGAAGATCAATCTTCTTCCTAGGTGTCTGATAGAAATGACAGTCGGAAGCAATGTGTCCACATTCTCCACAGTTGTAGCATGACCTGCTATCAACTTTATGAGTAGACTTTCTTTGTGGAGAAGTGCGTGACACTCTAGTAACATCAATCACTTTAGTTTTTGACTCTTGGATGTTTGATGTTTTCTCTGGTGTAGCAAACTTTACTGATTTAACCTGTTTTACTTTTTGGTTAACTAGGTTTTTGACTTGCAGCATGTGAAAAGTAACATTTGAAGTCCTTTTAGGTTCTGATTTGACTCTATTTGACCTGACTTAAATTAACCTTTTCAAAGTTCATTTTCCAGGTTAACACAAGGCAATTTACCCTTTGCCTTTGAAGTGGCCTCGTTTTGTTTCTTATCAGATTCAGTAGATGAACATGAGGTGTCTGGATCAGTAACAAGAGGAGTGGTCACCACATGATCCTTGATGGGGTTATTATTTACTGGTCTAGACTTAGTGGTCATCATCAGGTCTCAGGTGGTGGTGGAACCACTTTGTAGCCTAATCCCTCCCCGTTATTCCTTTCTCTCACTAAGTGTTGAACTATGTGTGAAGAACTAGTCCAACTATGCAGTTTCTGTTTTAATGAATTAACTTCGACTTCTAGAACTGCCTTTTGTTTCTTAGTGTCTTCTAGGAGTTAAGATAGTACCTAATGTCGTTTGCTTGGTTAAAAGCCACTACTTCGGTTTCCCTAAGTTGCTTAGTCAATAGGTCTATCTTTTCTTTATAACAATGCTCATTTTGTTTTAGCACTCTATTTGCCTCAGTGCACAGACGTAAATCTTTTACAAAGTTATCATATGATCTAATAACCTAGCAAAATTTTCATCTATGCTATTCCTAAACGTGTCACAATCAGAACAAGCATGGTTATTAAAAATTTTGTCAGTGGTACTTACCTGAGTTGGTTCAGAAGTATTAGCCATCAGTGCCGCATCAGATGATTCTGGTTCTGTCGACTCTGGCTTTTCTGTCTCTGATGTGGAAACTTCCTCATTTGGCTTGTACTGACCTCGACTGCAGTTGTTTCTTCACTATGTGACATTGCAATTTCAACTGCTATATCACCTTCACTCGCAGAATCATCGTCAATATCCTCAACACTGGCAATGTTAGATTCTCCTGGTGAGACAAACCTAAAACTCAATCCTGTCCTTCATCATCATGAGCAGTTAGTGCTTTTGGATCCTTGTTCGATGAAGTAGAATTAGAGGGTTGCTTGTCCTGGCGAGTAAATGATGAGAACGGGTTCCCATTCCCCTCTTCTTTGGCTTTGAAACATTCTCGTTTGAAGTGCCCCTTCTCACCACAGTTAAAGCAGGTCACTTTACTCTTGTCGAAGCCAAAGGTGGTGTCCTTAGTAGCAACCAAGTTCTGTCCAGTCTTTTTCACAAACTTCTTCGCCCTCCGAACAGCACTTGCTAAGGCCCACATTATATCCATTCTTTCAAGCTCCATCTCATCCACCTGCTCGTAGTCCTCATCTGCCAGATGGCAGTTTCCAATCTTCCCAGCAACAAGTCCATCATATGAATGAACCACTGCTGCTAAGAGATCCATATGCTCTCGTGCTACTTCCACGGTCACATTACCGAAGTTCTCGGTCTTCAGTTTGGTAGGTTTGCTTCTGATCCATATGATGGGTACATGATGACCCAGACGTGTCTGATCCAGAAGGAGAAGCATGTGAGGGAGCTGACGAGCTAGACACAAAAGCAGTCTGGAGGGGTGCTCAGAAGTCTTAGCTTGAGGCGTGGCGTTATATAAAGGTGGATTTTGTGTGTACGAAGACTTCTAAGCTCTATACTTCATCCTTAGTGCTTCTTCTCGCAACTTAAGAATGAAGTCATTTATATCTAGCTTTACAAGGATTCCATTCTGTCTCAGGTTAGACATGAATGTAGCCCACTTATCAGGCAACCCGTCTGCGAAGTTCTTACCTTTTCTTCCATGGTAGTAGCCACTCCATGTGTATGCAATTCGCTCATCAAGTGGTAGAATCTATCTATGACTTCGTCCAAACTTTCATTACCAATTGATGAGAAGTTATCGAATTCCTTCTTTAACCCTTTGCCTTGATTGCCTTCAATGATGCATTACCATCATATCTCTTCTCTAGCGCATCCCACTGTTTCTTAGACTGCTTGTTCTCGGAATACTGGTGGAATATGTCTTTGGGGATAGACTGAGTGATCAATGCATAAACTCTTTTCTCTGCATTGTACTTTACTTTCTGTGCGTCTGTCATCCCGCTTAATGTTAGTTTAACCCCATCAGCTCCCACTGGTGTACTATAACCTATCTCAATGGCTTCCCACAGATTAGGATCTACTCCATAAGGTAGATCTCAAAACGTTGTTTCCAGTTGGGAAACTCATCTAAAGTCAAGAGCTTTGGTGGTTTATTGTGATTCCCCACCTCACTCTCAAGCAGCAACAGATTCTGTATCCTTGAGTCCTTCCCAGCAGAAAGGCGGACATCTGATCTTCCATGATGAATAAACTTATAATCTAATCAAACAAACTTTCACTGATGCGACTGAAGGATGCGAATGAGCTAATCGTGCGTTTAAGCTCTGCGATTGGTTCAATCGTGCGAACGAATGGGCGATTGGTCGTCGTGCGAATGAATCTGGTGCGTATGAGCTATGCGAACGAACAGTTCAATCGGCCGAATGAAGGTGCGACTAGGTCCAATCGTGCGTATGAGCAATGCGAATGGCGTCCAGTCGTACGAATGAGTCAGTCGTGCGATTGAAGCTGCTGGTTTGCGAAAATTTCTAGGTTTGACGGGTTTCAGCCGTAAAAATTCGAAATTTCACAAGTTCTAATTGCCTGAGTCCGTAGAAGGTCGATGAGAAGGGAAATTCCAAGATCACTTTTGATGCCAAAGATTGCGTTTTTAGTGTAAAAACACAAACTTTTATGCAATCTTGATTGAATCAACACGTAATCAAGAGCCAATAGCTCTGATACCACTTGTTAGGACCTGGTATTCGACTGAAATACCTAGAGATCACGTGTATACCGGATCAAATAGTGCGGAATCCTATTTGATTGGCGATCCAATCAGTGAGAACACACGATGAATCAATCAAGGATTGAAACTAACGTTAGAAATCGATAAGGAATCGATCTAATGTGTTCTATGAACTTGGAGAATGATTTGGAAGGTTTCTGGACGGCTAGGGTTCGACTTGAATCGTACTTGATCGAATGTCCTCATTTTTCACGAATTGAGTTGTATTTATAGGTTGGCACTATTCAATCGTGCGACTGAACCATTAGTTTGGTTCAGTCGTGCGATTGAACCATGCGGTTGGTTCATTCGGGCGACTGAGTGTTCAATCGTGCGACTGAGCCAATCTTATGTTACAGTCGTACGACTGATCCAGTCTCCTGGTCTAGTCGTGCGACTGAGTCAATCGTGTGAAGTTCTTCATGTGTATGGTTCATTTGCATGAGCCATTCACATGGGAACTTCATTAAGTTAAGTTTGAATGTTTTAGTAATTACTATAATATTATATGTAATCATTCAAGTAATTATAAACCCAATCAATTCAGTCACGACTCATTAATGAACTATTAAACATTATAACCAACAGACTATCAATATCAGTTCATTAATCATACCAAACAAGATCTATTACATCACATATCACGATCTAGGGACATACATGTATCAACAGCATGGCCGCCCACCCTCACTTCACATCACTATTTTTCATCGGTTTAGAGAGAAAGAGCACAGAAACTCACGATTGAAGAAAACAAGAAGAAGGGAATTGAATTCTAGCTAAGAATTCGGAGTTTTAACTGTTCATGTTGGGTTTTTGTCTCGGCTACATGCTTATGTGCTTATGTGCTTGTGTGTGTGTCTGTGTGTGTGTGTTTTGGTGTGTTTTTAGGTGCTTGAACTCATTTTCAAGCGGGTTAGAAGGAAGAAACACCAAGCTGCACCAGGTGAGTTTCTAGACCCCGGCTTTACTTGTTTTAAACCTTCTAAGTGCTGAAAATGTATTAAAATGATTTTCAAATGTTTATGTATGTATACCCGTATGTATTATGCATGTTGATGATGATTCTTAGATGCTTATAGGTTGTTCATGCTTAGAATAGCCTTAGTAAGCTTAGAACATATAGGCTTGATGTTTCGATTTGAAATTATCCGAGAAATAGGTTGAACAGAGGGTTCATGCGCCTAAATAAGGTCCATGCACCTAGAATTTGCCTTAGAAATGATAAGTGTATCTCATGCGCCTGAACAGTGCCCTCATGCGCCTAGAAAATTAGTCAAACACCTAAGTGTAGGGCCATGCGCCCCAATAGTACCCATGCGTCTGAATAACCCATGCGCCTAAGTTTCCATACGCCCGGATAACCCATGCGTCTAAGTGTCCAAGCATCCGAATGGGTCATACGCTCGAATAGGTCCATGCGCCTGAATTGTTCATGCGCCTAAGTGTTAAAGCAGCTAAGTGTTGGCCTGATGCGCCTGCATAGTGATGAAGCGCCCAAACAGGGCCTATGCGCCCAAATAGTGTCTAAGCGCCTAACACTTAGAATTTATTATAGAATTCTTGGGAGTTTGTGCTCTTAGGGTTTTGACCGAGGTTTGACTAGGTTTATTAATGATTGGTTTCATGCATGATTATGATTTTTTTATGATTGCTCCTTATTTTCTTATTGTTATTAATAAATAATATATTATTATTATTAGTATGTGACTTTGCGTGGTGTGTTTATTGCCAGGACCTGGTATTTGAACAAAATACCTAATGATTAACGTGTAAACCAAACCAAATAGTGCGGAATCCTATTTGATTGGTGATCCAATAAGTGAGAACGCACGTAGAATCAATAAAGTATTGAATCAAACGTTTAGAATCGATTAAGAATCGATCTATAGCGTTCTATGAACTTGGAGTATCAACTTGGAGGTTTCTGGACGGCTAGGGTACGTCTAGAATCGAAAATAGAATCAATTCTCCCGTTTTTCCATGAATTGGGTTGTATTTATAGGTTAGTATTGTTCATTCGTGCGACTGAACCATTAGTATGATTCAGTCGTGCGATTGAACCATACGGTTGATTCATCCGCACGACTGAGTGTTCAGTCGTGCGACTGAGTCATTTGTACGAAGTTATTCATGCGTATGGACTATTTAGGCACATGGACACTTAGTCGCATGGCCATTCGGACGCATGATCACTGTTGGGACGCATGGTCCAGTTGGACGCATGAGAACTTCACTCACCAAGTTTGAGTTTATTTACATTATAACATTATGCATGACACTTCAAACAGTCACAAACCTAATTAACCAATTCAACATCGACTCATTAATGAAATATTAAATGTTATAAATACCAGACAATCAATATCATTTCATTAATCATTCGAACCGTTACATCAGAATTAGACAAACAAGATCTATTACATTCATAACATGATCTAGGGACATATATGTACCAACAAACTCCCTCTTGGACCTAGATCTCTCTAATGTCTTGTTGTCTTCATTACCTCCTTAAACCTCTTGTACTTATCCTCTTTTGTAACTCCTGCATGAATCTCAAATGCAAAACAGAGTCTTATAACATTTTGGAACTGGAGGGCTTGTACTATGTCCTGCGTAACATAGAACAGTGGCCACTTGTACAGAGTGTAGACATCATTTGCTGACAAGTTGGTGAGCACATTGGGTCAAATACCCTGATGGTATCTATTTGGCCCTCTTTGTGTAGGACTATGATTGCTTCTCCTGTCCTCCAATCGTAGTACCACCACTTAAAGTGTGGAGTGAAGTCCTGTGGCATTTCCTGAGTGGGATTCTTGACATCGTGCGCGGAGGACTCCACTTCAACACTATCTTTGGCTTTCCAGTAATGGCATCAACTTTAGATCTTCTGATGTATCTTGTTGGCTGTTGGGGTCTGAAGTTAACCCACCTGGCGTGGTACTCCTTTCTTAGGGCAGCCTCAAACCAGCCTGACATCTTTCTCGTGTTAGCATACAACAGCTTCAGTTTGGCCAGCTGGTTGAGCTCAAAACCTATTAGAGTCTTTAGATCATGTGGAAATCTAAAATACTCTATGCCCTTCTCCCTCTTAACTGCATAAACGTTAAGGTCATCAAAATACGCCCATGCTATAATCCTGCCTGACACCTTATGATGTTTTTTTGACTCTATAGAGTTTGGTGTAGGCGTCATGTTTAGGTGCAGCTCGTTGGGCTCTAACTTCTTCAAAACATGCAGCCCACTCAGCCTTTCGGATATCAACATCATCATTTGAGGCTTGGGCCGTTTCTTCAATCTTCTCAGACTCCTGCTCCATTTTGTCTAACACCTCAAACATATCACTGACAAGGGATTCACCCAGATTGGGGACCACATTTCCCTCATTGTCAGCATACTGAGGGTAGTGCTCTGCAGTGACATCTTCTATCTCTATTTCATCAACGTCATTGAGCTCTTCATCACTTTTCGAGTCGCACGTTGGAGCATCCTTTACAATCTCATCAGGATTTAGCTTGAAGATCTCAGCTAGTTGCTCATTTGATAGATCGTGAATTATTTCCCCTTCTTCAGGGGTATAACTCACCGACCTTCTGACGATCCCTTGCAGATCAAGAATCATAGTTAGCTGAGTCTTGATCTGCTGAAGGGGAGCAACATCAAACTCATCCTCTGATAGTTTGGATCTGTTTGATATAAACATGTAGTACATCAACCATTAGCTAATAATCAAAACAGAAAAGCATTAATCTTAACATAACCATTAAATACATAAGTTTAAATACATGATTCAAATACAAAAGTAGTCAAATACATAGACATCTAATTATTACTTTTGTCTTGGATTACTGGGTCATCACTTGGTGGAGCAGAGGAGGAAGCTTGTTGGTCTTGATTTTCTTAGACCTCCTTTCTTGACCTTGAGCAGAGGTAGATGCAGCTGCATCACCTCCTTCTTCATCATCATCCTCATTCCTCTCCTTTGTCCTCTCGTCCTCAATCCCCTTATCATCCTCAGTCTCATCATCATCATCTTCATCATCATCACCATCATCACCATCTCCCTCTTTAATCTTCAGAGGCTCATCTTTAGATCTCTTAAGTTTGAGTATGATGGTCTTCTTAGCATTCTCCAACTCCTCAATCTTCTTAGCAGAAGCGACTCTATGCTCTTGGAGTTAGGCGATCTCGTGGCTTTGAGCAGCCAATTGTTGGGCCTGCTCCTCGATCAGCCGAGCCTGCTCTGAGATCTGGTGTGACTGCGCAGCTCTGAGATCTGCAAGCTGTCGGATCTGCGCAGTCTTCTCTTCATCAGCAGCTAATAGTCGCATCACCATACGGTTTAGCGCTAAAAGCTGGTCCTCTACCCCAAGTTGAGGTAGATGAGATCCATATACATGTGTGGGATGAGATGAGGGTCCTGCTTGGTGGCTAGTAGTGGTGGTGGTGGCTGTGGTGAAAATGGGGTTGGTTCTGTGAGATAGTGGAGGTGATGTAGGAGTGAATGATATGGTGGTGGTTGGCATATGTTTAGTGGTGGGAGGTGTAGTGGTGGTTGTGGTGGTGGATGGTGTGGCTGTAGAAGGGGTAGTGGTGATGGTAGATGTAGTGGATGTGGTGGAGAGGAAGGTCAGTCTTCTCCTCTTCTTCTTCTGGTCGTGGGGCTGAGCCATCCGTTTCTTCCTCGATCCAGTCGAGGCGGATGCTCCCCCTAGAACACGGCTAGTAGACTCAGGAGCATAGCTGGGATCTGCAGTCGTTTCTCCTGAATCCCTGGGGCGTTCACCAACCGCCCGGAGTCCATACTCTGTGGGAACAACCTTTCTTCCCACAGTCCTAGTCAATGACTCCTCGTCTGAGTCTTCTTCCTCCTCACCAAGTATAAAGTCCTGGTGGAACTCGGCTGACTCAGCTATGTCTCCCATGGGGGCAGATACTGGAGGTATAACGTCTGTAGTTACGCCCCTCGGTGGAATGGGCATGTCATCTCCAGCATCCCCACCGTCATCATCATCAGAGTCATCGACTGGTAGAGCAATTTGCTCAACATCAGAATCACTGTCGTCGTGGCGCCACTTTCTCCTAGCTGGCACCACATAGTTTTCACGGGCCAGATGCCCAAACAATCTCCTGACAGGGGGTTTCACCTGCTTTCCCCTGTATACCTTCATCCGGCCCAAGGTGGTATCATCCATCACCTCAAGCACTACAGCATCATCCTTCTACTTTGGCGGGGAGGGGAGCTTCTGGTCTATGATCATTTGCATAAATCGGGGGTACATGCAGAAGCCCTCCTTCCCTTTCCCCTCATGTTCTCCACCAAGTAGGTGAAGATCATCCTGGAGAAGCTGAACGGATGGTTCAGCACCAACGCAACAAAAGCGTTCTGGATCTGGTCAGACAACTCATCAAACCTCCCTTTCTGGATGCTATGCATTTCAGCAATACGTGAGCAAGGTACTTGAGCTGGGGACAGAGGTTGCTCTTGTTGAGCACCCCAACATTGATCTCCCCAGCGTACTTGGCTCGAAGAAAACATCCTCTGATAGTAAGGGGGTGTAATTTAGTGGGACAGTCAGAATCGTCCCCCAACTGTAACATGGTCCTTAGATCCTCCTCTGTGATAGCTATAGCCTCTCCAAAGATAGTACCTCTGATACAGTGAGGCTCAGAGGATCGATCAACAACCGCACCTTCCCAGAAGGCCTGCTGAATAGACGATAAGGTGTACATGAAGCAGATATAGTGTGTGCAATCCTCGATCTCCTGAGGAAGGTTATAATGCCCGAGAAGTCTGAAGCATTTCTGGATGTGAGATCCAGATGAGCACAAATATTGTGCTTCGTACTCATAGTCCAACGGCTGGTCATCTGTTACACAAGGAAAGTAAACATTAGTACCCATTGGTTAAGAATGTCATGAAACACTCGGACTTGAACACAATTCTTTTCTGTCATACGAATAAGGTGTGTGACTGGGATTCAGTCGTGCGAATGACTCCATACATACTACTGAGTGTGCGACTGGACTCATGCGTATGTAGCCTCATGCGGTTACACCAGTCGTGCGTCTGAACTCATACTCATAGTTCAGTCGTGCGGTTATGCTATTCGCATTCTTCAGTCGTGCGACTGAAGCTCATCAACCTGTCCATTCGCATGTCTTTCTGTCCGCTCAATTCAAATTCAATTTTTCACCAATTTTGAGTTTTAAGCTTCATGTTCTGGTTCCTTAGACTCGTAATTCATTCGTTTAACACCTAAAACCTTTATTTTCATTTGTTTACGTCGTTTAGTTAGGTTATTTTTCCACACAAGACACGGTTTTTCTAACGAATCCGATTGTCCAGATTTAGAGTCAATTGAATGATTTGATAATGTTTCTGCACCGCAAATTACCTGTAGAGTCAATGCAAATGGTCAGTATGTGAGAATCAAGGGTTATAGTGATCAAATGAAATTTGGGCAGCGTAACGTTAGTCGTGCGATTTAGGTTAAATTTGAGAGTGGTGAATCTCTACACCGACTCACTCTCTATTTATACTAACCCTAAATTCAATCGTACGACTGGGCTCATACGCACGTTTCATTCGTGCGAATGTGCCTCAGTCCTGCGATTGATTCAGTCGCCCCATTCAGTCGTCTCATTCAGTCGTCCGACTGGAGTTCAGTCATGCGACTTACCCATTCGTTCACTCTTAAACATCCGATTGGGTCAATTGTATGGGCCATTCGGTTGAATGGTCCATACTTATGGTCCATTCGTACGAATGGCTCCCATTCGTATGATAAGTCCATACTAAAGGTCCATTCGTGCGAATGGGTCATACTTATGAAATTTTCTACATTTCTTACCATTTTACATTTAAACCCTTTTCAAACTATGGTATAAACATTTAATCATTTGATCATCTCAGACATGATCTTTTAGGTGAGTGAATCCCATACTGATTTTCATGATATAGTCCAACGAACAAACAAACTAAAATGACTAACTAACTAGAAACTTAAACTAAATACAACAATAAACACTTGTTTTTTTACTTTTTGTGAAGATAAATCCTAAGATAGACATCTACAGGATTTGGTTCCAGAATAGGCAGCTTCAATTAAGTTTGACCACACCTGGACCAATTCAATTTTGGAATCATACAGGCAAGTCAAATCATTGGGACTAGTTATCGAAACCTTTTGATGCTCACTTCTTGGTTTTCATCTAGAGTCTATAGCAATTTTAGGAAATCACACTGGTACTATTAGATTCCCACATTGATTTGAACTTTCAAGAATTGCAGCCATAATGATTGTCAATATATTGTCCTCTTAAATTCATACACAGACTTTAGACACAAACTGGTGATAGTTTTGGTTTAATTATTTCAACTAACATTTGTGGATCCCACACTTATATGGTAATCAACATTCCTTAGGAGCTTTTGAGCGGTCTACGGGTATTTTTACAAGAAGAGACTATTCTTAGAGCTTTCACAGAGAAGCCAATCCTCAGGTCAGTGCCATCGCACAGCAGGGAGGCGGCAAACAACAATGAAGTCTAGAATTTCTAGGTTATGCTTATCCTCAGGTCAGTGCCATCGCACAGCAGAGAGGCACACAACCTATCTTCTTGTTAAAGCAGCTAAATTTTCTTTTGTACAGAATGCACCAACAACATATGTCATTAGCTTGATTGCATTTGTCTTTCATTTTTTCGTGCTTTGCTCTAATTTTGGTCATCCGCACACATTTGTGGCGTTTACATGCTCATTACCCCTTATTGGAATATTGTTGATTGTGTTAACCAGTGATAAGATGGCAGCCCACAGTCAGTTGAACAACTTAGTTTGATCTTCAAATCACCGGTCAGGTCTACTCATCCATTGTGTTGAATCTACCGACATATCATTTGTGGTCTAGCAACCTCTAGGTCTACTTTCTTTATGTTACCTTAGTAGTTACCAGTTTTTCTATCATCTTCCTTTTTATATGGCTTAGACTACACAGACTTATACTTTGAATTTCGCATCTTTTCTAAATTAAATTTTAAAGTCCCTTTTGATTTGTTCCTGTGTACTATCATTGTCCAAAAGGTTTGAATCGGTATCACAGATACGATCTACCTATATCAGTTGTCTACTCCTTCTCCCTCGTTCTTTATTTTTAATGTTACTAGCTGACCTACTCTCCCCCTAAAATTCTAAATTATACTGGATTGAATTATTTTAGGATTTTAACAGACAGCTAAATAACATGAATTTTATTTAAATAGAATAAAATCAATGAGGAAAAATGAAAAAAAATGTAACTACAATGCATCGGACTACACATGATCATCAACATCACTTTTCTTTTTAACGTCGTTGACCTCTAACAAATATAGAAAACGTGGTTATCAAAGGCTTTTGTATAGAGGTCAGTGCGTTGAAAATCAGTATTAATTTTTACCACATCTATTAAGTTCTTTTCAAAACAGTCTCTTATGAAATGGTATTTAATACCGATGTGTTTGGTCTTTGGATGTTGTACTGGATTTTTAGTTACTGCAATTGCAGCAGAGTTATCAACAAAGATAGGAGTAGAAGAAAACTTTAAACCGTAATCCCGCATTTGCTGTTGAATCCAGATGATTTGTGAACAGCAACTTGCAGCAGCAACGTATTCGGCTTCACAGGTTGACAATGCAACCGAGGTCTGCTTCTTACACTGCCAGGTAACTAATCTCCTCCCAAAGAATTGACACCCTGCTGATGTAGACTTGTAGTTCATCTTGCAGCCCCCGTAATCCGAGTCACTATACGCCGTGAGCTCAAAGTCATCATCATGAGGATACCACAACCCAAGTGTGGGTGTACCCTTCAGATAATGAAATATCCTTTTGACCCCGATCAGATAGTTAACCTTAGGCTTAGCCTGATATCTAGAACATAAACATGTAGCATACATGATATCAGGTCTTGAGGCAGTGAGATACATGAGGGATCCAATCATTCCTCAGTACATTGTGCCATTTACCAGATCTCCATTTTCATCAGGTGCTATATCATGATTTGTAGCAAGTGGAGTCCCAGCTACAGAAGCATGCTCCATGTCAAACCGACTGAGAATGTCTCCCACATACTTGGTTTGATGTAGAAAGATCCCATTTGGTGTCTGATCCACCTGTAACCGTGAAAGAATTTCATCTCCCCCATAGCACTGATTTCAAACTCTTTCTTCATAACTGCTTCAAACTCTTTGCATAATTCTTCGTTCTTTGAACCAAAGATTATGTCATCGACATAGATTTGTACTAGCAGTAGGTCTCCATCTTTTTCTTTGATGAATAGTGTGCAGTCAATAATTCCCCTGCGAAAGCCGTGTTTCACAAGATGAGTTGAGAGTTTCTCATACCAGGCCCTAGGAGCTTGATGAAGCCCGTATAAGGCCTTGTCGAGTTTGTAAACTCTGTCCCGATGATAAGGATCTTCAAATCCCTCAGGTTGACTGAGATACACTATCTCCTCGAATTTCCCCATGAAGGAATGCACTCTTCACATCTAATTGATAGACTTTAATCTTCAGATACGATGCATAGGCAAGGAAGATACGGATGGCTTCCATCCTTGCCACTGGTGCAAACACTTCATTGTAGTCAATCCCCTCGACTTGGCAAAATCCCTGAACAACCAGTCGAGCCTTGTTCCTTATAATGACCCCTTGGTCATCCTTCTTGCATTTCAAGACCCATTTGGTGCCAATGACTTTAGCACCTTTAGGTCTATCTACCAGAGTCCATACTCCTAACTTCTTGAATTGATGAAGTTCTTCTTGCATGGCACTCACCCATGCCTCATCGTTTAATGCATCACTTATGTATTTTGGCTCAAACTGCGAGACAAAACACCGATAAGCACCATCTTGAATGTAACCTTTTCCATAAAGAGGCATAATCAGCTGAGTACAGTTGATTTCGGGTTTGTACTCCTAATCTGACATCCCCAATGACATTGTCCAAGGGATGATAGACGTTTAGACGTGATCCTGGAGTAGTGGGAACAGCTACCTCAGAGCCAAGATTATGAACATTTGGTTCTGCATTTGAGGTAGAAGGAGTTTGAGGTTCCGAAGTCGAAGGTGCATCACCGTTAGATGCTTGTGGACTTTCAGGAACTGAAACCTGTTGCTCCTGACTGTTCTGGTCATCTTTTGCAGCCTCATCTTCAAAGGAGGAGTCACTGTCGTCGACTATTCCCCTGACTGAGTAGATGATTCTCCCTGTGAAGTCGATGATGTTGAATCAAGAGTTGGTGTATTCAAGATATCATCCATCATCCGAGTAGCCAACTCATCATCAGAAGGAGAGATAGGGATGTTGAAGGACTTAAAGAATCCATCATAGTCTCTTGTTCAGACTGTTTTAGCATTTTGGCTGTAAGGGAGGCTTTGGTAAATTTTGTCAGTTCTTTTCGATTCCCAACCCCAGCTTCATTCAGTACCTCAATCACTAAACCTTTGGAGTATTCTTCAGACGAACAAATCTTGGTGGTTATTGCCAAGATGTTGTCCCTGGTCCAGGCCCTTATTTCCATTAGAGATCTTCCCAGTATTTAGCTATAAATCTGATCATTATCTCAGCCTTTCTCTCTAAGGCATCATAGCTAGCCCATCTTAATTGATCTCCTCTGTTTCCATCCTTCTGATCTCGGAGTCTAGTTGTTTGATGTCAAAACCCTGCCTATACAACTGCTCAATGATTTTATCCATTGAACGGTTATGGTTGGCGTCAGCTTCTTTCACCATATCCTTCAGCTCCTTCTCCTTCTCAGACTCTCCTTTTCTCTTTGATATGTGATGAAAGTCTTTTTGACTTTCATTCACTTCAGCTCCCTTCACACTCTCCTTCTCCTTCTCATTTACAACCTCAGATTCTTTCGCCTTCTCCCCATCTATCCTCTTCTTTTTCCTTTAACTAACTGACTCTCCCCCTTTTTGGTTGCATTGGGTGCAAGGGTTGAGCAGTAGAAAGGGATTTAGTCACCAACTCCTCCACCAAGGGTTGTATTATTGTAGGAAGCCTCTCATCAATGGCTTTGATCACTATCTATCTGTGATCATGGGAGTGATGAGAGGTAGGGATTTTTGAAGGGTAGAACTGATTGATCAGGATGGTTCTGTTCCTGAGAATCAGTGCCGAAAGCAGAGGCTGGTGGCTTGGAAGTATATCCTGGCTCAGTGTGTAGGGGACCTTCAGAAGAAGGTGCCATCTGTGGGTGTATTGGGTGGCAGATGGACTTGCATCCTGAGACATCTTGGCCAGCAGCTCTTTGAGTCTGCTAACCTCATCCTCTAGAATGGTGTTTTGAGCAACTACATCATAGAAGAAGCTCAGGTCATCATCAGTTGATACTGAATCACCTGACCTCCTGACAAAGTCAGAATGAACATGCCTTGAGTGTAGATCAATTATAGCATGTGCCCCTTGTTCTCGGTTCTGGGGACTTCCAGCCTCAGGACTATCCTTCATCAGCTGTTGCCGCTGGTGAGGACTTAGAGATGTTACCAACTGCATCCTGGTCATTTGCTGAGTCAGGAGCAGTGGCAGCCTCACCAGAAGTTCGCACCTCCTTATACACTAGAAGATGGAACATGATAACCCCTGTGCTGTGGGTTGACAGAAGCATTGTGATCCTCCCCCTCAGGTGTTGAGGTTATCCCAGTAGTAATGGTGTCTGGGTGGGGGGTGAGGAATGCAACTGCGTCAGCACTTTTGCAACAATGATAGTAGGGCTTTGAGGGGCGGTTGCATCAGGAGAAGGGGGTGTGGAAGCGTGTGCCCGGGACAAGTGGTGCTCTTCAATGGTAATCCCCTCAAGTGAGGAAGATCCCAGCATTGTGGCTTCCCTTTGAGTGATTGCTTCAGGTTCCTTTTGAGAGGAAACCTGAGCGGCTTCAGTTGGTGGAGTCACAGTCTCTACTGGGGGGTTATTTCCAGCAGAGATAACCTGCGTTGGTGCAGCAGGAGCATCCACAGGGGACTCAATTCCCTGAGTAGCTTTCTTAGGCTTCTTCTTTGTGGGTTTGGAGGGGACTTTGGATGTGAAGGTGGAGGCTGTGGGTTCCAGCTGCGTGGGTTTGCGCAGCTTGGCAGCCTGTTTGAGAGTTTGGTCAGTGTTGTGTCGGGAGTATACCTCCGGCAATACAGCCAAAGCAGGGACTCCCAGACCAACTAGTCCCTCAGCAGATAGTTGATTCTCTATTATGGCCATTATAAACCGAGGATATAGTATCCAACGGTTAGAAAGTGGTTTTGTGGCCATATCCTTGAGTTCAAGAAAATTATTTCAGAAAAGTTTAGTGGTTCTTGTTCAAGGATAGAGAACAATACCTGTTGCCATCTGGAAGACAGTTGATCCCAAGAGGAAGTCTTCGGAGCCAGGCAAACATTTACCATATGAAATAATGATCGTTCAGCATCTGGAAAATGTTTCTTCAGGATTGTTGAAGCACTAAGATCACCCTGATATCCATGTTGTCCAAAGGAAAGATCAAGTTGGCGCTAGGATATCCAACAGGGTAGGCAGCATCATCTAACAGTAATATTTGGCGGATGGTAGCAGTAGAGATGACCACCTTATGCGAGTTGATAGATGAATGGATAGATTCTCCATTAACGGTCGCATTCATCCAGAACTGACGTAGCGAATCGGCATAAATGATTGGATTTAAAAGGAAAGCCGTTTTTAGTGGGGATTGGACCATAAGATCTATAGCATTTTCAAATTTGGTCCAGAAGGGCGATTTTGTGAGGTACGCGACACAGTTGTGTCGAGGTTTGAGTTGCATGGTCGCCATTAATGAAGGTGAAAGTTTTTCAGAGCTTTTGAAAAGTTAGGTCGTGAAAGAATAAAAAACTCTGAAAGAGGGATCAGGTATATATAGGTACGGGTTATGAAACGACTGAAGGTTTTGGAGTTAGTCATCAGTATTTGAAGCTACTGATGACGTGGTATTATCTTCAGAAGTTTGAAAGACTGATGGTATTGGTGTGGTCAGCAGTTATAAAACAACTGAAGACATGGTGTTTACTATCAGACGTTGAAACAACTGAAGTCTCTGATTTAGGCATCAGTAGTTTTAAAAACTACTGAAGACAAGTTGGACTTCAGATGTTGAAACAACTGAGGACTTGGTATTAGTCATCAGTAGTTGTGAAACTACTGAAGACCGTGGTTTTGCCATCAGTTGTTGTAAACAACTGAAGACTTGGTGTTAGTCATCAGTAGTTGTGAAACTACTGAAGACATGGTATTGCTTCAGTGTTTATAAAGAAACAGCAGTTTGTGAACTACTGAAGAGAGAGTACTCATCAGTAGTTGTCGTCAATTCATAGCCTTTCAGCTGTTTCATACTGTCCTCAACACTTACTCATCAGCTTTTAGCTGTTTTCAGTTGTTTCATAGGACATCAGTACTTATCTGTTTCTACTGATTTCAGTAGTTGTAACTATATCAGTAGTGTAGAACAGATAAAGTACAGTACTTAAAGCATTTAGCCTTCAGTAGTTATAAAAACTACTGAGGGTAAAATAACTCATCAGTACTTATATGTGACATGGTTACCAATGATCATCAGTAATTACTGAGATCATCAGTAGTTGTCACTTATTCTAGCTGCAGCATACCAAGCCTTAACACCAGGTTGTGAAAGTTGAACTATCCAAAGGCTTAGTAAAATGTCTGCAAGCTCATCAGCACTAGGCACAAACATAGGATTAATTAGACCCTTTTCAAAACAATCTCTTATAAAATGATGTCTAATTTCTATAGTGTTTGGTCCTAGAGTGCTGGACAGGATTTTTGACAATGCAAAGAGCTGAAGCACTATCCATTAATAATGGAGTCTTAGTCTCTGTAATGCCATAATCCAAAAGTTGATTCTGAAGCCAGAGTATTTGGGATGTACAACTTGCAGCAGCAATGTACTCGGCTTCAGCAGTGGATGTAGCAACAGATGTTTGTTTCTTACTCTGCCAAGAAATCAAACAGTTGCCTAGGAATTGGCATCCACCAGAAGTTGATTTCCTGGTCAACTTACATCCTGCATAGTCACTATCAGAGAAAGCAACTAATTTGCAAGAATGTCCAGTGGAATACCATAAGCCTAGAGATTGTGTGCCTTGCAGATATCTAAAGATCCTCTTGACTGCAATCAGATGAGACTCCTTAGGTGCAGCCTGAAATCTAGCACAAACACATGTAGCAAACTAATATCTGGTCTAGAAGCTGTTAAATACATCAAGGAACCAATCATACATCTGTAAAGGGTTTCATCAACACCTTTACCTTTCTGATCAACATCCAATTGTGTGGTGTTGCACATGGGAGTAGAACAAGATTTACAGTTTTGTAAATCAAACTTATTCAAAAGATCTTTTGTGTATTTAGACTGATGAATGAAAATTCCATCAGCTTTTTGTTTGATTTGCAAACCTAGAAGAACTGTAATTCTCCCATTGCACTCATTTCAAACTTCTGTTGCATTAAGGTTTGGAAATCCTCACACAATTGGGGATCAGAGGATGCAAATAATATCATCAACATAAATTTGAACAAGTAGCTTATGCTGATCCACCTTCTTAATAAATAAAGTTTTATCTATGGAGCCTCTAGTGAAATTATTCTGTAGAAGAAAGTTTGATAAGGTCTCATACCAAGCTCTAGGTGCTTGTTTCAACCCATAAAGAGCTTTATCAAGCTTATATACCCATTCTGGGTGCTTATTATCCTCAAAGCCTGGTGGTTGACACACATAAACTTCTTCTTTTATTGTACCATATAGAAAAGCACTTGTTGACATCCATTTGGAAAACTTTAAGATTGTGGAGTGCAGCATAGGCTAAAAACAATCTAATTGCCTCCAGTCTGGCTACAGGGGCAAAGGTTTCATCATAATCAATACCTTCTTCTTGTGCAAACCCCTGCACAACCAGTCTGGCCTTGTTCTTAACAATTAGCCCATTTTCATCAGTTTTATTCCTAAACACCCATTAGTGCCTATTGCACACTTACCTGGGGGTAGAGGAACAAGCTCCCACACTTGCTGTTTCTTGAACTGAAGAAGCTCAAGCTGCATGGCTTCACCCATCCATTGTCCCTCAAAGCAACATGATAGTTCTTCGGCTCTAGCTGACTGATGAAGAGAGCATAGAAGCAGAAATTGGACAACTGGCTTCTGGTTGAGACACCAGCATTGATATCACCAAGGATTTGAGATATTGGGTGATTTTTCAGCTCTTGGTAAACAATCAAATCTGTGCAAGTGTTTGTAGGGTCTTCAGCAGCAGCAGATGTCGATGCAGATTCTTGAAACCATGAAGATGGTGGCAACTCAAATGAAGTTGAGGATGCAGAAATCTCATCAGCATTTGTTGTGGATGGTGCGGCTGGAGCTACAGGAGCATCAGGTTTAGAGGACTCAGGCAGTTGATCACTAAACCTGAAGAGGTGATTACTACTATCATCATCATCTTCAGTAGTAACACCAGGTGGTGAACTGTTGACAGGAGCAACAGTAGGAGATTGATAAGGAACATATTGCAGTATGTCCAAATCAAAGAGCTCCACAGGGCTTTGTGGAATCTTGTCCTTTGGAGATTCATTGAACTTGACATGTAAAGTCTCTTCAACCATCTTTGTTCTGCAGTTGAAGACTCTGTATGCCTTGCAAGTTGATGAATAACCAACAAAATACCCTGCATCCACCTTAGGATCAATTTCTGGAGCTGATCCTTTGTGTTGAGAATGAAACAGGGACACCCAAATGCTCTAAAAAATGAAATGAGAGGGGCCAAATGATGTAGAACTTCATATGGAGTCTTCATCAACCTCTGATTTATTAGCACTCTATTCTGCACATAGCATGCTGTGTTGACAGCTTCAGCCCAAAAGGTCAATGGCAGTCCAGAATCAGCCAACATAGACCTTGCAGCTTCAATGAGGGTCCTGTTCTTTCTCTCCACAACTCCATTCTGTTCAGGAGTTCTTGGAATACTAAACTGTCTCTTTATTCTCTTGGAAAGGTAGAATTCATCAAGTGTATTGTTCCTGAATTCTGTTCCATTATCACTTCTAATACACTTGACTGAGAGGGAATACTGCTTCTCAGCATACAACACAAGTTTATGATCTTCTGTGCAGCTTCATCCTTTGAATGTAGAAAGAAAGTCCATACAAATCTGGAGTAATCATCCACAATTACCAGACAATTTTTTCTGTGCCATGCTCCACTCTCACAGGACCAAAGAGATCCATGTGAAGAAGTTGTAAGCAGGCAGTGGACTTTGGTTCTTCAATAGGTGGAAATGAAACCTTGTGCTGTTTTCCTTTCAAACAAGCAGTGCAGTTGTTTTCACACTTGAACTCCTTCATAGGCATTCCCCTTACTAAACTATGGTGTATCAGCTGATTCATGTTCTTGAAATTAACATGTCCCAGCCTTCTATGCCATAGATTAGATTCTTGAGGAGAGGCCTTGGAAAATAGGCAAGGATGGCCTTTGAGATCAATTTTCTTGGAAAGATCTAAGGCATACACTCTTCCTGTCCTGTTGGCCTTCAGGAGAGTGTGAGCATCCAATACCTTGTCAATCAAACTCGGAACTTTGGATGACAGAATCCTGCAGTTCTGGCTTTGAAAAGGGCAACATGGCCTTTGTCACACAATTGACTGACACTCAAAAGATTATACTTGAGATTTTCCACATGGTTGACATCATCAAACTTTATTCCCCATTGGAAACAAAGCCCTTCCCGATGATGTAACCTCTTGCATCATTGCCAAAAAACAAATCCCTTCCTTCCTGGAGAGTAGTCATTAAGAAGTGAGTTGTTCCCAGTCATATGCATAGATCCCCCACTGTCTACACATACCAGATGCTACTTTGGCATGTTGAAGAAACCTGCATAAATAAACAATCAGTTAGTTTTGGAGACCCAAACCTTTTTGGTTTTGGGCCTGGTCTCATCAACAGATGGTAAACTAAAGGTTTATTGGACACAATAGCTTGAGGTGAAGGAGATGGTTTAGAAGAGGAATCCTTCGGCTTGGATCTCCTTTTCTGGGGTTTCAACACAGGGCCATCAAGTTGGTTAACTCTTCCCAACAGATGTTGAACCATCATTACCAGCTGTGTCTGATTCTGGAGAGAGAGCTTTCAGCTCTTCAGACACATTGGTATTGGTGTTTGATGATGAGTTCTTGTGTTGCACCATCTTCTTTTGAGCAACCTCAGCTATTGCCTGTTGCACTCCTTCCTTTTTAGATTTCTTTTGGTCATAGGAGTAACAATTTGATGCTGCTGGTACAAACTTGGACTCAAACTCAGTTTTCATTTTAGCCAAGTTTTCTTCTTTAATTTTCTCTTTTTGTTTGAGTTTGGATCCCCTTTTGTACCAACATCATCTGTGAGATGATTGAATAGACCACATATTTCACATGGTTTCTTCTTCTCTTCTGTTGATCATCAACTAAAGAAGATGAAACTACTGAAGACTTGCTCTTCAGCAGTTTAGAAGCACTTTTTGCCTTCTTGTCAACTTCCTTAGTAGGCTTCAAATCCTTCCTACTGACAGTTTTCTTCTCTTCAGTGCTGTCAGTCATTAGGATTTGAACTCCAGATGTTATCCCCTGCTCTCCAGTACCCTCAGTACTTCTAGGATAACACTTGGGTTGATCAACTCATTGATCATGTGAGTGTCAGCAGTTGAACCATCAATATCAGCTAATAGGTTCACAAAGGGATTACTACTGACTTCAACTACTGATGGTGCTTTATCAAGTAGTGAATCACATGATGAGGTGGATTGGTCATTACTTTCTCCATCAGATTCTGCTCCTGCTCTTGAAGCAAAAACTGTAGGAGGAGCAGTGTGATTATAACCAATTCCAAACTTCACATTGGAAGCTGTTTGCTTACTAAGAAGCATTTCAAAGCCCTTGCAAGATTGTACCCATCGATCACACTCTACCTGGGTGACAGCAAGAGTATCTTTGAGGTCTTTGTACTTCTCTAAGAGTACATCCTCCCTAGCCTTATCATCAGAAATTTGGCATTTTAATTTGTAAATCTCATCAGTTTTCCTCTTTTAGCACAGACTCAAACTCAGCTTTATTTTGGAAATTGTTTGTTCTAGCTCTACATTTTTATTGATTAAAGCCACATTTGCTTCTCTAATAGAGGCAAATGCTGCTATGCAAGTTTCAGAACATAATTTGGCCTTAGCCTCAGAGGATACCTGTGATACCTGTGTTGAAGAGGTACTTGAGGATGATCCATCAGAGGATTCCAAAGCCATGAGAGCTAGATTTCCAAAAGGATGCTCACCACCCATGTTGACCAGCACCTGAGAACAGTTGTTCATTACCAGACACATCATCTGGTAAACTGCTCCAGTCAACAACTCCTGGTGTGAAGAAGCTGTGTTGTTGAAGTTGATTAGGTTGATGAGATTGGGATGGTTGAGGCTCAGGGAGTGCATGTGGTGCTGGCAGTGGGTGCTTGAACCTGGCCTGGTTGTGGCATGTAATAGCAGGGGTATGGATATGGCATTGGCCCTGTGGAACAAAATATGCAGGAGATTGTGGTTGATGATGATAACCAGAATTGACAGGTTGTTGCCCTCTGTTTTGTTGACTATTGCCAGGGAAAGTCACAAAAGGTGCAGGAGAGTTAGATCCAGATGATCTACATTCTCTTGCAAAGTGCCCAAGCCTGTGGCATTTATGGCACTTCAACTTACTCTTGTCAAAACCAACTTTGGTTTTGCCAGAGAGTCCTGGGAATTTCCTTCCAGTTCTTTTGTAGAACTTCTGAGATCTGATATTTATCAAGGCCATTGGCTCAAAATATCCATCTCTTCTAAGTCATCATCAGCAATCCCCTTGAGATCATCCATGATGAAACATAGATTGTCACTATTACTACCAGCAATAACTATCACACTCACAAAGGCAGGCTCAGAAGTGTTTGTAGAGAAATCAATATGCTCATCATACTGGCTTTCAGATGACGCATATTCTGACTCTTGATGTCCAATCAGGGCAGTGTTCCCTTGGACAAAATCCTCAGTGAGCTTGCCAGATGAAACCAATTTCCTTTTCTGCTCTATCTCTCTCTCGAATGTAAGCAGTTTCCCATGAAGTTGGGTGAGAGATAGGCGATCAACATCAGCATTTGAGCGTAGAACAATGGTATATGTGTTCCATCTCTCAGGCAGTGATCTTAAGAATCTATGGTTCATCTGACTCCTGGTATATTCATGTTTAACCATTTTCAATTCAGATTAAACATGAAAACCGCTCAAATTGTTGAGTCAGAGTCTCACCCTTTCTATGAGAGAAAGTCTCATATTGTTGGGCGAGGATTTCCCTGTTGTTTGCTAAAACCTCATCAGTACCACCAATTGTTCTTTGATGGCATTCCAGAGGTCATGAGCAGACTCACAATGCAGAAGCCCAGAGTAAATCTCATTAGGAATAGCCATAGCCAAAATTCCATGGGCTTTTGCATCGATTTCAAACAACTTCTTGTCCTCATCGGAGTATTGCTCCTTCTTCTTTGGAACCAACTGGTTTGTTTCCGGATCATTCACCATTGGCTTATGTGGTCCATGTACCACAGATGTCCAACACCTGAGCTATTGACAGACAGGTGATGGAGCAATCTTCTCTGCCAAATGTTATACTCATTCCTCACCAAGATCGGAGGCTTGGTAGAGGATCCAGTATTGAAAGGATCATTCGAAGAAGTAGTCATTGTGGAAAATCAGACAGATTCAAGTAAAATCACAATAAATTTAGCTCAAAACCACACAGAACCTCAAATAAAGGCCAGAAGCGATACACTCTCAATCTCTATAACAGATCCTTGCGAATTTTGCTAATTCGATTAAACTTAGAGCGATTGAACAGTTTCAATGATCAATTGTTAGATCGATCAATGATTAACCTGCTCTGATACCATTTGTTAGAATCTCAGCCCTTGGTTTAATCGATTGAACAGTTTAGCAGCGGAATAGCTCAGAATTAGACAAATTCAAACAAGAACAATTGATATAAAACGATAAAAGAATTTTGTTATAGAGAGAGAAATATCCGACAAAAGGAATATTGCATTAAGATTGTCGGCCTCAAAGGCACGATTACAGGTGAGTCATCTTTCCTTATAAAGGAAAGAATGACGTAGGCTGATGTCACTGAAAGTGACATGTAACCGTTTTATAACTACTGATGTTTAAACTACTGAAGATGTCAACAACTGACATCTTCTTACAAATGTTCCTAAGTGTTAAACATCTTATTTACAACTACTGAAAAACATAAAACTACTGAAACTACAACAACTAAAGAACAACCTCTTCAGTTGTTTACAAGTACTGAAAAGAAAAGTAAACAAACTACTGAAAAGAAAAGAAAACTACTGAAGAAGAAAAACCATCACAACAACTGAAGAAGCCTCTTCAGCTGTTGTCATCAGCTGTTAACATCAGCTGATGTCTTCAGTACTTAACATCAGACTTGTCTTTCAGCTGTTGATCTTCAGTCTTTGTCTTCAGTACTTGTTGAAGTCTTCAGACTTTAGATCTTCAGCTGTTGTCTCAGTCTTTGTCTTCAGTACTTCAGACGTACTTCAGCAGTTGTATTCTTCAGACTTTGTAGAACAGCTGATCAGGTCTTCTTCAGCTGTTGTGATGTCCTGTGGGACTTAGAGGTTTCTCTGATCAGGCTCATTGGTTCTTTTGGTCCAACACTCTATTAGCCTCAGTGCATTTGCAATTCTTTCACTAAGTTGTCATAGGATCTAAACCTAGAATTTCTCATCTATGCTATCTCTAAAAGTATCATATCAGAACAGCTGTTTTTTTTAAACAATTGTCAGTTTGTACTTACCTGAGGAGATTCGTAGAGTTAGCCATTCATCGCAGCATGAGATGTCTCTGGTTCTGGTGATTCTTTCTTTGTTGTTGTCCTCTTCAATATTTGACATTGCTATCTCAACTTCAATATCTCCCTCACTCGCGGATCATATCCAAATCTTCTACACTTGCATATTTGATTCCCCTGGACAGACAAACCAAAAGCTCCAGTCCTGTCCTTCATCATCATGAGCAGTCAAGGCTTTTGGATCCTTGCTTGATGAATAGAGCTGCTGGCTTGCTTGTTTTGATGAGTGAAAGATGAGAATGGTTTCCCGTTCCCAGTCTTCTTTGGCTTCACACATTCTCTCTTGAAGTGCCCCTTTTCTCCACAGTTAAAACAGGTCACTTTACTTTTGTCAAAGCCAAATGTGGTATCCTTAGTAGCAACCAAGTTTTGTCTGGTCTTTTTCACAAACTTCTTTGCCCTCCGACAGCACTAGCTAAGGCCCACATAATATCCATTCTTTCCAGCTCCAATTCATCTACCTGCTCGTAGTCCTCATCTGCCAGATGGCAGTTTCCAATCTTCCCAGCAACTAGTCCATCATAAGACTGAACCACTGCTGCCAAAAGATCCATGTGCTCTCGAGCTACTTCCACAAACACATTATCAAGATTCTCAGTCTTTAGTCTAGTAGCATTTTCTTCAGTTCCAATGTACTGGGTATAAGAGACCCTAAAGTTTCTGAACCTGAAGGAGAAGCTTGTGAAGGACCCGATGAGCTAGACACAAATGTAGTCTGAAGAGGTGCTCTAGACGTCTTGGCTTGTGGCGTGGCATTGTACAAAGCTGGATTCTGAGTGTACGACGACTTCTGAGCTCTGTACTTCATCCTAAGTGCTTCTTCTCGCAGCTTTAGAATGAAGTCATTGATATCCAACTTTTCCAGCATCTCATTCTGTCTCAGATTTGACACAAATGAAGCCCACTTTTCTTGCAAACCATTTGCAAAATTGACACCTTTTCTTCCATGGTAGTAGTAACACCATGTGTATGCATTTCACTCATCAGATGGTAGAATCTATCAATCACATCGTCCAAACTCTCGTTCCCCATCGATGAGAAGTTGTCAAATTCTTTCTTCAATTCCTTAGCTTTAATTGCCTTCAGCGAAGCATTCCCATCGTATCTCTTTTCCAGCTCATCCCACAATTTCTTGGCCTGTTTATTCTCCGAGCACTAGTGGAAAATATATTTAGAAATAGCTGAGTAATCAATGCATAAACTCTCTTCTCTGCATTATACTTGACTTTCTGAGCATCAGTCATTCCTCCCAAGTAAGCTTTACCCCATCTGCTCCCACCGGCATACTATACCCAATCTCGATAGCTTCCCACAAATTTGGATCCACTCCATTGAGGTAGATCTTGAAACGTTGTTTCCAGTGGGGAAACTCATCTAACGTTAAAATTTTTGGTGGTTTATTATGATTCCCCACCTCACTCTCAAGTAACAGTAGGTTCTGGATCCTTGAGTCCTTACCGCAGTAAACGCTGACATCTGATTTCCATCTCGATTAACTTTTAAGAATGCTAACCAAACTGTCAACTGGTGCGACTGGGTAAAGCAAATGGGCTATCCGCGCGTATGAACTATGCGATTGGTTCAATCGTGCGGCTGAACTGAGTGATTGGTTCAGTCGAGCGAATGAAGTTGAGGCGTATGAACACTGCGAACGGATGGTTCAGTCGTACTAATGGAGATGCGACTCAGTCCAATCGTGCGTCTGGTGTATGCGAATGAGTCCAGTCGTGCGAATGGCCCACTCGTGCGACTGAAGCTGCTGTTTTGCGAGAATTTCTAGGTTAAACGTGTGTTAGCCGTAAAAATTTGAAATTTCGTAAACCCTAATCGCCTAAGGCCGTAGAAACCAAAACTTGATGAGCAGGGAACGTCCAAGACACCTTTTGACACAAAAGATTCCATTTTTAGTGTAAAAACACAAACCTTTTATCAATCTTGATTGAATCACACGTAATCAAGAGCCAAAGCTCTGATACCACTTGTTAGGACCTGGTATTTGAACAAAATACCTAATGATTAACGTGTAAACCAACCAAATAGTGCGGAATCCTATTTGATTGGCGATCCAATCAATGAGAACGCACGTAGAATCAATAGTATTGAATCAAACGTTTAGAATCGATTAAGAATCGATCTACAGCGTTCTATGAACTTGGAGTATCAACTTGGAGGTTTCTGGACGGCTAGGGTACGTCTGGAATCGAAAATAGAATCAATTCTCCCATTTTTCCACGAATTGGGTTGTATTTATAGGTTAGTATTATTCATTCGTGCGACTGAACCATTAGTATGATTCAGTCGTGCGATTGAACCATACGGTTGATTCATCCGCACGACTAAGTGTTCAGTCGTGCGACTGAGTCATTTGTACGAAGTTATTCATGCGTATGGACTATTTAGGCGCATGGACACTTAGTCGCATGGCCATTCGGACGGATGATCACTGTTGGGACGCATGGTCCAGTCGGACGCATGAGAACTTCACTTCACCAAGTTTGAGTGTATTTAACATTATAACATTATGCATGACACTTCAAACAGTCACAAAACTAATTAACCAATTCAACATCGACTCATTAATGAAATATTAAATGTTATAAATACCAGACAATCAATATCATTTCATTAATCATTCGAACCATTACATCAGAATTAGACAAACAAGATCTATTACATTCATAAAACGATCTAGGGACATATATGTACCAACATTTATAATCATAACGTAAAGTATTACTAATAATAATGGGTAAGAGCAATAAATAAGAGAAGTGGAACTTTAATAAAATGTTAACAAGTCTTGCAAGCTTATAAGAGGTACAACGACCATGTTGTCGTTAGCTCAACTGTGTTGCGGGTTAGCTACCCTATTATGCACACGGGGCCAGTCAATTGAGACTGGGGACCTTTGTAGCATACCCTATGTGTCTGGTTTGGCCTTGTATACAGTATATAGAACCCCTTGTGAGATAAAAAGGGCCCAGCACCATTTACCCCATGCATACAGTTTAGGGTATTGCTCATTGGTCCACACAGATAGTGAAAGATATAATAAAAGAATGCAGAGTAAACAAGGCATACAATAAAAGTTAAAGCAGTACTTAATTGTATAGTTAATATGTGCTCATGTATAAATTGATGAAGTTTTCATAAAAAGAGTATTTTTATATATATACCTACAGAAAGTATTTTATTACTTTTAAAACTAGAACTCACTCAACAACGCTGACTTTTATACATTTTCAGTTGGCAAGTAATTATTGCTGAGGATGGCATGAGGGTGAAGCTACTCGGCAGGAAAAGACTGACATCCATTCATACTTATTATACATGTTGTTTTGTAATGCAATTAAACAGTTCTTTTGTAATCGATTAAACAATAGTGTGTTACTTAACAACAGTGCTTTAATGAAATGAATGGTTTTTGTTAAAATGATTCCGTTGCTTAAGTTTATTAAATTTATAATGTTTTAAGGTATTTAATGCTTTGAATGACCAACTGTGAGGTCTCCGGGAACGGGGCCTTACAAGTTGATATCAGAGCCAAAGTTTACGAGAATTCGGTTAAATAAACTTTTAAAACCTAAACTTATACTGAAAATGGGACAACTGGAGGGATGTCAGCCCGAGTAGCTACGTGCCATCAGGTATGTCTTTTCTTAATGTTAACCGGTATTATGTGCGCATGCTATTTGATTTATGTGCTCTTAGTAGATTTAGATATTGACTAAGTCAGGATAGGAAATGCTGGGGGTATGAAGAGTAAAGTATGTGGCCAATCACAACTGGCCACTGTAATTAGGGACTTACTATACTTGACATAAACTGAGTCGTTACCTTGAATGACCGTGTTAGTGTTTGAATCTTATAGCATGTTAGAGGATGGCTGGACGAAAATCTTCCAAGACTCCTAGAGGCAGAGGTCGTTCGCGTGTGACTAGGAGTAGTGCTAAGGCTCCTGAGACGACCCATGAGAACCCTGAGGTCCATGGCCAGAGCAAAGAGAACGAGAATGCTAGCTTGAATGCCTCAGCTAGGGAGGCGATTGCTGATGAGGCAAGTTATGAAGTGTTAGAAAGAGAAAGGCTTGAAATCATGATTAGATTTATTGCAAAATATCTTGGAAGATCAATGATCGAAATCAAAGCTTGGTCCAGGGACAGTATCTTGGCAATCCCCACCAAGATTTGTTTGTCTGAAGCATATACTAAGGGGCTTGTTATTGAAGCTTTGAATGAAGCGGGTGCTGGGAGCAGGACTGAGCTAGCCAAGCAATCAAAAGCCACACTCACCTCAAGGATGCTAGAACAGCCTGTCAACATTCCCGCACCAAAACCACCCAAAACACAACCCACCAAACCAACTCCCTTACCCTCAAACCCATAGCCGATGATATACCCTTGAAGAAGAAGAGAAGGATATTGAGGCTAGAAGATGATGAAGAAGATGATGAAGATAGGCTGCCACTCTCAGCTGTGATTCAGTTCCCTAAGGCCACAAGTCACTCCTCAGCAATTACTCCTGAAGTCCAGAGACAAATGGTTAAAGTGAAGCTAGAAGAAGAAGAGCTTCATAAACAGCATGATGAGGAATTGCTAAAGAGAGTTGACAAAGCTTATGCAGCCACATCTTCTATCATCAATATGAAGAAGCAAGCCCTCAGACTTTACACTCTCAGGCATACCTTTCAATATCAAAAGGAAAGAGTGAGGATTTGGCCTGATCCTAGGGTCTCTCACAGAATTCATAAGAAAAATATACCTCAGAGATACATTGGCCAGGTGAAAAAGATCGTAGATGAAGTGATCTCTCTGGTCTTTGTAGTTTCACCCTGGGAAATCCTAGAAGACTTCAAGAAAGCCTATAAAGCTAATCTAACCCCTCAGAAGATGCTGGAAAACAAAATAGTGAAAAAGGGGTTAGTTTACAAGAGGCTTGAGGAAGTCAGGAAAAATGAGCTCCAGTTGTTCCTAGAGGGTAATCACCCGGATGAGTTTGCTTACAGAATAATAACAACTGTGGAGCTAAAGAATGGGAAACAGGCCAAATACCTGTCTGAGTATTATGGGCCTGAATCATTGTTTGAAGGAGGTGCTGAAGAGCTAACCATGGAGGAACAAATCACCTTCCTTGAGGCCTACACAAGAGAGTCGTACAGACTCATTATGGGGAAGTGAATCTCATGAATGGGATAACAACTCTGTGTCCTGTCCCCAAAACAGAGTTCCCATTCATACTCTGCCAAACAAATATTTGAGGTTTCTTCCCAGGCCGGAGCTTACATGGGTCATCTTCCCTACTGATAAAGAAGGAAAAAGACCAACACTTTGCCAACAATAAGTGGGACAATGAATAATTTAGAGGTTTTGGCTGCATCTGTTCAGGGGGAGTTTGTTGGACCAAAAGAACCAATGAGCCAAGATCAGAAAACCTCTAAGTCCCACATGGTATCACAACAACTGCTGAAAGACTCATCAGCAGTTTGACAAGTGCTGAAGACTTCAACAGCTGAAGATCAAGTGCTGAAGATTCCAACAGCTGAAGAACTAAAGTGCTGAAGTACAACAGCTGAAGAACACAAGTACTGAAGCTGAACAGCTGAAGAACACAAGTGTTGAAGCTGAAAGACCAAAGTACTGAAGTACAAAAGCTGAAGAGTTTACAAGTGTTGAAGATCAACAACTGATGTACAAAGTCTGAAGACAAAGACTGAAGACATCAGCTGATGATATCTACTGAAGTCATCAGCTGATGAAACATCTGAAGGTCAAAGTCTGAGATCAAGTACTGAAGCGTCAGTAGTTTGTCACAACTGCTGAAGAGTACTTCTTCAGTAGTTGTGATATCAGTAGTTTTATATTTCTAGTTTCAGTAGTTTTATGTTTCAGTAGTCTTGTAAAACGACTGAAGAGCTTGTTCTTCAGTCGTTGTAGTTTCAGTAGTTTTATATTTTGTACTTAACACTCTGATATGTTCTCAGTAGTTATGAACATTTCAGTAGTTTGTTAAGAGTTAGTTATTTTTGTATTAGATCTGCCAGTTGTCACTTTCCGTGATAACAACAGTGATTGTTGCACTCTATATAAGGAGTGACAACCTATTGTAATATTTGGGATGAATGAATGAATGTTTTTGAATGATTTGATTAGAAATATTCTATATCTATAAACATTCCTGGAAATCAGAAACAAATATTCTCTCCCTATAACCGTATGCGCTCTTAATGCATACAAGTATCGATTGCTTGCTACAATTTTGTCTAATTCTTGTTCGTATTCCGCTGCTTTGAATCCTAATACATCAAACTTGTGATCGCTGATCCTGTCAGCCTCAAACCAGCCGGACATCTTCCTCGGGTTAGCATATAGTAACTTTAGTTTAGCCAGCTGGTTGAGCTCAAAACCAGGTAGAGACTTTAGATCATGCGGGAATCTAAAGTACTCGATACCCATCTCTCGCTTTATCGCGTATAGATTAAGATCATCAAAATGAGCCCACGCGATAATCTTTCCTGATATCTTTTGATGTTTCTTTACTTTGTAGAGCTTGGTGTAGACATTTGGTTTAGGAGCAGAGCGTTGTGCTCGGATCTCCTCAAAACATGCAGCCCATTCAGCCTTTCTGATATCACATCGACACTTGAGGCTTGGGTTTGTTCTTCAACCTTCTCAGTCTCTTGCTCCATCTGATCCAGTATATCAAATGTATTACTGACTAGGGAATCATCAAATTAGGGACCACATTTCCCTGTTTGTCAGCATACTCTGGATAATGAGCTGCTATGACATCCTCGATCTCTATTTCATCGATATCCTTCAGGTCGTCATTACTGTCTCCTTCAACATTTGGAGCGTCTTTTACAATCTCATCAGGATTGAGCTTGAACATTTCTGTCAGTTGCTAATCAGTAAGATCATGAATTATTTCCCCTCGATCTCTATTATCACCTGCATCAATGTCATCCCCTTGATCATCACAATCATCATCTTCATCATCATCACTGTCATCATCATCACTATCATCTCCATCTCTTTCTTGGATCTTTAGGGGCTCATCTTTGGATCCCTTCAGTCTCAGCATAAGCTTCTTGTTCTGGGCCTCCAAATCTTGTATCCTCTGTATTGAGGATGTATGCATCTCTCTCAGCTCAGTAATCTCTTGGCTCTGGGCCTCTATCCTTTGGGCTTAGGATGTATTAAGCTCCATCAGCTGATAAGCTCAGAGGCTCGTTGTTCATCCGTCGCCAGCAGCTTCAGCACTAACCTGTTAAGGTTAGCCAACTGCTCCTCCAACACGACAGATGGGTAAGCAGATCCAAAAAAGGTGGGACGTGTGAGGTGGTCCCAACTCCATGGGCTGTGGTGGTGGTAGTGGATGTAGAGAAGATTGGGGTTGGTATCGATGTGGATGGTTGTGGATGAGCTGTAATGGTGGTGGATGGGAAGTGTGTATCTGGTGGAGTGGGTGTGGAAGTGATGTATGAGCTGGTGGTAGTGGTGGGTGGAATGGTGGTAGTGGTGGTAATGGACGTAGTGGTAGTGGTGGTAGGTGGAATGGTGGTAGCTGTGGTGGTGGTTGTGGTGGTGATAAAGGTGATTCTGCGTTTCTTCCTTTTCAAACCGTGGGGCTGAGCCATTCTCTTCTTCCTTGATCCAGTCGAGGAGGATGCTCCCCCTAGAGCACGGCCTGGCAGATGAGGAGTATAGTAAGGTCATCAGTAGTCTCTCCCAATCCGCATGGACGTTCACCAAGCGCCCGGAGCCCTCGTTCTGTGGGAACGACTTTACTTCCCACAGTCCGAGTCAGTGGCTCCTATCTGACTCCTCTTCCTCACCAAACATGAAATCCTGGTGGAACCCAGCAGTCGTCTACGCCGTCTCCAGTGGGGGCAGATGCTGGAGATGGGATATCAGCAGAGGTCCCCTTTGTTGAGTGGGTCCTACCTCTCCTCCATCCCCGCTATCATTGTCATCAGATTCATGCTCTGGGAGCAATAGCTGCTCGTCGTCGGAGTCGCTATCTCTATGATGCCACTTACGTCTCCCTGGCGCCACATAACTCTCATTGGCCAAATGGCCTACCAATCTCTTCACTTGGGGCTTTACTTGCTTACCCTGTAAACTCCTACGACCCAGGGTCATATCATCCATGATCTCTAGAACCACAACATCGTGGCTTTCCTTGGAAAGGGATGGAAGCTTCTCATTGAAAATCAGCTGCAAGAATCTGGGGTACGTGCAAAAACTCCTTCCCTTTGCCTCCAGATTCTCCACAAGGTAAGAGAAGATCATGCTCAAGAAGCTGAAAGGATAGTTCAGCACCAGTGCCACATAGGCATTCTGGACCTGGTCTGAAAGATCATCAAACCCACCTCTTCTGGAAGCGATGCACTTCAATATGACATGTGCTAAGTACTTGTACTGGGGACACAGGTTGCTTTTATTGAGCACATCTGAGTTGATGTCCCCAGCATACTTAATCCTCAGAAAGCATCCTCTTACGGTCAGTGGATGTAGCTTGGTGGGATGATCAGTATCGTCCCCCAGCTCAAGTACTCTCTGGATATCGGCAGCAGTGATCTCGATAGCCATCCATAGATAGAGCTTCGTATGCTATACGGCTCTTGGGATCGATCAACAAAAGCATTCTCCCAAAATGCCTGATGTAGAGACCTGTAGGGAGTGCAAGGAGTAGAAATGGCCTTGTGGATCCTTGATCGCCTAAGAAATGCGATGATCTCTGTAAACTCGGCGCCATTCCGAGTAGTATGATCTAGATGAGCACATATGTTATGCTTAGGGTTGATTGACCATCTAGCAGCCATCAATCTGAAACACAAGACACATAATCATTAGATACTCACATAACACAAATCAGTTCTAAGTATCTTGTTTGAATTCATTCTGATTCATTCATGCGAATGAATCATGCGACTGTGGTCAGTCGGTTATCCTATCCTACGACTGGACTCATTCGGGTGAATGAACATGCGACTGAGTTCAATCGGTTGGCTGATTCTGCGATTGATTCAGTCGGCCGACTGAGCTCATTCGCATGTCCAATTCGGTCGATTGAGCTATTCTTCCGGCTCAATCGTGCGATTGGAGTTCATCCATCTGACCAGTCGCATGACTTACTGTTTGGTTGACTTAGGTTCGAGTATTGACAAAATTATGAAATTAAACATTTTGAAAAGGTTCGTTAGCCTCGCAATCACTTAACTAATAACCTAATAACCTTATTTTTATCATTTTACATGGTTTCAGTGGGTTATTAGGCCATTGAGTGGTATGTTCTTGTTTCAATCACGAATCACTAATTAGGGCACCAATTTCTGCTGATTTTAGTGTGATTTCATCACAATTTACCTGTAAGAAGCCAGACGCACTTTAGAATATCAAGAAGGAGGATTAATTGAAGTCTAAAGAGATTTGGGCAGAGTAATGGTATAATGTGTGATTTAAGGGCGATTGGGAGTGGTAAGAAGAATGCGATCAACTGTGGCCCTTTATATACTGAATCGGAGTTCAATCGGCTGACTGGACTCATTCGTTCAGTTCATTCGGGCGAATGAAGCTCAGTCAGGCGATTGACTCAGTCGATCACCTTCAGTCGGCCAACTGAGGCTCAGTCGTCGACTGACTCAGTCGCACGCTCCCAATCGGACGAATGGCACATTCTGATAATCCATTCGGGTGAAAGGTCATACTCATGTCCATTCGGCTATTTAATGCATGAGTATGGTCCATTCTCCTAATTGGTCCATACTCATGGTCTAGTCGTGCGAATGGGTCATACTCTTAAAATTTTTCTAACTTCATGACCATTTCACTTTTAGACCCATTAAAACTGTTGAATTAACATTATAATCATTTGATCATCTCAGACATGATCATTTTAACTTGAAAAACTTTTGATCACCTCAGACGTGATCCTTTTAAATGATCAGTCACCTCAGATGTGACCTAATTGTTGTTTGAAAGCACTTGTGGTCACCTCAGACGTGATCTTTTAGATGATAAGGTCCGTTATCAACTTCCATGACATAGTCTGATACTAACCTACAGAATTTGACGAATTTTGTACAGAAATAAAAGAAATAATGCTGAAAACTTACACAAATAAGACATGTTTTTGTGTTTTGTGAGAGTTAAGTCCTAAGATGTAGTTCTAAGGATAAATATTCTGAGAGAGCAGCCTCAATCATTTAAACTATACATGGATCAATTTAAGTTGGAATCATACAGGATATCCAAATCATTCAGGACAATTTATTAAAAATAACTTTGATGCTCTTTCCTTGTTTTTCATCTGGAGTCATTTAGCAAATTTAGAAATCATACTAGTACTCTTAGGTCCCCACACTGATTTGAACTTTCAAGATTGTAGCCACAGTGATTGTCAGTAACTTGTCCTCTTAAATCCATACATAGACTTTCAACACAGTTTGGTGATCGTTTTAAGGTTTGTTTTATTTCAACAAGCATTTGTGGATCCCACACTCATATGGTAATCAACATTCCTCAGGAGATTTTTGAGCGGTCTTATGGTAGAATTCAAGAAGAGACTATTCATAGAACTTTCAAAGAGAAGCCAATCCTCAGGTCAGTGCCATCGCACAGCAGAGAAGCGGCAAACAACAATGAGTTCTAGAATATATAGGTTATGCTTATCCTCAGGTCAGTGCCACCGCACAGTAGAGAGGCACATAACCTATCTTCTGTTTGAGCAATTTTCTTCTTTTTGCACAGATCTCACCAACAACATAGGTTATCAGTTTGATTGTCTTTGCATTTTTCATGTGCTTTTGCTCATGCTTTGGTCTTACGCACACTTTTGTGGCATATATTTTGCTCTTCACCCCTTATTGAAATCTTGTTGATTGTGTTAACCAAGGATAAGGTGTTACCCACAGCTAGTAAACCATTTTAGTTTAATCTTGAGATCACCAAAAGGTCTAGTCATCCATTTTGTTGAATCTACCAACATATCAGCGTGGTCTAGCAACCTCTAGGTCTACTTTCTTTGTGTTACCTTAGTAGTAGCTAGCTTAACTATCATATTTCCTTTTATATTGCTCAGACTACACAGACTTATACTTGAACTTTGCATCTTTTCCAATTTTGATTTTTTAAAGTCCCAAATGGTTTGTACCTGTGTACTATCATATTCCACACACTAAATCGGTATCACACGTACGATCTTATTTATTATCGGCTTGCCTCTCCTTTTCCCTCGTTTTTTTTCATGCCTATTCTCCCCCTAAAATACTAAAACTTCTAAGGATTTGCGTTTTAGGATTTTATTGAGCAATAAAAGACACTAAGTGTAATTAACAAACTATCATTTAACAAAACAAGAGAATTAAACTTAAATAACACTAAAATTTAAAAATAAAGAACCTAGACGCGACGCATCGGACTATACATGGTCATCTTCAGAATGACCTCACTTTCTTCTTATGCCATTACCTCTAACAGATATAGAAAACGTGGTTTGTCAAAAGCCTTTGTATAGAGGTCAGCGCGTGCAAATCAATGTTATTTTTATCACATCGATTAAATTCTTTTCAAAACAGTCGCGTATGAAGTGATATTTGATTCTGATGTGTTTGGTCTTAGGATGTTGGACCGGGTTTTTAATGACTGCAATCGCAGAAGAGTTATCAACAATATAGGGGTGGAAGTGAAATGCAAACCATAATCCCGCATTTGCTGTTGAATCCATATGATTTGGGAACAGTAGCTTGCAGCAGCAACGTATTCGGCTTCACAGGTTGACAAAGCAACCGAGTCTGCTTCTTACACTGCCAGGTTACTAATCTTCTCCGAAAGAACTGACACCCTGCTGATGTGGACTTGTAGTTCATCTTGCAGCCGTTGTAATCTGAGTCACTATACGCTGTAAGTTCAAAGTCATCATCATGAGGATACCACAACCCAAGTATGGGTGTGCCCTTCAGATAACGAAATATCCTTTTGACCCTATTTAGATGGTTCACCTTAGGCTTTGCCTGATATCGTGAGCATAAACATGTAGCATACATGATATCTGGTCTGAGGCAGTGAGATACATGAGAGATCCAATCATCCCTCGGTACATAGTAGCATCTACCGATCACCGTTCTCATCTCGGTGCCATATCATGGTTTGTAGCTAGTGGAGGGCCAGCTGAGGAGGCATTCTCCATGTCAAACCGATTGAGAATATCCCCTACTACTTGTCTGATATAAGAAGATTCCATTTGGTGTCTGCTCCACTGTAACCCGAGAAAGAACTTCATCTCCCCTATGGCACTCATCTCAAACTATGCCTTCATAACTGCTTCAAATTCTTTGCATAATTCTTCGTTCTTTGAACCGAAGATTATGTCATCTACATAGATCTGTACTAGCAGTAGATCTCCATCTTTTTCTTTGATAAACAGTGTGCAGTCAATGACTCCTCTGCGAAAACCGTGTTTTACAAGATGAGTTGAAAGTTTCTCATACCAAGCCCTTGGAGCCTGATGAAGCCCATAAAGAGCCTTGTCGAGTTTGTAGACTCTATCCCGATGGTATGGATCCTCAAATCCCTCGGTTGACTGACATACATTGTATCTCTGATCTCCCCATGAAGGAATGCACTCTTCACATCAAGTTGATAAACTTTAATTTTCATATAAGATGCATAGGCAAGGAAGATGCGGATGGCTTCCATCCTTGCCACCGCGCAAATACTTCATTGTAGTCGATGCCTTCAACTTGTCGAAAACCCTGAACACAAGTCGAGCCTTGTTTCTGATGATCACTCCCTGATCATCTTTCTTATTTCAAGACCCATTTGGTGCCAATGACTTTAGCACCTTTAGGTCTATCCACTAGTGTCCATACACCTAACTTCTTAAACTGAAGAAGTTCTTCCTGCATGGCACTAACCCAAGCCTCATCATTTAGTGCTTCACTAACATACTTTGGCTCAAACTGAGACACAAAGCAGCGGTATGCACCATCATGAAGGTATCCTTTTTCCATCACAGAGGCATAATCAGCTGAGTACAGCTGATTTCTAGTCTGAACCCCTGATCTCACACTCCTATAATATTATCCAAAGGATGATAGCGTTTAGACGTGAGCCAGGGGTTGTCGGAACAACCACCTCAGAGTCAAGATTATGACCATTTGGTTCTAGATCTGAGGCAATAGGAGTCTGAGGTTTGAAAGTTAAGAAGCATCACTAGCCGATGCTTGTGACTTGTGGTAGTCGGAAGCTGTACATCTTGTTGATCTGATCATTTCTTCATTTTCTTCATCAAGGAGGAGTCACTCACATCAACTGCTCCCCCTGAGTTGGTAGGATCATGACTTGTTGAATCTTGAGACGGTGTGTTCAAGACATCGTACATCATCTTGTTTGCCAACTCTCTTCTAAAGAAGAAAGAGATATGTTGAAGGACTTGAAGAATCCATCATAGTCGAAGAAGTAAGCAGGCCCTTTTCCAGCAGGCGGTGTGATATATCTCTGAACATCAACATTACACCACACCTCTACTTGAGCCGTTGGGTTGTTGTAAACTCTCTTGTTCGGTATGTTGTATCCTAGGAGGATCCATTCATCAACCTTCTCACTGAATTTTCCATCCTGAGTCTTTTTCAGCAGGGTGCATAGAGCGCCAAACAGCTCGAGATATTTCAAGTTAGGTTTATGTCACTGTAATAACTCGTAGCACGTTTTTCCATGGCGTTTTACTACCAGAACTCGATTAAGAGTATAACATGCATTTGCCACTGCTTCATTCCAAAATTGGATAGGCAGCTTCGAGTCTACCAGCATTGTCCATGCCGTCTCTATCAAGCTGCGGTTCTTCCGTTCAGCAACGCCATTCATCTGAGGGGTATAAGCCGAGGTAATTGATGCACAATTCCCTTTACCTTGCAATAGTCCTCCATCCTCTGATTCTTGAACTCGGTTATGTTGTCTGAGCGGACCTGTCTTACCTTCAGCTTGTATAGGGATTCCAGTGTAGTTACCGATTCTTTGAAGGATTCAAATGTTTTGGATTTGGATTTCAGAAACATTACCCAAGAGAACCTTGAGTAGTCATCAGTAACTACATAGCAAAACAAGTCACCTGCGATGTTTCTTGTACTGACTGGACCAAACAGATCCATGTGAAGGAGCTAAAGTGGAAGTTCTATAGAATGAACTTTCTTTTCCTTATGAGATTTCTTCGCCTGTTTGCTCTTTTTGCACGCAACACAAAAATCTAGGAGTTGGAAGTTTTTGACATTTACTCCTCTCACAAGATCATTCTGGATCAAGTGATTCATTTTCCTCAAATTTATGTGTCCCATTCTCCTATGCCAGGAGATGGATTCCTTCTCAGTAGCTTTGGACAGGAAGCATTGGACTTCACGATCCGTTATGGAGGCCTTTGAGAGATCCAAGACATAAAGATCATTATATCTTGAAGCTGACATTAGGATCTGATCCTCCGGAATCACGTAGTCCTTCTTTAGAATGTAACACTTCTTGTTGTCAAAAACTACCTTGAATCCTTTATCACAGATTTGAGAAACTGAAAGTAAGTTATTTTGTAATCATTGGACATAGTTTACCTTATCAAACTTAACTTTCTCATTTCCCACTTCTCCTTAGGCTGTGATGTACCCGCCTTTGTTTCCAGCAAATGAAACTTGCCCTCCTTTAATTTGTCTGACATTTGATAAGAGAGCTCTGTTCCCTGTCATGTGCCTGGATGCTCCGCTATCAACAATCCACGTGTTAGTCTTAGAACTATAGCGAACACCCTGCACATTCAATGAGAACACTAGTTCATGTTAGGAACCCAAGCCTTAACTGGCTTGGGTTTCCCTGAGGCATCACATATCACAAACTCAACCCACTGACCCTTTGAGGTTAAGGATTGATCGGAATTCTGTGTGTTCTTATTTTCAGGCACTGAGGAGGATTTTTCTTTCCATAATCTAGATTTGTGTAAGGCCTGTTTGTGATAAACAGACGACTAGCTGATGGGTTGAACTTTAGGCTCACAATCCCTTTTAGGAGGCGTCACTGAGTTCCTCTTAAAAGATCTAGATGAGATGCATAAAGTTCAACTTTCTTCCTCAGTGTCTGGTAATAAGGACAGTGAGACGCTATGTGACCATACTCTCCACAATTTTAGCAGGATCTCCTTTCAACTTTATGGTTTATTTGTTTTGGTGGAGATATACTTGTCACACGGTCAACCTTAGTGTGTTTGGACTGAGGCACTACTTTGTTAGATGTATGATTTGGTTTTACAAAATTAATTGTTTTACCTGGTTTTACATCTTTAATCTCTTGTTTCCTTGGATTGTGACATGATGCACATGATTGAGTAGATTTTATAGTATTTTTTGGTTCTTGTTTGACCTTGACTTTAAACTAACCCTTTCGAATTCTTTTTCCAAGTTAACACAAGGCATCTTTCCTATTGCCTTTGAAGTGGCCTCCTTTTGTTTAAGGTCGGACTCACTTGATTTACTTACGGAATCCGATCGCTAACAAGAGGAGTAGACACCACGTGATCGTTTATGGGGTTATTGTTAATTGGTTTACTTTTGGTGTTCATCAAGGTCTCAGGTGGTGGTGGAACCACTTTGTATCCTAGTCCCTCCCTATTATTTCTCTCTCTTACTAGTGTTGGACAATGTATGATGAGCTTGTCCAACTATGCAGTTTTTGTTTTAATGAATTGACTTCTACTTCTAAAACTGCTTTTTGCTTCTTAGTGTCCTTAAGAGAGTTCAGATAGTACCTAATGTCATTTTCTTGGTTAAAGGCAACTACCTCAGTTTCCCTAAGTTGTTTATTTATAGGTCTATTTTTCATTGTTACTGTGCTCGTTTTGTTTCAATGCTCTATTTGCTTCTGTGCACAGTTCCAGATCCTTTACTAAGCTATCATTATGATCTAATAGCCTTGCAAATTTTGAATCTATAACTTCTCTAATTTATTACATTCTAAGCAAGCATGATTATTAAACAATTGGTCAGTAGTACTTACCTGGGATGTTGAAGAAGAATCAGCCATGAGTGCTGGCTCGGTTGTCTCTGGTTCTGGTGATTCAGATGATGATGCATTTGCAGATTTTTCTTCTTCAGGCAGATAGTTGACCATATTTGCAGTATCTCCAGAATCTGACATCGCGAGCTCTACTACTATATCTCCTTCACTTGCAGAATCGTCATCAATATCCTCCACACTAGCTATATTGGATTCTCCTGGTGAGACAAACCGAAAGCTCTAGTCCTGTCCTTCATCTTCATTAGCAGTTAAGGCTTTTGGATCCTTACTTGATGAGTCAGCATTACTAGATGTTGACTTGTCTTGACGGTTAAATGACGAGAAGGGATTTCCATTACCTGTCTTCTTTGGTTTTATACACTCCCTCTTGAAGTGTCCCTTCTCACCACAGTTGAAACATGTAACCTTTGACTTATCAAACCCAAAGGTTGTGTCGTTTTTTGAAACCAGGTTTTGTCCGGTCTTTTTTACAAACTTTTTAGCTCGTCGGACAGCACTTGCCAGAGCCCACATTATGTCCATACGTTCCAACTCCATTTCATCCACCTGCTCATAATCTTCATCTGCCAGGTGGCAGTTACCTATCTTTCCAGCAATTAATCCATCGTAGGATTGAACCACCACAGCTAAAAGGTCCATATGTTCTCTGGCCACCTCCACAGTTACATTCCCGAGGTTGTCGGTTTTAAGCTTTCCTGCATTAGCTTCAGGTATATATATTGGGTGCTAGACGACCCTGACATTTCGGATCCTGAAGTTGAGGGTTGTGTTGGAACTCCTACGCTTGAGATGAAGGCCGTTTGCGCAGTGGCTCCAGTCTGTCTTGACTGAAGGAGTAGCATTGTAGAGTGCAGGACTCTGATTGTAGTTTGCCTTTTAGGCTCGATACTTCATCCTAAGCTCCTCTTCTCTCAGTTTCAGAATGAAATCATTTATGTCTAACTTCGAGAGCATTCCATTCTGTCTGAGATTTGAAACAAATGAACCACATTTTTCTGGTAATCCATCAGCAAAGTTGGATACCTTATCTTCCATCGAAGTAACCACTCCATGAGTGTGCATCTCACTCATCAAGTGGTAGAATCTATCGATCACATCATCAAGGCCTTCTTTTCCCATTGAAGAGAAGTTGTCAAACTCCATCTTCAAGGCTTTTACCTTGATAGCCTTCAGAGAGGCATTTCTGTCATACCTCTTCTCCAACGCATCACATAGTTTCTTGGCTTGAGTATACTTCGAATACTGATGGAAAATACCTTCGGAATAGACTGAGTAAGCAAAGCATAGACTTTCTTCTCAGCGTTGTGTTTTACCTTCTGTGCATCCGACATGCCACTTAGAGTAAGTTTTACTTCGTCAGCTCCTACTGGCATGTTGTACCCCGACTCTATTGCCTCCCACAAATTTGTATCCACTCCATTTAAGTAGATTTCGAAATGTTGCTTCCATTGTGGGTAGTCTTCTAACGTGATAAGCTTTGGGGGTTTATTGTGAATTCCCACTTCGTTCTCCAACAACAGTAGATTCTGGATACAAGTATCTCTACTAGTTATGTATGCTAAAAACTGATCCTCCATTTCACTTAACTTTACTATTTAACAAACCGCTGATGAATGCGAATGAAGGTATGTGATTGGCTTATTCGGGCGATTGAACAAGTGTGGATGGTTTAATCATGCGACTAAACAAATGAGGATGAGTCAGTTATCCAAATGAACTAATGCGGTTGAGCAGTCCGAATGAAGATCGCAGTCGTACGATTAAGGGTACGAATGAGTCCTATCGTGCGGTTGAAGAATGCGAATGAACTCAGTCGTGCGATTGAGCCAATCGTGCGACTGAACTTGCTAAGTTTGATAATTCATAGGTTAAACTTGTTTTGGCCGTAAAAACTCGAATTTTACCAACCCTAATAGCCGTATGCCGGAAAGACTACACTTTTCGATCAGGAAACGTCTAAGACTTCGTTAGACACAAAAAGATTGCGTTTTTGATGCAAAAACACAATTTTTGTGTAAAAACTATTGAATCAACACGTAATCTAGAACCTGGCTCTGATACCACTTGTTAGCATCTGGTATTTGAATGAAATACCAACTGATTAACGTGTTAAACCAAACCAAATAGTGCGGAATCCTATTTGATTGGCGATCCAATCAGTGAGAATGCACGTAGAGGCAATAACGTATTGAATCTAACGTCAAGAATCGATTAGGAATCGATCTACAGCATTCTATGAACTTGGAGTATGAACTTAGAGGCTTCTGGACGGCTAGGGTACGTTTGGAATCGAAGTGGATTGAATGCTTACGTTTTTCTATGAATTAGGTGGTATTATAGGTTAGGGTTGCTCATTCGGGCAACTGAACCATTTGCATGGTTCATTCGTGCGATTGAGCCATGCGGTTGATCCATTCGCACAACTGAGTATTCAGTCGTGCGACTGAGTCAGACGCATGAAGTTGTTCAGGCGTATGAACTATTTAGGCGCATGGACACTCAGTCGCATGGCTATTCGGACGCATGAACACTGTTGGGGTGCATGGTCCAGTCGGACGCATGAGAACTTCACTTCACCAAGTTTGAATGTATTCAATATTATAACATTATGCATAACACTTCAAACAATCACAAACCTATATAATCAAGTCAATATGTGTTAAACAACTTATTAATGAAATATTAAACATTATAAACACAACCAAACATATGTTTTCATTAAGTACTCGTACAATTACAATTACATAAGTGTAAGACAATACAAAGATATTACATTAAGATCAGAAACTAGGGACACATGTATCAACAGATTAGTTGCGCCCGATGGGAGTTTGGTTACGATTTATGGAGATCGCGTTACTACGATCCCGAAGGTGATTTCGATGGCGGTGGCGGGAAGTTCATGAAACGTGGATGTAGTGCCTACTTGGCATACGTGAAAGATGTGGGTGCATCAGTACCTCAATTATCCGAGGTACCAGTGGTGTGTGAATTTCAGGACGTATTCCCGGAAGACTTACCCGGCGTGCCACCGGATCACGAGATTGAGTTCCAAATTGATTTGATACCCAGTGCTCAACCCATAGCCAAAGCACCATATCAATTAGCTCCTACTGAGATGAAGGAACTCATGAGCCAATTGCAGGAGTTAATGGATAAGGGATTCATTCGACTGAGTATCTCTCCGTGGGGTGCTATGATATTTTTTGTAAAGAAAAAGGACGGAAGTATGTGAATGTGCATCGACTACCGAGAGCTGAACAAGTTGACGGTGAAGAATCGGTACCCGTTACCAAGGATTGATGACTTGTTTGACCAGCTTCAAGGTGCCAGTTGGTTCTCGAGGATAGATCTACGATCTGGCTATCATCAATAGATCTATGGTATGCTGGTGTCTATTGTGCCTGATCGTGACACCCGGTTTACATCTAAATTTTGGAAGAAATTCCACGACGCCATGGGGACGAGGTTACATATTAGCACGATATACCATCGCCAAACTGATGGTCAGTCAAAAAGGACCATTCAAACATTGGAAGACATGCTTCGGGAATGTGTGATTGATTTTGGGGGAAGTTGAGATGACCACTTACAGTTAGCTAAATTCTCATACAACAACAGCTATCATGCCAGCATTGGCATGCCACCATATGAGATGCTATACGGTAGGAGATGCAGAACACCCATTTGTTGGGGTGATAATGGTCAGAAGGAATTGGGGAGCGTCGAGGTAATTGAGGCTACGACTGAGAAGCTTGAGAAGATTAAGGCCTTCATGAAGGCAGCTAAAGATAGATAGAAGTCGTATGCCGATAAACGATGCAGAACGATTGAGTTCCAGGTGGGTGACCGGTTATGTTGAAGGTCTCACCTTGGAAGGGTATCATCCGATTCAGGAAACAAGGTAAGCTAAGCCCGAGATACATAGGGCCTTTCTAAATTATTGCTCGAGTAGAGAGGTAGCCTATAGATTAGAGTTACCAGATGAGTTAAGTGGAATTCACATGACATTCCATGTATCTTATCTAAGAAAGTGCTTAGCTGATGAAGACATGATTGTTCCACTGGAAGACATCGAAGTAGATGAAAGGCTCAATTATATGGAGCAACCAGTGGCAATCATCGATCGAAAAGAGAAGAGGCTAAGAAATAAAGTGGTTCCTCTTGTGCGTGTACAGTGGAAGCACAAGAAGGGATCCGAATCTACATGGGAGTCTGAGGAGGAGATGAGGCAGCATTACCCTCGTCTGTTTGAGGAATAACAGGTTTCGGGGACGAAACCTATTTAAGGGTGGTGGACTTGTAACACCCGGCTATTTCTTAAAAAGAAAAGAAAGAATAAGAGTTGAAGAATAAAGAAAGGAAATGTCAATAAACCCGACAAAAGTACAAAATTTGGTGTAAAGTTGGGCATGGCCGCCCACCCTCACTTCACATCACTATTTTTCATCGGTTTAGAGAGAAAGAGCAGAGAAACTCATGATTGAAGAAAAGAAGAAGGGAATTGAATTCAAGGTAAGAATTTGGAGTTTTAAGTGTTCATGTTGGGTTTTTGTCTCGGCTACATGCTTATGTGTTTATGTGCTTATGTGTGTGTTTTGGTGTGTTTTTAGGTGTTTGAACTCATTTGCAAGTGGGTTAGAAGGAAGAAACACCCAAGCTACACCAGGTGAGTTTCTAGACCCCAACTTTACTTGTTTTAAACCATCTTGGGGCTGAAAATGTATTAAAATGATTTTTAAATGTTTATGTATGTATACCCATATGTATTATGCATGTTGATGATGATTCTTTGATGCTTATAGGTTGTTCATGCTTAGAATAACCTTGGTAAGCTTACACAGATAGGCTTGATGTTTGGATTTGAAATTATCCTAGACACAGGTTGAACAGAGAGTTCATGCGCCTAAATAAGGTCCATGCGCCTGGAATTGGCCTTAGAAATGATAAGTGTATCTCATGCGCCTGAACAGTGCCCTCATGCGCCTAGAAAATTAGTCAGATGCCTAAGTGTAAGGCCATGCGCCCTAATAGTACCCATGCGTTTGAATAACCCCATGCGCCTAAGTTTCCATACGCCCGGATAGCCCATGCGTCTAAGTGTCCATGTGTCCAAATGGGTCATACGCCCGAATAGTGTCCATGTGCCTGAATTGTTCATGCGCCTAAGTGTTAAAGCAGCTAAGTGTTGGCCTGATGCGCTTGCATAGTGATGAAGCGCCCAAACAGGCCCATCAGCCCAAATATTGTCTAAGCGCCTAATACTTAGAATTTATTACAGAATTCTTGGGAGTTTGTGCTCTTAGGGTTTTGACCGAGATTTGACTAGGGTTTATTAATGATAGGTTTCATGCATGATTACGATTGTTTTATGATTTCTCCTTATTTTATTATTGTTATTATAATAATATTATTACTATTATTAGTATGTGACTTTGCGTGGTGTGTTATAATCGTTGAATACAGTATATAGAGCCCCTTGTAGGATAAAGAGGGCCCAACACCGTTTCCCCCGCGCATACAGTTTAGGGTATTGCTCATTGGTCCATACATATAGTGAAAGATAACGATAAAAGAATGTAAAGTAAACAAGGCATACAGTAAAGAGATAAAGCATTACCTAATTGTATAGTTAATGCGTGCTCATGTATAAAGTGATGAAGTTTTCATAAAAAAGTATTTTCATATATATACCTACAGAAAGTATTTTATTACTTTTAAAACTAGAACTCACTCAGTAACGCTAACTTTTATACATTTTCAGTTAGCAGGTAATTATTGCTGAGGATGGCACGAGGGTGAAGCTACTTGGCAGGAAAAGACTGTCATCCATTCATACTTATTATAGTTGTTGTTTTGTAATGTAATTAAATAGTTCTTTTATAATCGATTAAATAATAGTGTATTGCTTAACAACAGTGCTTTAATGAAATGAATGGTTTTTGTTAAAATGATTCCGCTGCTTAAGTTTATTAAATTTATAATGTTTTAAAGTATTTAATGCTTTGAATGACCAACTTTGAGGTCTCCGGGAACGGGGCCTTACATATGATTGGAGTATGTATGAGAAAGAAGTCTTGGAAGAAAATCAAGCTTTAATGGCTCACATGGAAAACAAAGTTCCACCTATGGCAAGCAAGGTAAGAGATAGGTTATGTTCATCAATATGTGTTGAGGAGTAGAAAGATATAGAGACCATGCTCAACAATTAGCTGATAAAGTTAAAGAAACAAAGATTTTGAATGAATCTCATGTAAGAGAACATAAATTATAGCAAATAAAAATTAACTCTTTACAAAAGGATTTAGATAAAATTGTTTTGGAAAATTACAGTTTAAAAGCACAAGTTGAGCATCTGACCACCTCCTTAACTAAATCCATGGCTGATCATGCATCAACTGGAGTGAAAATTCAAAAGTTTCAACTGTCATCTCAATAGTATGAGAAATTATTAAATTCTCATGTTGAGTCAAAGAACAGGTATGGGTTGGGATATAATGCAATGGCACCTCCTATAAACAATAATTATGTTCCTTTGCCTGAATCAATGACAAATAACTTGTCAAATCATTTTATGCTAAGCACCAATATAGGAACAAGTTCTAATCAACAAAACATTGACAATAAATCGGAGGTAAATGAAATCAAGTCTTCTGAATCAGACAAGATTAATCAAATGAATTCAAAATTTGACTTTGATGAGTGTGATGACTTGGATGGTTCTGATGAACATGATGATGATCTTCTAAACAAGTGTAAGAATACTGTTTTTGAAACAAATATTCCATAAGTGCTTGAAGAAACAAAGCTGCCATATCCTCCTAAACAAAGAAACATGATGGAGACTATGTGCAAGAGAATAGCTCAATTAATGAAGGTCTTCATGAACTAAATCAGCAACAAAAATCTTCCAAGAAATGAATGAGACATGTGCCTCTACTGAGAAAAGACACAAATCATCCGTGGAAAAGGATAAGAAAAGGCTGACAGCTAAATATCAGCCAAAGAAGAACCTTTCTTCAGTACAAGATCTACAGAAGAAGAAAACCTCTTTAGTAGAAGTTAACACTGATTCAGTAGATGATCTACGGTAGAGGAAGTCATCAACATACAATCCAAAGCTCCATAAGTTGGAAGAGGAAAAATCAACTTCAAAACTAAGAGGATTCAAAGCTTCAGAAGTTGGCAAACAAGAAGAAATTGATTGATTCTGACAAAGAATCAGATGAAATGTATTGCAAATGGTGTGACATGAAAAACCATAATACTGAAGATTGTTACTTTAGTAGTTATTGTTCTATATGAAATATGAACAATCACATGACAGCTGACTGTTACTTCAACAAACTCTGTGCTATCTGCAACAAAAATAACCATTCAACTCAGGAATGTTATTTCAACAAAAAGAACAAAACAAAGGGCACAAAGAAGAAACAATCAAATAAAGCTGAATACTGACTGTAAAAAATATGCAAAAATCAAGAAGTCTGAACAAAAACAAAAGCCAAATTCAAAGGAAAAGACATCCACTGATGTTCATCCTTTGAAGAAAAGAACAACTTTCCAGCAATCAAAAACACCTCATAAAAGGGTGGATTTGACTGAAAAGGAAACAAAGGCTGATGATACATTCTTTGATAATTTTGAAAAGGGAATTCATATACCTCATTCAAAAACAAAAGATAGTGAAACATTTAATAATCAAGATTCATTATCAAAACCAAAGCGTCAAACCAACAAAAATAAGTTGAATAAAGAGAAATTGAGAAACAAGAACTTGTTCATCAATATCTCCTTCAACATAATCATCCCCACCTGAAACAACTCAGAATGAATCACGTAAAACTAAAACTGAAACTTCAAGACTTATTCACGAAGGAGTAACTATTTTAGACACTGCTAGCAAACCCAAGATCATTAAGGCTTGGTTGTCAATTCTAACTGATTTATTTCTGAATGCAGGAACAATATTGGAGAGCTAACAACAAGTGGTATGTTGACAGTGGTTGTTCTAGGCATATGACAGGAAACTGTTCACTTCTCCATGACTTCAAACATAAAAATGCTTCTTATGTGGCTTTTGGTGGGGATAAGAAGGGAGGTAAAATTGTTGGTGAAGGAATGGTAACAAATGGTGTGCTTAAGTTTGAGAAAGTAAACTACTGTGAAAATCTACAGTATAATTTACTGAGTGTGTCTTAAATTTGTGATCAAATTATACACATTGTTTGATAACACTATCTATTACATTCTTAAGCCAGGTTTTTCTATTCCGAAGATTGGGTACTCCTTAAAGCATCAAGAAAAGGAAAGATGTTGATACATATATGTACCTAGATCCTGATCTGAATGTAATATGTCTTACACTTATGTAATTATCGGGTACTTAATGAAATACAAATGTTTGGTTGTGTCTATAATGTTTAATATTTCATTAATGAGTTGTTTAACGCATATTGACTGGATTATATAGGTTTGTGATTGTTTGAATTGTTATGCATAATGTTATAATATTGAATACATTCAAACTTGGTGAAGTGAAGTTCTCATGCGTCCGACTGGATCATGCGCCCCAATAGTGGTCATGCATCCGAATGGCCATGCGACTGAGTGTCCATGCGCCTAAGTAATTCATACACCTGAACAACTTCATGCGTCTGACTCAGTCGTACGACTGAACACTCAGTTGTGCGAATGGATCAACCGCATGGCTCAATCGCACGAATGAACCATGCTAATGGTTCAGTCGCACGAATGATCAACCCTAACCTATAAATACCACCTAATTCATGGAAAAACAAAAGTATTCAATCCACTTCGACTCCAGACGTACCCTAGCAGTCCAGAAGCCTCTAAGTTCGTACTCCAAGTTCATAGAACGCTGTAGATCGATTTCTAATCGATTCTTGACGTTAGATTCAATACATTATTGTGTCTACGTGTGTTCTCACTGATTGGATCGCCATCAAATAGGATTCCGCACTATTTGGTTTGGTTTAAAACGTTAATCAGTTGGTGTTTGGTCAAATACCAGATCCTAACAAGTGGTATTAGAGCTTTGGCTCTTGATTACTTGTGATTCAATAGTTTTGATACAAAATTGTGTTTTTGCATCAAAACGCAATCTTTTTGTGTCTAACAGAGTCTTAGACGTTTTCCTGATCGAAAAGTGTAGTTTTTCCGGTATAACGGCTATTAGGGTTTGGTAAAATTCGAGTTTTTACGGCCAAAACAGTTTAACCTACGAATTATCAAACTTCAGCAAGTTCAGTTACACACGATTGGCTCAATGGAGGATCAGTTTTCAGCATACACAGCAAGTAGAGATACACGTATTCAGAATCTACTGTTGTTGGAGAACAAAGTGAGGATTCACAATAACCCCCTAAGCTTATCACGTTAGATGACTACCCACAGTGGAAGCAACGCTTCGAGATCTACTTAAATGGAGTGGATACAAATTTGTGGGAGGCAATAGAGTCAGGGTACAGCATGCCAGTAGGAGCTGACGAGTAAAACTTACTCTAAGTGGCTTGTCGGATGCACCGAAGGCAAACACAATGCTGAGAAGGAAGTCTATGCCTTGCTTACTCAGTCATTCCGAAGGATATTTTCTATCAGTATTCGGAGTATACTCATACCAAGAAACTTTGGGATGCGTTGGAGAAGAGGTATGAAGAAATGCCCCTCTGAAGGCTATCAAGGCAAAAGCCTTGATGAAGGAGTTTGACAACTTCTCTTCAATGGGAAAAGAACGCCTTGATGATGTGATCGATAGATTCTACCACTTTATGAGTGAGATGCACACTCATGGAGTGGTTACTTCGATGGAAGATAAGGTATCCAACTTTGCTGATGGATTACCAGAAAAATGGGCTTCGTTTGTTTCACATCTCTGACAGAATGGAATGCTCTCGAAGTTATATATAATTGACTTCATTCTGAAACTGAGAGAGGAGGAGCTTAGGATGAGTATCGAGCCCAAAGGCCAACTACGATCAAAATCCTGCACTCTACAATGCTACTCCTTTAGTCAAGACATCTGGAGCACCACTACAAACCGCCTTCATCTCAAGCGCAGGAGTTCCAGCACAACCCTCAACTTCAAGATCCGAAATGTCAGGGTCGTCCAGCACCCAATATATGATACCTGAAGCTAATGCAGCAAAGCTTAAAACCGACAACCTTGGGAATGTAACTGTGGAGGTGGCCAGAGAACATATGGACCTTTTGGCTGTGGTGGTTCAATCCTACGATGGATTAATTGCTGGAAAGATAGGTAACTGCCACCTGGCAGATGAAGATTATCAGCAGGTGGATGAAATTGGAGTTGGAACGTATGGACGTAATGTGGGCTCTGGCAAGTGCTGTCCGCCGAGCTAAAAAGTTTGTCAAAAGACCGGACAAAACCTGGTTGCAACAAAAGACACAACCTTTTGGGTTGATAAGTCAAAGGTTACATGTTTCAACTGCGGTGAGAAGGGACACTTCAAGAGGGAGTGTATAAAACCAAAGAAAATGAGGTAGTTGCCTTTAACAAAGAAAATGACATTAGGTACTATCTGAACTCTTTTGAGGACACTAAGAAGCAAAAAGTAGTTTAGAAGTAGAAGTCAATTCATTTAAAACAAAAAACTGCATAGTTGGACAAGCTCATCACACATTGTCCAACACTTAGTGAGAGAGAGAAATAATGGGGAGGGACTGGGATACAAAGTGGTTCCACCACCACCTGAGACCTTGATGAACACAAAAGTAAACCAATTAACAAAACCCCATCAAGGATCACATGGTGTCTACTCCTCTTGTAAATGATCCAGATTCCATAAGTAAACCAAGAGAATCAATTCTAAACAATAGAGGACACTTCAAAGGCAGAGGAAAGATGCCATGTGTTAACCTGGAAAAAGAATTTGGAAAAGTTAGTTTAAAGTCAGGTCAAACAAAGTCAAACAAGAACCTAAAAAGACTATAAAATCTAATCAATCATGTGCATCATGTCACAGTCCGGAAACAAGAGATTAAAGAGGTAAAACCAGGTAAAGCATTAATTTTGTAAAACCAACTCATACATCTAACAAAGTAGTGTCTCAGTCAAACACAATAATGTCGACCGTGTGACATCTACATCTCCACAAAAACAAATAAACCGTAAAGTTGAAAGCAGATCCTTCTATAATTGTGGAGAGTTTGGTCACATAGCATCCCACTATCCTATTACCAGACACCAAGGAAGAAAGTTGAACTTTTTGCATCTACATCTAGATCTTTTAAGAGGAACTCAGTGATGCCTCCTAAAAGGGATAGTGAACCCAAAGTTCAACCATCAGCCAGTCGTCTGTTTATCACAAATAGGCCTTACACAAATAGGCCTTACACAAATCTGGATTATGGAAAGAAAAAACCTCCTCAGTGCCTGAAAATAAGAACAAACAGAATTCTGATCAATCCTTAACCTCAAAGGGTCAGTGGGTTGAGTGTGTGATATGTGATGCCTCAGGGAAACCCAAGCCAGTTAAGGCTTGGGTTCCTAACATGAACTAATGTTTTCATTGAATGTGCAGGGTGTTCGCTATAGTGCTGAGACTAACACATGAATTGTAGATAGCGGAGCATACAAGCATATGACAAGGAACGGAGCTCTCTTATCAAATGCTAGACAAATTAAAGAAGGGCATGTTTCATTTGCTGGAAACAAAGGTGGGTATATCTAAGCCCAAGGAGAAGTGGGAAATGAGAAGGTTAAGTTTGATAAGGTAAACTATGTCCAACAATTACAAAATAACTTGCTTTCTGTCTCTCAAATCTGTGATAAAGGATTTAAGGTCGTTTTTGACAACCAAAAGTGTTACGTTCTAAAAAAGGAATACATGATCCCGGAGGACCAGATCCTAATGTCAGCTTCAAGATATAATGATCTTTATGTCTTGGATCTCTCAAAGGCATCCACAACGGATAGTGAAGTCCAATGCTTCATGTCCAAAGCTACTGAGAAAGACTCCATCTCCTAGCATAGGAGAATGGGACACATAAATCCAAGGAAAATGAATCACTTGATCCAGAATGATCTTGTGAGGGGAGTAAATGTCAAAAACTTCCAACGCCCGGATTTTTGTGTTGCATGCAAAAAGGGTAAACAGACGAAGAAGTCTCATAAGGAAAAGAAAGTTCATTCTATAGAACTTCCTTTTGAGCTTCTTCACATGGATCTGTTAGGTCCAGTCAGTACAAGAAGCATCGGCGACTTGTATTGCTATGTAGTTACTGATGACTACTCAAGGTTCTCTTGGGTAATGTTTCTGAAATCCAAATCAGAAACGTTTGAAACCCTCAAGGAATTGGTAACTACACTAGAATCCCTATACAAGCTGAAGTACAACAGGTGCGCTCAGAAAACGGAACCGAGTTTAAGAATCAGAGGATGGAGCCCTATTGCAAGGAAAAGGGAAATGTACATCAATTTACCTCGGCCTATACCCCTCAGATGAACGGTGTTGCTGAACAAAAGAACCGCAGCTTGATAGAGACGGCATGGACAATGCTGGCAGACTCGAAACTGCCTATCCATTTTGGAATGAAGCAGTGGCAAATGCATGTTATACTCTTAATCGAGTTCTGGTAGTAAAACGCCATGGAAAAACGTGCTAAGAGTTATTACAGCGACGTAAACCTAACTTGGAATATCTTGAGCCGTTTGGCGCTCCGTGCACCCTGCTGAAGAAGACTCAGGAGGGAAAATTCAGTGAGAAGGTTAATGAAGGGATCTTTCTAGGATACAACATACCGAACAAGAGAGTTTACAACAACTCAACAGGCCAAGTAGAGGTGTGGTGTAATGTTGATGTTCAGAGATATATCACACCACCTGCTGGAAAAGGGCCTGCCTACTTCTTCAACTATGATGGATTCTTCAAGACCTTCAACATACATGTTCCCGCTTTAGAAGACGAGTTGGCAAACAAGATGATGTATGATGTTTTGGACACACCTTCTCAAGATTCAACAAGTCATGATACTACCAACTCAAGGGGAGCAGTTGATGTGAGTGATTCGTCCTCTGATGAAGACAATGAAGAAAATGATCAGATCAACCAGGATGTACAGATTCCAACTACCACAAGTTCACCAGCATCGGCTAGTGATACTTCGGAATCATCGGAACCTCAGACTCCGACTGCCTCCGACCAAGAACCAAATGCTCATAATCTTGACTCTGAGGTGGTTGTTTCAACAACTCCTGGATCACGTCTAAACGTTTATTGGATAATATTATAGGAGATGTGAGATCTGGGGTTCAAACTAGAAATTAGCTGTACTCAGCTGGTTATACCTCTGTGATGGAAAAAGGATACCTTCACGACGGTCCCTACCGCTGCTTTGTCTCTCAGTTTGAACCAAAGTATGTTAGTGAAGTAGTAAATGATGAGGCTTGGGTTAGTGCCATGCAGGAAGAACTCCTTCAATTTAAGAAGTTAGGGTATGGACACTAGTAATAGACCTAAAGGTGCTAAAGTCATTGGCACCAAATGGGTCTTGAAATGCAAGAAAGATGATCAGGGAGTGATCATCAGAAACAAGGCTGGGGTTGTTGTTCAAGGTTTTCACAAGTTGAGGGTATCGACTACAATGAAGTATTTGCACCAGTGGCAAGGATGGAAGCCATCCATATCTTCCTTGCTTATGCATCTTATATGAAAATCAAAGTTTATCAACTTGATGTGAAGAGTGCATTCCTTCATGGTGAGATCAGAGAAACAGTGTATGTCAGTCAACCCGAGGGATTTGAGGATCCATATCATCGGGATAGAGTTTACAAACTCGACAAGGATCTATACGGGCTTCATCAAGCTGCACAGGCTTGGTATGAGAAACTCTCAACTCATCTTGTGAAACACGGCTTTCGCATGGAGTCATTGACTGCACACTGTTTATCAAAGAAAACGATGGAGACTTACTGCTAGTACAGATCTATGTAGATGACATAATCTTCGGTTCAAAGAACGAAGAATTATGCAAAGAATTTGAAGCAGTAATGAAGGCGGAGTTTGAGATGAGTGCCATGGGGGAGATGAAGTTCTTTCTCGGGTTACAGGTGGATCAGACACCAAATGGGATTTTTTACATCAGACCAAGTATGTAGGGGATTTCTCAGTAGGTTTGACATGGAGAATGCTTCCACAGCTGGCACTCCACTGGCTACAAACCATGATGTAGCACCCGGAGAACGGTGATCTAGTAGATGCCACTATGTACCGAGGGATGATTGGATCTCTCATGTATCTCACTACCTCAAGACCAGATATCATGTATGCTACATGTTTATGCTCACGATATCAAGCAAAGCCTAAGGTGAATCATCTAATTGGGGTCAAAAGGATATTTCGTTATCTGAAGGGCACACCCACACTTGGCTTATGGGATCCTCATGATGATGACTTTGAACTTACAGCGTATAGTGACTCGGATTACGGCGGCTACAAGATGAACTACAAGTCTACATCAGCAGGGTGTCAGTTCTTGGGGAGAAGATTAGTAACCTGGCAGTGTAAGAAGCAGACCTCGGTTGTTGCTTGTCAACCTGTGAAGCAAAATATGTTGTTGCTGCAAGCTGCTGTTCACAAATCATATGGATTCAACAGCAAATGCGGGATTATGGTTTGCATTTCACTTCCACTCCTATATTTGTTGATAACTCTGCTACGATTGCAGTCACTAAGAACCCGTTCCAACATCCTAAGACCAAACACATCGGAATCAGATATCACTTCATACGTGACTGTTTTGAAAATAATTTAATCGATGAGATAAAAATAAACACTGATTTTCAACGCGCTGACCTCTATACAAAGGCTTTTGACAAACCACGTTTTCTATATCTGTTAGAGGTCAATGGCGTTAAAAAGAAAAGTGAGGTCATTCCTGAAGATGACCATGTATAGTTCGATGCGTCGCATCTAGGTTCTTTTATTTTTTAAATTTTAGTGTTATTTAAGTTTAATTCTCTTGTTTTTGTTAAATGTTATTTCGTTAATTACATTAGTGTCTTTTCTTGCTCATTAAAATCCTAAAACGCAAATCCTTAGAGGTTTTAGTATTTTAGGGGAGAATAGGTATAAAAATAAAAAACGAGGGAAAAGGAGAGGCAAGTCGATAATAAAAAGATCGTACGTGATACCGATTAATGTGTGGAATATGATAGTACACAGGTACAAACCATTTGGGACTTTAAAAATCAAAATTGAAAAAGATGCAAAGTTCAAGTATAAGTCTGTGTAGTCTGAGCAATATAAAAGGAAATATGATAGTTAAGCTAGCTACTACTAATGTAACACAAAGAAAGTAGACTAGAGGTTGCTAGACCACAGTTGTGATGTCGGTAGATTCAACACAATAGGACTAGACCTTTTTGGTGATCTCAAGATTAAACTAAAATGTTTGACTAGTTGTGGGTAACACCTTATCCCTGGTTAACATAATCAACAAGATCCAATAAGGGGTGACGAGCAAAATAAACGCCACAAAAGTGTGCGTAAGACCAAAGCATGAGCAAAAGCACATGAAAATGCAAATACAATCAAACTGATAACCTAGTTGTTGGTGAGATTGGGCTAAAAGAAGAAAATTTGCTCAAACAAGAAGATAGATTATGTGCCTCTCTGCTGTGCGGTGGCATGACCTGAGGATAAGCACAACCTATATATTCTAGAACTCATTGTTGTTTGCCGCCTCTCTGTTGTGCGATGGCACTGACCTGGGGATTGGCTTCTCTTTGAAAATTCTATGAATAGTCGCTTCTTGAACACTACCCTAAGACCGCTCAAAAATCTCCTGAGGAATGTTGATTACCATATGACTGTGGGATCCATAAATGCTTGTTGAAATAAACCAACCTTAAAACGATCACCAAACTGTGTTGAAAGTCTGTGTATGGATTTAAGAGGACAAGTATACTGACAATCACTGTGGCTACAAGTCTTGAAAGTTCAAATCAGCGTGGGGACCTAAGAGTACTAGTATGATTTCCTGAATTAGCTAAATGACTCCGGATGAAAACAAGGAAAGAGCATCAAAGTTGTTTTTAATAACTTGTCCTGAATGATTTGAATATCCTGTATGATTCCAACTTAAATTGATCCATGTATGGTTTAAATGATTGAGGCTGCTCTCTCAGAATAATTATTCCTTAGAACTACATCTTAGGAATTAACTCTCACAAAACACAAAAACATGTCTTAGTTATTTAATTTTCAGTATTATTATTTTATTTCTGTACAAAGTTTGTCAAACTCTGTATGTTAGTATCGGACTATGTCATGGAAGTTGATAAGGGACCTTATCATCTAAAAGCCATGTCTGAGGTGACCACAAGTGCTTTGAAACAACAATGGGTCACATCTGAGGTGACAATTGTTTAAAAGGATCACGTCTGAGGTGATCAAAAGGTTTTCAAGTTAAATGATCATGTCTGAGATGATCAATGATCATAATGTTAATTAACAGTTTAAAAGGTTTTAATGTCAAATGGTTATAAAGTCAAAAAATTTCAAGAGTATGACCCACTCGCACGCTGGACCATGAGTATGGACCAACCGTATGAATGGATCATACTCATGCCTTTATAGCCGAATGGACATGAGTATGAATCATTCACCCAAATGACTTATTAAAATGAGCCATTGGACCGAATGGGAGTGTGCGAATGAGTCAGTCGACCGACTGAGCTTCGGTCGGCCGACTGAAGGTGATCGACTGAGTCAATCGCCCGACTGAGCTTCATTCGCCCGAATGAACTGAGCGAATGAGTCCAGTCGGCCGATTGAACTCAAATTCAGTATATAAAGGGACACAGTCGATCGCACTCCTCTCACCATTCCCAATCGCCCTTAAATGGTACATCATGTCGTTACTCTGCCCAAATTTCTCTAGACCTCGAATATACTTCCTTCTTGATCTTCTGAAGTGTGTTTGCATCCATATAGGTATTTTGAGATGAAATCTCACAGAAATCAGGAGAAATGGTGCCCTAATTTGTAATGGTCGATTGAAACAAGAACCGAATCTTTAAATGACCTAATAACCTACTGAAACTAAGTACAATGTTAAAACTAAGTTTAATAGGTCATTAGTTAAGAGATTGCGAGTCTAAAGATCATTAAACCACGTTTAGTTTCATGAATTGGTCAAGATTCGAACCTCAGTCGATCGAACAGTGGATCATGCGACTGGTCGTCTGGATGAACTCCAATCACACGATTGAGCCGGCCGAATAGCTCAATCGGCCAAATGTGACATACGAATGAGCTCAGTCGGCCGAATGAATCAATCGTAGGCTCTGCCAACCAATTGAACTAAGTTGCATGTTCATTCACCCGAATGAGTCCAGTCGCATGTTAGAATAGCCGACTGAACTAAGTCGCAAAATTCATTCACATGAATGAATCAGAATAAATGTTATCAAGTTACCTAGAACGGGTATGTGTTATGTGAGTATCTAATGATTATGTGTCTTGTGTTTCAGATTGATGGTTGCTAGATGGTCAATCAACCCTAAGTACAACATATGTGCTCATCTAGACCATACTACTCGGAATGGCGCCGAGTTTACAGAGATCATCGCATTTCTTAGGCGATCAAGGATCCACAAGGCCATTTTTACTTCTTGCACTCCCTACAAGTCTTTGCACCAGGCATTTTAGGAGAATGCTTCTGTTGATCGATCACAAGAGCCGTATAGCATACGAAGCTCTATCTGTGGGATGGCTATCGAGATCACTGCTACCGATATTCAGAGAGTACTTGAGCTGGGGGATGATACTAATCGTCCCACCAAGCTACATCCACTGACAGTAAGAGGATGCTTTCTGAGGATTAAGTACGCTGGGGACATCAACTCAGGTGTGCTCAATAAAAGCAACCTGTGTCCCCAGTACAAGTACTTGGCACATGTCATATTGAAGTGCATCGCTTCCATAAGAGGTGGGTTTGATGATCTTTCAAACCAGATCCAAAATGCCTATGTGGCACTGGTGCTGAACTACCCTTTCAGCTTCTCGAGCATGATCTTCTCTTACCTTGTGGAGAATCTGGAGGCAAAGGGTAAGGAGGGCTTTTTCATGTACCCCAGATTCTTGCAACTGATTTTCAATGAGAAGCTGCCATCACTTCCCAAGGAAAGCCATGATGCTGTGGTTTTAGAGATCATGGATGATACGACCCTGGGTCATATGAGAGTCTACCGGGGTAAGCAAGTAAAGCCCCAGGTGAAGAGACTAATAGGCCATCTGGCCAATGAGAGTTATGTGGCGCCAGGGAGACGTAAGTGGCGTCACACAGACAGCGACTCCGATGACGAGTAGCTACTGCTCCCAGAGCATGACTCTGATGACGATGATAGCGGGGATGCTAGAGATGTAAGACCCACTCAACAAAGGGGCCCCACTGCTGATATTACATCTCCAGCATCTGCCCCCACTAGAGATGGAGCGGTGAATGCTAGGTTCCACCAGGATTTCATGCCTGGTGAGGAAGAGGAGGAGTCAGATGAGGAGCTCTGACTCGACTGTGGGAATAAAGTCCTTCCACAGAATGAGGGCTCCGGGCGGTTGGTGAACGCCCAGGCAGATTGGGGGAGACCACTGATGATCCTACTTATACTCCGGATCTACCAGGCCGTGCTCTAGGGGGAGCATCCTCCTCGACTAGATCGAGGAAGAAGAGGATGGCTCAGCCCCCGGCTTGAAAAGAAGAAGCGCAGAATCACCTTTATCACCACCATAGCCACCACCACAGCCACCACCACAGCTACCACCATTCCACCTACCACCACTACCACTACATCCACTACCACCACTACCACCATTCCACCCACCTCTACCACCAGCTCATACACCACATCCACACCTACTCCACCAGATACTCACTTCCCATCCACCACCACTACAGCTCATCCACAGCCATCCACATCTATACCAACCCCAATCTTCTCTACATCCACTACCACCACCACAAGCCATGGAGTTGGGACCTCCTCACAGGTACCACCTGTTTTGGATCCTCTTACCCATCTGTCGGGTTAGAGAAGCAGTTAGCTAAACTTAACCGGTTAGTGCTGAAGCTGCTGGCGACGGATGATCAGCGAGCCTCTCAGCTTAATCAGCTAATGGAGCTTAATGCATCCCAAGCCCAAAAGATAGAGGCCCAGAGACAAGAGATCACAGAGCTGAGAGAGATGCATACATCCTGAAGGGATCGAGATCTAGTTTGATCAATTAGATTAGGATTTGCAGCGGAATAGCACACGAATTAGACTAAATTCTAGCAAGAATAATATGAATATTCAATTAAGCGGTAACAGTTATAGAGAGAGAGTTTTCTGCAAATAGAATGTTTTCATTCATACACAAACTTCCCGTGGGGGGAAATTAGGTCAACATTCCTTTTATAAGGAATGTGACATCAGCTGACGTCACTTGATAGTGACATCTAACTGATTTATACAAACAACTGAAAGTAAACTAAACTACTGAAGATGTCCACAACAACTGAGGACACCTTCATTAAAAGCTAAGTATAAACTAACATACAACTATTGAAGTTATAACATCTAAAGTATAAGAACTTCAGATGTTTTACATAACATAAAACTACTAAAATGTAAACCATCACAACTACTGAAGAGAACTACTTCAGCTGTTGTGACAACTTTTGAGAACTTGATCTTCAGACTTTGTCTTCAGACTTTGTCTTCAACAGTTGTCTTCAGACTTTGTCTTCAGCAGATGTAGATCACTTCAGTTGTTTTGATGTCTGTGGGACTTAAAGGTTTTTCTGATCTGGCTCGTTGGTCTTTTGGTCCAACAAACTCCCCCTAAACCAATGCAGCCAAAACCTTTAAAATTATTGAGGTCCCACTTATTGGCAGAAACAAAATCTGGACCAGCTTAGAATTCTTCAATTATAAGCTCAGGCCAGGGAAGAGATTTCAGAAGGTTTGATTGGCAAAGGATGAATGGGAACTCTGTCTTGGGGAATTGGACACAGTGTTGTTACCCTATCCATGAAACCTACTTCCCATAAAATGAGTCTGTAAGACTCTCTGACATAGCCTCAAGGAAAACAACTTGTTCTTCCATTGTGAGTTCTTCAGCTCCACTTTCAAAGAAGAACTCAGGCCCATAGTACTCAGATAAGTACTTAATATGCTTTCCATTTTTCAGCTCCAAAATTGTTATCTCTCTGTATGCAAACTCATCAGGATGAGTGCCTTCAAGCAATAACTGGAGCTCATTTCTTCTTATTCTTCAAGCTTCTTGTAGATTAACCCCTTCTTTACCATTTTGTTTTCTAGTAAAGTTTGTGGAGTCATTTTAGACTTGTAAGCTCTCTTGAAGTCATCAAGAATTTCCCAGGGTGACACTACAATGGCCAGCATTATCACAGCATCTACAATCTTCTTTACTTGGCCATTGTATCTGCTTGGAATCTTCATTTTGTGAATTCTGTCACTTACTCTGGGTCAGGCCAAGTTCTCACTCTCTCTTTCTGATATTGGAATGTAAATTTGAGAGCATACAACCTCTGAGCATGTTTCTTCATAGCTTGTATGGATGAAGACTTGGGAAACTCTTTATCAATCATCCTTAGCAGTTGCTCATCATGTTGTTTGTGTTGTTCTTCTTCTTCAAGTTTAACTTTTACCATTTGCCTTTGAAAGTCAGGTGTGATTGTTGTTGGTTGACTACTAGGCTCAGGCATTTTTATTTTAAGAACAGCAGAGAGTGGCATACTATCATCCTCATCTTCTTCTTCGTCTTCCATCCTCAACACCCTTCTCTTCTCTTCGGTGCATCATTGGTAATGGGTTCAGTAGGTTTCTTAGGTAAAGGAGTTGGTTTTGAGGGTTGTGAAGGTGGTTGTTTTAGTTTGGGTGATAGTGCAGGCTGCTCTAGCATCTTGGATGTGAGTGAAGCTTTGGATACTTTTTGCCATATCAGTCCTTTTCCCAGCACCAGCTTCATCAAGAGCTTCTATGATCAATCCTTTGTTAAATACTTCAGAAGAACAATTCTGGTGGTTATCTCCAAAATATTGTCTCTGGACCATGACTTTACTTCAATGATTGACCTTCCCAGATTTTTGATATAAATCTTGCCATAGTTTCCAGCCTTTCTCTTTCTTTCTCTCCACTCAACTGCCCATCTTTGTTCAATTCTCTTGAATCTCTAACCTTCTGATCTCAGAATCAAGTTTGGTAGTGTCAAATCCTTGTCTGAAGAGTTGATCAATAATCTTATCCATAGATCTGCTATGTTGCTCATCAGCTTCTTTGATCAATTCTTCTAACTTTGTCTTAGTCTTTTCAGATCCTTTAGTCTTTTCAGATCTTTTCTTCCTCTTGTAGGTGATCATTTCCTTTTCTTTCCTCTCTTTTTCTGCTTCCTCTTCAGCTCTTTTTCTTTTGTCTACTTTCACTGACTTAGACTCCCTCTTTTTGGGTGCATTAGGTTCAGGGGTGTGAATGTCAGAAAGTCTCTTAGAAACAGCAGCATCAACTAAAGATTGAAGATTGAGGAAAGCCTCTCATCAATGGCTTGATGTATAGTGTTTGTGATATGGAAGTGATGAGAGGTAAGGATGTTTGAAAGGCAGCAACCATTGCTCAGAGGGGTTCTGTCCTGAGAAATGGCACCTGAAGCAGAGGCTGGTGGCAAATTTGTTGAGAGTGGCTCAGTGTTTGGGATAGTTTTAGGAGAACTGCCATCTGTGGTTAATGTGGGCAGATGGACTTGATTCTTATGACATTTTGGCAAGCAGTTCTTGTAGTCTGCATACCTCAGTCTCAAGAATAGTATTGTGGGCTAGAACATCAAAGAAAAAGCCCAGGTCATCATCAGTCTGTGCTGAATCAGCTGACCTCCTGATGAAATCAGGATGAACATGTGCTGAGTGTAGATCAGTATTCCATGTGCCCCTATTTCTCGGAACTGGGACTTCCTGCCTCAGGATGATGTCCTTCATTGGCAGTTGCCTCTGGTGAGGACTTAGAAATGATACCATCTTCATCCTGATCATGTGCTGAACAAGGAGAAGAGGCAGCTTCACCAGATGTTCTAATCTCCTCCTCTACAGAGGGAGATTGAACTCTTTAATCCCTGTGCTGTGGGTTATCAGCTACATTATAATCCTCTCCCTCAATTGTTGAGGTTTTCCAGTGGTAATAGGTTTCTGGGGAGGGGTAGAGGAATGTAGTTGAGTCAGCACTTATGCAATAACCACAGTTGGGCTTGTAGGGGTGGCTTCAGTAGGATAGGTGTGAAAAGGATTGCACCTGGGGTGAATGGTGCTCTTCAATGGCAATCCTCTCAAGTGAGAGAGATTCCAGTAATGTGGTTTCCCCATTTTTGGTTGCATCAGGATCCTATTGAGAGGATTCTTGAGCGGTTTCAGCTGGTAGAGTCCTGGAAACTACAGGGGGATTACTACCCATAGTTTCAACCTGCCTTTGTGTTGCAAGGGCATCATCAGGGGACTCAACTCCCTAAGTAGCCTTTTTGGTTTGTTTGGAATGAGGTTTGGAGGGGACTTTGGATCTGGAGGATGAGGCTGTGGGTACCTTCTGCTTGGGTTTTAGCAGTTTGGCAGCCTCTTTGAGGTGTGGGTCAGAGTTGTGTGGAGTATACCTCTGGCAAAACTACCACAGCAGGGACTCCAAGGCCAACAGGGCCATCAGATTGTAACTGATTCATGATTATGGCCATAAGAAACCTTGGATTTATAATAACCATCTGTTAGCTACAGGTTTCATTGCCAGATCTTTTAATTCTAAAAATATAATTTCAGAAAAATTTAAGCTTTGGCGTTCAAGAATAGAATACAATACCTGCTGCCACCTAGATGACATTTGATCCCATGAAGAGGTTTTGGGGGCAAGGCAAACATTGATCATGTGGAAGATTAGGTGTTCAGCATCATGAAAGTGCTTCTTCAGAATGGTTGTAGCACTCAGGTTTCCCTCATATCCATGGTTAGAATGAGAGATCAATGGTGCCCTTCGGGTATTTGGTGACAAAGGTAGCATCATTCAGATCTAGCGTTTGGCGAATGATAGCAGGAGTGATTACCACCTTCTTCTGGTTTACAATGTTGGAGAGTGATCGCGACATCATTCTCACCAGTATGGATGGTACATTTGTCCAGAATTGACGAAGAGAGTCGGGATAGATGGTTGGATTCAGAAGAAACGCAGTTTGATACTGGGCAGCCATCAGATCAATAGCATCATCAAACTTAGTCCAAAAGGTCAATTTGTGAAGTAGGCAACACAGTTGTGTCGAGGTTTGATTTGCATGGTCGCCATTAATGGGAGATGAACGTTCGGAAATCAATTTATGAAAAGTTTGAAGTTAGGGTTAGGTATTTATGGTTATGAAACAGCTAAAAAAACAGCTGAAAGTTTTGGTTTTAGTCATCAGTTGTTAGAAAACGACTGAAGACATGGTTTTAACTTTCAGATGTTGTAAACAACTGAAGACTTGGTGTTGTCATCAGTAGTTGAAAAACTATCGAAGACTTGGTTTGGCTTTAGTTGTTTTGAAATGAAACAACAGTTGTTTGAACAATTGAAGAATAAACTTACTCATCAGTTGTTGTCGTCAATTCACATATCTCAGTTTTTTCATTTGACCTTAACACTTACTCAGCAGATTATCTGATTTTTAGATGTTTCATTGGTCATCAGTACTTATCTGTTAGAATAGACGTCAGTAGTTGTAACCACTTTAGTACTTTGCAACAGATAAAGTACTTTAGTACTTTAAGGATTTAGTCTTCAGTAGTTATGAAAACTGCTGAAGATAAAATAACTTCAGTACCTATTTGTGACAGCTGTATACTGATGCTCATCAGTACTTGGGAGCTGAGATCATCAGTGGTTGTCAATTTATTCAAGCTGCAGCATACCAAGCCTTAGCACAAGATTTTGAAAAGTTGCACTGTCCAAGGCTTAGTAAATATATCTGCAAGCTCATCAGCACTAGGAACAACTTGGATCAATCAGACCTTTTCATAACAATCCCTATAAAATGATGTCTGATCTCAATATGTTTGGTCCTAGAATGCTGGACAGGATTCTTAATAATACAAAGAGCTGAAGCACTATCCATCAGTAAAGGAGTCTTAGTCTCTGTAATGTCATAATCCAGTAATTGATTCTGAAGCCAGAGTACCTGAGATGTACAACTTGCAACAGCAATGTACTCTGCTTCAGCAGTGGATGTAGCAACAGAAGTTTGTTTCTTACTCTGCCAAGAAACTAAACAGTTACCTAGAATTGGCATCCACCAGAGGTGATTTTCTGGTTAATTTACACCCTGCATAGTCACTATCAGAGAAAGCAACTAATTTGCAAGAGTGCCTAGTGGAATACCAAAGTCCTAGAGATTGAGTTCCTTGCAAATATCTAAAGATCCATTTGACTGCAATCATATGGGATACTTTTGGTGCAGCCTGAAATCTAGCATAGACACAAGTTGCAAACATAATGTCTGGTCTAGAAGCTGTAAGGTACATCAAGGAACCAATCATACATCTGTAAAGAGTTTCATCACTACTTTACCTTTCTGATCAGCATCCAGTTGTGTGGTGCTGCACATGGGAGTAGAGCAGGGCTTACAGTTTTAAATCAAACTTTTTCAACAAATCCTTTGTTATATTGACTGATGAATGAAAGTACCATCAGCCTTTTGTTTGATTTGCAACCCCAGAAAGAACTGTAATTCTCCCATGGCACTCATTTCAAACTTTTGTTGCATCAACTTAGTAAAGCATCACACAACTGTGGATTAGAGGATGCAAAAATATATCATCAACATAAATTTGAACAAGGAGCTTATGCATGCTTACTTTCTTAATGAACAAGGTTTTATCTATGGTGCCTCTAGTGAAATTATTTTGAAGAAGAAAGTTAGGATAGTGTTTCATACCAGGCCTAGGTGCTTGTTTTAGTCCATAAAGAGCCTTATCAAGCTTATACACCCAATCTGGATGTTTATGATCTTCAAAACCTAGTGGTTGGCACACATAAACTTCTTCTTTTATTTTACCATATAAGAATGCACTTTTGACATCCATTTGAAAAACTTTGAGATTATGAAGGCAGCATAAGCTAAAAACAATCTGATTGCTTCCAGTCTGGCTACAAGGGCAAAGGTTTCATCATAATCAATACCTTCTTCTTGTGAAAACCCCTGTACAACCAGTCTGGCCTTGTTCTTGACAATTTGGCCTTTTTCGTCAGTTTTATTCCTAAACACCCATTTAGTGCCTATGGCACACTTACCTTGGGAAGAGGACCAGTTCCCACACTTACTGCTTTTGAAACTGAAGAAGCTCAAGTTGCATAGCTTCACCCATCCATTGTCTCTTAATGCAATATGATAATCTTTGGCTCTTGCTGACTGATGAAGAGAGCATAGAAGCAAAAGTTGGACAATTGATTTCTGGTTGAAACACCAGCATTGATGTCACCAATGATCTGAGACATGGATGATTCTTCTTCAGTTCTTGATACTCAAAAGATCTGTGCAAGTGTTTGTAGGTGATTCAGCAGCAACAGATGGTGATCCAGATTCTTGAAACCTAGAATGAGATGATATTCAAATGAAGTAGAGGATTCAGAGATCTCATCAGCATTTGTTTTGGATGGAACTGCTGAAGCTACAGGAACATCAAGTTTAGTAGACTCAGGCAGTTGATCACTAAAACTTGCATTTATACCATAGATGGATAACAGGTTGCAGAAGATGATGGATTCACAGAACCTGCAACATTTGGAGACTGATAAGAAACATATTGCAGTATGTCCAGATCAAATAACTCCACAGGGTTTTGTGGGATTTTCTCCTTTGGAGATTCATAAAACTTTACATGCAAGGTTTCTTCTACAATCTTTGATCTGCAATTAAAAACTCTGTATGCCTTGCAAGTAAAGGAATACCCAACAAAGTACCCTACATCCACCTTTGATTCAAACTTCTGAAGTGGATCCTTTGTGTTGAAAATATAACAGGGACACCCAAATGCTCTAAAGAAGGAAATCAGAGGAGCCAAATAATGTAACACTTCATAAGGAGTCTTCAACAACCTTTGATTTACCAATACTCTATTTTGTACATAGCAAGCTGTGTTAACAGCTTCAGCCCAAAAGGTTAGTGGCAAACCAGAATCAGCCAACATTGACCTTGCAGCTTCAATAAGTGTCCTGTTCTTTCTCTCCACCACTCCATTTTGCTCAGGAGTTCTTGGAATGCTAAACTGCCTCTTGATTCCCTTAGAGAAATAGAATTCATCAAGTGTGTGATTTCTAAATTTGTGCCATTATCACTCCTCACACACTTGACAGAAAGAGAATACTGCTTTTCCACATGCAACACAAAGTAGATGATAATTTGACCAGCCTATCTTTTGAATGTAAGAAGAAGGTCCATACAAATCTGGAATAATCATCCACAATTACAGACAGTATTTTTTCTTTGCCATGCTCATCACTCTTACTGGACCAAAAAGATCCATATGCAGTAATTGCAAGCAGGCAGTGGACTTTGGTTCTTCTATTGGAGGGAATGATACTTTATGTTGCTTTCCTTTTAAACAAGCTGAGCAGTTATCATCACATTTGAACTCCTTTAATGGCAGACCTCTCACTAAGCCATGAAGGATCAACTGGTTCATGTTTCTAAGGTTCACATGACCAAGCCTTCTATGCCAAAGCTCAGATTCCTGAGGAGAGGCCTTGGAGAACAGACATGGATGGCCTTTTAGATCAATTTTCTTTGATAAGTCTAAGGCATATACTCTTCCAATCCTGTTGGCTTTCAGGAGAGTATGTTCATCCAATATCTTGTCAATCATATTCAAAACATTGAAAGACAGAATTCGACAATTCTAACTGGTGAAAAGTGCAACAGCCCTTTATCACACATTTGACTGACACTCAACAAATTGTACTTGAGATTCTCCACATGGTTGACATCATCAAACCTTATTTCACCATTTGAAACAAAGCCTTTGTTGATGATGTAACCCTTAGCATCATTACCAAAAGATACAAATCCCTTCTTTCCTTGAGAGTAGTCATGAAGAAGAGATCTGCCCCAGTCATATGCATAGATCCTCCACTGTCCACATACCAGATGCTTCTATGGCATGTTGAAGAACCCTGCATATATCACAACAACTAGTTAGCTTTTGAGACCCAAACCATTTTGGTTTGGGTCTGTTCTCATCAACAGATTTTATACTAACTGATTTGTCATGATTTACAGCCTTGAAGATGGAGATGGTGCTAAAAAGGATTCCTTTGATTTTGGCTTAGTTTTCCTTTTCAGTGGTTTAATCACAGGTACATCTATTTGGTTAACTCTCCCCAACAGATGTTGAACCATCATAAAAAGTTGTGTCTGATTGGTTGTTAAAGCCTTCAGTTTAGATCACATCAGTACTTGTTTTTGAATGGTTCTGTGATACACCATGTCCTCCTTTTTGAAAGACACAGACTTGGTCTGTTGTTTTGATACTCTTTGAGGAGTAGTTTCAGCAGTTTTATGATAAACCTCTTTCTTCTGTTTAGATTTTTGTCAAGACTTTGGTTTATCAGGTTGAGATGTTTGTGGCACAAACTTGGTTTCAAATTCATCTTTCATTTTTTGAATTTTCTTTTTAATGATTTTATCCTTGTTAAATTTGGAACCCTTTCTGTACCAACATTCATCAGTGAGATGATTGAATAGACCATATATTTCACATGGCTTTGTCTTCATCTTCTGTTGGTCAGCTGCTGAAGAAGATGAAACTACTAAGGTGTGTTCTTCAGTACTTTCTTCCTCTCAGTACTTATGTGAAGTATTGAAGGATTGTAACAACTGAAGACTTGCTCTTCAGAAGTTTTCTATCAGTGCATTTGGATTTCTTGATAGACTCTTCAGCAGTTGTCAAACATGTTTGGTTCCATTTGCTTTGAAATGTTCTTCAGGTGTTGTTACTTGCTCTTCAGTACTTTGAGTACCTTGTGAGACAACACCTGAAGTGCTCGCTTTTCTTTGATCATGTGTTCATCAACAGTAAGACCATCAGCAGATTGATTAGCTGAGGTACTATTACTGACTTCATCCTCTGATTGTACATTATCACTTTAGGATGAGACACATGATGATGTGGTTTGGGAATTGATTTGACCTTCAGATTTTACTTCTATCTTGGGTAAAATCTGTAGGAGGTTCAGTGTGATTATATCCAATCCCAAACTTCACATTTGAAGCAGTTTGCTTACTGAGAAGCATTTCAAACCCCTTGCAAGATGTTACCCAGCGTTCACACTCCACTTGAGTAGCTGCAAGTGTTTCTTTGAGACTCTTGTGATTTTCTAAAATGACCTCTACCTTAGCCTTTTCATCAGTGATTTGGCATTTTAATTTGTAAATCTCATCATCTTTTTCTTTTAAAACAGACTCAAACTCAAATTTTCTTTTGGAATTCACTTTCTCTAGGTCAAGATTTTGATTAATTAAAGCTACATTTGCTTCTCTAATTGAGGCAAAAGAAGTTATGCATGACTTAGAACACAACTTGGCCTTAGCCTCAGAAGATACTTGTGGTACCTGTGATGATGAAGCATTTAAGCTTGAACCACCAGTAGACTCCAGGGCCATAAGAGCAAGATTTCCAAAAGGATTTTCACCACCATGTTGACCAGCACCAGAAAACATTTGTTCTGAATAACCAGAAAGATCATCTAGTAAACTACTCCAGTCAATAACACCAGGAGTGAAAAAGCTTTGATGTGATTGAGATTGAGATTGAGATTGTTGACTTGATTGAGATAGTGGAGGCTCAGGTAGGGCATGTGATTGTTGAGCTATGGGTACAGGAACTTGATTGGACTGTGGCATGTAAAAACAGGGATAAGGATATGGCATTTGACCTTGAGGAACAAAATATGCAGGAGATGATTGATTTTGTGAATGATGACCAGAACTGGTAGAATGTTGCCCTTTGTTTTGTGAATTATTGCTTGGAAAGGTCACAAAGGGTGCAGAAGAGTTAGATCTAGATGATCTACACTCTCTTGCAAAATGTCCAAGTCTATGGCACTTGTGACACCTCAACTTGTTCTTGTCAAAACCAACTTTGGTTTTTCCAGAGAGACCAGGGAATTTTCTACCTGTCCTTTTATAAAACTTTTGAGATCTGATATTAACTAATGCCATTTGGCTCAAAATATCCATCTCTTCCAAATCACATCAGCGATTCCTTTCAAATCATCCATCAAAAAGCACAAATTGTCACTATTACATCCTGAATTACAATCAATACCAGCAAAAGCATGATCTCCACTATTTGAAGAGAAATCAATATGCTCATCATAGGAATTTTCTGATGTAGCATATTCTGACTCATGACCAACCAGAGCAGTATTCCCTGGTACAAAATCATCAATGAGCTTCCCAGATGAAGTCAGTTTTCTTTTCTGTTCTATCTCTCTTTCAAATGTTAGCAGTTTCCCATGAAGTTGGGTGAGAGATAGATTATCTAGATTTGCACTATAGCGTAGGACAATGGTATATGTGTCCCATCTCTCTCAGGCAGGGATCTGAGAAATATGTTGTTCATCTGACTGTTTGTATATTCATGTTTAACCATTTTCAACTCAGATTTCAAACAGGAGAATCGCTCAAACTGTTGAGTCAGTGACTCACCTTCTATGAGAGAATGTCTCATATTGCTGGTAAGGATTTCTCTATTGTTTGCTAAGACCTCATCAGTTCCTCCAAATTGTTCTTTCAGAGCAACCCAGAGGTCATGAGCAGATTCATGATACATAAGTCCAGAAGAGATATCATTAGGCAGTGCCATGGCCAGAATTCCATGGGCTTTAGCATCAATTTCAAACAGTTTCAGATCTTCAGCTGAATATTGCTCTTTCTTCTTCAGAATCATTTCATTGGTTTCTGGATTACTCACCATAGGCTTATATGGTCCATGAACCACAGATTTCCAACAACCTGAACTATTAATAGACAGGTGATGGAGCATTCGTCATTGCCATATGTTGTACTCACTCCTAACAAGCATCGGAGGCTTTGTTGAGGAGCCAGTATTGTGAGGATCATTGATTGATGCAGCCATTTTCACCAATTCAAACAGGTTCAATAAGAGTTTAACAGATCTAACTCAAAACTCAACAACATAGTTTGAAACAAGAAGAATCTCAAATTGATTCACAGGAAGCAATAGAAAAACAAACTCTATAACCAATTCTTGCAAATTTGCTAATTCGATCAAACTAAGATATCAAAAGAACAGTTTCAATGATCAATTGTTAAATCGATCAATGATTAACCTGACTCTGATACCATTTGAAGGGATCGAGATCTAGTTTGATCAATTAGATTAGGATTTGCAGCGGATAGCACACGAATTAGACTAAATTCTAGCAAGAATAATATGAATATTCAATTAAGCAGTAACAGTTATAGAGAGAGTTTTCTGCAAAAAGAATGTTTTCATTCATGCACAAACTTCCCATGGGAGGAAATTAGGTCAACATTCCTTTTATAAGGAATGTGACATCAGCTGATGTCACTTGATAGTGACATCTAACAGATTTATACAAACAACTGAAAGTAAACTAAACTACTGAAGATATCCATAACAACTGAGGACACCTTCATTAAAAGCTAAGTATAAACTAACATTACAACTACTGAAGTTATAACATCTGAAGTATAAGAACTTCAGATGTTTTACATAGCATAAAACTACTGAAATGTAAACCATCACAACTACTGAAGAGAACTACTTCAGCTGTTATGACAACTTCTGAGAACTTGATCTTCAGACTTTGTCTTCAGACTTTGTCTTCAGCAGTTGTCTTCAGACTTTGTCTTCAGCTGTTGTAAATCACTTTAGTTGTTTTGATGTCTGTGGGACTTAAAGGTTTTTCTGATCTGGCTCATTGGTTCTTTTCGTCCAACACATCCTCAGTACAAATGATACAAGATTTAGAGGCCTAGAACAAGAAGCTTATGCTGAGACTGAAGGAATCCAAAGATGAGCCCCTAAAGATCCGAGAAGGAGATGGAGATGATGGTGATGACGATGACAGTGATGATGATGATGATGATGACTGTGATGATCAAGGGGATGACACTGATGCAGGTGATAATGTCGATCATGATCATGATGATGATGAAGAAGAAGGAGATGCAGCTGCATCTACATCAGCTCAAGGTCAAGAGAGGCGCACAAAGAAAAATCAAGACCAAGGAGCCCCATCATCTTCTGCTGATGCTACTGACACATTAGCTATTCAAGACAAGAGTAATGCATAGCTGTTTATGTTATTTAAACTATGTGTATTTGAATATTGTATCTAATAAATGTAATTAATGTTTATGGTTATTATTAATGTTTACTTTTCTGTTTGTTGACTAAATGATTGATGTGTTACATGTTTTAAATCAAGCAGATCCTAGTCTTCAAGGAGATGAATATGATGTTGCTCCCCTCCAACAGATCAAGACTCAACTCATAATGATTCTTGATCTGCAGGGGATTGTCAGGAGATCTGTGAATTACACTCCTGAAGAAGGAGAGATAATTCATGATCTCACCGACGAGCAAGTGGCTGAAATGTTCCAACTCAATCCTGATGAGATTGTGAAAGATGCTCCAACTGTGCAAAAGGAGAGTGATGATGAGCTTCCAGATGTCGATGAGATCGAGATTGAAGATGTCACTGCACAACCCTATCCAGAGTACACTGACAATGAGGGAAATGTCATTCCTAATATGGGAGAAACTCTTGTCAGTGACACTTTTGAGACTCTGGATAAAATGGAGCAAGAGTCAGAAAAGGATAAATAGAAGGCCCAACGCAGCGCTACAATGTCTGTCTACACCAAACTGTATAAGGTCAAGAAACATCAAAAGGTGGCAGGCAGAATCATAGCGTGGGCACATTTTGCAGACCTCAATGTTTACGCGGTTAAACGTGAGAAGGGAATAGAGTACTTCAGATTTCCACACGATCTGAAGACTCTTCCAGGTTTTGAGCTCAACCAGTTAGCAAAGTTAAACTTGCTATATGCTGACCCTCGTAAGATGTCAGGCTGGTTTGAAGCTGCTCTAAAGAGGGAGTACCACACCAGATGGGTCAACTTCAAACCTCAACAACCAACGAGGTACATCAGAAGATATGAGGTTGATACCATAACTGGCAAACCTAGAGTAGTGCTGAAGTGGAGTCCACCACGTACAATGTCAAAGATCCCACTACGTGAGATGCCTCAGGACTTCACTCCACACTTCAAATGATGGTACTATGATTGGAGAACGGGAGAGGTTGTAATAGTCTTGAACAGGAATGGCACAATGGAAACCATAAGGTGTTTGACCCGATGTGGCTCACCAACTTATCAGCACAAGATGTTTATACTTTATACAAGTGGCCACTGTTCTACGACTCACAGGATATTGTACAAGCTTTACAGTTCCAGAAAGTGATAAGACTCTGTTTTGCTTTTGAGATAAACACAGGAGTCACCAAAAAGCTAAGTACAAGAAGTTTGAGGAAATCATAAAAGATGTTAGATGATAGATAGATCTAGGTCCAAAGGGGAGTTTGTTGATACATATATGTACCTAGATCCTGATCTGAATGTAATATGGCTTACACTTATGTAATTATTGGGTACTTAATGAAATACAAAATGTTTGGTTGTGTCTATAATGTTTAATATTTCATTAATGAGTTGTTTAACGCATATTGACTGGATTATATAGGTTTGTGATTGTTTGAATTGTTATGCATAATGTTATAATATTGAATACATTCAAACTTGGTGAAATGAAGTTCTCATGCGTCCGACTGGACCATGCGCCCCAACAGTGGTCATGCGTCCGAATTCATAAAACGCTGTAGATCGATTTCTAATTGATTCTTGACGTTAGATTCAATACATTATTGTGTCTACGTGCGTTCTCACTGATTGGATCGCCAATCAAATAGGATTTTGCATTATTTGGTTTGGTTTAACATATTAATCAGTTGGTGTTTGGTCAAATACCAGATCCTAACAAAACACTTATGTTTTGGACATGAACAACACCTAACTCACAAGACATGAAACATGTCTCCTATCTAAGTCATCAGAAGATGAATCTCAATTATGGCATAGAAGGCTTGTCCATTCTAACATGAAGAACATGAAGAAATTGGTGAAAAATGACTTAGTCATTAGACTGTCAAAGAAAGAGTTTCATTGCTCAGCTCATTGTTCTTCTTATTACAAAGGAAAACAACAAAGAGTGTCTCATAAATCCAAAACTATCAATACTAATACTACACCACTCAAATTGCTTCACATGGATCTGTTTGGTCCTACCAATGTGATGAGCATTGGAAAGAGACAATATTGAATGGTGATAGTTGATGATTTCACAAGATTTACATGGGTCTTTTTCTTAAAACAAAAGAGTGAAACATCATAAACATTAATGGACTTTGTAATCAAGATTGAGAATCAACTTGATGCAAAAGTTAAAATTTTTAGGAGTGACAATGGTATTGAATTTGTCAATTTTGACTTGGATTCCTTTTGTAGAACCAAAGGTATTGCAAGGCAATTCAGTGCACCAAGAACTCCACAACAGAATGGAGTAGCTAAAAGAAGAAATAGAACTCTTATTGAAGCAGCCAGAACAATGCTAACTAACTCACAATTGCCTATCACCTTTTGGGCTGAGGTAGTGAATACTGCATGCAATGTTCAAAATAGAACATTAATTGTCAAAGAACATAACAAAACTCCATATGGGCTGCTATTTAAAAGAAAACCTTACATAGGATATCTTAGGTCCTGTTTGATTGGTCTGACCACACGTCTGACCACTGACTGGCTGACCAGGTCAGCCAGTCAATGCGTTTGTTGCAGCTGACCGGGACATGTGACCCGGAAAATTGGTCTGACCGAGTCCTCTATTTTAACATATCTGACCGGAAAATTCGTCTGACCCGGAAAATTCGTCTGACCCAGACATCTCTTCTCCATAATCGGCCGCCTCCCCCCATCGCACTCCCAGCCGGCTGTTGCCTCCCATCCGTCGCCATCCCCTGCCCCCGCCGGTTTCCTCCTGCCGCCTTTCCTCCTGTCATTCACCGCCGCCCTCACCCCCCCCCCCCCTCGTCGCACTCCCATCCGGCCCACTCCTCCCAACCGGCTGCTGCCTCCCATCCGCCGCCCCCCCCCCCCCCCCCCCCCGGTTTCCCTCCTGCCGCGTTTCCTCCTGCCGTTCACCGACGCCCTTCCCCATCATCTTTGTTGTTACTATCTTACGATTATACACACGAGCTTATGATTAGGCTACAAAGTTAGGGTAGAAGTTATTAGTGGTGAAATGATCTTATGATTAATTGCTAATTTGCTCAATTTCTAGTTATTACTTGTATACTTGAGGTAGTGTTTAGATGTGTGTATTAGTTCTTCATGATTGGGTAAGAATTTTGGTTCGTTTCGGTTTGATATTGGTTAAATGGTTTATTGATTTCATATGGTATTGCTTATATGGGTTCTTGTACTTTGTACAACATTTTGAATTTTAAGCTATTATGTTATTTTGAAAGTTTGGTAATTCTTATTGATTACACAACACAAGTTAAAATACAAAGGCAAGTTTTAGTCAGCAGAGTCAGTCAGATATATAATCAAATACCCAAATTTCAGTCAGCAAAGCCAGTCAGATACATAATCAAACAGCCAAGTTTCAGTCAGATGTAAGCTCAGTCAGAACTTCTGACTGGGTCAACTTCTGACTCAGTCAGCTCATACTGGGTCAGCACAATCATACAACCCTTTAGAATTTTTGGATGTCTATCAGTTTTAAACATGAAAGAATCATTGGGAAAATTTTCTAAAAAAGCATATGATGGTTTTTTTGTTGGATATTCTTCAACATCTAAATCTTATAGGATCTATATTCCACAACATAACATTATGGAAGAAACTCCTAATGTATCTTTTGATGAATCTGTATTTACTAAATTAGTTAAAGGGTCATCATGGTTGTTTGATATAGATGCTCTAACAGAGTCATTTAATTATAATAATTTGAATAATGCAGGATCTGATACCATATGTTATCCATTTGTTCCACCTAATATGAATGAAGTGACATTATCTGCTGATCCTCCAAGGATTCACACATCCTCAGAAAAAAGCACTTCAACAACAGCTGTTGACACTGCATCTGCAGATATACACTATGCATCCGGAGATGTGAATGTTGTCCCTGCAACTACTCCATGCTCTCAAGTGAATGCAACAAACATTGGAAATGTTTCAAGTCCTCACTTATCATCCAGAGAAGTCCTGTAACTCCTACCGAAGAGCAAAATGATTTCGGAGAAGCCCCTACAACTCCTATGGAAGATACTCATGATGCTACTGATATTCAACCTACAAGAGATCATTCAACACAAAATGTTGAATAGTTTGACTACTTCCTAAACTCTCAATCTGGTTTGGATCAGTCTGCAACAATGGATATGACTAACTTGGAATCATCTATTCCAGTTGAAACAACTCCATTAACAAAAATCCATAAGACTCATCCAGTCAACAACATCACTGGAGATCCTGCAAAAAGAACTACAAGAAGCCAAAGTGGAACCGCCAACATTTATCTTTTCACTTTTTTTCTTTCACAAGTGGTTCCTCCATATATCACTGCTACTTTAAAGGACAATAGTTTGATTGAAGCTATGCAAGAAGAGCTTCAACAATTTAGAAAGCAAAAAGTATGGTCTCTAGTTGATTTACCTGAAGGCCAACATCCTATTGGAACTAGATGGCTCTACAAAAATAAACTGGATGATAGAGGCATATTGTGAAAAATAAATCAAGGTTGATTGCTCAAGGTTACACACAAGAAGAATGAATAGACTATGATGAATTTTTTGCACTAGTTGCAAGAATTGAAACCTTAAGAGTGTTCCTAGCTTATGCATCATATAAGAAGCTCACTGTGTATCAAATGGATGTCAAGTGTGCTTTACTATATGGGAAAATTGATGAGGAAGTTTATGTGTCACAACCCCCTAGTTTTGAAGATCCTCATTACCCTCACTGGGTATACAAACTTGATAAAGCCTTGTATGGTCTTCACCAAGTACTAAGAAAGTGGTATGAAACACTATCTTCTTTCCTTCTCAAGAATGGATACAAAAGAGGAACCATTAATCAGACTTATTCCTCAAATAAGAACATCAAGATCTCTTGGTTGTTCAAATATATGTTGATGGCATTATATTTGGATCAACTAATAAGAGATTGTGTGTAAGTTTTGAAGAATTGATGAAATCAGAGTTTTAGATGAGCTCAATGGGAGAATTAACTTTCTTTCTTGGTCTTCAAGTTCATCAAATGACAGATGAAATATTCATCAATCAAGAAAAGTACATACATCAAATATTGAAGAAGTACAATCTTGCTGATGCATCTTCATGCAAAACACCAGCCTTAACAATTGAAAAGATTGTACTTGATCCATCAGGAAAATCTATTGATCAAAGATTATATAGATCAATGATAGGATCCCTTATGTATTTAATTGCTAGTAGACCTGACATTATGTTTGTTGTGTGTGTTTGTGCTAGGTACCAATCTGATCCAAAAGAATCCCATCCGAATGCTATGAAAAAGATCTTCAGATATCTCAAAGGAAAGCCAGGACTTGGTCTTTGGTATCCAAAAGATGGTGACTTCACACTCTACTTGTATTTAGACAGTGACTATGGTGGATGTAACAGCAACAAAAAATCCATAAGACTCATCCAGTCAACAACATCATTGGAGATCCTGTAAAAAGAACTACAAGAAGCCAAAGTGGAACCGCCAACATTTATCTTTTCACTTTTTTTCTTTCACAAGTGGTTCCTCCAAATATCACTGCTACTTTAAAGGACAATAGTTTGATTGAATCTATGCAAGAAGAGCTTCAACAATTTAGAAAGCAAAAAGTATGGTCTCTAGTTGATTTACCTGAAGGCCAACATCCTATTGGAACTAGATGGCTCTACAAAAATAAACTGGATGATAGAGGCATTATTGTGAGAAATAAATCAAGGTTGATTGCTCAAGGTTACACACAAGAAGAATGAATAGACTATGATGAATTTTTTGCACCAGTTGCAAGAATTGAAACCTTAAGAGTGTTCCTAGCTTATGCATCATATAAGAAGCTCACTGTGTATCAAATGGATGTCAAGTGTGCTTTACTATATGGGAAAATTGATGAGGAAGTTTATGTGTCACAACCCCCTAGTTTTGAAGATCCTCATTACCCTCACTGGGTATACAAACTTGATAAAGCCTTGTATGGTCTTCACCAAGTACTAAGAAAGTGGTATGAAACACTATCTTCTTTCCTTCTCAAGAATGGATACAAAAGAGGAACCATTAATCAGACTTTATTCCTCAAATAAGAACATCAAGATCTCTTGGTTGTTCAAATATATGTTGATGGCATTATATTTGGATCAACTAATAAGAGATTGTGTGTAAGTTTTGAAGAATTGATGAAATCAGAGTTTTAGATGAGCTCAATGGGAGAATTAACTTTCTTTCTTGGTCTTCAAGTTCATCAAATGACAGATGAAATATTCATCAATCAAGAAAAGTACATACATCAAATATTGAAGAAGTACAATCTTGCTGATGCATCTTCATGCAAAACACCAGCCTTAACAATTGAAAAGATTGTACTTGATCCATCAGGAAAATCTATTGATCAAAGATTATATAGATCAATGATAGGATCCCTTATGTATTTAATTGCTAGTAGACCTGACATTATGTTTGTTGTGTGTGTTTGTGCTAGGTACCAATCTGATCCAAAAGAATCCCATCCGAATGCTATGAAAAAGATCTTCAGATATCTCAAAGGAAAGCCAGGACTTGGTCTTTGGTATCCAAAAGATGGTGACTTCACACTCTACTTGTATTTAGACAGTGACTATGGTGGATGTAACAGCAACAAAAAATCCATAAGACTCATCCAGTCAACAACATCATTGGAGATCCTGTAAAAAGAACTACAAGAAGCCAAAGTGGAACCGCCAACATTTATCTTTTCACTTTTTTTCTTTCACAAGTGGTTCCTCCAAATATCACTGCTACTTAAAGGACAATAGTTTGATTGAATCTATGCAAGAAGAGCTTCAACAATTTAGAAAGCAAAAAGTATGGTCTCTAGTTGATTTACCTGAAGGCCAACATCCTATTGGAACTAGATGGCTCTACAAAAATAAACTGGATGATAGAGGCATTATTGTGAGAAATAAATCAAGGTTGATTGCTCAAGGTTACACACAAGAAGAATGAATAGACTATGATGAATTTTTTGCACCAGTTGCAAGAATTGAAACCTTAAGAGTGTTCCTAGCTTATGCATCATATAAGAAGCTCACTGTGTATCAAATGGATGTCAAGTGTGCTTTACTATATGGGAAAATTGATGAGGAAGTTTATGTGTCACAACCCCCTAGTTTTGAAGATCCTCATTACCCTCACTGGGTATACAAACTTGATAAAGCCTTGTATGGTCTTCACCAAGTACTAAGAAAGTGGTATGAAACACTATCTTCTTTCCTTCTCAAGAATGGATACAAAAGGGGAACCATTAATCAGACTCTATTCCTCAAATAAGAACATCAAGATCTCTTGGTTGTTCAAATATATGTTGATGGCATTATATTTGGATCAACTAATAAGAGATTGTGTGTAAGTTTTGAAGAATTGATGAAATCAGAGTTTTAGATGAGCTCAATGGGAGAATTAACTTTCTTTCTTGGTCTTCAAGTTCATCAAATGACATATGAAATATTCATCAATCAAGAAAAGTACATACATCAAATATTGAAGAAGTACAATCTTGCTGATGCATCTTCATGCAAAACACCAGCCTTAACAATTGAAAAGATTGTACTTGATCCATCAGGAAAATCTATTGATCAAAGATTATATAGATCAATGATAGGATCCCTTATGTATTTAATTGCTAGTAGAGCTGACATTATGTTTGTTATGTGTGTTTGTGCTAGGTACCAATCTGATCCAAAAGAATCCCATCCGAATGCTATGAAAAAGATGTTCAGATATCTCAAAGGAAAGCCAGGACTTGGTCTTTGGTATCCAAAAGATGGTGACTTCACACTCTACTTGTATTTAGACAGTGACTATGGTGGATGTAACAGCAACAAAAAATCCATAAGACTCATCCAGTCAACAACATCATTGGAGATCCTGTAAAAAGAACTACAAGAAGCCAAAGTGGAACCGCCAACATTTATCTTTTCACTTTTTTTCTTTCACAAGTGGTTCCTCCAAATATCACTGCTACTTTAAAGGACAATAGTTTGATTGAATCTATGCAAGAAGAGCTTCAACAATTTAGAAAGCAAAAAGTATGGTCTCTAGTTGATTTACCTGAAGGCCAACATCCTATTGGAACTAGATGGCTCTACAAAAATAAACTGGATGATAGAGGCATTATTGTGAGAAATAAATCAAGGTTGATTGCTCAAGGTTACACACAAGAAGAATGAATAGACTATGATGAATTTTTTGCACCAGTTGCAAGAATTGAAACCTTAAGAGTGTTCCTAGCTTATGCATCATATAAGAAGCTCACTGTGTATCAAATGGATGTCAAGTGTGCTTTACTATATGGGAAAATTGATGAGGAAGTTTATGTGTCACAACCCCCTAGTTTTGAAGATCCTCATTACCCTCACTGGGTATACAAACTTGATAAAGCCTTGTATGGTCTTCACCAGTACTAAGAAAGTGGTATGAAACACTATCTTCTTTCCTTCTCAAGAATGGATACAAAAGGGGAACCATTAATCAGACTCTATTCCTCAAATAAGAACATCAAGATCTCTTGGTTGTTCAAATATATGTTGATGGCATTATATTTGGATCAACTAATAAGAGATTGTGTGTAAGTTTTGAAGAATTGATGAAATCAGAGTTTTAGATGAGCTCAATGGGAGAATTAACTTTCTTTCTTGGTCTTCAAGTTCATCAAATGACATATGAAATATTCATCAATCAAGAAAAGTACATACATCAAATATTGAAGAAGTACAATCTTGCTGATGCATCTTCATGCAAAACACCAGCCTTAACAATTGAAAAGATTGTACTTGATCCATCAGGAAAATCTATTGATCAAAGATTATATAGATCAATGATAGGATCCCTTATGTATTTAATTGCTAGTAGAGCTGACATTATGTTTGTTGTGTGTGTTTGTGCTAGGTACCAATCTGATCCAAAAGAATCCCATCCGAATGCTATGAAAAAGATGTTCAGATATCTCAAAGGAAAGCCAGGACTTGGTCTTTGGTATCCAAAAGATGGTGACTTCACACTCTACTTGTATTTAGACAGTGACTATGGTGGATGTAACAGCAACAAAAAATCCATAACCGGTGGATGTCAATTCATCAGACCACAACTAGTATCATGGCAGTGCAAAAAGCAAACCAATGTATCTATATCCACAGCTAAGGCTGAGTACATAGCTGCTTCAGTTGGTTGCTCTCAAGTCCTTTGGTTGCAAAAAAAATTGCTTGACTATGGTTACAATTTCCTTCAAACTTCAATTTACATAGACAATTCTGCTGCTATGTTAATAACTGCTAATCCTGTGCAACATAGTAAAATAAAACATATTGAAATAAGATATCATTTTTTGAGAGATTGCTCAGAATAGGGTTTGATTAAGTTAGTTAAAGTGGATCAACAAATCAGCTTGCCGATTTATTCACTAAAGCCTTTGATTCGATCAGATTTAATTTTCTAATTGAATCTCTGGGCATGATTAACTTAGATTAATCAATTTGAACAAACAAAGAAAAGCATGTTTCTGTAACTAATTATAAATAGATTACCTTCGGAAGAAATGCTTGTCATAGTACAATTTTTCTTCTGAAAGCAATTTACCTTTGGAAGATAGTTCTGAAGTATCTTCCGAAGCATGTAAAGATGATTCATCATGACATATTCATGGGAAATAATAGTACACTATATCTTTGCTTATTCCTGACTTGTTAAATATCATTAAAATCTGAGCTAGTTTCTTGATATGTGAGTAGGTTCATCTAGAGTGGAAACTACACTTAGTGCATGCCAAACATAATGCAAAGTGATTGTTTGTAGGAAACTTCATTTTGAGGATACAGAAAGTGAGTCTTATTCTAATGTGATCAAATCACTCATCTAAGCACACTATGTACCATCACTTTATAATATCTATCTTTGCAAATCAAATTCTCTCTATTTTGTGTAAACAAAGACCTGGGTGTATGATCACCATGTTGTGTATCAGTAATCAAATGGTGAAAAAGATCATGATCTTCATCATCCTCTGTTTTGTGTAAACAAAGACCTGGGTTAAAGGCACCTCTATTTTATGTGAGTAAAGACCTGGTGACCTGATGATGATCATATCTAAGCTCTCAAAAGAATCCAATGTGATTAACTGTATATTAATCTGGAGCTTTTATATCAATGCATTAATGAGATGTCCAATGCATCTCAAGATAGATCTTATAACTTAAAGTACATAGTTATTAAGTGTGAAAAATGATGATTTGACTCACAAAGGGAGGACAAAATCTTCGTGAATTGAATGTGAAGCCCAGAACAGTTATTTCCTAACCAACATGAAAACATGATAAACAACATGCCTAGTTGACACATTAACTCTTGTATGGATTTAAGTGGACAATATACTTGCAATCAGAATTAAGCTCAAGTATCAATTCAACAAAATAACTCATCAGGAAGAGTTATTAACACACTGTCACGTGTTCTTCATGATAACATTATTAGAAATTTATGATAAATGCATTTTGTCATCATTAATAAAAAATTTAGGGGGAGTAGAATCATGAAGATAAGTTAATCCATCAATAGATTTGTCTATTTCGTTATCAATTTGAAGGAATTAGAACCTGAGCACCACCTTAGCTCTTGGATACATGAAGATTTTAAAATCTAAAGTTTCCTGTGCACAATTGGCATGAATACAAAGTCAACAAGGTCCAAAAGCAATAAATGGTTCTAAGCAGTGGACTTGGACCATACAATAAAATAAGTTGTTCACAATGCCTTTTTAAGCATTAGGAGAAGCTACAATGTGGAAACTTTATTAAATTTGTCTATCTATAGATTGGTAAACTACGGATGAGCAAGTTCAAAAAGTATAATCTAATTTCATGGTTTGGTAACCTATGAAAATTTAAGTTATACTTAATCAGAAGAAGTTTTTAAGTCATCCACAGATGACATACGGAATCCATAGATAATGTGCGGAAGAACTAAGAACTGTGGATAAGTTAAATTGTTGAGGGTCCCACATCATAAATAAATAAAATTAACATGTCTAAGAAAGTAGTATTCATTATTCACTTTTTAATAACACTTTCTCAGACCTAGAAATACACACTCAACAAACTTGTCCTCATTTCTCTAGCATTCAAAATTTCTGAATCAAAACATTAATCAAATGCATAACTCTATTCTTAGATCACTATGTTCAAGGTAAAACATGTCGGAATATTCAATAATGAACCGCTTGAGTCTGGGTTATTCTCACAACTGTTCGCATTCTCATATCAATAATGTGATTTTAATGAAATCTTCTTTATTCTTATTAACATATGGATAATCGATTTGCGAGAGAGCACAATGTGTGTGCTTTCTCAAACCTTGACGACCCTGTTTCAGAAGGGTGTCAAAACATTATTTGATATCAAAGAAGATCCAGGCTGTTCTACGCCTTATCAGCAAAGCCTGTGATTCATTAATCACACATCATTGATTTCTGGAACTCCGCCTAAATAGAAGAAGATGGACAAGTTATTGTGGCTAATGTGAAGAATCAAAGACTTAGAGTGGATGAACAGACAATAAGAAGGGTTCTTGAGTTGGGAGATGTAGAAATTGGTCACCCTAATGTGTTCGAGAATGAATACATAGAGAAATTCTTTCTTCTGATGGGGTATGATGGCGACTTCGAGAAGGGAGAAATAAAGAAAGGAAGACTCTGCAAGCCATATAGATTTCTCTACCACACTTCTCTTAAATGCATCTCAAACAGGAAATCTGGACTTGACAGATTTTCTAGGCATATCTCTTCAAGCATTATTGGTGTCTTTGAGGGAAGAACCTACAATTACTCAAATTACATCTTCAACTGCTTATGTGATCACATCAAAGTGCAGAAGGCTGACAAGATGTATATGTTTCCAAGGTTTCTGCAACTGATCATCAATGCTGATCTGCCTGGGACTGCTATAGATGGTGATGTGTTTGTTCAAGCTCACCTAGGTAGATCCGTACTGAATAAAATATCCAAGAAGTATTGTGTGTTCCCGTTATGAACGGGAACAATGAGCATGGATCTTAGGATTCATATTGATAATAACAAGAACTTGAATGATTAGATGCTAAAATATAATAATGATGAACATGATGAAGAACATAAACATGTTTAATGATTGGTGTTTATTGATATGTTGTTGAAATCATCATCCTTGAAGGATGATGATATATTTTTGTTGATGATGAACTTAATTCACCCTAATAAGTGGTGAATTAGTCACCCTTTACAATGAGAATATGTTCTAATATATATACTAGTCTAGCAGTTACAATAATTACAAAATAAACCCTAGACTAATATTTTGTTGCTATTGTTCTTCAAATCTTCAAGTTCAATAATGTTGGAAACTACAATTTCTTCAAAGGTAGAATACCCAACAATACTCCCCCTAAATTGTAGATTTCCAATGAGAATTGAAGCTTGATCTTGATTTTGTTGAATAGTTGTTCAAAGCTAAAAACTTTGTTGATGATGCGGAAGCGAGGTCTTCAAAACTTTGGAACAACCATTTTTTTGTTTTTGTTTCTGATGTTGGCGGCCCAAACAATTAAGTCCAAGTCCATCTTTTCTTTTGATGTTGGCGGCCCAAACAATTAAGTCCAAGTCCACCTTTTCTTTTTGATGTTGGCAGTCCAAACAAATAAGTCCAAGTCCACCTTTTCTTTTTGTTTTAATGATGGAGCCCAAGAAACAAACCCAAAGGTGTTCACAAGCCCATTTGCAACCCTAGGTTGCAAACCCTAATTTTGCCTCCCTAAGGTGGCCGCAAAGAACACTTTGGTTTGGCAACCCTAATTAGGCAGCCCTAAGTCACATGAGGCCCTACTTGGCAGCGACATTTGGCAGCCATGTTCGGCCGCATCACTTTGTTCGAAGACACCCCATTCGGCAGCCATAGTTTTGGCAGCCCCCTTCGGCCGCAAGAGGTCCCTTCGGCAGCTTCTATTCTGGTTCGCAAGATCCCTGATCGGCAGCCCCTATGTGGCCGCAAGCCTTGGCTCGCAAGCTGCCTTTGGCAGCCTCTTTTGCGGCCGCAAGAGCTGCCTTCGACAGCCTTTTTTGCAGCCCATAATTGGCAGCCACATTTGGATTGGAAGCAACCCTAATCCACATTTGTTTGATCCCTTTTTGGCAGCCGCAAATGGTTCAGAAGCAACCCCAAATCCGTAGCTTTTTGATCTTGAGGCAGCCACAACCCTAATGTTGATTGATTGTTGAATTGTTTCCTTCAAATCTTCAATAATTTCAGCAATCTAACCATAAAATCTCATCAAAATCAATATGAATCCATCAACTCTCGCTCTGATACCAATTGTGTGTTCCCGTTATGAACAGGAACAATGAGCATGGATCTTAGGATTCATATTGATAATAACAAGAACTTGAATGATTAGATGCTAAAATATAATAATGATGAACATGATAAAGAACACAAACATATTTAATGATTGGTGTTTATTGATATGTTGTTGAAATCATCATCCTTGAAGGATGATGATATATTGTTGTTGATGATGAACTTAATTCACCCTAATAAGTGGTGAATTAGTCACCCTTTACAATGAGAATATATTCTAATATATATACTAGTCTAGCATTTACAACAGTTACAAAACAAACCCTAGACTAATATTTTGTTGCTATTGTTCTTCAAATCTTCAATTTCAATAATGTTGGAATCTTCAATTTCTTCAAAGGTAGATCAACAGGAGGATTCACCAACCAACTTTATACAAACCACTCACTCACCAGATCTATCACCCATTCACCAACAACATCAATCTCCACAACATCCCTCACCATCAAGCCAAAACACTCTACCCATTTCACTGATTCACTCTATTCAGTCTCAACTGTCTCCATCACCTAGCCAAGACACTCAGCCAATCTCTCCATTTATTCATCAATCATCTGAAAGTGTGCATACTGAACCCATCTCTGTCATTCAGTCTCTAAACTCAGTTCACACTGGTGAGACTGAGTTGATCTCTCAAGCAAGCACCATCCCTCTATCACACTCCAACTCTGAAAAACCAGTTGCCTCTAATCAAACAGAACCTTTAGTGCTCAGCATGAATCTTGAATCACAACCTCATCATGATAATCATGTTCAAGCAAAAGAGGAATGCTCTAGTTCAGCAAGTGTGGCTCATATTGAATAACATAAAGATGAGATTGCTGACCAACAAGAAGAAAGGGGAGAAGAAGAAAAATATGAGGAAGTAATTACCTATGATGAAGATGACATCAGTGATAAGGACATTCCAATGAGCAAAAGCTATCTAGTGGCTGAATACAACAAGCTTGTGATAAAGTCTAACTGTAAAGAAAAGAATTCAAGAGCTGAAAGGGATTGTAAAAGAAAAGGATGTTCAGTTGATGCAGCAAAAAGCAATCATCACAAGATTAAGAGAAGATGCTCAATGCAATAATGAAGTCATTGATGCTTTGCTGAATGTTGTTGAAGAACAAAAGGAATCTATTGCTAATCAAAAGGCTAAAATAAAAAAGCTTGTGATGGAGAGCAACCGAGCTATCAAGTCTATGGAAGAACAACATGATGAGGTACAAAGAAAGAATGAAGAGGTTGAGAAGTTGAAGTTGAAAATAAGTGCCTTGGAGTCTAAGCCTGCCACTACTTTAGTACAACTAAAAGAACCTGCAGCATCATCTAAGCAATTGATTCCAATTCCAGGAAGAGAAAATACTTGGGCTCTACAAAGAAACTTGGGCTCTCAATGTTGATGATTCACCTAAAAGATCAAGGCATACATCTTCAGAGAACACTGATTTAGTAAATGTTTCAACATCAAAGCCAGTCACTGCTGATGAAGTTGAGAGTGATGTTGAATGGAAAGAACTAACTGAAAAGGTGTCTAACAAAGAACAAGAAGAATTAAAGGCTAATGATCTTCTGAAAACAAAAGACATAATGGAAGAGAGGCCTGAATCAACTATGTTTATGACCCTGATCAACCATGGGTTTCCATATGACATGGTTGAAAGGATGAATCCGACTGAGATGAAGAACATGCTGAAAGAGTTTGAGCTTGCAAGATTCATAATTCCAAATTGTGACTATGAAGCATTCATAACTTTTCAAGCCATTCAGAAAATCAAGAAAGACCTAGGTCACTGTGATACAACTAAGCTCTCAAAATACAATATGATTTGATAGTTACAGGGTCATAACTACAGAAGCTATGAACTCAAAGGAAGACCAGTTAGTGAGCTAAGGAGGATGATGGAGCATGTTATGGCTGTTGAGCTTGACACAGGAGTGAGATTCAAAAATGAAGCTCTAATCTCGTCCTGTGAGGAACAAAGCAAACTCCCTACTGATCCTATAATTGTTGAATCTAAAGATCAGCACAAAAGGAAAGATAAGCTAATAAGAAAGCCTAGGGTAGTTATCCCTGGAAAAGTGTGGCCTTTAGGCACAACAGTAAGAGAAATTACTAAACAAAAATCTACATTGATAAAGTTATATGACCACATCACAACTCCCAGTTCTGTGGAAGAAAACATGATTATGGCCTGGAAATATGATCCAGACTAGGATTGTGCAATCATCAAAAGAATATCTGGAAGAATCCAATACTTCCATGATGTAGAAGCATTACTAAGCCTTCCTAAGAGAGATATTAAAGATCTGCAAAGCCTAATCATGTCTAACTATCCAATCCATTTAAGGGGAAGAGATTTTTCTATGTCTGTGGGAAATATAAAGACAAAATTCATAAATGATGTACTCAAGGAGGCTAAGAGAGATGATGCTAAGCATAGAAAGAGAATTCAAAGAGTCAAAAGAACAACATCTAAGCCCTCTTCACTTGTAGATGATGAAATTTAAAAAGGGTTGGATACAACAACAGAAATGCAACATCTATCAAAAGCTTTAAGGGAAATCAATACACATCTCCCATAACAAAATGGGGTTATGTTGAGAAAACAAAAGAGCTAGTGTTGCTGAGGAATGCTGAAGGGAAGAAAGCTGATAAGATAGGAATTTTTGACCCAGTGGAGATCAAATTGCTCCACCCAAGCTATACATCATACCTTCATGACAAATTCTTCCCAAAGCTAACCGATGAAAGGGCTCAAAATGAATTATGTCTATATGTGCACATGATTCAAGTTGTGGATAAGTTGCATGCTAAAGCATACAAGAGAAGAAGGTATAATGTTGGGATGCTGAAAGGAGCTAATATTGAAGATGTATCAGAACTGAGAATCTCAGAAGAAGATGAGCTGGAAATAGTCAATAACCAATGTGTGGTGGAAACTTTGACTATAGAAGAAGACATTCTAGGATTGACCTTTGATACTCTTAAAAAGATATGCAGAATGGAGATCAAATACAAGTATGATGATCAAAAGGATGCAGTATCTTACTTCAACAAAAGGATGGTGGCAAGATTGAAAAAACTTTCAGTTTTGAAGAGCTGATTACAAGTGTCTAAGCCTAAGGGGGAGTATTGTTAGGTCTAGGATCAATAGATCTAGTGCATTTTGTATAGGCTTAGAACTTGAATTAATATCTGTAATGAATGCTTGTAATTCATTATTGTGTATGCATTAAATGTACAGGTTAACCCATATATATGTGTGTTGATTTATGTATGTTTACAGGTAAAACATTATAATTGGTGAATTTCTAAAATTGAGCAAGTGTAAGAGACATCTACGGATAAAAATTTTGTTCATCCGTAGATATGTTTCTTACAAGTAAAATTCATCCGAAGATCTTCTGCAGATGAACAACCAGATCTAAGGTACAGTGCTTCGGAAGAACAGGATTCCCTCGGAAGAACAAGACTCTTGCGGAAGAACAATTATCTACGGAAGACAATATTCCTGTGGAGTCCAAACACTTGTATTCAAAGAATACAAGTGTTACAAGTCAACAAGGCAACTATGCGAATCCCAAGAAATCCGGTGATTCCTTAACAAAAACAATTACAAATCCTAAGAGATCTGGTGTTTCTTTAACAGAAACATTATTGTCTATAAATATGGATCCTAGGTTTTAAATCAAGGAGACGGCTTTGACGGCAAACATCCAAGCAGCAACATTACAACCACCAAACATCATATCAAATCGCACAATTCAAAACCCTAGCAGCCGTCACATCATCAAACACCAAAATCAATATCATTCATTCATTCATTGTTCATTCAACTGTAATCATCAACATGTTTTTTTAATGAAATACGTTTGAATTGAATATTTTTCTGATCATTAATTGTGTTTCATTCATTGTGTTCATCTTATTCTTTAATCATTATTGATATTGAAATTAATATAAACAATTAAACCAAGTTAATGTTAATTCCGCAAATGTTGACTTGACTTCAGTCAACACTAATAATTCCTGATTCGATCCTTGGATTCACATATGCATTTTTTAATGAAGACATTTTACCAAAACAAAAAAGTTTCAGCTCGACCCTAGCCAGAAGCTACATCCCTTGGACCTCATGACTAGGGCTGTTGTTCCTCAATGCCCACCAAGGAGCATTGCCCCCTTAGACCTCCATCCTAAATTGTTTAATGAATATGATCATATTGATATACTAGTCAATACAATTACATTAATATGTAACATTTGATAATATGGTCACAGAGAGGGAGATATGTGCGATAGGTTCATTGTCGAGAGAAAGAGAGAGAGAGAGTGCGTGTGTTGTTTGTTTTTCTATAGAAAAACGTCTACAGTCTGCGGACCACATCTGTAGACATATGCAGCAGAAGAGGTGGCTGATGCAGGTGGTGGGACGGGGGAGGTAGGCACAGATGGGAGAGAGCAGCGACGAAGGGCGGGCGGTGTAGGGATGGTCGTAGAGGGGCAGGGCAGTGAAGGGGGAGGGCAACGACGACGGATGGGTGAGGGGGAGGCAGCACGATAGCGGTTGTGGGAAGGCAACAGAGGCACGCCGGCGGTTGGGGGAGGTAGGGCTGTGGCAAGAAGAGATTTAAGATAGGGAAAGATGAAGATGGATTTTAGGGGGGAAAAAGGTTAGAAGACCTCAAAAGTGGTAAGTCCACATCTTCTCCACACAGACGTCAAAAATACGTTTTTTTAATGAAATGTCTTCCAAAAATCAAACAGTCTGCGTACTCAAAATCTCTTCCCGCATTTGCGTGTAAGTAGATGAAGAGGTGAGAAAGAGCTTTTGCCAAAAAACAAATACCACTAGAGAGAGAGAGGAAGAGTATATAATGGGAGAATAAAGAAGGCGATCCCCACGTGGGGGTGTGAGCGTTATATATATGTGTGTATATATGTATATTAATAAGTAAAGAAAATTTTATTATTTTAGATGTAGTTAGTAGAAGTATCTAATTGCGTTAGCCTACTCGAAACAAATGAAAAAATCTAGAAAACCTAAGGTCTAAGAGGAAAAAAATGATAAAATAATAATTCTCAAACATCATAACTTAGTCTAAAGTTTAACAAATTACATTTCATAATCTAACACATACAAGCTTTATATCTCTACTACTATATAATACAAAACCCATGAGTAGATTGGTAATTTTCTATTTTTGTAAGATGCCTTGAACAACTATTTAAACATATGGTACAAGTGTTTTATGCAAGTGTTCCTAAATTATCCTCATTTAATAAATTTATTCTAATAAGTACATGAGTTAATACATATGATTAAATTCATTATATTAAGTATTAATTTATTTATAATAATTTAAATTAACATTATATTTATATTTTTCATTTATATTTTTACTATTTAAATTAAGTATTATATTGTTAACTAAATGTTATTTATCAAATATTTATAATAATAATAATACTACTAATAATAATAATAATAATAATAATAATAATAATAGTAATAATAATATAATTAGTAGTTAAGGCTTGTCGGAAAAGATACTCAGTAGCACACAGACATCATGCAAGCTAATTCATTATGCATAACATATTGAAAGCAATAATGATTATCTATATTATTATAAAGAATTTTAAGATGTCAAAATAATAATTTTATCTTGACCTTAAGACATCTATATGGTTAGTATGGTAATATTGTGTTTGATTTTAATTTTATTTTTTATTCCATATAAATTCATTGAATTTAATAATAATAATAATAATAATAATAATAATAATAATATTTAAAGTAATTATAATAGTTATTTACAAAATAAAAACAACTTTAGTAATAAGTACTAATGTATAATGATATACAAAGTCATCAAATTAAATATATACAAGCTCTAAAAACTTGTTCAACTTTCTAAATCTTATATCATTTTTATCTTATAATCATAAAAATTTGATGGTTTATAAAATCTAAATTTATAGTTATGATGTGCTAAAGTAAATTAATGTTTCGACATGATATTATTTTTAAAACAAATTTGTCAATATAATTTAACTTCAATTTACGGATTGAATATTAATATACAAATAATTAACATCAAATTTTTAACAAAATAAATTTTAAAATACCAACCCACAAGTAGCTGTGAAGGAGGAGCCCATTTGTCATGTAACAACTGTTGATGTACGATGACCCATTAAACAAACCTAAGCGTGAACCCTCACCAGCACATACACATACATAACCATAGCCATAGCCATAGCCATGGTGTAGATACAGACCCTGCTATCGTACGCCCTTACTCCCATGCGCCATATACCTTACACATCCACCGCAAACCCCCCACCGACTTAGTCACCTATGAATTTTGGAAATCCAAACATCTTTTTTATCACAATTTCAATCTCTTCGATTCAATCTTGAGAACCCCTTTTCAATCTATCATTTGGGACTTGATTGTTTGCTTAAAGGTAAATCTTTAATCTATATTTCAGATTTTCTTTTTGCCTTTCTTGATTGTAGTGTTTCTGTGTGTTTGAATCTAACATTTGTGCATTTATGGTATAAGTTTTTGCTTGATTCATTCGGTTATGTTATTGGGTTTTGATCTGTTCGTTATAAAACTGTGTTATGGGGGGATCATCGTTGATGGTGCATCGGTTGATCACATCGGGATTCTTTGGGTTTGTAGATTGTATTGAAAGATGATCTTACAACTGGTTGTTGAGGATACCTTTGCAGTTTCTAATTGAAATTTGACATCAGGTTTGTTCTTGTGTGTGAAATACTCTGATTGTCGAGGATAACTTAGCAGATTAAACTTCAAAGATCGGTTATTTTTATGGTGGTTGATGTTTTGAAGTTGAACAACTTTGGATGATTTGTTGGAAATATAAATGCAAAACCAACAAATGAAATCGGCAGGTTTTGTCTAAATTCTAATTTTTTTGCAGCATTTGCATTGATTCATTTGTGTCTCTTTTTATGGTTTTATTTCGATGATTTGCATTATAATTCATTTTTGCTTCTTTGCAATGTTGCATTTCACTTATTCGTGTTGTTTTTGTGGGAGTTCATGGTCTTAACTTCATAAGTGGAAATTACAAATAAGAAATTAGCACCAACAATAATTTCTGAAGAACATACTTAGTGAACATTGACGCATGCGTAATTTGTAATTATAAAACTTATATATATGAATTTGATTTAAATTACCTCATCTTCTTGTCTGCCTTCCACTTTAGTTAGTATGTTTGTTGGTTTACATCTCTAAGATGGTAGAATTCTGTAAAGGGAGGAATATTCCTTCTTAGGAGATAATTTCATCACTGAAACATTATAATCCAAGTTTAAAGGTATCAAAAGTTGTAGTAAGATATAAACCAATTGAGGTTTCGTATAGAAACAAAAATATGGATACATTAATGATAACGAGAGATCTTCTATTAACCCAATTTCTTGTTTTAAATCAGCATTCAGGGTTTATAGTTATATCTTCCGTTGCGATCGGAGGATATTATTTGTGCATGGAAGAAGATGCCGGATTTGAGACGTGGTGTTCGCCAAGCCAAAAAAGGTAATAATGTTAATGTCGATGACAATGCAGCAGCTCTTTTAGCCCCTACACCTAGGCGTGGGACCCGACGAGGTAAAGCTCAGGCACTGAAATCACCTGCCGCCAGTCCCGTGGTCCCTACATATCCTTATCCAATGCCAAGGCCAGCTGGCAGAGGTCGAGGGACTCGGCCAACAAATCAAGATAAAAATCCTGACATATTTGGTGGAGTTGGTCGCCCCCCTTTGAATTTGGATGTTGGAGTTTGTAATCAATTAGTTGGCAGAAGAAGTGCTGAAAAATTGGCTGCTGATGCTGAAGATGAAGGAAGCACAAGTCCACTTCCTGAAAGGGTATTAAGTTTAGATTTCTTGATTTTCAAGATTTTGACATATGGTTCCAAACTTTGACATAGTTTTTGCTTTCAGGTTCAAGTTGGCCATTCTCCTGCATACAAATTAGAAAGAAAACTTGGTAAAGGAGGATTTGGTCAAGTTTATGTAGGACGACGGGTGATTGGTGGCTCAGGAAACACAGGCCCTGATGCTGTTGAGGTACAAAATTTTAACAAATATGATTTTATAAGTATTTCAACCGTTTGTCTTTTTGATATATTGGGATGTAGGTTGCTTTAAAATTGGAGCATCGGAACGGCAAGGGGTGTAGTTATGGTCCTCCTTATGAGTGGCAAGTCTACAGGTGAGTGTTTTAATTTGTTCTATAAATTATTAAAATTATTTGTAAATGGTAATTAATCTCTTAGTTATTTGATTGAAGTAACCTTAATGGGTGTTATGGAGTTCCAATGGTCCATCACAAAGGCCGCCAAGGAGATTATTATATCCTTGTGAGTTTTCTTGATTTGCCCTACATTTTGGGTTTGGTTCATTTGTATTTATTATTCTCTCCTATTTTATGTAGGTTATGGACAAACTAGGCCCGAGTTTGTGGGATGTTTGGAACTCTAGCAACCAAATGTATGTAAACAATTATTGTATTCCTTAAGTTTCTTTTCTTTTCACATAAAGTTATAAATTTAAATGTTCTTTTTTCTGGACAGTCTTTCTGAAGAAATGGTAGCTTGTATAGCAGTTGAAGCATTATCAATTCTAGAGCAGCTTCACTTAAAAGGGTACCCAACCATCAACTTATTATCTTTGATATTTTCCTCTCCACATATGTGATTGAAATTTGTTTTTTTTGTATTCAGCTATGTTCATGGAGATGTAAAGCCTGAAAATTTTTTGCTTGGTCAGCCCGGGACGCCTAATGAAAAAAAATTATATTTAGTTGATCTTGGTTTAGGTCCATTTTTCTCCTATCCTGATACCATGCTTTAAAATATATATATTTAGGAAAAATTCTCGACTGATTGATGTTCTTGTATCTTTAGCTTCAAAATGGAGAGACGCGTCGTCTGGCAATCATGTTGAATATGACCAAAAGCCTGATGTATTCAGGTAATATTTGTACACACTTGAGCATTTTGGGTGATATATGTGGTCCCATATCTCATTATTGTGTTTTTTCTTGCTTAGTTTCTTTTCTATTATTTTGTATAGATTCCGTATTCTTTCTTAAACAGGGGAACGGTACGTTATGCAAGCGTACATGCCCATTTAGGGAGGACAGGAAGTAGAAGGGACGATCTTGAGTCTTTGGCATATACATTAATATTTCTTCTCAGAGGAAAGCTTCCATGGCAGGGTTTTATTGTGAGTTACTTTCTTGAATGTATCAGGTTTTGTTTTGTTTTTAGAGAAATTTGCTTTAATGTTCAAACCTATTTATATCAATCAGATAATCAAAATGTGGGTTTTCTTCCCAAAATAGATTTTCATAATAGATTTTCAAGGTCATGTTCTTTTCATTTGTGGATTTTAGTCATCATAATCTTCAAAATTAGGTACATTTAGCTTTATTGCGTTTTATTAACTTCTTAAAGATATTCTTACCCTGTTTGAAGATTATAAAGGGTAAAGTATTATGTGGAAATGCTTTTGGAGTTGTTAAAAGTTGTCAATTTTCAAGCTTTTTCGCTTGTTTTCTAATTATTCTCTATTTTCTTTATTGTGTAATACTAAATTACTAGTAAGTGGTTCCCAAATTAGAAATTTTATAAAACTAGGCTTTCAATTCACCGGTTTTAAGGGAATCATTATGAGATTCCCAAAGTCGTGTTCTTTCATTTTGTAGATACTAATTGTTACAATTTTTTATGTTGGATGCCTTTGGTTTTTTTAAGTTTCATTGAAAGGTTTCAAGATTTTCATTCTTAAATTTTAAGAATTTAAATTACAATGCATTTGAAGTTACTGAACTTTATGAACTTTCAAACTTTTCTTTTGTTTTTTCTCTAAGTAATTCGTTCTTTATTATCTTATCATTGATCCTATCTTTATCAATCAAATTCAGGTTTGCTTCTTGATTTAGAAAATTTGTAAATCTTGTTCTTTCATTTTCATGGTTCAAATGGGAATCAATTCCCAAATGAACATTGTTTTTATTTTGTGGATTTTATTATTGCAACCTTTTAAGTTGGGCACATTTTGCTTTCTTTTGAGTCATTATTCTTTCAAGATTTTATACTTGGATTAGAAGAAATTGAAGGGTAAAACATTATGTGTTTCAAGGTTCTTTTGGCTTCCATTTTGTAATCTTATCCTTAAAAAATATTCTAATTTCTAATGATTATTTGATTGCAGGGAGAAAATAAAGGGTTTCTTGTTTGTAAAAAGAAGATGGCAACATCTCCTGAAATGCTATGCTACCTTTGTCCATCACCTTTCAAACAATTCCTTGAAACTGTAAACAACATGAAATTTGATGAAGAACCAAACTACTTAAAACTTATTGGGCTCTTTGAAAACTGTCTAGTTTCAACTGCATCTCTTCGGCCAATCAGAATAGATGGTGCCTTAAAGGTGTGATTTGAATATTCAAAAATTATTTATTAGTGTTTCTTGATGAGAATTGAGATAATTGTGTGTTGTAGGTGGGGCAAAAACGGGGAAGGCTGCTTATTGATTTGGAAGATGATGCTCAACCCAAGAAGAAAACTCGGCTAGGCACTCCCGCCACTCAGTGGATTTCTATTATACTTCAAGAACACCAATGAAACAGAGGTACACAAATAAATGTTAAAAATGCTTTTTACTCCCTTCATATGAATATTGCAACAATTTCATTAAAAGCCCACAAGGTGTGCGTCTAGGCCCTCAGGCACAACCCAAGGCAACCTTGTCGACTCATTTCAAAAACCCCCATTTTCAGGCACTCAGGCGCATTCCAAGCCGAGCTAAATATTGGCCAAAAATTGTCTTAACATGTATGCAACAATTACATTAGCCCTGCACAAACCTAAAATCAAGCTAAATCGGCCTCAACTAACCCAAAACAAGCCTAAAACATCTATCGAAGCCTAAAAATGGTATTTTACTATGCAGCTTGCTTAAAAAAGCCCTCGCGTTTTAGAGTTTTGGGCCTAGGCCCAAGGCTTTACTTTTGAGCCTTGTGCCTTTGACAACTATCATTTCTATTAAGAATGATATAGTTACATTTGTGAAATTCTATGTAAAAAAGAGTTAATATGCAATTTTTTCTTTGTGATTTTCACAATCTCGTGACCAAATTAGAAAATAGAAATAAGGGCAAATACCATAAAAAACCAACATACTTTTAGTTTTTTTTTCTTACAAAAGTCCTTGTACAATTTTTTGCACTTAAAGAGCAACATACTTTCTTTTTTGTCTCATTAGAGTCCCTCAACAGTTTTCGTACATAAAAAATCAACATACTTTTTGTTCTTTCACACAAAACCCCCTAAAGTTATTATTTACACATCAAATTCACTTCATTTGTTATAGGGCCCCTCAACGTAGGGGTCATTTGTTATAGGGCCCCTCAACCTAGGGGTGGAAAATGCACACAAACAAAACAATCGGTGCAAAAGTTATTAGAACTCCAAATCCTATAACTTAAACGAGCAACGTAGGGGTGGAAAATGCACACAAACAAAACAATCGGTGCAAAAGTTGTTTTAGTTTCTTTTTAGAATTTGCTCGAATAGTATGTCGGTCTTTTACGTGCAAAAAATTGTACACGGACTTTTGTGAGAAAAAATTGAAAGTATGTGGTTTTTTTGGTATTTCCCCTTAGAAATTATGACAAAATTCTTTGCTTTAACCCTGATTATATTTTTAAGGTTCAACATCCACTTCATCTGTTGTATCAACATCCATTTACAAATGGATGACGTGTAGGAGATTTGACTAAAAGCAACTTGAAAATCACATACCCTATACAACATTGCAATCTTCCATTCTCCATGGTCTATCCGGACATTTATTATGAGATTTAATGATAAATAAATTGAGGTCATTACAGTTAGATCTTGTTAGAATTGATAATGGGTTTCGAGTCAATGCCTTTTTATTGTCAAACAATGTGAACATTCAGGTACTACTACAATGTAGCTGATGCAAGACTTCATCAGCATGTTGAGAAAGGAAAGAACGATGGTCTAAATATTAGCTGTGTGGCTTCTTCTGCTAATTTATGGGCTGTTGTTATGGATGCCGGCACTGGTTTCACTTCACAAGTCTACGAGCTCTCACCTGTTTTCTTGCATAAGGTAACATTTGTAGTTAATAGTTTACAATACGACTTGTAACTTGTTATTAGAATATTTACTAGTTAAGTGTTTTTTGTCTACCAAAGGAATGGATAATGGAGCAATGGGAGAAGAATTATTACATCACATCACTCGCTGGTGCCACAAATGGTAGCGCGTTGGTGGTAATGTCAAAGGGTAAGTTTTATTATTTAATTATAAGTATAACTAGGTTTATTGCCCATCGCGCGTTGCCACGACATTGTACGTGATGTGATAAAGTATAGATTACAATCGACCCGACTCATTTCAGAACTAATTTTACGTTAATACGTAGAGTAACTCGAATTTATACCGTTGAACAAAAACGTTTAATATATGACCTGACTCGTTTTCAAACAAAATTAATGCATGCTGAAACATAGACTTACAATTGCTCCCGACATTGTTTCGAACTAAATTTACGTCCATACGTATAGTAAATGCAAAAGTATTATATTGACCCGACGCGTTTCCAAACAAACCAATGTCGTAACGTTGGTCAACTCAAGTCGTACGTAAAAATAAGCACTAAAACGTTTATATTTGACCCAACTCATTTCTGAACAAATATTACATCAAAACATAGACATATGTCGAAACGTAGACAGTCTTAAAGTGTATATAGGTAAGCGCGAAAATGTTTAATAGTTGACCCGAGTGGTTCCTAATTACATCTAAACGTAAACGGAACTGAATTTATATTGTATAGGGCTAAATCCGGAACTTTAGAAACTTAAAAGGGTTAAAATAATATTTTACAAAGTTTTTAGAAAGTAACAGGGGCTGAAAGTGTAAATATTAAAAGTAGGAGGGGAAGAAAGGCAGGTGGGAAACCCCACCGACCTTTCTTTTTAAGTATATATAGAATGATCAAATTTGTGATATCTTATCCATAAAAGGTAAATATAATTTTTTATCTGCATACGTGGAACATTTTATAGTTATTGTTTTTTGTGTATCCTACTAGTACTTTTGACTTTTAATGTCAAAACAAATTTAATGTCAAAACAAACTACTTGTATTTTTAAATTTTGTAGGAATATCTTTATTTCAATAATTGCATGAAAAAGTACAATAAGTATTGTATAACACAATGCTAAATAGGTGGAATAACTCGATCTGTTCATAATTTTTCAAATACAAGTTTTCATGTAGAGTCAACTGTCAAAGGAGGCAAGTAATAGGAAACGGATTTCATCAGTGTAAACCCTAACAGAAACTGTTTAAACCTTAAATCTTAATATAACTTAAAATATTTGATTTTTTTGTAGACACAAGTTTAACTTTATGCCTATCTTTTTTTCATTCCTGATTAGTTAAATAACGTTTTTCTCCTTTCAACCTGATCCTAGGGACAACATACACACAACAATCATACAAAGTGAGTGATGCTTTTCCATTTAAGTGGATAAACAAAAAATGGAAAGAAGGGTTTTTGGTAACCTCAATGACGACTGCTGGTAGTCGATGGGGCATTGTGATGTCTCGTGATGCAACTTACTCTAATCAGGTATTGCCCCATCCATCTGTCATTATCACATGAACAGTCGACTTATACATGTTGTTTATTTTCAGGTGGTTGAACTTGATTTTCTGTATCCTAGTGAAGGGATTCACAGAAGATGGGAGAGCGGCTACCGGATAACAGCTGCTGCTGCAACCGAAGACCAAGCCGCCTTCATCCTTAGTACATCCAAGAAAAGATCACAAGATGTCACTCAAGAAACTCTTAGGACATCTGCTTTTCCTAGTACTCATGTTAAGGTAGTCTTGTTTTAATCGTTATATCAACCGAACTATAAAGACGGATTGACTTTATTTTCCAATATTTTTGTATCCACAGGAAAAATGGTCCAAGAATTTGTACATAGCATCCATCTGTATGGAAGAACCGTATCTTGACATTCTCAAGAATGTACTTCTATCGGTATGTTTCTCTTCTGAGCTTTTAGTGCAACTGTATTGGTGTTCTAGAAAACTGATGTTGATGGTTTGTGGCAGTTGGATGTGAAACGAAGTGAAATACAGATACAGTTTTTGTTAATGCGGCTATGGAAACATATTTAACTATCTAAGACTATGTACAGGCAAAAAGAATGTACTTGATGTATCTCGCCTTCCTTAAACGAAAGATCGATGGTGCGACCCAAGGATGTGTTGTATAGTAAAGAATCTGATCGGTACATGAATACCCAAACTTCTTGTGCTCCTAAGAAAGTGAGTTGTACCAATGTTGTACCCGCTGCATGATTATTAATTTTTCTGTTTATGTACTTTAGACGCATTGTTGTAAACCATATGTTGTGTGATTCTTTTGGAATGATTTTAAGGAAAAAATGGGGAGGGTAATCTTTATTCTTTATACGTTTGCTTGAGTTTTCACGCCTCAGCAGCGGTTGAATGAAGTGTGGCCCAGACTCATGTGCGCAGTGCCTCGAGGAAGTGACTTGATCCATCTCGCATGGTATTCTGTCAAACATGCGTTAGATGATTGTGTGGGTAAATATTTGCAACAAGTAAAGCTAGAAAAATAAATTTATTTTAAAAATATTTACTAAAAAAATAAAACTTTTTTCTTTAAGTAAGTTTATAGCATCATCAAAACATTAAAATTTTTTTTTAACTCCATCAATTATAAACTTTTTTAGTTTGTTATTGCCGGTTCCAAGTCCGGATAAAGGAGGAGGTTTTTTATAATAATGTTTAAAGAAACCTCAAATTTCAGTTTCATTTTAGGCCTCTAAAAACCGGGTACGGACCTGACCGGTATACCCGAACCGGACCCGGGTCCGGGTACAACCTGATATTGGGTGTACCCGGTTCGTACCCGGAAAAAAACGGCGGTTTCAACCCGGTTTGGGGTGTTTGGAAATCATAGGAACCGGATCCGACCCGGAACCGGACCCGAACCAGACCAGAACCGGTTGAACCCGGGTTGGACCCGGTTTCGATTGTTTTTTTTTCTAGCCGTTTTTAACGGCTATATAGCCGTTGGGGACGAAATTTGACCATTTTTTTGTTGTTTTTGCCTCTAAAATAAGTATAAATAGGTGTGGGTTGATATGGTAAGGTACCCAAGCTTCAAACACAAAAAACATACGCAAAAAACGCAAACAATACTCGTTTACTCTCGTTTATTCTAAAATCTCAATATGGCTCACTCTCAATCTTCTGTTGGTCAAGGTTCATCGAACTCTCCAACCGTCGTTCGTGTTCTTCCACACAATCGTAACATGGATGTTTGGTGCAATTGGGATATGGTTGAGTTGAGTGATGGATCTGTAAAGGCTCGTTGCAAGTTTTGTGAAGCTTTACTTGCTAAAGATTCTAACACGACTTTAAACAAACACATTACTAAGAAGTTTTGTAAGTCGTTGAAAAGTAATCCAGATTCGCAACAAACACAATTGAGTGGAGACGGTGGAATCTTTAATTACAACGTTAATGAGGTTCGAGATCGAATGGCAAAGTTCGTGATTCAAGAAGCTTTGCCTTTCAATCACTTTGACAACTCTCGGTTAACCAACTTAATTCGAGAGACGCTTCAACCTCATTACACTCACGTAAGTCATACTACACTTAGACGTTATTGTTTAAAATTGTGGGAGCAAGCAAAAAATGATTTAATTGTATTATTTGAAAATTTAAATACCGGTGTAAACTTAACTAGTGACGTTTGGTCGGCACCACACGGTTTGCCCGAATCGTACCTTTGCGTCACCGCTCATTGGGTAGATCCCAATTCATGGCAAATGATGAAACGTACGATTGTATTTGATCTATTTTCGTATCCACACACCGGAGAGTATTTATTTTACTTTTTGGATAATGTAATAACTATTTTTAATTTACAAAATAAAAATTTTTAATGGCATTTGATAACGCTTCCAACAACACAAGCACGGTTGAAAAATTGAAATTAAAATATCTTCTGACTGCAAATGGTGATTTTTTTCATACTCGTTGTGTTGCACATATTATTAATTTAGTAGTACAAGATGGTCTATCCGTACCATTTGTTGATAGCTTTATAAAAGCTTTTCGATTTATGTTACACGACGTTTTTAAAAAAAGTAGAAAAATATATCAAGATTATAAACAACTTTGTAAAGATACAGAATCTAGATTTTTAGGGCCTAATTGGGATGTACCTACTAGGTGGAATTCGACTTGTCATATGTTTGATTGTGCTTTAAAACAAAAAGGCACTTTAAAAGCTTTTCATAATAGTCTTTCGGATAATTGCGAAGCCGACCTGTTTCCGGATTTGGGTTGGAAAAATATTGAACATTTATCCGAATTTTCTTGAGGTGTTTAAAAACTCAACTACAAAATTATCGGGAGTTTATTATCCCACTAGTTATTCGGTGCTTCAAGAATTATATTTCATGGCTTTGAATTTTAAAGATTTTCAAAAAAAATAGTATGTTTAGAGAAATGATAGAACCAATGAAAGACAAGTTTAAAAAATATTTTCTTGAGTTACCATCCGTTTTTACTTGTGCCGCTGCTTTAAATCCTTTTTTAAATGTTGTGGGGGTAGAATGTTTAATAGACGAGATAAATGATAATTTGGATATACATAACGCAAAACCCCAATTTTTCAACCGAGGCAAAAGAAGTTTTTAATAAAAGTTTGAAAATTATTTATAATTTTTATTTAAATAAATATGGATCTAACGTAAATATAACTACGCAAAGAGAATCAACCTCAAGTGCTAGTACCTCGTTTAAAGACCCCGTTATGACTATGTTGAATGTTGTTCGGGATGTGACGGCTAAACGTCAAAGGGGTAACGCCCCAACAAGCGAACTTGGTATATATAGTACGACGAATTTTATTTCAACTATGAGTACTCAAGATATTTTGATATTTTGGCTTGGTGGAAAGAAAAGGAATCCCAATTTCCAATTCTTTCCGCTATGGCCCGTGATTTACTAAGCTTCCAAACTTCTACGATAGCTTCGGAGTCTGCATTTTCTCTTAGTGGCAGGGTATTATCATTACGGAGAACAAGATTAACTCCGGAAGCGGTGGAGATGTGCATTTGTTTAAAAGACCACTTAGACGCGATGGATAGTATACAAGACAAAACAAATCTTGAAGACGAAATTGCAATCGAATGTAAAGTACACGATGAAGAGGTAGAATGAGTATCTTTTGGTATATCCGACGAAGAATTAGCATTTGATGAAGCCTCTCGAAGAAAATAGTCGATTAGTTATTGATTCGTTAATGTATTTTTTAAGTTATTTTAATAAATAAATAATAAATTAATGACTTATAGATGTTTTTTTAATGTTATAATAATAATAATAATAATAATAATATAATAATAATAATAATTGTAATAATAATAATAATAGTAATAGCAATCATAATAATAATAATACTACTAATAATATTAATATTAATAGCAATTATAATAGTAAAATAAAAAAATAAAAAAAAACCGGTTGTACCCGATTCTGGACCCGACCCTAACCGGGTAGGCCGGGTAGGGTTTTAAGTTTGCCCAACCGACCCGTACCCGAACCCGGGTTCACCTATACCCAGTTCCAAAAAAAAACCGGCCGGACTGAACCCGGTTTGAACCCGGTTCCGGGTCCGGCCCAAAACCCGGTTTGCCCATGTCTACCTCAGTGTAAATAAACTTCATATCTTGCTGGCCCAACACACACAATAGAATCGAATAGGATGGATAACCGCTCATGGGTTGTGCATTCGTAAAAGGAAATCAGCTGACGCATTAGGCCTCTGATAACTTCTTATTCTAAAGAAAAAAATTACTTTTATTAAATCTTTATATTATATCATTATCATGTGTTATTTTTCTTTTTATGTAACATTTTAGTTTATTGTTGTCCAAAATGTTTTAACAAACACAATTAAATTTAAGTATTGTTTTAAGCCTCGAAATCGACACCTTATGATGTTTATGTCTTTGTATTTGAATATTTAGTTTTTCTAACGGCAATTGTATGATTTTTCTTTAAAGAATTAGTGTTATTTTAATCGGGCTATCTATCCGTTTACTAAACGGGACCCCACCCCAATCCTTTCAGAGAAAACTCATTACTATAAAAAAACCTTTATGCTTAGAATGAAATTTAAACTTATAATCTCATAATATTTAAATGTTATGAATAATTCTAATTAACTTGTTAGGCATCCATGTATACGAAATATAAGTTAGATACGTAAATTGAAAAGACTTATGCTGAAACTGATAAAATGCAGACATTGAAAACTGAAGACTTATTATGATCACAGGTGGATGACCAGGTTTCGTGCCTCGGGACAAATCTTGAATGAGAATTAAATTGCAATAACTAAATGCGCTGAAAGTCCATATTAAAATTTGAACCAGAGTTAGCATCGGAAGAAATTTTTCCAAAATGGTACAACTGAAACAAATTATGTATCAAAATAGTATAGTTTATAAATTATTTATTAAAATAATGTAGTTTGAAAGTTTATTATTTTTTTCACTCGTACTCTATTTATTACTTTACAAAATACTTTCTAAATGTGTTTTTAATTATTTTAGTGTTCATATCTTTAAATTTAGGTGTTCAAATAAAATGCTCTTTTAGTTTTGTTATCATGAAAAGTAAACGAAAACTACCAACCAACTTTTCCTTGCCGTTGTCTTTTTTAAAGGATAACGAGTTGGATTTTAATAATTTAAATTATTAATTTATTGTCGATAATAATCTATAATATTGATTTGATGGGTAACAATCTCAAATTTCATTTTTATTACATATAATAATATCAATAGCATAATTATTAAATATTTACGTTTGATTTCGACTCGATTTTGTTCATAATAATGAATATGAACGAAATAAAAAAAACGTACAAGTTAAATCAAGCCTAAAATAAGTAAAAATCGAGTGTGAATGTATGATAATTATTCTAATGGACTATTGTTGGTAATAAAAATAAAAGTTTGAATTATTACCGGCTAAATCAATAGTATTGATTATTATCGGCAAATAAGTAATAGTTTGGATTATCAAAAATTCAATTTGCCCAATTTTTTAATGACAGGTTAATGGCTAGAAGTTAGTAACATCAATTTAGTAATGATTCGTTAATGTTAAAGCTTGATGTAAGGTCCCGTTTCCGGGATACTTACAGCTGGCCAATTATTGCAAATAAAACATATATTTTTATTAACTTAAAGAAAACATCATAGTGGAATCATTAAAACAGACATTTCATTTCATTATAAAAGCTTTTGCAAAATAATACATCGTTATCAAATTACAAAATACATATTGTATTACATCACAAAAGCATTATAAAAATAAATGTCATCCAAAAAGAGCCAAGTAGCCGCCCCGTGCCATCCTCAGCAACCTTTACTGCCAATTGGAAACACATAAAAATCAGCGTTGCTGAGTGAGTTCTAGTTTTAAAATAAAGCATACTTTACTTTCGTTAAAACCATTCTTTACTTTCTTTCAAATCATACTATACCGTCGTACATGATCACACACCGTACATACACATAGATAATAATATTATTATCTTCTTAACTGTTCATCACTGTCTTTCTTTAACTCTTTATCTCTTTCCGGATCAGTGTCATCAACTATACCCCAAACATATGCACAAAGCAGGTATTGAGCCGAAGATCATAAATGACTTCCATAACGCATATAGCCTGGCACCAGCACCAGGGCAAGCGACAAATATCCCAACTGTATACTACACCCCAAACGTATGCACAAAGCAGGTACTGGGCCAAAGATCATAAATGACTTCCATAATGCACATAGCCTGGCACCAGCACCGGGGTGAGTAGTCACTATAAACCATGTACTATATCACTGGTCAGTCACAAAGACTGGACCCTTGCATGTATCCTTATGGGTTAGCTAAACCACACACAGTTGAGCTTACGACATTTTAGAGTCGTGCACCTCCGTACATTTTGCTTGCAAGCCTTTCTTTACTTTCTCTTTCATTAATGCATGCATTCTATCATTATGTTCCTCTTTTCATTATCTTTCACTTTACGTTACATAATACTTTATCATTTCTTTCACAACTATAACACATAAAGCCACGGGAAAGATAAACATACATAACAGGATCATAAACATACTCATACAAACATCGCCATACAAGGCACCATCATACATGCATAACATACATCATACACCATCACGCATAAGCATCAAACATACATCATCATACATCACCCAACACATCATATATGACTTCAAAAAGTCAACATACATAACCCCCGGGAACCTCCCAAGCCAAATCCTACATTTAATTTTTTCCCAAAAAATTAGAAGATATTCTAAGTCTTTAGGCGCATGAGCACTATGCAAGCGCATTACCTTCCAGGCGCATGGGGAACACTTAGGCGCATGGGCAACTTTCTGGCACATTGGCACTATTGGGGCACATTGGCACTATTGGGGCGCATTGGCACTATTGGGACGCATGGGCAACACTTAGTCTATTCTGGGCAATTCTAGGCGCATGGGCACTATGCAGGCGCATGAGTGCCTAGGCGCATGAGCTATCTGGGCGTATGAACACTTAGTCAATTTCAGCCTATTTCTAGGCGCATGGGTACTATGTTGGAGCATATATAGTCATATATAGTGTGTCCGTCGCTTGTCGAATAGTCTAGGCTTAATGTTATACACCTGATATGTTGTAAACACATGAAACTGGGTCATTCGCAGGAGCATATGCGAATGAGACTCAGTCGTACGACTGAGCCATGCTAATGGACCAGCCGTGTGACTGAGAGATGCGATTGGGACATTCGTAAGACTGAACCATAAGTATGGTCCAGTCGTACGATTGAACCATACGCATGGTCCAGTCGTACGATTGAACCATACGCATGGTCCAATCGCACGAATGGGCCCAGTCGCATCTAATATGGGCCGAGGCCTATATATATACCAGTTTCAATGTGTAGAAGTAGGAGATTGAGAGGAAGTCTGCCCGGAGCCTAGGGCTGTCGGATGAGAGGGGAGATCATGCTCGATCTTCCCCTTGCCAAGAGTCTTGATTCTTATGTTGTAACGAGCTTGTAATCGTTAGGTTTTGTTAATGAAACCATTCAATTATAGTTCGTATTATTGTTTGAATTTAAGTTTGATGTTTATCCTTCCGTCAAGAACATGCTCGGATGTTTATCGATCCGGAGAAAAACCGACTTCACATACTATTTGGGTGCATGAGGTTTTGGGCGCATGGGACACTTGGGCAGTTATTTTCAGTTGGGCGCATGGGCTACTGTTTAGGCGCATGAGCAGTCTAAGTCATCCTAAACATCATAATTCAGTCCCCAAACATCATCTATCCTGTTCTAAGCTTAAAATCATACATTCTAAGCCTTAGGAACACAATCATAACAACATCAAACACATACATAACTCAAGATCAAACCCCACCCGAAATCACATACATAAACACATACGGGTATGAAACCCAACTTTTATAAAAAAAAGTTCATACATGCATTTCCAGCCCTAAAGCAGTTTAAAACAAGTAAAAAGGGAGTTCTAGAACTCACCTTTGCAACCTTTGGTTATGACTTCTTCAAAACCCATTTGCAATTGAATTCAACCACCTAGAAACCTACCAAAACACACATAACCGAACATACAAACACACATAAGCATAAAACCGAGGCAAGGCCAGTTAAGAACATCATCAACATACGAATTCTTACCTTAAATTCAAACTTCTGCACTTGTTCTTCAAAATACCCGAGAGCTTTCTGCTCCTCTTCGCTTTGTCACTCTATAAATATCCGAGATATGTGTGAGGAGAGGGTGATGGGCGGCCATGCCACCTTTAATCACCAACTTTCAAACTTCTTGTTCTTTTGACACTTTTACCCTTCAACTTGGGTTAAATGGTTTTTCTTTCTTTTTCTTCACTTTATTTTTTTTACTAACTTTAAAAGAATAACCGGGTGTTACACTTGAACCCCAAAACACCAAAAGAGACAAAACCTCTTATATCTCTCTTAAACCACTAGTTTGTTGCGAAATTAAATTAGAATTCAAAGGATTCTTTTGAAAGTCAATCATGTGTTTGACTATTTGGTTTATACATATGTTAAATGAATTGGAATATAAATATACTTTAAAAGGATTTAGGTTTCTTATTATTCTTAGAAATATTAGATTTAATTAACTCAATATTCTATCGATATTATATGTTTTTTTTTCATTTTCACAAACTATGAATGTAAGCTATTAGTTTTGTTGTCCGAAATCTTTGAAGAAACACTATTGAAATTTGAATTTTGTTGTCGGCTTCGAAATCGTTTCTCTTCCCTGGGGCGATCTTTTATGTAGTTAAATTTGAATATTGATTATCGAGCTATATCGATTGAGAGGAAACTAGTGTTTCTATAACTAATGACGGATCTAGAAGATATGTTCAGGGGTAAGATAAATTTTTTCTACCATACATGCAATGACAGAACCAAAAATTATTTACTACGGGGCCACTATTTTTTAATAATTAGGTTCTAAGGAAACAATATAAAAACTTTTGGGTTGTGCGATTCGGTCGAGTCAGATCGGAATAGACGTAATTAAATTGCATTTTAATTTTTTTTACATTTTATAATGTTTCGTACGCATTTTCATCTTTTGATGCTTTCTTTTCACAACAAAATGATTAATGTTCTCTAAATTTTAAGTTTAAACAATAACTAGAATCATTAATTAAACATAAAATATCTATAATAAACAAATAACCATATAAGAACATTTATAGTAAATTCATATATTCTTTACATCACCTATTTTTATTTTATTATCATTTACTTTTAAAATTGAGTATTAATAAATTATTATAGAAGTTTGAATATGAGCCATAGTGTCATCATTTTAACAACATTCCTAAGGTTTCGATACAAATTGTCAAAATTTTAAACAAGAAACCATAAAAACATTGATTATTTCAACTTCTTTCTTCTTTTTTTATTTTTTTGCATAAAAGAATAAATAAAATATGTATGACCATTGAAAAAATGTATTGTTTTGTTATATTATATACTAGTATTAAGCTCACTCGCGATGCAACTTAAGGTGTATAACCATGTCAAGTAATACTAATGCCAGACTACCGCCAGTGACCATCAACACTAAAGAAACTAATAAAACGAAAAAATAAATAAATCGAATGAAAAATATACATAAAAACATTTAACCATACACTTATGCAAGCAAAAAGTAAAACAATAAGTTAATTGATCAAGGACCAACGCGTTATGACGTGACCGTTAAACTGGGGAAAATAAGTGAAAAAACGTTTCACAGACGCATGTTGCGGCATGCTAACTCATAAAATTTAGACCGAAACGTATAACATAAAATTTGTAAAATTTGAAAAGTATAGAGAATCAAAGTTGAAAGTTAAAAAAATATTAAGACTAAATTATAAAAGATGTAAAAGTATTGGGTTCAAATAAAAATTATAAAGATTAAAGAAAGTGGATGTATCCCATAAAGCACATAATACAACTTACAATGCATACAAATATTTAGTACATCCTACTACTATAATAAAAGGGTAACTATTGAGACACATGTGAACATCATATTCATTCTAACAAAAATTTTTCCTTTTATCTCTTTTATTAAATAATTATAATAATTACAAAAATATTATTATAGTCATTTTTTTTATTAAAAATGGTTTCTAATAAATTAAGAAATATATCTTTTTATTGATGTTGTTTCTAAAGAAACATTTTTTATAAAAATAAATATTTTTCGAGAACATCAAACTTATTGTAAATTTAGTTTTTTAAAAAAGTAAATGTTTTATAAAAAAAATAATTAAAAATGATAGTTATAATAAAGATATTAATAAAAATGCCAATTTTTTAAATAAAATGTTTGATTTTTTTTGAAAAAAATTATAAACATGATATTATTGTTTTATTACATATTATTTTTACTTTACGTAAATTAAATCATATAAATTTTAGAATATTGTTTTATAATTAAGTTAAAATTTTATTATATTTAATATTATATTGATTCAACCCGTGTAATACACGAGTTCATTAAAACTAATATAGATATATATAGGGATTGGTTATAGTGAGAACCTTTAGTTTTTATAAAAACTCATTAACCCTATTTGGTCCTTTAATTTAATTTGAAAGTGAGGATATCATGACATGTATCTATTAGTTTTTTTCTATTACAAAAAGGGCAATATGATTATTTAACTAGCCCAAAAAAATACATGTTAAATACGTTGTGGTAACAAGTGTCACCACCTAACTTTTTTTTTCCGCATATACATTATTATTTTTTTATAAAATTAACTATACATCCAATTTTTTATACATTCATAATCTTTTTTATACTATATTGTATTTTAATAAAAGTTACACCGTTAAATTCATATAATTTTTTTCTTTAATTCCCATAGAGTGTTGACATATTTTTGTGATTCAGTTCGGACGCCTGTAGTTACATCACTGTAACTAGCATATGCAACACCTATAAAACATTTTACAACTTGTAAAACTACATATTACATCATTATAACGAAACTACACCACTGTAATACTAATATCTAAAAGTCATCCCTCAAAACCTTTAAGTTTAAACACTACAATTTTGTAAGTAAAAACATGGAGTTATTTTAGTATAACCATAAGTTATATTAACCAAAGGTTCATCAATCAAAGTTTAACAATCACAACATTATACATAGTAAAGCACAGATCATAATAATTCTAGAATACAAATATGTTTCTAACATGGAAACCTAAATTAATACAAAAAAGTAGTAATCACCTAAACACCCAAGTAAACCATAAAATTACTAAACAAAAACCATATCGAAAATCATATATACCGGAAGTATCCATCAACATCAACATAAATATTAATAATAAACACACCCAAGTAAACCATACAATTACTAACCAAAAACCACAAAAAGTTACTATCTGTATTATTAAACGTAAATAAAAGTAAAATAAAATAAAATAAAAATAGAAACACTTTTATAATGCTACAAAATAATCCATAGGGGCAAATGATGTATAAAGTTCTTGAATGCTTAGTGCAGTTATTTTCAACAAGGTAATTAAAGGTATGTCGTAACACCCGAATATTTATTATTTTGAAGCCGGTGAAGAAAGAAAAGAAAATAAAGTCCAAAAGTCGAGGGACCAAACTCGCCAACGAAAGAAAGTCGGGTGAGGGGAAGTATATAAGGGAGAGGGCAACCCTTACCCTCTCCCCCACACTCACAAATCAGCCAAAGAAAGGGGAGAAGAGAGAAAGAAGAGAAAAAGAGGAAAAGTGCCGGTTCGGGTTGGTTCGGGTCGCCAAAAATCATCGTGAAGCAAGCCAAATCAAAGCCCTTAACGTTGTGCTCGTTTGTGTGAGTTCTAGAACCCCACTTTTACTTGTTTTCAAATGATTTTGGGGCTGGAAAGCAAAAAAAAAACCCGTTTTTGTATGTGTATGTGTTTGACCCATTTGGGTGTGATGTGTGTGATGCGTTTCGTGTATGTTTCCGGGCGTGTGTGTGCTTGTATGGTGTTATGGTATGCATTCCTAAGGTTTAGGATGGTCGATTTAGGCTTAAAATGGGTTTAGATGAGTTTGGAGGCCGAAAACCCTCGGCTGCAGTCGGGATGAACTGCATTCTGCATCAGTTAGGGCTAGGCGACCGACTGGAGGCCGAATGGAGGCCATACGGCCGATTAGGGTGCGATTGGGGTCCATTCGCATGATTGAAGGTCCATTCGCACGATTGAAGGTCCATTCGTACGACTGAGGGTCCAGTCGCATAAGTGCTTTGTCGCATGAGTTCATTCGCATTAGATCAGTCGCATAGGTGCCCATTCGCATTTGTTCCATCCGCATGAGGTTCATATGCATGACTGGATGCCCATTCGCCTAAATTTTCATCCGCTTGAGTTCAATCGCATGATGTTCAGTCGCATGGAGGCCATTCGACTTTTGGGTGTCCATACGCACGATTAGGGCTGTTGCACCCGAAGAAAGTGTAGATAGACTTCTGGCTTTCGGGGGAAAGTGCAGATGTAAGTCTTGACGTAAAGGTTTCCTGTAAGAGCATGTAAGATAACAGATATGGCCTTAGAAGCATGTAGGGCATAGAGATGATGATGTTGCATGTTATGTATGTATGATGTATGTGGATGCATGTTAATGTTCCTGAGTATGATGTATAATATCTTTCCTATGGCTTTACTTATTATGAGGAATGAACGAAGTATTATGTAACGTAAAGTGAAAGATAATGAAAGAGGAACACAATGTTGAATGCATACATTAATGAACGAATGAAACGTCTTGCACGCATCGGATAACGGGTCCTTCTTTGTGATTGACCCTTAATGTAGAACCTCTACCGCTCACCCCTAGTACTGTGGCATACGTTTAGCTGTTCATTTATTGACTTTGGCCCATTAGCTAAGACTGATGGTTACTCCTAGTACCGTGGCATACGTTTAGCTGTTTATTTATTGACTTCGGCCCGGTAGCTACGACTAACCGGGGAGTAGCACATGGTATTGGTACGGATGATGTCCGATGCGCAAGTAAGTCTAAAGAACGAATGAATGAATGAAGAAGATAATAATGATATTATCTATGTGTACGTACGATGTGTGATCATGTAAAAGTAACGAATGGTTTTATATGAAAGTAAAGTATGTTTTGCAATAAAACTAGAACTCACTCAGCAACGCTGACTTCTTATATGTTTTCCAGTTTCCAGGTAATGTTTGCTGAGGATGGCACACCGTGCAGCTACTCAGCTCTTTTGGGATGGCATTCTTTTGATTAATGTTTTTGCATTGTAATGCGAACAAGCTATTTTGTAATGAATGTTGTATTAACTTGCGAAAGCATTTACATGGAAATGAAAGATTGTTTTAGTTTTCCGCTGCGATTTATGAAACACAAATGTAATTATATGTTTTATGTGCGATGAGAACCCAGCTGTAAGCTTCCCGGAACGGGGCCTTACAAGTTGGTATCAGAGCCAGTTTAAGTGAAATGGGTAAATTTTCAAAATAAACCTAATCTTAAACTGAGAATGGGACGGAAAGGGAATGGGATGCCAATCTGAGTAGCTGCGTGCCATCGAGTATTTTCGTAAAGTTAACCAGTTTTATGTGCGCATGGTATGTGTTATGTGCTGTATGTAGATTTAAATACTGATGTAGTCAGGACAGGTAATACTTGGGGTATGAAGAGTAAAGTAAGTGGCTAATCACAACTGGCCACTGTAATTAGGGACTTACTATACTTGACATAAACTGAGTTGTTTCCTTGAATGATCGTGTTGGTGTTTGAATCTTTCAGTGTGCGTGTGATGGCCGGAGGTAGATCTTCGAAAGCTTCTAGGGGTGGAGGTCACGGTGCTGAACCGCGACCCAAGAGAGGGAGACCCAGAGTTGAGAGGGTGGTTCATGAAGAACTAGAGACCCCCCATCCGGAGGGTGGCAACGAAAGCGCCAATCTGAGAGCCTCAGTAAAGGAGGCTGTTGTAGAAGAAGTCCATCAGGTCATGCAGACAATCTTACCGTCTGTGGTGACTGAAGTTATTAAGGCTGTACGAGAAGGGGAAAGAAAAGAAAGAAACAGATCCTCTGGAGAACGGGAACACCCAGAGCCTGAAACGGTCCTGTCTGATGATGAAGAGGAAGAAGAAGAGCCTGTGCTAGAGGCAGTGCGAGGATGTAACTACAGGGCATTTATGAGATGCAATCCCCCTACTTTTGACGGTAATGGCAATGTTACCGCTGCTCACCGATGGGTGAGAGAGATGGAGGCCGTTCTCGACATCAGCGAGTGTCGGGAAGATCAGAAGGTGAAGTTTTCCACTCATTTATTTGTGGACTAGGCACTATGTTGGTGGGACAACATTGTCCAAGCAGAGGGTAATCGGGCAATCGGGAGAATGAAATGGCTTGAGTTGAAGAAGATGGTGATTGAGGAATTCTGTCCTCACAGGGAAATGGATAAGTTGGAAAGGGAATTTCTGCAGTTGGAGGCTAGAGCCATGACACAACAGCAGTATACCACCAAGTTTAACGAAATGGCACAACTCATGCCTGATCAGGTGACGCCTCTGTCTCGGAAAATCAAGAGGTACATTCAGGGTTTACCGGTGGATGTTCGTCGGCATATGATCGTTGCCCGACCAAGCACGTTTAGGTCGGCGGTTGATTTGGCAGGGAGGCTGTATGACGAGCGGGAGGTGGTGGTGACTGAAGCGAGTAAGAAGGGTGGTGGTGATCGGAACTGGAATGGGAGGAGGTTTGGTCGGGGTGATGCCTCGACGGATAACAAAAGGCACGGGTGGATGACCGCCGCGTGGCCACATCGGGAGGGATCAAGGAGGTGTGGTAAGTGTGGAAAGAGCATGCGGGAGAATGTAGGCTGGGTTTGAACGTGTGCTTCAAGTGTGGGAAGACAGGGCAGGGCGTATGGCAAAGGATTGTCTGTCGGGCAAATGTTTTAACTATGGCGAGACTGGTCATATGAGCAGAGATTGTAAGAAGCCGAGGACTGAGGGTTCAGGGGTGAGGAAGACGGGAAGTGAAGGACTGAGGGTGAGCGCCAGGGCATTCACTATGACACAGGAGGAAGCTAGGACAGACCCTGATGTCGTGTCGGTACGTTTCTGGTGAACCAAACTTTAGCTTCTGTGCTATTTGATTCTGGTGCTAGTAGGAGTTTTATTTCTGCTGCTTTCTGTGCTAAGCTGCCTGTTAGTAGTAGGCGTGTTGATGTGCCCTTTGATGTAGAAACTGCCATAGGTAAGTCTACCAGGATTTCGGAGATGATAGAAAACTGTGAGGTGGAGTTAGAAGGTCACAAGTTTCCTGTTAGACCGTTCATGATGACCTTGGGTGGTTTTGATTTGGTTCTTGGGATGGATTGGTTGGCGGACTTCAAGGCGAACATTGTGTGTCGCAAGAAGATGATTCGGTTGACAGCGCCTGATGGAAGTTTGGTAACGGTTTATGGTGATCGGTTACTACGATCCCGAAGGTGATCTCAATGGCGCTGGTGGGAAAGTGTATGAGGCGTGGATGTAGCGCCTACTTGGCTTATGTAAAGGATGTAGATGCACTAACACCACAACTGTCTGATGTACCGGTTGTGTGTGACTTTCCAGACGTATTCCCAGAAGATTTACCAGGGGTACCACCTGACAGAGAAATTGAATTTCAGATTGATCTGATACCGGGTGCCCAACCTGTTGCCAAGGCACCATATCGGTTAGCTCCGACGGAGATGAAAGAGTTGATGGAACAGTTGCAAGAGTTGCTTGATAAGGGGTTCATTAGACCGAGTATCTCTCCTTGGGGTGCTCTGGTCCTGTTTGTAAAGAAGAAGGATGGTAGTATGAGGATGTGCATTGACTACCACGAGCTGAACAAGTTGACAGTGAAGAACCGATACCCCTTACCGAATAGATGATTTGTTCGATCAGCTTCAGGGTGCCAGTTGGTTTTCAAGAATAGATCTTCGGTCTGGCTATCATCAGTTGAAGGTAAAGGAACAAGATATCCCTAAAACAGCTTTCTGCACACGCTATGGTCATTACGAGTTTCGTGTCATGTCCTTTGGTTTGACCAACGCGCCAGCTGCTTTTATGGGATGAACCGTGTGTGTCGGCCTATGTTGGATAAATCAGTGATTGTGTTTATTGATGATATCCTGATTTATTCGAAGAGCGAGATTGAGCATGCCGGTCACATTCGAGAGGTTCTAGAGACGTTGAGAAGGGAGAAATTGTATGCTAAATTCTCCAAGTGCGCGTTTTGGTTGCGCGAAGTTCAGTTTTTGGGTCATGTGGTGAATCCTGATGGGATTATGGTGGACCCGGCGAAGGTGGAGGCGGTTATGCAATGGAGGTCACCAAAGACGCCATCCGAGATCCGTAGTTTCTTGGGCTTGGCGGGCTACTATAGAAAATTCATCCAAGACTTCTCTAAGATTGCTTCTCCACTAACTAAGTTGACCCGAAAGGATGTGAAATTTGTATGGGTTCAAGCTCAAGAGAAGGCGTTCGAAGAGCTGAAGGCAAGACTGACTCAAGCTCCTGTTTTGTCATTACCCGATGGAAGCGAAGATCTGGTGGTTTATTCTGATGCTTCCTACTTAGGGTTGGGGTGTGTGTTAATGCAGAGAGGGAAGGTTATAGCCTATGCATCCTGACAGTTGAAAGTTCATGAGGTTAATTATTCCACTCATGACTTGGAGCTAGCAGCCGTGGTTTTTGCGTTAAAGATTTGGAGGCACTATCTCTACGGGACGAAGTGCACCATATTCACTGACCACAAGAGTCTGAAGTATTTCTTCGAGCAAAAAGACCTGAACATGAGGCAGAGGCGATGGTTGGACTTATAAAGGATTATGATTGCGAGATCCATTACCATCCGGGCAAAGCTAATGTGGTGATGGATGCCCTTAGTCGAAAGGAAAGGCCCGAACCAATTCGGGTGAAAGCTTATCAACTAATCATGACCTCTGATGTGATGAAGCAAATCAAGGAGTTTCAAGATGAGGCATTGAAAGAAGATCACCTTAACTCGGAAAGAATGAGAGGTCTGGTTGGGGAATTGGGTGAAAACACACTCGGTGTTAGAACTCGATTCGGTCGTGTGTGGATTCCTCGTTTTGGGGATCTACGGGTGAAGATAATGGATGAAGCCCACAAGACTCGATACTCCATTCATCCTGGTGCCACGAAAATGTACCATGACATGAAGAAAGATTATTGGTGGCCGGGTATGAAGCGTGACGTCGTGGAGTATGTGAGTAAGTGCCTTACTTGCTTACAAGTGAAGGCAGAGCATCAAAAGCCGTATGGGAAGATCCAACCTTTGGATATACCGGAATGGAAGTGGGAGCACATCACCATGGACTTTATTACAAAGCTGCCGCATACCCCGAAGGGGTATGATGCCATATGGGTGATAGTTGATCGTCTGACGAAGAGCGCTCATTTCCTACCGATCCACGAGACGTATTCATCTGGGAGGTTGGCTGATCTGTTCATCAAGGAAATTGTAGCTCGTCATGGTGTGCCGGTGTCTATTGTGTCCGATCGCGACACTCGGTTTACATCTAAATTTTGGAGGAACTTCCATGACGCTATGGGGACGAGGTTACATATTAGCACGGCTTATCATCCCCAAACCGATGGTCAGACAGAAAGAACCATTCAGACACTGGAAGACATGCTCCGGGCATGCGCGATCGATTTTGGTGGAAGTTGGAATGACCACTTACCGTTAGCCGAATTCTCATACAACAACAGCTATCATGCCAGCATTGGTATGCCACCATATGAGATGCTATACGATAGGAGATGCAGGACACCCGTTTGTTGAGGTGATATTGGTCAGAAGGAATTAGGGAGCGTCGAGGTAATCGAGGCTACGACAGAGAAGCTTGAAAAGATTAAAGCCTTCATGAAGGCAGCCAAAGATAGACAGAAGTCGTATGCCGATAAGCGACGTAGGCCAATTGATTTCCAGGTGGGTGACCGGGTTATGTTGAAGGTCTCACCTTGGAAGGGTATTATCAGATTCAGAAAGCGGGGCAAGTTGAGCCCAAGATATATAGGCCTTTCCGAATCATTGCTCGAGTAGGAGAGGTGGCCTATAGATTGGAGTTTCCAGATGAGTTAAGTGGGATTCACCCGACATTCCATGTATCTCATCTGAGAAAGTGTATAGCTGATGAAGACATGATTGTTCCACTAGAGGACATTGAAATAGATGAAAGGCTCAATTATGTGGAGCAACCAGTGGCAAATCATCATAAAGAAAAGAGGCTGCGAAATAAAGTGGTTCCTCTTGTGCGTGTACAGTGGAAGCACAGGAAGGGATCCGAGTCAACGTGGGAGACTGAGGGAAGAAATGAGACAACATTATCCACGTTTGTTCGACGAATAACAGGTTCAGGGACGAAACCTATTTAAGGAGGGTGGACTTGTAACACCCGAATATTTATTATTTTGAAGCCGGTGAAGAAAGAAAAGAAAATAAAGTCCAAAAGTCGAGGGACCAAACTCGCCAACGAAAGAAATTCGGGTGAGGGGAAGTATATAAGGGAGAGGGCAGCCCTTACCCTCTCCCCCACACTCACAAATCAGCAAAGAAAGGGAGAAGAGAAGAAAGAAAAAAAGAGGAAAAGTGCTGGTTCGGGTTGGTTCGGGTCGCCAAAAATCATTGTGAAGCAAGCCAAATCAAAGCCCTTAACGTTGTGCTCGTTTGTGTGAGTTCTAGAACCCCACTTTTACTTGTTTTCAAACGATTTTGGGGCTGGAAAGCAAAAAAAACCGTTTTTGTATGTGTATGTGTTTGACCCATTTGGGTGTGATGTGTGTGATGCGTTTCGTGTATGTTTCCGGGCGTGTGTGTGCTTGTATGGTGTTATGGTATGCATTCCTAAGGTTTAGGATGGTCTATTTAGGCTTAAAATGGGTTTAGATGAGTTTGGAGGCCGAAAACCCTCGGCTGCAGTCGGGATGAACTGCATTCTGCATCAGTTAGGGCTAGGCGACCGACTGGAGGCCGAATGGAGGCCGAATGGAGGCCATACGGCCGATTAGGGTGCGATTGGGGTCCATTCGCACGATTGAAGGTCCATTCGCACGATTGAAGGTCCATTCGTACGACTGAGGGTCTAGTCGCATAAGTGCTTTGTCGCATGAGTTCATTCGCATTAGATCAGTCGCATAGGTGCCCATTCGCATTTGTTCCATCCGCATGAGGTTCATATGCACGACTGGATGCCCATTCGCCTAAATTTTCATCCGCTTGAGTTCAATCGCATGATGTTCAGTCGCATGGAGGCCATTCGACTATTGGGTGTCCATACGCACAATAGGGCTGTTGCACCCGAAGAAAGTGTAGATAGACTTCTGGCTTTCGGGGGAAAGTGCAGATGTATGTCTTGACGTAAAGGTTTCCTGTAAGAGCATGTAAGATAGCAGATATGGCCTTAGAAGCATGTAGGGCATAGAGATGATGATGTTGCATGTTATGTATGTATGATGTATGTGGATGCATGTTAATGTTCCTGAGTATGATGTATAATATCTTCCTATGGCTTTACTTATTATGAGGAATGAACGAAGTATTATGTAACGTAAAGTGAAAGATAATGAAAGAGGAACACGATGTTGAATGCATACACTAATGAACGAATGAGACGTCTTGCACGCATCGGATAACGGGTCCTTCTTTGTGATTGACCCTTAATGTAGAACCTCTACCGCTCACCCCTAGTACTGTGGCATACGTTTAGCTGTTCATTTATTGACTTTGGCCCATTAGCTAAGACTGATGGTTACTCCTAGTACCGTGGCATACGTTTAGCTGTTTATTTATTGACTTCGGCCCGGTAGCTACGACTAACCGGGGTGTAGCACATGGTATTGGTACGGATGATGTCCGATGCGCAAGTAAGTCCTAAAGAACGAATGAATGAATGAAGAAGATAATAATGATATTATCTATGTGTACGTACGATGTGTGATCATGTAAAAGTAACGAATGGTTTTATATGAAAGTAAAGTATGTTTTGCAATAAAACTAGAACTCACTCAGCAACGCTGACTTCTTATATGTTTTCCAGTTGCCAGGTAATGTTTGCTGAGGATGGCACACCGTGAAGCTACTCAGCTCTTTTGGGATGGCATTCTTTTGATTAATGTTTTTGAATTGTAATGCGAACAAGCTATTTTGTAATGAATGTTGTATTAACTTGCAAAAGCATTTACATGGAAATGAAAGATTGTTTTAGTTTTCTGCTGCGATTCATGAAACACAAATGTAATTATATGTTTTATGTGCGATGAGAACCCAGCTGTAAGCTTCCCGGGAACGGGGCCTTACATATGTACATCGCAATTGTATCTAAACTTATTGTTTGTTCTATGGAGCTTCTAGAGGCACTTATCAAGAAGCGATAGAGGTGAAATAGCCGGTGAACTCTATGTACTTAGCAACAATCACAGTGCCTCTAAACTCAAAACTACAAATCAAAGATTGTTGCCTCAAGATGACGATGATTACAGATGTATTGATCGACAGAAACTTAAATCAACTAATCTAATATGATTTTGCACCATTAAATGAATTATATTTTTCTCCTTAAATCCCATATAATCTTGCAAATTGTATTTTTTTATCCGAATTTGCAAAGTTACACGAGTGACGTACACTATTGTTACACCACTGTAGAGAAGCTTTTACACCACTATAGAGAAGCTTTTACACCACTGTAGAGAAGCTTTTACATCCTATATTGCACCACTATAACTAACAGTAACATCATTATTAAAACATTCTAACAACTTGACAATATTGCACCATGTAACTATACTAATGTAACAAAACTTCGACATTGTAATCAAACAAAAAATACATTGTAACAAAATATACTACTGTAATTACATTATTGTAACAAAAATATCTTAATTTCAAGATTACAATGATAAATACATAGTGTATTAAAACCAAAAACCCTAAATTAAACATAGAAAAACATTCTTAAATCTATAAACATGAGAAACACAATCTTGTTACAACAAAATTCATTAAGGAGAACACTTAGTTACAGTAAATTATAGTGAATTACATCATACTGTAGTTACTTACAATAAAATACACTAAAGTTAGATAATGATTCGATATAACTTGCATCTTATTGACCACCCAAAATAAATACCTTTTGTACATTTCAGGTGTTAGAACAAAGTTATCGCCAAATAATATCCAAACAAAATAAATCAGACAAATATACCCTGATGGTGCACTACCATCTTCATATTTAAATAAATATCAAACAACTATTATTCAAACTAGAACATTTCCACCACCATATTGGATTTCAACAAAACATCTTTGTTTGAACAGGAGACTAAAAAAATGTTGATGCACTTGAAGGGTCATAATGCACAAGTGGAGCATATTTTGGTTTAAAAAGCAAACACACATGCACAAAAATGTTATCAATCACTCATAAAAATATATGATTTGAATAAAACCTACCACACATAGAAATGTTTAGAAAAAAACTTAACAAAGAAAAAATTGGATCTAAAATGGTTTGATTTACGATCAAGAAAGAGAACTCGGATCTAACTGATGTGGTTGTAGTGATAAAGACGGTGGTGGTGGTAGCAAAAACGACACCATCAGGCGGTGTGCGATGATATGGTGGTGGTTGATGTCGGTTTTGATGATATGATGGTGGTTTGATTTTAACAAAAAAACCAAAATCACACTTACCTAAACCTGATATGCATCAAAACATGAGAATGTGTTCTTGTTTGAAAAGAAAGATCATAATGTTCTTATTTGAGAGAGAAAAATGATAGTGTTATTGTTTGAGAAAGAAGGATGATAATGAGTTATGGATTAGTGGGTGGTAATGGATATGTTAGGTGGTGGTACCTGACAAATCAGAAAAGGTACATATATCTAAAAGGACTCAATTGCCCTTAACATCATCCAAGCCATTCAATTAGAATCTAGAATTTTTTATATTAAATCAATGTTTATTATGGGGTTAAAGAGTTATTACAAATTTGTTGGGTTAGCACATGATCCAATTCCTATATATATATATATATACACACACACACACACACACACACATATATATATGTTAGATCAAGAAGAAGGCGGGTGTAACCAAAACCAAATCGCTTAGATAATTTTGGTGCCACATGCAAAGGCTTCCGAAGCTTAGCATGGAACTTCCAAAGGTTGTAGAGTTCTTCCGAAGATAAAGCGAAAGATCAGCTTCCGAAGACAGAACTCTACTTCCGAAGTCAAGAGAATGCTTCCAAAGGTTGAGTCTTAGAAGAGCAATCAGAAGACTACTTCCAAAGTATGAAGAAAAGAAGTTCATAAGCCTTAGAAGAAGCAGTCTCTTCCGAAGTATAAGTGGCTTCAGAATTACTTGTTCTTCCGAAGCCATTTAACCTTCGGAAGACACTGCTATGAACCAGTGGACATAAGTATGGCCTCTGACACTCCGCTGCAGACCTCTGATACTGCATGGTATTTTCTCAAAGAGCCATGAACTTGACCATACTTTATTCCACTGTTTACCTTTCTATGATAGTACATGTTACCAACTTTAGTTGGTGACAAAAGGTAAGTTAGGGAAATGTCCTGACTACCAAATCTCAGATAAGACTTTATTCGAGATACCTTAAACTATAGTCTTGTAGTATAGGCTTTAGTTATAGAATCCCAGCTGGTATCAAAGTTTATCTGGCTGTAGGTAGTTTTATATATAGTTTCTCATTGTAACTCGAAAAGATAAGCTTGTAAGAGTCTTGTAATATTAGAGTTGAGAAGCAATATATGCAAGTACTTTGAAAATTACTTTCTATGTTATGTATTACTTACTATATTGTGATAAGCTCTTATTGAATCTATCTTCATCCGAATGTTGTTCAAGTGAGTTTGAGAGAAAAACTAAGTGTTAAGTGACCCTTAACCGATCCTGCAATTGGTATCAGAGCTTCTTAGGCTCTTGATTGCGTGATCTAACCATCTAAATCAACCTGTTTTTCACTCCTTCCTACAACTCACTCCCTCAAAATGGCCCTTAACAAGTCCGAAGTAGAGATGGGAACCATGACAAAGGCTCCCATCATTACTCCTAAAAATTTTAGGTCTTGGAGCAGAAGAATGGAGGGCTTCATCAGATACCAAGATAGCAAGATGTGGAACTCCATTGTCAATGGCCCGTATAAGCCAAAGGTGGCATCACCCGGTGGAAACGGTGCCATGATTGAAAAGGTTGTTGAAGACTATTCTGACGAAGACCGAAAGAAGATAGACATCGATAGCAATGCCATGACAATTCTCATGACTGCAATACCGAACTCCATCATGGTAGGTTTGAGCATTGTAAGTCTGCAAAGGAATTGTTTGACTCAAAGAAGGACTCACTGAAGCAGCAGTTCGAGAACTTCACCTATATTGCTGGAGAGACCCTCAGCCAGAAGTATTTCAGATATATGGATCTTATCTCCTCTCTTCAATCTGTGAAGATCACTCCTAAACTTAGAGATCTCACGAGAAAGTTCATGAGTGCTCTTCCAAACGAGTGGACATTTTACTGTGTCTCTATCAAGAGGACAGAGAATTTGAACACTCTCACTATGACTGGACTTTACGACATCCTTGATGGATATCGTTTAGAGATGGAAAGTAAGAAGGGCCACCAAGCAAGCCGTCCTCTGAGTCTTCCTACTAGCAACGCTTTAATGGTTGGAGAAGGGTCAGCACCCCCACAACATCAGCACTACCTGACTTACCAGCAACCATCCTGCTCTTCTAGACCTTACATCACTTTTCCTGAGACTCCAAGGTCTCAACAGGCTCAACACAATTCCTTCCAGGAAAGTTATGCCTTTGTCTCAGGAAGTGGACACTCTGGTGATTTTCATAACTGTTTTGATGATCTAGAGTGTTTCAATCCAGATGATGTAGAGTATGTGGACATTGTCCAACAGATGGCTCTTTTAAATTATAGAGCGAAGAAGTTCTTTAAGAGAACTGGAAGGCAATTCCATCAAAACCCAACTACAAGCAAGTTTGGGTTTGACAAGACCAAAGCAAAGTGTTACAACTGTAACCAACTCGGTCACTTTGCAAGGGAATGCAAGGCTCCCAAGACCGATCCAGGAACCCCACAGGCCTCCACACATCCCTCAACCTCAAAGCCCACTGGAAAGTCAACTGAAATAGCTGCAATGGCTCAAGAAGTTGACTGGAGCTTCATGGTACAGGATGTGACTCCTGCTCAAGCTCTCATGACAGGAACAGATGATACTCAGGTATATGAACATCTCTGCACTCCAGCCTGTATAGCTAAAGTTAAACTTTATCAGGATTACAATATGGAAATCAGATATGATATTGAGTCTTTAAATATTTTAAAATCTGATTTTAAGAGAGCTGAATCTGACTATCAAAAGAAAATTAAGGAGTTAGAGAAAACTGTGTCTCTTTTAAAACATGAACACACCAACTACAAGACTCAAATCAAGGATCTGACATCCAAATTGTCTGAGGCTCAAGCCCAGCTTGTCACTACTGAGGCAGAACTTCCAAGCTATTCTTGCAGAACTTCCAAGCTATTCTTGCATTATCCTCCCACTCCAAACTCTGTTATCAGAACACAGGAGGGTTGGAAACCAATAAAATTGCTCCACCACACTCTTATGAGTCTATTAGACAATCTAGATGTGGTAGTGAAGAGCAAGAAGTTCCAACTGCTGACCCTTCCTCACTAGAGTTGAAGGATGAAGCAACAATAGTGGCCACCACAGGAAAGAACAGGTAGAAGTACCCATCTCCTCCTGTGAAGATCAAATCCTAACCACTAAGGCCAGAAGAAGCAGAGCTAAAGCTGCTAGAAAAACTGCCAAGAAGGGGGTTGAGTCTAAGCTGAAGATTGACCCAAAGTAGAAAGGTATCTTTATCTCAGCTGGATTTCAAGTGTTAGGTACTTCTAATTCAGGGAAAGGAGTGTAATACCAACACTCCTATCCTGCCAAAGGATCAGAATTTGAAGGGAAAGGTCGCTGATGAAGAGAAGAAGCCCAAGAAACAGCAACCTTCACAGTCCCAAAAGACTAACATTGCATGCATAATGTGTGGTCTGCACAACCATATGGAAAAAGATTGTTACTACAATCCTGCAAGCACACATTATGCAATAATGTTAGGAAAGAAGGAGTCAGGGAAGGTTTCACATTTGGACCTTTTCAAACGGTTCAAGTGATGAAGAAGGGAAAGCTGGTTTCCAAACTATTCTAAACCATCTTGTGAGAATGTTTCAGCTAGAACAGGTGCTCAAAATGATGTTGATACTGCTGTTGATGATCAACTATTTGAGCTACCCAGACCTCTTCCAAATTCTCCAAAAGCTGCAATAAATGAAGCTTCCACCATTCACAGATCTGTCAGCTTAACCATATCAAGGAATAGTGAAGCTTCAACAAGTGAATCACTTGCTGAGCCTCAAAACTCATCAGGTGATCCATCATAACACCAGGCAGAAGAAAATAGTGTTTTGAAGGAACAGGCAACTATTAATACTACTTCTGAGCCAACCATTGATGATGTTCTCATTCATTCAATCAGTCCTCATTGAATGACTTTGAAACAATAGCTGGACAGGAGTCCTTGAGCAGAACATGTCCAATCTGGATCTATCTCTGCAACTGGAAGTGATTCCTCATCTTAGGATTCATAACACTCATCCAACTGAGAACATCATAGGGGATGTCTCTGAAGGTGTGAGAACAAGAGGGCAGACTCATCATGGGAATATCTGCTTGTACTCATGCTTTTTATCCCAGATGGAACCCAAGAAGGTGGAAGATGCCTTGAAAGATAGTAGCTGGCTTGAATCGATGCAAGAGGAGCTGCTTCAATTCAAGAGACAGAAGGTATGGAACCTATGTCCGCTACCATCTGGTCAAGTACCTATAGGCACTAAATGGGTTTACAGAAATAAGAGAGATGATAGAGGCTTGATCATCAAGAATAAAGCTACACTTGTAGTTAAAGGATATACCCGAGAGGAAGGAATCGATTATACTAATGTCTTTGCACCTGTTGCAAGACTTGAGGCAGTTAGGATCTTCCTTGCTTATGCTGATCCAAGGACTTCACTGTATACCAGCTTGATGTCAAGTGTTCCTTTCTATATGGGGATATAAATAGGGAAGTCTATGTGTGCCAACCTCCAGGATTTGAAGACCCACAACACCCTAACTATGTGAGCAAATTGGATAAAGCTCTATATGGGCTGCACCAAGCGCCTAGGCTGTGGTATGAGACTTTGTCTCAGTTTCTTATGAAGAATGGCTACACTAGAGGTACTATTGACAAGACTCTCTTCATCAGAAAGTCTGGAAAGGACATTTTTCTTGTTCAAGTCTATGTCGATGACATCATATTTGGTTCTTCAAATGACCAAATGTGTAAGGACTTTGAAAGCATTATGAAGAAAAAGTCTGAGATGAGTTCCATGGGAAAAATGGACTTTTTCCTTGGAATTCAGGTGAAGCAAATGAAAGAAGGGTTTTTCGTTAATCAATCTAAGTATGTTTCTGACATCTTAGAAAGATTTAAGATGAATGATTGTAAGCCTGCCGAGACACCCATACCCAGAAACCATAATCTTTGTCCTGACCTTGAGGGGGAGGATACTGATCAACATCAGTATAGGGCAATTATTGGTACTCTGATGTATCTCACAGCCAGTAGACCTGATATCATGTTTGCTACCTGCATCTGTGCAAGATATCAGGCTGCTCCAAATGTGTCTTATCTAGCTGCTGTTAAGAGAATCCTCAGACACCTCAAAGGAGCACCCAAACTAGGTCTCTGGTATCCCAAAAACAAGGATTTCAATCTCTATGGATACTCTGATAGTGACTATGGCGGCTACAACATTGACAAGAAATCCACATTAGGAGGATGTCAATTTCTTGGTGGAAGGATCATCTCATGGCAATGCAAGAAGCAATCCTATGTCTCTACATCAACTGCTGAAGTTGAATACATTGCTGCTGCTAGCTGCTGTGCTCAACTGCTATGGATTCAGAATCAGATGTTAGACTATGGATTCAACTTTATGAGTACTCCTATCCATATTGACAACAACAATGCTTTCTCCATTACTGAAAATCCGGTGAAGCATTCCAAGACAAAGCATATTGATATCAGGTACCATTTCATTAGAGATATTCATGAGAAAAATCTGATTAAACTAATCAAAGTTGTTTCAAATGAACAATATGCTGATTTGTTCACCAAAGTTTTGATGAACAAAGATTTAAGTATCTCATAACAACTATTAGGATGATAAACATTGATTAGATGACCTCTTTTGAAAACCTTTTAATATGTAATGTTCTATGTCAATACAATTTAAGCCCTGTTACAGAAGGTCTCTCTGAAATTTTCTAAGTATAAGTTTCTTCCGAAGAGAAATTAACTCTCGGAAGCTATTTTCATATCTTCCGAAGCAAAATTTCTCAAAGGATAATTTTCTTCTGGGAAGAATTTTTAGTCTCGGAAGAAGTGATTGATCTCATATCAGATCTACTTCCGAGGCTTATACACACTCTCCATTCGGAAAGCAATCCTAATCTTCGGAAGCAAAATCTTTGCTTCGGAAGTAAGAATTGCCTTCGGAAGACAAATTACCTTCAGAAATGTTTTATATTCGGAAGAGAGATTTTACTATGTAACGGAAATCTCTTGGGCCCCACACTGTAAAAAACAAAGATTTTGTTAATGATGTCAGATTATTTAACCGATTTTAACCTTACCGCCACTGTCATTTCTTCCACTAAAACATCACATCACCTTATCCTAACCACCAATATTGCCTTCCCACCTTCTTTTAAATAATCCTGACTATTTAATTTCATCTTCTTACTTGAAATTTTTACTGGCATAGAAATTTTCTCCACTCCAACTTTACCCAAGCTCAAATTCATCCTCATTCACCTTTCTCCAATGGCACTCAACCCTCAGCACAACCAAGTCGCACTTCTTGATTCTTCAAGAGATGCTGACTTCTCTGAAATCATCTCCTTTCTCACCCAATCATCTTACAACACAGCCCTTACCGTTAACCCCATTGTTTACTCCAATCAAATGGCCGAACTTTGGGAAAATGGTCAAGTCGAAACCCTAAACAAGATTCATGTACTAAGGTCCAGCATTTGTGGACAAGAGTTGGTCATTACTGAACAACTTATCAGGGAGCATCTCGAGCTTCATGATGAAGGAGCTCCTACAGAATTCCCAAAAGAAGATTTAGACAACACTGATATCCTCATGGGATATGGTGGAGACATGAGCAGGTCGATAGTTTACAAGTACAACTTCTCCTAGAACTGGAAGTTCCTCCTGCATGTTGTTCTCCACTGTCTGTCCAACAAATCTGGGGGATGGGATCAAATCCCTTATGAACTAGGATGCTTAGTTCATGGACTGGTGAGAGGCCTCCGCTTCAATTACTCAAGATTTGTGTTCACCAATCTCATTGGGAATCTTCAAAGGGAGACATTCTTTATGTATCCCCGATTCATTCAACACATAATCAACTGTGAGTTAGAACAGAGTATGCTTGTCTGTGCAGCTGCTCTGACTGTCCCTCACATGAGGCCTACCATCTTCAAGACTTTGAAGATGGTGTCCACCAACTTCATTGGAAGGTACACTTCTCTACTTCCAGGTATGATTGAGCGCATAGCTCCTGATGACATCCCTATTCACCCCACAGGTGATGAACCCACACTAGCAACCACCTCCACAATGCCAACACTGCCTTCTCTACCTATCACCATCACATACCAGAGACGCCCTAAACAACCCTTGTTCAATCTACCCTGATTGAGCAAGCACCTCCTGTTCAATCCAAAAAGACTAGAGTGGAAACATGGGCTCCCACTCAGTTTGAGGTCTCACCATCCTTCTCATCCGACCTCAATTTGGGTTTTGAGCCTCCTCAGTCTCAAACCCATGAGCCCAAAACCTAAACCAACAGCCCTCAGGATGAGTATCTATACTCTTCTGAGCAGCCAACAAGGGACAACGCCACCAAAGGCTTAATGCCTGTGGACATTGACCAAGGTCCCGGGTCAGTAGGCTTACCATCCCTATCCTTTACCGAATTTCTTTTTAAAAATGATGAAGAGATAACATCTCTCCACGGCAATGAAATTGATCTACAACACCCTCTCCCAGATCAACAGAGCCTAGAGAGATCCCTTATTCTAGCCCCCATCAGCAGCCCACACCTGAGGTGAGTCCCACTAATGTAGAGGGGACTCATACAGATTCAGCTGCCACTACAGAAGGTGCCTTAATGGACCCTATGGACAGTGGTAACATATCTGAGACTGAATCTGTGGCAACCATGCCGTTTGATGACTCTGAAAGAGACATCATTCAGCAATGGAAACCAGCGCGCCAAGAAACCACATCTGGTGGTGAGGCTGAACATACTAGGTATGTTACCTCATCTCCCCTTGATTCTTCAAAAGAAGATGAGGGAAGCATGCAACTCCTCATCAAAGACCTTATGTCTAAAGTCTCAAACCTTGAATCCTTGGTTAGGACTTTAGAAGAAAGGTCCGCCACTCAGCAACTTGAGATTGACAATCTCAAGGCTCAACTAGTTGAGAAACAGATCGAGAGACCTGTTAGGCATGTACCTATTCAGGTCTCATTGACTTTTTCCTTTAGCTCATATAGCTCTCAAGATGATGCTACCAAAAGGGGGAGAATGTTTAGAGACAAACACTTGAGGACCCACAGACTCATACTTCAACCTCAACATCTTCTACTCCTGTCATCACTTTGTCTGAGCCATCTCAAGTTGTACTTCAAATCGACCCGGAGATGCTTAGAGATCTCTACAGACTCTTCACCAAGTTTTTGTTGAGATCCTCTACTGATCAGCCAAGCCCAGATGCTGCAATGATTTACTTCGAAGCTGAAGAGCTTTAGAGGCTAACTGCACCTTCTACCACTGTGAAAGAAGTTGGTCAACCTAAGGTCCACATGGAACCTAAGATTCATTTCGAAGGGGAAATAGGGACTGATGGCCTAGCAACTGAAACATCCAGAACAGAATCTGCATTTCCTCAAACTTCCGAAGCTGAAGTTAAAGCCTCGGAAGAACAAGCTAAGTCTTCCGCAGCTGAAATGGAAGCTGCGGAAGGACTGTTCAAGATGTCCAAGGAACTGATCATCACAGATGCAACCCTAGAAATGGCATCTAAGGTGAACAGTGAGGACTTTCTGAATCTACCTCTATCCCAGACACCCTCTCTGTCTCTCTCACAATCAGAATCCACTATCCAAGAACCACCACAGTCAGGCTCTTCAAAAGATAACAAAAGGAAAGGAAGATGACTGCGGAAGAGCTTCAGGAAGAGGAGAAGGTTGAGAAATTAAAGAAGAAAGGAAGACTTCCAACTGAGAAGTTGCTAGCTGCTAGTACAAAAGCAGCTGCAGCCAATCAGGAGGTTGTTAATAATAAAAGGAGAGAAGAGATAATTGATCAGCTCATCCAATTGGGAGTTGCCAATAAAGAAACACTCCTGCTACCACTAGAGGAGTTGGTGGAACTAGAAAAGGCAACCAAACTGCAACTGAGAAACAACAAGAAGCAACCAGGTTGGCTTTAGAGAAAGAGAAAGAAGAAGAATAGAAGGAGGCTGACTTGCAGCAGAGGAGAGATAGGATAGAGTTCCTAAACTACAGAGGCTTCAATCTTCAAGAACTCTCTCCACACGATAATGAAACAATCCTTTGGCTCTACAACAAAGAGCAGGATCAAATGGAGAAAGAGAGAATAAATGCTACAAGAGAAAAGCTAAAGGAAAGGAAGAAGAAGGAGGAAGAAGCAAAGACCACTGCAACCAGGAAACTCAGTGAAAAGGCCTGGATGAAGGACTATCTTCGGGCTCATGGCTTCTCTGGAAGGTAGGTGGGTCCCACGTCAGAGAGGACACTCCAACGGATTTTCAGCAAAATCAAGGCTGACATCCGCTTGGGAAAGAGAAAAGAGATGTACAGAAAGGTAAAGGGGATGACCTTCACTGCAACTACTCAACCTAAACCTGATCCTTCAACTTTACCCTTCACCATCAAGACCGAGCCCTTCACCCCTGAACCCACATCCTTACCCTCACCCATCTCATCACCTCAAGCACCTAAACTTCCCATCCTTCAACCAAAAACACTTCCCAGAACCGCTAAACCACAACCTACCTAACAACCATCCCCTCAGCCTTCTTAACATCTCTCTCTTAAGGAGTTCAAGGTAATCAAGACCAAGTTCATCACTGCACAACTTTGAGCGAAGTCTCATGTGATGAAGATTCTATCAATACCACCTGTTGATTGTTCTTATTGTTCCCTCACAAGAGATAAATTCCTTGATTTACCTAGAGGAACATTGGACCAGACAGTTAGACTTCTAGGTCTCAACTCAAATTCACTGAATGATGAAGAGAAGAAACTTAGAAGGAAACTGGTGACTCTGCTGGATATTAAGAAAGAGGACAAGATTCCCAGTCAGTCTCTTGTGCCTAGAAAAGGAATAATCCGGTGGAGGTTCGATGAAACTTCTCACAAATTTGTTGTTGAGAGGGAGAATGGCAAAGTCAACAGACTTAATGCAACCTCTCTGTTACACTCCAGCAGATTTGATATTGCTGAGTTAGCAGAAAAGCCATTCTCCAACCCCTCCAACTCTGAAGCTGCTGCACTCATCAGAAATCATCTCTGTAGTCTTCATCTAGCTAAGCTAACCGCAAAGGGCAAGATTGAAGAAGAGTTGAGATTGAGAAGACAGGAATACAAGGAAAGACCTCCTACCAAAGGCACTGCCTTTCTACAGATGGTGGAGGGTCCAGAATTGGAACCTATAGTTAGATGGGAATATGATTACAGTTCCCATCAACTAACTCTTTTCATAGGGCAACAACAGAGGGCACATGTTATCCAAGGTGACAGACTGGACTTCCTGTCTACCAAGGATCTGTACAAACTTCTCAGCACCACATCAGGGAAGAACAAGAAGACAGACAAATATTACTCTCCTTGGTGCTGAAAGTTTTGAGAAGCATAAACAAGTGAGGTTTTGGTAGCATCAACCTAGGGGGGGTTTGTTAGATCAAGAAGAAGGCTGGTGCAACCAAAACCAAATCACTTAGATAATTTTGGTGCTAAATGCAAAGGCATCCGAAGCTTAGCATGGAACTTTCGAAGGTTGTAGAGTTCTTCCGAAGATAAAGTGAAAGATTAGCTTCCGAAGAGCAATCAGAAGACTACTTCTGAAGTATGAGAAAAAGAAGAAGTTCCCAAGCCTTAGGAAAAGCAGTCTCTTTCGAAGTATAAGTGGCTTCGGAAGTAATTGTTCTTCCGAAGCCTTTTAACCTTCGGAAGACACTGCTATGAACCAGTGGACATAAGTATGGCCTTTGACACTCCATTGCAGACCTCTGATACTGCATGGTGTTTTCTCAAAGAGCCATGCAGTTGACCATACTTTATTCCACTATTTACCTTTCTATGATAGTACATGTTACCAACTTTAGTTGGTGACAAAAGGTAAGTCAGGGACATGTCCTGACTACCAAATCTCAGATAAGACTTTATCCGATATACCTTAAACTATATTCTTGTAGTGTAGGCATTAGTTATAGGATCCCAGCTGATATCAAAGTATATCCGGCTGTAGGTAGTATTATATATAGTTTCTCATTGTAACTCGAAAAGATAAGTTTGTAAGAGTCTTGCAATATTAGAGTTGAGAAGCAATATATGCAAGTACCTTGAAAAATACTTTATGTGTTCTGTATTACATACTATATTGTGATAAACTCTTATTGACTCTATCTTCATCCGAGTGTTGTTCAAGTGAGTTTGAGAGAAAAACTAAGTGTTAAGTGACCCTTAACCGATCCTGCAATATATATATTACAATTTTTATTTTTGAGCTTATTATTTGTAAGATTTAATGTAAGGCTGATGCACCTAAAACATCATAAGTCTCTCCTGCATAGATGCACTTAAGTGCAGAGTAGAAATGCTTTAGAACTTTTACAACCTGCATCTAAAATCTTCCGAAGCCAAGAACAACATCTTCTGAAGCGAAAAGTAAAGTTTTCCAAAGCTTTAAAGACAAAGTCTTCTGAAGCCAAGAAGTGAAGACTGATTTCTTCCAAAGACTTTTAACACATGCTTTATATGATATACTTTACCATAAAGCTAGACTACTTTCCCATGCAACTTTGAAGACTCACCAACTTACACAAGTTGGTGAAAAGGTCCATGCTTTTGGCAACTGTACATTAAGGTCTTGAGTCTGCTGCTTTCTACTTTATATACTTTTATCCTTATTTTAATATTTTAGGAGGTGAGCTATGGCATGTCATAGTCACTAGTCAAAAGGAAACATGCCTTTTGACTCTACATTTGATTTTGTTATTGTCTAGATCAAATGTTTCTAGCTGGCTTTCTAAGCATGGCCGTTGTAGGATGTAGTATAAAGTATCTCAGATCTTTGTATCTTTCTTTATGCTTGTAACACTTTTAAAAGAACTTAAGAATCAATATACAACATCCTTGAAAACCTTATCCTTGTGTTGTTTGTTCTTGTTCTGTCTTATACTTCTCTTTTGTTCTAAGTATCTAACCATATAGTTCCTAGTTTTCTATTTGATCTGTTAAGTGTTCTAAAACACTCTTCTCATTGTGTGTTCTGTTGTAAGTGACCAACCCTTAAATAGTCCTGCAACTGGTATCAGAGCAGTCCAGGCTCTTGAATGTAAGATCTCACCATCTTGAGATCCCTCACAAACATAAAATACTTAACATCTTAAATGATAGCTCTTATTAAAGCTGATATGGAAACTGAAACCATGACAAAGTTCCCGCTGCTCATTCCTGAAGACTTTGACACTTGATGCCAATGAATGGAAAGGTTCATCAAGTCACAAGACTCTAGGATGTGGGAATCTATTGTTTTAGGGCCTCAAATACCAAACACTTCTTTAACTGCTGCTGGGGGTGGATGATTCCAAAAGATATGGCTGACTATTTTGAAAAAGATAGGAAGAGAATAGAGATTGATCAGAAAGCAATGATAGCCCTTCAAACTGCTCTTCCAAACTCCATATACAGAGGCTTCAAGAAGTGCAAAATAGCTATGGGATGCACTAAAGCTGATGTATGAGGGGTCAACTAAAGCCAAGGGGAACAAGAAGGATCTTCTAAAGCAACAGTTTGAAAACTTCACCTTCAAAGCAAGTGAAACCATGACTCAACAATACTTCAGGTATGTTAAGATTGTGGACACTTTAATGGATGTTGGAGTGACTCTTAAGAACAAGGACATTGTAAGGAAGTTCATGTCCTCTCTCCCTAGAAAATGGACACGTTATTGTGTTGTTATCAAGAGAATTGAGAACCTTAAGGCTCTCACTTTGATAGAGTTGTATGATATTCTTAGTGGATACCAGATGGAGATGAATATGCAAGGTTCATCTGGTAACTCCAACAATCAACTATGTTCAACCCTCATGTGGTTTAAAGGGATAGTATAGAACCACAACATCATCTTATATGCTACCACTGCTACACAACCTGAACCATCCAGCTCCAAAGGTAGTTCTCACCATAAAAGAATTATCACAGCATCCACAAAGATGAAGATAGATAAGGAAAAAGATCAAGTTCGGCCTTGTTCTTAAAAGAAAACTCTTAGGAAGAAGAACTGTGTTATGTGTGGGAGTACTTCTCATCTTGCTAAGGATTGCCTCTACAATCCAAATAGTACTATCCACATGACCAAAAAAGAAACTTTTGAGAGTTTAAAGAAGAAGCAAGCTTCAGAAGAAAAAACTTTTCCTTTCGGAAGCTCCAAAATGAAGAAGAAGACAAGTGGAAACTTGCCTTTGGAAGAAAATTTGGTATCGGAAAAAAGGAATACTTCTAAAGTACTAAAGCTTGCTGCAGTGTTAGCAAGATATTTCAAAGGTTTAGTCATTAAAACTTTCGAAGTATTGAAGGTCAAGTCTAAGCTTCCAAAGGTGGTGTGGAAGACAAAGAAAGACCAAGTGACTGAAAGTTCTTCATCAACATCGGTAAATGACCCTTAAAACATGACAATAGGATCTATCACTGTTGCATTGTCTTCAACTTCATTTGATGAGCCCAAGACCAATAATGCTTGGGTTTTCAAATGTAACGAACCATCTCTTTTATGCAGGAACAACTCAAGACAAACATGAATGTATGGCCATTGATAGTGGTTGTTCCAGGCACATGACAGGCAATGAATCACTACTACAAAATTTTGAGAAAATTGATAGAGGGTCAGTTGATTTTGGAGGAGATGCTGGAGTTTACATAACTGGAAGGGGTAGGGTCACAAATGGTAAGCTTAGCATTGAGAAGGTAAACTTTGTCAAGGAGCTTGGATATAATTTTTTGTGTTTATCTTAATTTTGTGATCATAGTCATAACATGCTCTTTACTGAGCATGAGTGCATTGTTCTCAGGCCCAGGGTGGTCATTTCTTATGAGCATATATTGATTAGAGCCCCCACGAAAGGGAACATGTACAAGGTGGACTTGCAAGAAACATCTCCCTCAGGAGAAGTTTCATGCTTTCTATCTAAAGCTAATAGTGATGAATATTTCCTCTAACATAAAAGAATATGCCATGTAAACTTTAAAACCATGAGTAAATTAATTAAGAATGATTTGGTAACTGGAATGCCAAAGAAAGAGTTTACAAGTGATGACCAGTATGTTGTATGCCTTAAAGGGAACCGACATAAGGTATCTCACAAGCCAAAGGAATGAAACTCCATCGCTAACCCCTACACTAGTTTCATATGGAGATCTTTGGCCCCAACTGTATAATGAGTCTAGGAAGGACCTCTTACTGTTTGATGATCATAGATGACTTTACAAGATTTACTTGGGTCTTCTTTCTTAGAACTAAGGATGAGACCCCTAAGATTCTGAAGAATTTCATCTTAAAGATTGAGAATCAGTGTGATCAAAGGGTCAAAACCATAAGATGTGATCAAGGAACTAAATTCAAAAACTAAATGCTTGATACAATTTGTGATGAAAAGGGTATTACAAGACAATATAGTGCTCCCAAGACTTCTCAGCAAAACGGTGTCGTTAAGAGGAGAAACATAACACTAATTAAAGCTGCAAGAACTATGTTGTCTGACTCTAAACTGCCCATCACCTTCTAGGCAGAAGCAGTGAACACTACTTGTTATGTGCAAAACATAGTTTTAGTAGTTAAAACACAAAATAAACCTTAGATTGGTTTTCTTAGGTCATTTGGATGTCCTTGCACCATCTTGAATACCAGGATCAAGTTGCCAATTTTGATGAAAATTTAGATGATGGATACTTTATTTGATACTCTTCCCAAGCCAAGGCTTATAAAGTATACAATCTTAGAACTAGAGTAGTTGAGGAGTCAGCCAATGTGACTTTCAATGAACACACTCCCAGTGTGAAAGGTTTTGGTTTTGATTGGCTATTTGATCTTGATTTAATTACCAGCTATTTTAATAAATCTTGTGAGCATGTTTCAGGATCTACAAATATACTATCAACAGGTGATCCTGACCCAGGATTTGAGCTAAGAAGACCATCAAGTTACACTACTTCAACTCTAGTTTAACTAACCCTGTAACTAGAGTTCCTATCAGCACATCAATGACAAATCCAGCTGATACATCTAGGTGCCTTCAAGTTCTAGCTCAAAGGCACAAAACTCAAATGAAAGAGCTTCAAATGTAGGAGATCACGGTGGTGGTGAAAGTGATAAAGAATTTCTTGATGTTGACAATTATTCCATTAAAGACAACATCAATGATGTCACACACTCATTGGATCAAGTTTATCTTGATAAGTGTGCTAATATTGTGGGTGAATCACAATTGGCAGATCTAAATTTCTCTAATTTAGAACTCTCCAAACAACTTGTTGTGATCCCTTAATTAAGGATCCATAAGTCTGTTGGACCAAAAGAACCAATGAGCCTGATTAGAAAAACCTCTAAGTCCCACAGACATCACAACAACTGCTGAAGACTTGATCAACTATTTGACAAAGTCTGAAGACTTCAACAGCTGAAGACTAAAGCACTGAAGACTTCAACTGCTGAAGACCAAAGTCTGAAGATCAACAGCTGAAGACTAAAGTACTGAAGACTTGAACAGCTGAAGAGTAAAGTACTGAAGACTTCAACAGCTGAAGACCAAAGTCTGAAGATCAACAGCTGAAGACTAAAGTACTGAAGATCAACAGCTGAAGTACAAAGACTGAAGACATCAGCTGAAGTTCAAGTACAAGTACTGAAGCCTTCAGAGTTTGTTACAACAGCTGAAGAAGCATTCTTCAGTTGTTGTGATGGTTTTCTTTCAGTAGTTTCTTTTATATTTCAGTATCTGTAAAATGACTGAAGAGCATGTTCTTCAGTCGTTGTAGTTTCAGTAGTTTCTTTTTAGTAGTTGTAGTGATAGTTAACACTTAGTATTTTTGTAAGAAGATGTCAGCTGTTTTGACATCTTCAATAGTTGTGTTAACTTTCAGTAGTCTGAATAATTCTGTTAGATGTCACTATCAAATGACATCAGTAGACGTCACATCTCCTATATAAGGAATGTTCCACCATGACATTCTTATAAAAGGGATGATTGACCTGATTATAAGTGTGACATTTTGCCACCACGAAAGCGCGTATTGAATGAAACATTTGATTTTCAGAATTCTTTCTATAATCGTTTGTTCTTACTTTGAATATCACTGTATTCTTGTGAATTGTCTAATTCATTGTTTGATTTCCGCTGCAATACTCTCTAATCAATCAAACGTAGATCACTAATCCTAACAAAGTATCACCTTACCACAAACATCATTGGAGATGTTGACACAGGGGTGAGAACAAGAGGACAAACCCATGATGCAAATATTTTTCTTCACTCTTATTTCTTATCCCAAATAGAGCCAAAGAAAGTTGATGAGGCTTTAAAGGATAGCAGTTGGTTTGAAGCTATGCAAGAGGAGTTGCTTCAATTCAAAAGGCAAAAGGTTTAGAACATATGTCCTCTTCCTCACGGGAAGACTACCACAAGAACCAAATGGTTGTTCAGGAATAAGAAAGATGATAGAAGACTTGTCATTAAGTATAAGGCAAGACTAGTTGTCCAAGGATACACACAAGAAGAATGAATTGACTACACAGATTTCTTTGCTCCTGTAGCAAGTCTTGAAACTGTCAGAATATTCTTAGCTTTTATTGCATCCAAGGATTTCAAGGTCTACCAATTTGAAGTCAAGTGTGCTTTTATCTAAGATAAAGAGGTGTATGTCAAATAACAACCTAGCTTTGTAGATCCTGATCATCCTGATTATATTTGCAGGCTTGATAAATCTCTTTATGGGCTGCACCAACCTCTAAGAAAGTGGTATGAGACTTTATCTCAGTATCTTTATCAACATGGGTACAGAATGGGTACTAAAGATGGAACTCTATTCATCAAAGGAATAAGGAGTGATTAATGCTAGTTCAAGTATATGTAGATAACATTATCTTAAGTTCAACTAATGTAAAGCTCTACAAAGACTTTGAGAAGCTAATGAAGAATAGATTTGAAATAAGTGCCATGGAGGAACTTAATTTCTTTCTAGAAATTCAAGCAAAGTAAGTTGATAGTGGCATCTTCATAAGTCAGTCAAAGTATGTACAAGACATACTTACAAGATTCAACATGACTAATTGTAAGGTTTCTAAGACACCTATAGCCATAAATCACTCCCTTGGACCTGATCTTGAGAGGGAGTGTGTGGATGAACATCTATATAGGGCTATGATCGGGTCTCTTATGTACCTCACTGCTAGCAGGCTTGATATCATATTTGTCATATGTATTTGTGGAAGATATCAAGCCAACCCCAATATGTCACACCTAGTTACTACTAAAAGGATTCTAAGATATCTCAAATGTGCTCCAACACTTGGCCTTTGGTATCCAAAGAATTCTGACTTCAATCTATATGCATATACCGATAGTGACTATGGGGGTTGCAACATGACTACAAAGTCTACATTAGGGGGTTATCAATTCCTTGGTGGAAGAATAGTCTCTTGGCAATGCAAGAAACAATCATGTGTGTCTGCATCAACTGCTGAAGCTGAATACATTGCTGCTGCAAGCTGCTATGCTCAAGCACTTTGGATTCAGAATCAAATACTGGACTATGGATTTAACTTCAAGGAGACTCCTATCCACATAGACAACAACAGTGCTATCTCTATTACAGAGAATCCTGTGTAGCACTCAAGGACAAAAAAACATCAATATCAGGTATCATTTGATTAGAGATAACTTTAAAAAGGGATTAATCAAACTGGTCAAAGTTAACACAAATGAATAATATGTTGATCTGTTCACCAAATCTTTTGATGAGCAGAGATTTAAGTATCTTGTATCAACTATTGGGATGATTAACTTTGAGTAGCTTTTCTTAAAACTAACTCATTTTATTTCTAAAACATGTGTGTCCTAAGTTGTGTATTTTATCACCTTCATAAGCCCTTATTTACTCTGGAAGAAAATCTTTTAAAAGAAATTTCTTAGATTTTTGAAAATTTTAATCTTTCTATTCTTCGAAAGATATGTATTTACCTTCTAAAGAAATTTATGTCTTCAAAAACAAATAACTACCTCAGTAGATTTACCTTCGAAAGAAATTTTAGAGATATCTTCCGAAGCTTAAATTTCTCTTAAGTACTTGTATGTCTTTAAAGAACAATTTTCTTTTGAAAGCAATTTAGTCTCAAAAGTTTTATTCTTCTAATAATAAAATTCTCTGAGTATAAATCTCTTCCAAAGCAAAATTTTCTAAACTCTTTTGGAATATTTTCCGAAGCTTTTCATCAAAAACTTCTAAAGTAAAATTACCTTCGGAAGATTTTAGACTTCCAAAAAAACTACCTTTTTGGCCACTTTTTCAAAGGTGGGACTAACATCTGGATTTCAAAGTTTACCCTTTTTTATAACTTTGTCTTATATTGATTTCATATATATACCTAACAGTTCCCCCCTCTTTCACTATCTTCTTTATCTAAACTATTCCAAACCTAAATTCACGTACAAACCGATTTTGTTCTTATCTTCCTTCACTACTAACCTTTCTCAAATGGCCAACCTCAACCACGAAAATAACCCCTATTTTTCCATGCAACTCCACACGCAACACAATCAGGTTGCTCTATTGGACTCTGAGAAAGATCCAAGTTTCTCAAAGGTTTGTCGTTTCCTTTCTTTGTCTAACTACTTCACCTCCTTGACCATTGATCCTTCACTCTATGATGATTAGTTGTTAGAATTCTATAAGAAATGTCAAGAGGTCATTATGGACGGGGAGAAGGCACTGTCTGCCACAGTGTAGGGGAGGAAAATCTTCATCACTCCAGCCATCATCAACATCCATCTTGAACTGGATAATGATGAGGGTGAGTTGTCCTTCCCAAAGGAAGTTGTAAATCATTTATTTGAGCAGATGAGATATGAGGGAGATTTCTCTATAAAGACCTTTAGAAAAGGGATATTCTCATCCTAGTGGAAGTAATTACTTCATGTGGTCATCTACAGATTATCCAACAAGCATGGTGGATGGGACCGGATTCCTAAAGATCTCTCCTTTATAGTCCATGGAATGATCCAGGGGGTATGATTCAGCTACTCATAATTTTTTTATATAAATTTACTTGTAAATTTGGACTCCTTAGAGTATTATATGTTCTCTGGATATGTTCAACACATTTTTAGCTGTTAATTGGGCTCATAGTTGAGGGGGACAAATAATATTCTTAAATTGGGACTGATGAATCCTGGCATCTTTAAAACAATGAAAAAGCCAACTAATGGCTTCATTGGGATAGAAACAACCCTTGACCCAAAAATGTTACAGCTCATTTCTCAAGGTGACAACCTACAACACAAGCTAGTGTAACCCACACCTTCTTCTTCTCAACCACCTAAACAACCATAAATCCTCCTCACATACCAAATAAAATCCAAACGAACCCCTGCTCAAGTTATTGAGTTTGTGCAGGCCCCCATATCATAACCTATATAGGAACAAGTGGACACTAGAACTCCCACTTCTCCTGAGGAGCAAACCACTCCATCTCATCAAGAATCAGTGCTGAGGTTCCTCGTGCTCAACTTGATGAGCTCATTAGCCCATCAGCCTTAAGCCTTCACTTAGAGTCTCAACATTCTGCTGAACAACCTTTGGGAGAAAGTTACCATCCCTAGCCTCTAGATCTAAATCAACATATCCCTAACCTCAAATTCTATGATGATGAAGACATAGGATTTAGTGAGTACCATGAGTCTCTCTACTCTTCCCCTACTCAAAGAGAAATAAGTGCCCCTGTCTCTCCCATGTCTAGCCCACATCATTCACCCATCAATAGGTGGATCTCTCTAAACCTATTTAGGAGGACCATATGGAAGAGGCTTTCACTTCTACAAATGATTATATCATTAGGACCTTAACTATGGCAACTCAGTTCATTGACAGTTCACTTGAAGTTGTTGGTGAGCAGAGGTAATCCAACAACAAAGAACACCATGCTAGTGGCGAGAGAGAAGACTTTGGTCCAATTCTCTCATCCCTAATGATTCTTCTGATGAAGACGAGGGAAACATAAGAATAAAGGTGCAAAATTGTCCAAAACATGCTCCTATTTAGCCTCCAAGGTTAGTCACCTAGAATCTCAAGCAACTACCTTACAAAATAGGGTCAATGATCAGCAACTTGAGATATCTTATCTTAAGTAAAAACTAGCTGAGAGACCTTTAAGAGGAGCTCATCCAGGAACACAAGAACCTATGGATGTGATTGACCTAACTCCTAGCTCACATGTGTAAGTGGGTGATGTTACAAAAAGGGGGAGAAAGTCATAGCAATCACAGAACCTGGGAGTTCTTCACAGAGTATAGACGTTGAGACTCACAATCCTCACTTGCAGTTGTCCATACTCAGCAACCTCCCCAAGTTCACAATGATGTGCACTCACTCATTCAGAGTCTATTTGAGGAGGGAATTCCAAGGGCTATGTCAACCCCATCCCAAGGATCATCAAACTATATTTTAGGGTGGAGGTATGATGCTGATAGAAGAGCCCTCATACTTCAAAGAGTTCAATGATAGTGTAACCTTTTAGGTTTCTGTTAATTAAATGTTATATTTGTTATCCTCTTGTAAGGGCCTTTTTATTAATAATTAATCTGTGTGGGTTTAATTATAATTTTTCTCTTTAATTCTAAAGTAATTTGTTAATACAAAAAGCTAAAAACTTATAATAATATAATAGTATTTATTATAATAAAAATAATGATACTAATAATTATAAACTTTGAGTATTAGTTATGGTTGTAACATGAATGATAATAATACAAACATTTATAAAAGTTAAATAAGTTAATAAAATAAAAAATGTTTAAAACTTGAATTTTAATAAGTTGGAGGGGGGTGTTTTGTTATTTTGAGAACTTAAAATGAAAGTCTCAACATGAAATGATAACATTAAAATCACAGGGACTAAAGGTGTAATTTTGAAAAACCCAAACATTTCCCCCCCGTATTTCCGACCATCCTCCGGCCACACTCCCGCGACACCTCAAGCACCCTAATCGTTTGATTTTAATGCAATTAAACCGCCTTAACACGTTCGGTTGTGTTATTCGAACTTGCTACCCAATTCAATTCGTTTAAAGTACATGTTTGAAGCCTCAATCAAAACCGAAAGCATACGTTTTATCCTAATTGTTTCAATACAAAAAATATTACTGTAATAAGCCGTTTGATTGATCTAAAACGTTTGTATAATCATTGCAAAACTAAATATGTAGTTCAATTCGATTTAAACAATCATTTAATCACTTAAACAAAAACTAAACGACCAAATTGAATTCGAAACCCATGCGGACTGAAATCATCCAAATCGAAGCTATATAACAGAGTGGAATCATCCCATTTGATCCCTTTTAACTCTCTGTTCTCTAAATTGCTTTAAAAATTTACCATTACTTCGATTTTGAATTCCCTTTTCATCGTGTGCGAACCTAGTTCTGAACCAAGCTTAATCACATCGATTCGATCATAATCAAGTAAGTGAAACATACCCACATACTCGATTACACTTGGGGATAACAACCCTAAGTTTAATACGGTTAAAACACTCGAATTGATGTTCAATTTGATGAAATCTGAAGCTAGGGTTCAATGGAATTGTGTGTTTCATGTAATTGTTACTTTTATGAATTAAAACCCGGCTCTTAACAAGCATAGGCGCCCCAGCCTACCGGTTAAGAGCATACACTTTACATTTGAGGCCCCGGGTTTGACCCCGGGCACCCTCAACCAATTTTTTTAAGGTTTTCTGCATTTATTTAAATTACAGAAAATTTTTAATTATTATAAAAAAAACATTTTTGTTAACTAAAAATAATTTAAAAATTATCAAATTATTTTATGTAGATTTTTTAAATTTAATACTCATATATTTCTTAAATAAAAACATTTCAACAAAGTTTGTTTAAAAGTTATTTCTTTTATTCTTGTAAAATGGCCTTGAAGTTAAACAAGTTATTTCGCAATAGTTAAATTAATAAATTATTATTGGACAAAGATGTTATCTAATAATTATTCAATTATTTATTTAATTATGTCATCAAAATTTATATATTTCATTAAATACTTTATATTTTTAAACAATCATTATAAACGATTTAATTACCATTCGTTAAATTAATTACTAAACAAATTATTTTATTTCTCATTGAATCAAAATATAAATGATTACATTGATCTATTTAATTTATTTATCAAAAAATATAATCTTGGAACAACCATGTTTAGGTATCCTGTAAAAGAAATCGTTGGAGTACCACTTAATTTCTTGTTATTACTCTTAAGATCGATTTATACAACATGTGAGTTTTCATGCCCCTTTTACCTTATTTCACACCTTTTGGGATGAAACATGTTAACATTATAAACTTACACTTGTAAACATCTTGATACTTGTAAATGCACTAGCAATTCGTATTTAATCTTGTCATGGTTATTTGTGACATTATGAGCCTTATATGATAGACATTTTGTGTAAAAATCATAACTATTTCTAGCCTAGCGACGTTATAAATCTATGGGCTTGACAAGCCTATTTGGAGCTAAAGCCGAGGTTATTGCCGGTTCCTGATGACGTATGTTTGTTCATCATGGGAACCAAGTACACTTAACTAATCATTATAACTTATTGTTGCCATCTTTGTCAAGGTTGATTGTATCATTATGTTATCTATAACCTTGCATCATTCGTAACTGATGACATGAATTGCTACTTATAAACTTTTATATGTATGTATGTATAACCCATGGAAACTAACCAACATTCAATTGTTGACTTTATTTTTAACATGTTTCAGTAAATGCCCAAGCTTGATGTTTGATTTTAAAGTATGGACACATCTAGGTTTGGACCTAGAAAATAAAAGGCATGCTTTATATTTTAGAATTGTTAAACTTATGTTATGTTTAGTTTTGTTTGAGACTTTGGTTGTAATTTTGTTTCCTTTAAAAGTTATGCTTAAGCATATTTACATTTAATGGTAGTGTTTTGTGGCTTTGAACAATACCAATCCTCACATCTCAATGTTTTCGCCGTTAAGGTTCGGGTGTGACAGATTGGTATCAGAGCCCATTACAATAGGGATTTAGGTTATTAGACATGGTGACCTAGACTATAGTTAATTCATGAACCCTGCATGAAAAATCTTATGATCTTGTAAATCTATTTATTGCATGCTACATAATGCTACCTGTTTAGGAGGGCCTCTTCATGTGTAACATGATACTTTTAGCTAGGATTGCCTTTTAATTAGGAAACTTGATTGCCTAGTCTCTCCTTATACTTATTCTTAACCCCTATCCTTATGACGATGAAATCTCTTAAACTTGTTCTCGACGACATGTGGGATCGTACATGTTATGTCTAATCTATGAAAATCTCATCAAGGTTTTAATTCTACTTGCCTAAAGTAACATTATATGACTCGTAGGCACCTGTATTCTGGATTTCCTAGCAAAAAGCCCTCGGGCTAAGGTAAGCATTTCGCATAAATTTCAATCAACTATGAGACTTGTTATGCTTACCTGAGGATTTTTGGGATGAGTGATAAACTATAGTCAATATACACAAGATCCTAAGGCAAATTGGAGTTAAGTCACCTTGACGTGTCAATGTTTCTTATTGGATACTTGTTACCAAATGGAATCATTCCGTGTATGTTTTATAAGTCTTGAACAATTCTTGCTTGATTTACTATCTTTACTTTTAAATTTACATGTCTAGATTATTTTGTATCCAACATGTCTCGTCATCATGGAAAACGTGGTAGCTCCAACCGTAAAATGGTCGCTATAATCGCCCGTCAAATGGCTGTCGTTCTCTCGACCATGGTTGCTAAACTTTATAGCTCGTTGATGGCAAATGCTAGTAATAACACCAATGGTTACAATGGGCAAGGAGAGAATAGTGTGGTACAAGGGAGAAACAACAAGATCTGTACGTTTAAGCACTTCAACTCGTGCAAACCCACCAGCTTTAGTGGGAAAGAAAGAGCCACTTGACCTCTCGAGTGGTTTGAGAGTATGGAGAACACATTCATTAATAGTGAGTGTCCCGAGGCACTCAAAGTATGTTATGCCACTAGTGTGCTACAACAGAGGGCACTTACGTGGTGGAACAATGAGAAAACAAATCGAGATGTTGATGCTGTGTTAGCATTGTCTTAGGATGAGTTCAAGAACATCACGATCCAAAAGTTTTATCCAAGGAGTGAGCTTCATAAGCTTGAGGAGGAATTCTGGAACCTTAAGTAGGATGGTGGGGATCATTTGGCCTATTCAACTAGGCATCATGAGTTGAGTATCCTTTGCCTCACATGGTCAATACCATTCCCCGTAACATCAAGAAGTTCATCAAGGGGTACCATCTCAAATTCAAGATGTTGTAGTGGGAAGTAGATCCACAACTCTGGAGGATACAATTACCATCACCGCTCAAATCACTGAAAACCATATTAGAGCGGGCCCCTTGTCTGTTAAAGGTGCTAAAAAGATTGAGAAGGTGGTTCCTAAAGCAACCAAGGAGGGGAAGAATGAATCGTTCTACAACAACAAGAAGTGAAAGTTTACTCCTGCTCAAAACTATGCACACCTAAAGTACCCCAAAGGCAACTCGCTCCTGTTGCACAAGCTCTTATTTCTAGAGCCTATGCTAGTCCTCAGCTGTTGTGCAACATTTTCAAGTATCACCATGCAAGAAATAATCCATGCCGTATTTGCTCATAATACGGGAAATATGGTCACTTGGTTGCTACCTGTCATCGTGCACCCAACAATGTTGCGTTGGTTGCTAACCGTGCTTGCTACAACTATGGGGAAACCAACCATTTTTTCCCATAATGGCCTCCTCTTGTGAGTAATGTCCCACAAGCTCGAGGTCATGCTTTCAACATTAACACGAATCAAGCACAAGCAAATAACAACATGGTGAACGGTATGTCGAATCCAACCTTAACCTTTGTAATCTAAGTTTTTCTGTTGCTTTACTTGTATCGTTAAATATCTTTAAAACTAAACATCTATGTTTCTTGTTAATAAATCCTATGCTTACATTCTGTTTGATTCGGGAGCTGATAATAGTTTTTTCTCTTTAGAAGTTGAACTAATACTTGCTAAGTCGCATACGAAATTAGAAAAGCCTCTCACCATTGAAGTCGTCGATGGAGAACCCATCACTGTTGACGTCATTATTCATGATTGTATCTTGAGTTTGATGAGCATGACTTTCTTATTGACCTTATTCCCATGAAACTTGGAAGTTTTAACGTCATCATCGGCATGGATTGGTTAGCCAAACATCATACATAAATAATTTGTTTCGAAAAGTACATTCGAATTCCTTTACCTTCGGGGGATACATTGAAAGTTTACGGTGAAAAATCTTCCAAAGGACTCAAGATTATGTTGTGTACTCAAGCCCAAAAATGTCTAAGTAAGAATTACATGGCTTTCTTGGCCTATGTAGTCAACACGAAAGTTAAAGGGAAAGACCTTAAGGGTGTACAGATTGTAAGAGAATATCCGAAAGAGTTTCCCGATGACCTTAGTGGTTTACCTCCCATGCGTGAAGTTGAATTTAAGATTGACTTGATTTCCGGAGCGAACCCTTTGGCTAAGTCACCTTATTGACTTGCACCATCGAAATGCAAGAGTTAGCCAATCAACTTCAAGACTGTCTGATAAGGGCTTTATCCATCCTAGCTCTTAGCCATGGGGTGCAACTATGTTGTTCTTGAAGAAGAAGATGGATCGTTCCGTATGTGCATCGATTACCATGAGCTCAACAATGACAGGATCAGTGATCACAAGTTTGATGTTTATCAGAATGTAAAGCAGCGGAATACACACACGAATTAGACAAATTGTAGCAAGCAAACAATATATGTAAGCGTTAAGATCGCATACGGTTATAGGGAGAGAATATGAATTTCTGATTTCTAGGAATGTTTATAGATGTAGAATATTTCTAATCAAATCAATCAATCATTCCATTCAATTGCTCATATCGCTCAATGATTACAATGGGTTGTCACTCCTTATATAGAGTGCAACAGTCACTGCTGTTATCACGGAAAGTGACAACTGGCAGATCCAATACAGAAATAACTAAATCTTAACAAACTACTGAAATGTTCACAACTACTGAGAACATATCAGCAAGTTAAGTACAAAATATAAAACTACTGAAACTACAACGCTGAAGAACAGCTCTTCAGTCGTTTTACAAAACTACTGAAACATAAAACATAAAACTACTGATATCACAACTACTGAAGAAGTACTCTTCACAGTTGTGACAAACTACTGAGGCTTCAGTACTTGATCTTCAGACTTTGACCTTCAGGCGTTTCATCAGCTGATGACTTCAGTAGATATCATCAGCTGATGTCTTCAGTCTTTGTCTTCAGACTTTGTACATCAGTTGTTGATCTTCAGTACTTGTGAACTCTTCAGCTGTTGTACTTCAGTACTTTGGTCTTTCAGCTTCAGCACTTGTGTTTCTCAGCTGTTGTACTTCAGCACTTTGGTTCTTCAGCAGTTAAGGTCTTCAACACTTGATCTTCAGCTGTTGAAGTCTTCAGCACTTGTCAAACTACTGATGAGGCTTTCAGCAGTTGTTGTGAACCGTGTGGGACTTAGAGGTTTTTGATCTTGGCTCATTGGTTCTTTTGGTCCACAAAACTCCCCCTGAACCAATGCAGCCAAAACCTCTAACTTATTTATACTCCCACTTATGATGGCAAAAATGTTGGTCTTTTTCCTTCTTGATCAGTAGAGAAGATGACCCATGTACGCTCCGGCCTGGGAAGAACCTCAAATATTTGTTGGCAGAGTATGAATGGGAACTCTGTTTTGGGGAACTGGACACAGAGTTGTTATCCCATTCATGAGATTCACTTCCCCATAATGATTCTGTATGACTCACGGACATAGGCCTCAAGGAGAACAATTTGTTCCTCTTGAGAGAGTTCTTCAGCTCCTCCTTCGAAGAAGAACTCTGGACCATAGTACTCTGATAAGTACTTCATGGTCCTGCCATTTTCAGCTCCACCGTAGTTACCTCCCTGTATACAAATTCATCGGATGGTTGCCTTCAAGGAGTAACTGGAACTCATTCTTTTGGATGTCTTCAAGCTTTTTGTATAACAACCCCTTCTAATCATCTTGTTTTCTAGTAAGGCTTGAGGTGTCTTCTTTGCTTGGTGAGCTTTCTTGAATTCATCAATGATTTCCCAAGGTGAGACTACAACGGCCACATGATGGTAGATTCTATTGTTTTTGTACTTGGCGTTGTATCTGTGTGGGATAGTTCTTTTATGGATTCTAGAACTCACCCTGGGGCTGGCCATACTCTCACTCTCTCCCTCTGATACTGAAAGGTGTGTCTGAGAGTGTACTGCCTTTGAGCATGCCTTTCATGGCTTGAATAGATGATGACTGAGGAAATTCCTTGTCAACCATCTTCAACAGTTGCTCATCGTGCTGTTTCTGCTATTCTTCTTCTTCTATTTTGACTCTGACCATTCCCTTTGAGAGTCGGGTGTGATCATGGATTGACTCTGGGGCTTTGGTAGCTTCAGAACAGCAGAGAGTGGCAGACTATCATCTTCATCCTCTTCTTCTACTTCTTCTTCCATCCTCAGCACCCTTTCCTTCTACGGGGTACATCACTGGATGATGGTTGGGTGGTGAAGGGATTGGTTGAAGAGAGAGGATGTTTGGATTTGGCTTAGAGGTTGGTTGGAGATTTGAGGGATAGGATCTGTTTGAGTGGGTGGAAGGGAAGGTTGATCTAGCATCCTTGTAGTAATTTTGCTTTTGTAAGTTTAGCCATCTCTAACCTTTTGCCAGCCCCAGCCTCATCAAGGGTTCCACAATGATCCCTTTGTTGAATTGCTCAGACAGACAGATTCTGGTGGCTATAGCCAGAATGCTGTCCCTGGACCATGCGCGGATCTCCATTAATGATCTTCCCAAGTATTTTGCAATAAAGCGGATCATTATTTCCAACTCTCTTTCTCAAGAGCATCGTACCCTGCCCATCGGGTTGTATCTCTTGTACTCTAACCTTTGATCTCACTATCCAGTGTAGCTGTGTCAAACCCCTGCCTGAATAGTTGGTCAATTATCTTATCCATGGAGCGGCTGTGTGTGGTGTCAGCTTCTTTGACCAGCTCCTCCAAGGATTTTTCTTCAGCAGTATGATCATCAGCACTTCTCTTTCGCTTGTACGTGAGCAGAGGTGCTTTTCTTGTTCCTCCTCTTCCTCAGATCTCTTCCTCTTTCTATCTTTCATGCAGTACTCTCCCCTTTTTGGTTGCATTGGAGGAAGGGTTGGTACAGCAGAAAGAGTCGGTGGACAGCAGCATCAACCAGGGCGGTGTAATGTGAGGAAAGCCTCTCATCAAGGGCTTTGATCACTATATCAGTGATTATGGGGGTGATGAGAGGGAGGGGATTTTTGAGTGCAGCACCTAGTTGCTCAGGGGTTTTGTTCCTGAGAAGTAGGGCCTGAAGCGGAGGCAGGTGGTGATTTTGGGGTGGCTCTGTATTTGGGAAACCTTCAGGGAAGGTGCCATCTGTGGGTGTATGAGGGTGGCAGATGGACTTGCATCCTGAGACATCTTGGCCAGCAGCTCTTTGAGTCTGCTAACCTCATCCTCTAGAATGGTGTTTTGAGCAACTACATCGAAGAAGAAGCTCAGGTCATCATCAGTTGATACTGAATCACCTGACTCCTGCTTAGAGCAGGATTTACATGCGCTGGGTGTAGACCAGTTGGTGCATGTGCCCCTTGTGCTTGGTACTGGGGACTTCCAGCCTCAGGACAATGTCCATCATCAGCTGTTGCCTCTAGGGAGGTCTTAGCAATGTTACCCGCCTCACTCTGGTCATGTGCTGAGTCAGAGGAGGTGGCAGCCTCACTAGATATTCTAAGCTCCTTCTCTACACCAGGAGATAGAATTGGGAAACCCCTGTGCTGTGGGTCTCAAGTGCACTGTGTTCCTCCCCCTCAATTGTAGAGGTATTCCCAGTAATAAGTGGTTTCTGGGGAGGGGGTGAGGAGTGCAATTGAGTCAGCACTTGTGCAATTATTAAGTTGGGCTGTGAGGGGCGGTTGTTGGGGTACAGGGGTAGAAGCAGTGTGCACCTGGGGTGGATGGTGCTCTTCAATGGCAATCTCCTCAAGTGAGGAAGATCCCAGATAAGTAGGTGCCCCTTGGGTTGCTGCAGGCTCCTGTTGAGAGGAAGCCTGAGCGGCTGTGGCTGGAGGAGTCATGGATCCACTAGGGGGTTGGACTAGTGGATATATCCTGCGTTGGTTGCAGGAGCATCCTCAGGGGACTCAATTCCCTGAGTAGCCATTTGGGTTTCTTTTTGGTGGGTTTGGTGGGGACATTGGATTTGGAGGGGTGGCTGTGGGTTCCAGCTGCGTGGGTTTTCGCAGCTGGCAGCCAGTTTGAGTGTCCGGTCAGAGTTGTGCCGGGAGTATACTTCTGGCAAAACAGCCGTAGCAGGGACTCCCAAGCCACAAGTCCCTCAGCATTAAGCTGGTCTATTATAATGGCCATTATGAACCGTGGATAGAGTATCCAACGGTTGGCAGTTAGTTTTTGAGCCATATCTTGAGCTCTGAAAATATTAAATGAAAAAATTCAGTGGTTGTTGCTCAAGGATAGAATACAATACCTGCTGCCATTTGGTGGACATTTGATCCCAAGACGATGTCTTAGGGGCCAAACATACATTGACATATGAAAGATCAGGCGCTCAGCGTCATTAAAAGTTTCTTCATGATGGTGGTGGCACTGAGATCACCTTGATATCCATGCTGAGCAAATGATAGATCTATGGTGCCCTTCGGATATCCAGCAGGAGAGGTAGCATCACTCAGTTGAAGAATTTTACGGATTGTTGCAGGAGTAATCACTACTTCTTGTTGTTGACGACCGACCGGAGGGATTGTGTGTTGCTCTCTCCTAGTAGTAACATTAACGTTCATCCAAAATTGGTTCAAGGATTCGGTATGTAAAACGGGGTTCAGAAGGAATGCCTTGTTGTATTGGGACTGGACCATAAGATCGATAGCAGTATCGAACTTAGTCCAGATCGGCGATTTTGTGAGGTAGGCAACACAGTTGTGTCGCGGTTAATTTGCATAGACGCCATGGAAATTTGTTGGAGAGGAACGTTAGGTTTGAAGAAGATGAAGCATGGAGAGCTCAGGTTAGGGTATTTATAGGGTACGGGTGAGGAGGATACGACTGAAGGATGTGGTGTTAGTCATCAGTAGTTTTAAACGACCGTTGACATGGTATTATCCTTTCAGACGTTGAAACAGCTGAAGTCGCGGTGTTAGGCATCAGTAGTTTAGAAACTACTGAAGACCGTGGTTTTGACTTCAGGTGATTGAAACAACTGAGGACATGGTGTTTGTCATCAGTAGTTATGAAACTACTGAAGACAGGTTTTGTCATCAGCTGTTGTAAACAACTGAAGACTTGGTATTGGTCATCAGTAGTTATAAAACTGCTGAGGACGTGGTTTTGCTTCAGTTGTTTAAAATGAAACAGCAGTGGTACAAACGACTGAGGAGAAAGTTCTCTTCAGTTGTTTTCGTCAATTCGTAGCTTTTCAGCTGTTTCAAACTGTCCTCAACACATTCATCAGTCTTTATGGCTGATTTCAGTGTTTCATAGGACATCAGTACTTATCTGTTTTTACTGATTTCAGTAGTTATGACTGCATCAGCAGTTGTAACTACTTCAGTAGTTTAGAACAGATGAAGTACTTCAGTACTTGTGAGAACTTTTAGCCTTCAGTAGTTATAAAAACTACTGAGGTTAAAAGAGCTCATCAGTACTTATATGTGACAGACACTCATGATCATCAATATGAATTACTGAGATCATCAGTAGTTGTCACCTATTCTAGCTGCAGCATACCAAGCCTTAACACCAGGTTTTGGAAAGTTGAACTATCCAAAGGCTTAGTAAAGATGTCTGCAAGCTCATCAGCACTGGGCACAAACTTAGGATCAATCAGACCTTTTTCAAAACAGTCTCTTATAAAATGGTGTCTGATCTCTATATGTTTGGTCCTAGAGTGCTGGACTGGATTTTTGACAATGCAAAGAGCTGAAGCACTATCCATTAACAATGGAGTCTTAGTCTCTGTAATGCCATAATCCAAAAGTTGGTTTTGAAGCCAGAGTACCTGAGATGTACAGCTTGCAGCAGCAATGTACTCTGCTTCCGCAGTGGATGTAGCAACTGAGGTCTGTTTCTTGCTCTGCCAAGAAATCAAGCAGTTGCCTAGGAATTGACATCCACCAGAAGTTGATTTCCTGGTCAACTTACACCCTGCATAGTCACTGTCAGAAAAAGCAACTAATTTACCAGAATGGTCGGTAGAGTACCATAAACCTAGAGATGGAGTGCCTTGCAGATATCTAAAGATCCTCTTGACTGCAATCAGATGAGACTCTTTAGGTGCAGCCTGAAATCTAGCACAAACACATGTAGCAAACATAATATCTGGTCTAGAAGCTGTTAAATACATCAAGGACCCAATCATACATCGTAAAGTGTTTCATCAACCACTTTACCTTTCTGATCTGAGTCCAGTTGTGTGGTGCTGCTCATGGGAGTAGAACAGGGCTTACAGTTTTGTAAATCAAACTTTTGCAAAAGATCTTTTGTATATTTGGATTGATGAATAAAAATTCCATCAGCCTTTTGTTTGATTTGCAACCCCAGAAAGAACTGTAATTCTCCCATGGCACTCATTTCAAACTTCTGTTGCATCAACTTTGTAAAGGCATCACACAACTTTGGATCAGAGGATGCAAAAATAATATCATCTACATAAATTTGAACAAGTAGATTATGCTGCCCAGCTTTCTTAATAAATAAAGTCTTGTCTATGGAGCCTCTAGTGAAATTGTTTTCCAGAAGAAAGTTTGATAATGTCTCATACCAGGCTCTGGGAGCTTGTTTTAACCCATAAAGAGCTTTATCAAGCTTATACACCCAATTAGGATGTTTTTGTCCTCAAAGCCTGGAGGTTGACATACATAAACTTCTTCTTTAACTTTTCCATACAAAAATGCACTTTTGACATCCATTTGAAAGACTTTAAGTTTTTGATAAGCAGCATAAGCTAAAAACAATCGAATTGCTTCCAGTCTGGCTACAGGGGCAAAGGTTTCATCATAATCAATACCTTCTTCTTGTGCAAACCCCTGAACAACCAGTCTGGCCTTGTTCTTAACAATAAGCCCATTTTCATCAGTTTTGTTCCTAAACACCCATTTAGTGCCTATTGCACACTTACCTGGAGGTAGAGGAACCAGTTCCCACACTTGCTGTTTCTTGAACTGAAGAAGCTCAAGCTGCATGGCATCAACCCATCCATTGTCCTTTAAAGCAATGTGATAATTCTTTGGCTCTTGCTGACTGATGAAGAGAGCATAGAAGCAGAATTTGACAATTGACTTCTTGTTGATACTCCAGCAGTGATATCACCAATGATTTGAGACATGGGGTGATTCTTCAGATCTTGATACACAATGAGATCTGTGCAAGTGTTTGTAGCCGGTTCAGCAGCAACAGATGGTGATGGTGAATCATTTCCTTGAAACCAATCAGTGGATGGTAATTCAAAGGAAGTTGAATTCGAAGAAATCTCATCAGCATTTGTTGTGGATGGTGCTACTGGCGCTACAGGAACATCAGGTCTAGTTGAATCAGGCAGCTGATCACTAAACCTGAAGAGGTGAGTACTGCAATCATCATCATCATCAGCAGTACCACCAGGTGGTGAACTGTTGACAGGAGCAACAGCAGGAGTTTGATAAGGAACATATTGCAGTATGTCCAGATCAAATAACTCCACAGGACTTTGTGGAATCTTGTCCTTTGGAGATTCATTAAACTTAACATGTAGAGTTTCTTCAACCATCTTTGTTCTGCAGTTGAAGACTCTGTATGCTTTGCAAGTAGATGAATAACCAACAAAGTATCCTGCATCCACCTTAGGATCAAATTTGTGGAGTTGATCCTTTGTGTTGAGAATAAAACAGGGACACCCAAATGCTTTGAAAAATGAAATCAGTGGAGCCAAATGATGGAGAACTTCATATGGAGTCTTCATCAACCTCTGATTTACTAAAACTCTATTTTGCACATAACAAGCTGTGTTGACAGCTTCGGCCCCAAAAGGTCAATGGCAAACCTGAGTCAGCCAGCATGGACCTTGCAGCTTCAATGAGGGTCCTGTTCTTTTCTCCCACTACTCCATTTTGTTCCGGAGTCCTTGGAATGCTGAACTGCCTTTTGATTCCCTTTGAGAGAGAAGTCATCAAGTGTATGATTTCTGAACTCAGTTCCATTATCACCTATAATACACTTGACTGGAGGGAATACTGCTTCTCAATGTACAGCACAAAGTGGATAATCTTCTGAGCAGCCTCATCCTTTGAATGTAGAAAGAAAGTCCATACAAATCTGGAGTAATCATCCACAATTACCAGACAGTATTTCTTCTTTGCCATGCTCATTACTCTCACAGGACCAAATAGATCCATATGCAGTAATTGCAAGCAGGCAGTGGACTTGGACACTTCAATAGGAGGAAATGAGACCTTGTGCTGTTTCCTTTTAAACAAGCAGTGCAAGTTTCATCACAGTGGAACTCCTTTATTGGTAAGCCTCTGACTAAACTATTGTGGCTAAGTGATTCATGTTTTTGAGATTAACATGACCAAGCCTCCTGTGCCATAGTTTAGATTCTTGAAAAGAGGCTTTGGAAAATAGGCAAGGATTATTTGAGATCTATCTTCTTAGAGAGATCTAAGGCATACACTCTTCCTGTCCTGTTGGCTTTCAGGAGAGTGTGATCATCCAACACCTTGTCAATCAAGGGCAAAACTTTGGATGACAGAATCCTACAGTTTTGACTTGTGAAAAGGGCAACATGGCCTTTATCACACATTTGACTGACACTCAAGAGGTTGTACTTGAGATTTTCCACATGATTAACATCATCAAATTTGATTTCTCCATTGGAGACAAAGCCCTTACCGATGATGTAACCCCTAGCATCATTGCCAAAAGAGACAAATCCCTTCTTTCCTTGAGAGTAGTCATGAAGAAGAAGAGAGATGTTTCCAGTCATGTGCATAGATCCCCACTGTCTACATACCAGATGCTATTTTGGCATGTTGAAGAACCCTGCAATAATAAACAATCAGTTAGTTTTAGAGACCCAAACCTTTTTGGTTTTGGGCCTGGTCTCATCAATAGATGGTAAACTAGCATGTTATTTGTAACAACAGCCTGAGAGGAAGAAGATGGTGCAGAAGAGGAGTCCTTTGGCTTAGACCTCCTTTTCTGTGGTTTCACATAGGAGAATCTAGTTGGTTAACTCTACCCAACAGATGTTGTACCATCATCACCAGCTGTGTCTGATTTGTGATAAAGCTTTCAGCTCATCAGACCTTGCTAGATCATGACACATTGCTAGTGGAGTTAGATAAGGTCCTATGTTGCACCTTCTTCTTTTGAGCACCCTCAGCTGTCACCTGTTTAACTCCTTCCTTTTTGGATTGCTTTAAGGACTTAAGGGTTACAGGATTTGATGTTGCTGATACAAATGTGGTCTCAAACTCAGTTTTTCATTTTTACCATTTTCTCATTAATTTCTTCCTTTTGTTTGAGTTTGGAACCTCTTTTGTACCAACAATCATCTGTAAGATGATTGAACAAACCACATACTTCACATGGTTTCTTCTTCATCTTAGGTTGATCATCAACTAAAGATGGTGAAGCAACAGAAGACTTGTTCTTCAATGCTTTGGAAGCATTGGTTGCTTTCTTGACAGCATCTTTAGTAGTCTTCAAACTCTTTCTACTGCCAGTTTTCTTCTCTTCAGTACTGACAGCAGTTGAAGTTTGAACTCAGGAGTTGAATCCTGCTCTCCAGTCCTTTCAGGACCTTCAGGATTGACTCCTGAGTTGATCAACTTATTGATCATGTGAATGTCAGCATTTGGACCATCAACATCAGCTGATAGGTTCAAAGAGGACTTGATACTGACTGCTACTTCTGATTGTGCTGTATCAGAGGTAGATCACATGACTTGATGGATTGGTTATCACTCTCACCATCAGATTCTACCTCTGCTCTTGGGGTAAAATCTGTAGGTGGAGCAGTGTGATTGTAACCAATTCCAAACTTCACATTTGAAGCAGATTGCTTACTAAGAAGCATTTCAAAACCTTTGCATGATTGTACCATCTATCACACTCGACCTGGGTAACTGCAAGGGTTTCTTTGAGATCTTTGTACTTCTCTAGAAGTACATCTTCTCTAGCCTTATCATCAATTATTTTGCAATTCAGTTTATAAACCTCATCATTTTTATCTTTGAGCACAAACTCAAACTCAGCTTTGTTTTTGGAAATTACTTGTTCTAGCTCAATGTTCTTATTAATTAAAGCTACATTTGCTTCTCTAATGGAAGCAAATGCTGCTATGCATTGTTCAGAACATAATTTGGCTTTTGCCTCAGAGGATACCTGTGATACCTGAGGTGTAGAGGCATTGGAAGATGAAGTATCAGCAGACTCCAAGCCATAAGAGCTAGATTCCCAAAGGGACTGTCACCACCATGTTGACCAGCACCTGAGAACAGTTGATCATGACCAGACAAGTCATCTGGTAACTGCTCCAGTCAACAACTCCTGGGGTGAAGAAGCTGTGTGTGATGATGAAGGTTGTTGATGAGATAGGGAAGGCTGAGGTTCTGGTAATGCATGAGGTTGTGGTGTCATAGGAACTTGAACTTGACTTGACTGTGGCATGTAATAACAGGGTACTGATATGGCATTTGACCCTGAGGAACAAAATATGCCGGAGATTGTTGTTGAGGATGATGACTAGATGTGACAGGATGTTGCCCTCTGTTTGTTGACTGTTGCCAGGAAAAGTCACAAAGGGTGCAGTAGAGTTTGATCCAGTTGATCTACACTCTCTTGCAAAGTGTCCAAGCCGTTGGCATTTGTGACACCTCAACTTGCTCTTGTCAAAACCAACTTTGGTTTTGCCAGAGAGTCCTGGGAATTTTCTTCCAGTTTCTTTGTAGAACTTCTGAGATCTGATATTTATCAAGGCCATTTGGCTCAAAATATCCATCTCTTCTAAGTCATCATCAGCATCCCCTTGAGATCATCCATAATGAAACATAAATTGTCATTATTACCTCCAGTAAACTGACCATCAACACTTACAAATGCAGAATTAGAAGTGCTCGAAGAGAAATTAATATGCTCATCATACTGGCATTCAGATGCAGCATATTCTGACTCATGACCCACCAAGGCAGTGTTGCCTTGAATAAAGTCTTCAGTGAGCTTTCCAGATGAAGACAGCTTTCTCTTCTGTTCTATTCTCTCTCAAAAGTGAGCAATTTCCCATGGAGTTGGGTGAGAGATAGTTTGTCCAAACTTGCACTGGAGCGTAGGACAATAGTATATGTGTCCCATCTCTCAGGCAGTGATCTGAGAAATCTGTTATTCATCTGAATATTGGTGTATTCAAGTTTGACCATTTTTAGTTCAGAGATCAAACAAGAAAACCGCTCATATTGTTGAGTCAGTGTCTCACCCTTTCTATGAGAGAATGTCTCATATTGTTGGGCAAGAATTTCTCTATTATTTGCCAAGACCTCATCTGTTCCTCCAAATTGTTCTTTCAAAGCAATCCAGAGGTCATGGGCAGTTTCATGATGCATTAGCCCAGAATAGATTTCATTGGGCAAAGCCATGGCCAGAATTCCATGGGGCTTTGCATCAATCTCAAGCAACTTTTTATCCTCATCTGAGTATTGCTCCCTCCTCTTCGGAACCATTTGATTGGTTTCCGGGTTATTCACCATAGGCTTGTGTGGACCATGTACCACTGATGTCCAACACCCTGCGCTGTTAACAGACAGGTGATGGAGCATACGTCTTTGCCATATGTTATACTCATTCCTAACCAGCATAGGAGGCTTGGTTGAGGAACCAGTATTGTGAGGATCATTGGAGGGAGTGGTCATTTTCAGTTCAAAAACAGTTTAGTTCAAGTTTTAAAAGGTTTAGACAAACCACAACAAACTCAATGAGAACCAAGAATAAGATCTCAGGATGAATGAGCAGAAATACAGAAAAATTCAATCTCTATAACCGTTTCTTGCAAAAACAAAAGCTAATTCAATCAAACTTGGATCTTGAATAGCAGTTTCAATGATCAATTATTAGATCGATCAATGATTAACCTGCTCTGATACCATTTGACAGGATCAGTGATCACAAGTTTGATGTATCAGAATGTAAAGCAGCGGAATACACACACGAATTAGACAAATTGTAGCAAGCAAACGATATGTAAGCATTAAGATCGCATACGGTTATAGGGAGAGAATATGAATTTCTGATTTCTAGGAATGTTTATAGATGTAGAATATTTCTAATCAAATCAATCAATCATTCCATTCAATTGCTCATATCGCTCAATGATTACAATGGGTTGTCACTCCTTATATAGAGTGCAACAGTCACTGCTGTTATCACGGAAAGTGACAACTGGCAGATCCAATACAGAAATAACTAAATCTTAACAAACTACTGAAATGTTCACAACTACTGAGAACATATCAGCAAGTTAAGTACAAAATATAAAACTACTGAAACTACAACGACTGAGAACAAGCTCTTCAGTCGTTTTACAAAACTACTGAAACACAGAAAAATAAAACTACTGATATCACAACTACTGAAGAAGTACTCTTCAGCAGTTGTGACAAACTACTGAGGCTTCAGTACTTGATCTTCAGACTTTGACCTTCAGGCGTTTCATCAGCTGATGACTTCAGTAGATATCATCAGCTGATGTCTTCAGTCTTTGTCTTCAGACTTTGTACATCAGTTGTTGATCTTCAGTACTTGTGAACTCTTCAGCTGTTGTACTTCAGTACTTTGGTCTTTCAGCTTCAGCACTTGTGTTCTTCAGCTGTTGTACTTCAGCACTTTGGTTCTTCAGCTGTTAAGGTCTTCAGCACTTGATCTTCAGCTGTTGAAGTCTTCAGCACTTGTCAAACTACTGATGAGGCTTTCAGCAGTTGTTGTGATACCGTGTGGGACTTAGAGGTTTTCTGATCTTGGCTCATTGGTTCTTTGGCCGTTGTGTGATACGTGGCATCGTTACCATGAGCTCAACAAGCTCACTACAAGACCGAAACGCCTCTTCCTGTATTGATGACTTTTGACAAACTTAAATCGGATGCTGCTATGTTCTCATAAATCGATTTACGTTTCTAGTTATAATTCAACTGCAATTCACGACGATGATATCCAAAATTGGGTTCAGTACTCGATTATGGACACTTGGAGTTATGTTTGCCTTTTGGATTACAAATACTCTGCTGTTCTTATGTGATCTCATGAATCGAGTATGCTAAGTCGTCTCTGGACTACTTCCTTTGGATATGTTCTTAGATGACATACTTCTATTCAAAGTCTAAACCGATCATGAACTCCATGTGCAAGTTCTGAGTCGTTAAAGAAATAAAAATTGTACACAATGTTTCAAAGTGTGAATTTGGCTTGAGGAGGTCCAATTTTAGGACATGTGGTGAATAGCCAAGGAATTCATGTTGACCCTGAAAAGGTGAAAGCTATGAAAAATTGGTGTGTTCCAAAACCCTAACTGAAGTTGTTCTTTTCTTGGTCTAGTGTTACTACCGTCGTTTCATTGCCAATTTCTCTAGAATGTGCAAAGCGCTGTACTTCCCTAAACTCCAAAGAATAAACCATCGAGTGGGGGTCTGAGCAAGAGGAAGCTTTCGAAACATTAAAGCACAAGATGTGTAATGGCCCTATCTTAACCTTATAATGGAAATATGACTTCACTGTACATTGCAATGCATTTAGGCAAGGACTTGGTTGCGTTGTTATGTAACGAGGAAAGGTCATAGCATATGCATTGAAAAAACTAAAGGTCCATGAAGTGAATTACACAACCCATGATCTTGAACTTGGTGTTGTGGTTTTTTCTTTAAAAATCTGAAGGCATTACCTTTATGAAACGCAATGTATAGTCTACACTGATCATAAACTCCTTCAACACGTTTTCAATCAAAAGGATCTCAACATCAGACTACGTCATTGGGTCGAGTTGATTATGATTAGACTATGTTCGTTACCATCCTGGAAATATGAATGTCGTAATCGATTGCACTAAGTCGTAGGTTCATAACAAGAGATTGCTTCAAGAAATTCGCGATCGACGATAATGGTTTGATACTTTGGGAGAATTTGACACGGAGATTGTCTGGATATTAGTGAGACTACGGTGCTGCTACAAAATTTGAGGATAAAGAATGACATTGAGACTTACATCTTGGAGGCTCAACAAGCGGTTCAAGCATAAGGGAAAATGGGTGAAGAATTAGAGCATAATCTTCGAGCTCAATTGGAAACGAAACCCAATTGATTGTTGTACTTTCTAAATTGAATTTGGGTTCCAAATCGTGATAATCTACGTACCTTCATCATGAATGAAGCTCATCAAACTCGCTACTCTATTCACCCTGGTTCCGATAAAATGTATATGGATCTGCGTGGGCAATATTGGTGGCCTAGAATGAAGAAAGACATCACAACCTACGTAGCCAAATGTCTCGCGTGTGTACAAAGGATAAAGCCGAACATCAATGTCCAAGTGAATTTCTTGAACAACCCGAGATTTCTATATGGATATGGGAACATATATCCATGGATTTCATAACCAAACTACCTTGCACCTCTCGTGGTCATGATAACATATGGGTGATTGTCGATCGTTTGACCACATCAGCACATTTCATACCCATACGTGACACTTACAAAACATTAAGGTTGGCTCGTATATGCATTGATAAGATTGTGATTCGTCGAGTACCTTTGGACATCTATACGATCAAGACACCCGTTTCACTTCACACTTTGGTCATATATGCAAGAACTCTTGGGTACTAAACTGGATCTAAGCACGGTTACCAGCCTCAAACAGACGGCCAAACCGATCGAACCATTCAGACCCTGGAGGGTTTGCTACACCTTTGTGTTCTTGACTTTTGTGGCTTTGGTGGTGACTAGGATACGCATTCACCTCTCGCGGAATTCTCTTATAATAATAGTTACCACTCGAGTATCAAGATGGCACCTTTCGAAGCACTTTATTGTCGCAAATGTCGTTTCCCAATTTGTTGGACGGACATTGGTGAAAATTTCATCATTGGTCCTGAACTCATACAAGAAACATCTGATAAAGTTTCCACGATTCATAAAAACCTTGAAGTAGGTAGAAGTCGACAAAAGAGCTATGCGGATAAAAGACACAAGCCGTTGAAATTCCAAGTTGGGGATATGGTTTTACTTAAAGTCTCACCATGGAAGGGAGTTGTTCGCTTTGGAAAGAAGGTGTAAATTAGTTCCACGGTTTGTGTCACACCCCAACCTTGACGGCGGAAACGTCGAGATGTGAGGGTTAAGATTGTTCACAACCACATAACGCCATATTAAATGTAAATATAAAAATTATAAGTTTCAAAAGAAGTACAATCACAAGTCTTAAACATGAAATAATTCCCGACTAAGCTAAACACAAACAAGTCATTTTTATCATTTAACTAGGTCAAAATTCCTAGTTTTAGCAAGCTTAATACGATAACTTCAAACTTGAGCATTCCTGAAACATGATAAAAATAAAAGGTCAACTATAAAGTTGGTGAGTTTCCAAGTTTTCATACATAATTTAAGAAGGTTACAAGTAGCAATTCATGTCATAGGTTATGAGTTAGTAAGGTTATAGAATGACAGGATCAGCGATCACAAGTTTGATGTATTAGAGTTCAAAGCAGCGGAATACGAACAGGAATTAGACAAATTGTAGCAAGTAATCGATACTTGTATGCATTAAGAGCACATACGGTTATAGTGAGAGAATATATATTTCTGATTCAAGGAATGTTTATAGATATAGAATATTTCTAATCAAATCATTCATATCATTCCCGTCATTCACTCATTTATTACAATAGGTTGACACTCCTTATATAGAGTGCAACCGCTGCTGTTATCACGGGAAAGTGACAACTGGCAGATCTAATACAAAAATAACTAACTCTTAACAAACTACTGAAATGTTCAAACTACTGAGAACATATCAGAGTGTTAGTACAGAATATAAAACTACTGAAACTACAACGACTGAAGAACAAGCTCTTCAGTCGTTTTACAAAACTACTGAAACATAAACTACTGAAACTAGAAATATAAAACTACTGATATCACAACTACTGAAGAAGTACTCTTCAGCAGTTGTGAACAAACTGAGGCTTCAGTACTTGATCTTCAGACTTTGACCTTCAGATGTTTCATCAGCTGATGACTTCAGTAGATATAATCAGCTGATGTCTTCAGTCTTTGTCTTCAGACTTTGTACATCAGTTGTTGATCTTCAGCACTTGTAAACTCTTCAGCTGTTGTACTTCAGTACTTTGGTCTTTCAGCTTCAGCACTTGTGTTCTTCAGCTGTTGAAGTCTTCCACTTGATCTTCAGCTGTTGAAGTCTTCAACACTTGTCAAACTGCTGATGAGGCTTTCAGCAGTTGTTGTGATACCATGTGGGACTTAGAGGTTTTCTGATCTTGGCTCATTGGTTCTTTTGGTCCAACAAACTCCCCCTAAACCAATGCAGCCAAAACCTCTAAATTATTCATTATCCCACTTATTGTGGCAAAGTGTTGGTCTTTTTCCTTTTGATCAGTAGAGAAGATGACCCATGTAAGCTCCGGCCTGGGAAGAAATCTCAGATATTTGTTTGGCAGGGTATGAATGGGAACTCTGTTTTGGGGAACTGGACACAGAGTTGTTATCCCATTCATGAGATTTACTTCCCCATAATGAGTCTGTATGACTCTCGAACATAGGCCTCAAGGAGAACAACTTGTTCCTCCTGAGAGAGTTCTTCTACTCCTCCTTCGAAGAAGAACTCTAGACCATAGTACTCTGATAAGTACTTCATGGTCCTGCCATTTTTCAGCTCCACCGTAGTTACCTCCCTATACAAATTCATCAGGATGGTTGCCTTCAAGGAGTAACCGGAGCTCATTCTTCTGGATGTCTTCAAGCTTTTTATATAACACCCCTTCTTAATCATCTTGTTTTCTAGTAAAGCTTGGGGGTCTTCTTTGCTTGGTGAGCTTTCTTGAATTCATCAATGATTTCCCAAGGTGAGACTACAATGGCCAACATGATAGTAGAATCTATTGTTTTTCGTACCTGGCCATTGTATCTATGTGGAATAGTTCTTTTATGGATTCTAGAACTCACCCTGGGGTCTGGCCATACTCTCACTCTCTCCTTCTGATACTGAAAAGTGTGCCTGAGAGTGTACAGCCTTTGAGCATGCCCTTTCATGGCTTGAATAGAGATGATGACTGAGAAATTCCTTGTCAACCATCTTCAACAGTGCTCATCGTGCTGTTTCTGCTGTTCTTCTTCTTCTATCTTGACTCTGACCATTTCCCTTGAGAGTCAGGTGTGATCATGAGTTGACTTCGGGGTTTGGTAGCTTTAGAACAGCAGAGAGTGGCAGACTATCATCTTCATCCTCCTCTTCTTCTTCTTCTTCCATCCTCAGCACCCTTCTCCTCCTTCTAGGTGCATCACTGGATGATGGTTGGGTTGGTGAAGGAATTGGTTTTGGAGAATGAAGATGTTTGGATTTTGGCTTAGAGATTGGTTGGGAGATTTGAGGGATAGGCTCTGTTTGAGTGGGTGGAAGGGAAGGTTGATCCAGCATCTTTGTAGTTAGTTTCGCCTTTGTGAGTTTAGCCATCTCTAACCTTTTACCAGCCCCAGCCTCATCAAGGGCTTCCACAATAATCCCTTTGTTGAATTGCTCAGACAGACAGATTCTGGTGGCTATAGCCAGAATACTGTCCCTGGACCACGCGCGAATCTCCATTAACGATCTTCCTAAGTATTTTGCAATAAAGCGGATCATTATTTCCAATCTCTCTTTTTCCAGAGCATCATACCCAGCCCATCGGGTCTGAATCTCTTGGACTTCAACCTTCTGATCTCACTATCCAATGTGGCTGTATCAAACCCCTGCCTGAAGAGTTGTTCAATTATTTTATCCATGGATCGGCTGTGTGTAGTGTCAGCTTCTTTTACCAGCTCCTCTAAGGATTTGTCTTCAGCAGTATGATCATTAGCACTTTTCTTTCGCTTGTAAGTGAGCAGAGGTTGCTTTTCTTCTCCTCCTCTTGGGCTTGCTTCTCTTCCTTCTTTTCCTCTGTTCTTTTCCTCTTCTTTTCTTTCACTGCAGTACTCTCCCCCTTTTTGGATGCATTGGAGGAAGGGGTTTGTACCGCAGAAAGAGTCTTTTGTACAGCAGCATCAATCAAGGGCTGTAAAGTTGTGGAAAGCCTCTCATCAATGGCTTTAGTCACAATATCAGTGATTATGGGTGTGATGAGAGGGAGGGAATTTTGAAGTACAGCACCTATTTGCTCAGGAGGGTTCTGTTCCTGAGAAATAGGGCCTGAAGCAGAGGCAGGTGGTTGAGCTTGGAGTGGCTCAGTGTTTGGGGAACCTTTAGGTTAAGGTGCCATCTGTGGGTTGGTAGAGGCAGATGGTCTTTCTCCTTGTGAGAGTTGGTCAAGTAGAGTTGCAGCCTACTGACTTTCTCTTCAGGATTGTGTTCTGGGCAAGAACATCGTAGAAAAAGCCCAGGTCATCATCAGCCGAAACTAAATCATCTGACCTCCTGCTTAGAGCAGGATTTACATGCACTGGGTGTAGAACAGTTGTTGCATGTGCCCCTTGTGCTTGGTACTGAGGACTTCCAGCCTCAGGACAATGTCCATCATCAGCTGTTGCCTCTAGTGAGGTCTTATCAATGTTACCAGCCTCATTCTAATCATGTGCTGATTCAGAAGAGGTGGCAGCCTCACCAGATATTCTAAGCTCCTTATCTACACCAGGAGATAGAAGCGGTAAACCCCTGTGCTGTGGGTTCTCAAGTGCACTGTGTTCCTCCCCCTCAATTGTAGAGGTGTTCCCAGTAGTAAGTGGTTTCTGGGGAGGGGGTGAGGAGTGCAGTTGAGTCAGCAGTTGTGCAACTATTAAAGTTGGGTGTGAGGGGCGGTTGTTTGGGGTGAAGGGATAGAAGCAGTGTGCACCTGGGGAGGTTGGTGCTTTTCAATGGCAATCTCCTCAAGTGAGGAAGATCCCAGATATGTAGGTACCCCTGTGTGGTTGCTGCAGGCTCCTGTTGAGAGGAAGCCTGAGCGGCTATGGCTGGAAGAGTCATTGTATCCACTAGGGGGTTTGGACTAGTGGATATATCCTGCGTTTGTGTTGCAGGGCATCCTCAGGGGACTCAATTCCCTGAGTAGCCGTTTTGGGTTTCTTTTGGCGGGTTTGGTGGGGACTTTTGATTTGGAGGTGGTGGCTGTGGGTTCCAGCTGCGTGGGTTTTCGCAGCTTGGCAGCCATTTTGAGTGTCTGGTCAGAGTTGTGCCGGGAGTATACTTCCGGCAGAACAGCCGTAGCAGGGACTTCCAAGCCAACAAGTCCCTCAGCATTAACCTGGTTTGTAATGATGGCCATTATGAACCGTGGATATAGTATCCAACGGTTGGCAGTTAGTTTTTGAGCCATGTCCTTGAGATCCGAAAATATTATTTCTGAAAAGTTTAGCGGTTGTTGCTCAAGAATAGAATACATTACCTGCTGCCATTTCGTCGACATTTGATCCCAAGACGATGTCTTAGGAGCCAAACATACATTCACCATGTGAAAAATTAGGCGCTCAGCGTCATTAAAGTGTTTCTTCAGGATAGTGGAGGCACTGAGATTGCCTTGATATCCATATTGGGCAAAGGATAGATCTGTGGTGCCCTTCGGATATCCAGCAGGAGAGATAGCATCATCCAAATGAAATTTGGCGGATAACTGCAGGAATGATGACTACTTCTTTGTTATTGACGACCGACTGGAGAGATGGTGTGTTTCTCCCCAGTGGTAATAGTAACGTTTCCAAAATTGGTGCAGGGATTCGGCATGTGTATGGGATTCAGAAGAAATGCCGTTTTGTATTGGGACTAAACCATAAGATCGATAGCAGTATCGAACTTAGCCCAGACAGGCGATTTAGTAGGTAGGCAACACAGTTGTGTCGCGGTTTAATTTGCATGGACGCCATTGAGAAGAGAGAAGTTTTGGAGAGGAACGTTAGGTTTGAAGAGGATGAAGCATTGAAGGATTAGGTCAGGGGTATTTATAGTGGTGCGGGTAATAAAACGACTGAAGGATGTGGTGTTAGTCATCAGTAGTTTTAAACGACGTTGACATGGTATTGTCCTTTCAGACGTTGAAACAGCTGAAGTCGTGGTGTTAGGCATCAGAAGTTAGAAAACTACTGAAGACCGTGGTTGACTTCAGATGATTGAAACAACTGAGGACTTGGTGTTGTTATCAGTAGTTATGAAACTACTGAGGACAGTGGTTTTGTCATCAGCTGTTGTAAACAACTGAAGACTTGGTATTAGTCATCAGTAGTTATAAAACTACTGAAGGCATGGTTTGCTTCAGTTGTTTTGAATGAAACAGCAGTTGTAGAAACGACTAAAGAGAAAGTTCTCTTCAGTTGTTTTCGTCAATTCTTAGCTTGTCAGCTGTTTCATACTGTCTCAACATTCATCAGCCTTTTTGGCTGATTTCAGTTGTTTCATAGGACATCAGCACTTATCTGTGTTACTGATTGCAGTAGTTGTAGTTGCATCAGTAGTTGTAACTACATCTGTAGTTTAGAACAGATGAAGTACTTCAGTACTTGTGAGACATTTAGCCTTCAGTAGTTATAAAAACTGCTGAGGGTAAAAGAGCTCATCAGTACTTATATGTGACATAGTTACTAATGATCATCAGTACTTATTACTAAGCATCAGTAGTTGTCACTTATTCTAGCTGCAGCATACCAAGCCTTAACACCAGGTTTTGGAAAGTTGAACTATCCAAAGGCTTAGTAAAAATGTCTGCAAGCTCATCAGCACTAGGCACAAACTTAGGATCAATCAGACCTTTTTCAAAACAATCCTTATAAAATGATGTCTGATCTCTATATGTTTGGTCCTAGAGTGCTGGACTGGATTTTTGACAATGCAAAGAGCTGAAGCACTATCCATTAACATGGAGTCTTAGTCTCTGTAATGCCATAATCCAAATGTTGGTTTTGAAGCCAGAGTACCTGAGATGTACAACTTGCAGCAGCAATGTACTCTGCTTCAGCAGTTGATGTAGCAACTGAGGTCTGTTTCTTGCTCTGCCAAGAAATCAAACAGTTGCCTAGGAATTGACATCCACCAGAAGTTGATTTCCTGGTCAACTTACACCCTGCATAGTCACTGTCAGAAAAGCAACTAATTTACCAAAATGTCCAGTAGAATACCATAAACCTAGAGATGGAGTGCCTTGCAGATATCTAAAGATCCTCTTGACTGCAATCAGATGAGACTCTTTAGGTGCAGCCTGAAATCTAGCACAAACACATGTAGCAAATATAATATCTGGTCTAGAAGCTGTTAAATACATCAAGGACCCAATCATACATCTGTAAAGTGTTAATCAACCACTTTACCTTCTGATCTGTATCCAGTTGTGTGGTGTGCTGCACATGGGGGTAGAACAAGGCTTACAGTTTTGTAAATCAAACTTTTGCAAAAGATCTTTTGTGTATTTGGACTGATGAATGAAAATTCCATCAGCCTTTTGTTTGATTTGCAACCCCAGAAAGAACTGTAATTCTCCCATGGCACTCATTTCAAACTTCTGTTGCATCAACTTTGTAAAGGCATCACACAACTTTGGATCAGAGGATGCAAAAATGATATCATCTACATAAATTTGAACAAGTAGATTATGCTGCCCAGCTTTCTTAATGAATAAAGTCTTATCTATGGATCCTCTAGTGAAATTATTTTCCAGAAGAAAGTTTGATAATGTCTCATACCAGGCTCTAGGATCTTGTTTTAACCCATAAAGAGCCTTATCAAGCTTATACACCAATTAGGATGTTTATTGTCCTCAAAGCCTGGAGGTTGACATACATAAACCTCTTCTTTAATTTTTCCATACAAAAATGCACTTTTGACATCCATTTGAAAAACTTTAAGGTTTTGATAAGCAGCATAAGCTAAAAACAATCAAATTGCTTCCAGTCTGGCTACAGGGGCAAAGGTTTCATCATAATCAATACCTTCTTCTTGTGCAAACCCCTGAACAACCAGTCTGGCCTTGTTCTTAACAATAAGCCCATTTTCATCAGTTTTGTTCCTAAACACCCATTTAGTGCCTATTGCACACTTACCTGGAGGTAGAGGAACCAGTTCCCACACTTGCTGTTTCTTGAACTAAAGAAGCTCAAGCTGCATGGCATCAACCCATCCATTGTCCTTTAAAGCAATGTGATAATTCTTTCGCTCTTGCTGACTGATGAAGAGAGCATAGAAGCAGAAATTTGACAATTGACTTCTTGTTGATACTCCAGCAGTGATATCACCAATGATTTGAGACATAGGGTGATTCTTCAGATCTTGATACACAATGAGATCTGTGCAAGTGTTTGTAGCAGGCTCAGCAGTAACAGATGGTGATGGTGAATCATTTCCTTGAAACAATCCGTGGATGGTAATTCAAAGGAAGTTGAATTCGAAGAGGTCTCATCAGCATTTGTTGTGGATGGTGCTACTAGAGCTATAGGAACATCAGGTCTTGCAGAATCAGGCAGCTGATCACTAAACCTGAAGAGGTGAGTACTGCAATCATCATCATCATCAGCAGTACCACCAGGTGGTGAACTGTTGACAGGAGCAACAGCAGGAGTTTGATAAGGAACATATTGCAGTATGTCCAAATCAAATAACTCCACAGGGCTTTGTGGAATCTTGTCCTTTGGAGATTCATTGAACTTAACATGTAGAGTTTCTTCAACCATCTTTGTTCTGCAGTTGAAGACTCTGTATGCCTTGCAAGTAGATGAATAACCAACAAAATACCCTGCATCCACCTTAGGATCAAATTTATGGAGTTGATCCTTTGTGTTGAGAATAAAACAGGGACACCCAAATGCTTTGAAAAATGAAATCAGAGGAGCCAAATGATGGAGAACTTCATATGGAGTCTTCATCAACCTCTGATTTACTAAAACTCTATTTTGCACATAGCAAGCTGTGTTAACAGCTTCAGCCCAAAAGGTCAGTGGCAAACCAGAGTCAGCCAGCATGGACCTTGCAGCTTCAATGAGGGTCCTGTTCTTTCTCTCCACTACTCCATTTTGTTCTGGAGTCCTTGGAATGCTAAACTGCCTTTTGATTCCCTTTGAAAGATAGAAGTCATCAAGTGTATGATTTCTGAATCAGTTCCATTGTCACTCCTAATACACTTGACTGGAAGGGAATACTGCTTCTCAATATACAACACAAAGTGAATAATCTTCTGAGCAGCCTCATCCTTGAATGTAGAAGAAAGTCCATACAATCTGGAGTAATCATCCACAATTACCAGACAGTATTTCTTCTTTGCCATGCTCATTACTCTCACAGGACCAAATAGATCCATTTGCAGTAATTGCAAGCAGACAGTGGACTTAGGCACTTCAATAGGAGGGAATGAGACTTTGTGTTGTTTTCCTTTTAAGCAGGCAGTGCAGGTTTCATCACAGTGGAACTCCTTTATTGGTAAGCCTCTGACTAAACTATTGTGGGTAAAGATTGATGTGTTTTGAGATTAACATGACCAAGCCTTCTGTGCCACAGTTTAGATTCTTGAGAAGAGGCTTTGGAAAATAGGCAGGAGGCCTTTGAGATCTATTTTCTTAGAAAGATCTAAGGCATACACTCTTCCTGTCCTGTTGGCTCTCAGGAGAGTGTGATCATCCAACACCTTGTCAATCAAGTTCAAGACTTTGGATGACAGAATCCTACAGTTTTGACTGGTGAAAAGAGCAACATGGCCTTTATCACACATTTGACTGACACTCAAGAGATTGTACTTGAGATTTTCCACATGATTAACATCATCAAATTTGATTTCTCCATTGGAGACAAAACCCTTACCAATGATGTAACCCCTAGCATCATTGCCAAAAGAAACAAATCCTTCTTTCCTTGAGAGTAGTCATGAAGAAGAGAGCTGTTCCCAGTCATGTGCATAGATCCCCCACTGTCTACATACCAGATGCTACTTTGGCATATGAAGAACCCTGCATTAATAAACAATCAGTTAGTTTTGGAGACCCAAACCTTTTTGGTTTTGGGCCTGGTCTCATCAATAGATGGTAAACTAACAGGTATTTGAAACAACAGCCTGAGAGAAGAAGATGTGTAGAAGAGGAGTCCTTTGGCTTGGACCTCCTTTTCTGCGGTTTCAACATAGGAGTATCTAGTTGGTTAACTCTACCCAACAGATATTGAACCATCATTACCAGCTGTGTCTGATTTTGTGATAAAGCTTTCAGCTCATCAGACACATTGCCAGTGGAGTTTGATAAGTTCCTATGTTGCACCTTCTTCTTCTGAGCATTCTCAGGTCACCTATTTAACCCCTTCCTTTTTGGATTTCTTTGAGGACTTAAGGGTTACAGGATTTGATGTTGCTGATACAAATGTGGTCTCAAACTCAGTTTTCATTTTTACTATTTTCTCATTAATTTCTTCTTTTTGTTTGAGTTTGGAACCTCTTTTGTACCAACAATCATCTGTAAGATGATTGAACAAACCACATACTTCACATGTTTCTTCTTCATCTTAGGTTGATCATCGACTAAAGAGGGTGAAGCAACATAAGACTTGTTCTTCAATGCTTTGGAAGCATTGTTTGCTTTCTTGACTGCCTCTTTAGTAGTCTTCAAACTCTTTCTACTAGCAGTTTTCTTCTCTTCAGTACTACAGCAGTTGAAGTTTGAACTTCAGGTGTTAAATCCTGCTCTCTAGTCCTTTCAGGACCTTAGAATTAACTCCTAAGTTGATCAACTCATTGATCATGTGAGTGTCAGCATTTGAACCATCAACATCAGCTGATAGGTTCAAAGAGGGCTTGATGCTGACTGCTACTTCTGATTGTGCTGCATCAGAAAGTAGATCACATGATGTGATGGATTGGTTATCACTCTCACCATCAGATTCTACCTCTGCTCTTGGGGTAAAATCTGTAGGTGGAGCAGTGTGATTGTAACCAATTCCAAACTTCACATTTGAAGCAGATTGCTTACTAAGAAGCATTTCAAAACCTTTGCATGATTGTACCCATCTATCACACTCTACCTGGGTAACTGCAAGGGTTTCTTTGAGATCTTTGTACTTCTCTAGAAGTATCTCTTCTCTAGCCTTATCATCAATTATTTGGCAATTCAGTTTATAAATCTCATCATTTTTATCTTTAAGCACAAACTCAAGCTCAGCTTTGTTTTTGGAAATTATTTGTTCTAGCTCAATGTTCTTATTAATTAGAGCTACATTTGCTTCTCTAATGGAAGCAAATGCTGCTATGCATGGTTCAGAACATAATTTGGCTTTTGCCTCAGAGGATACCTGTGATACCTGAGGTGTAGAGGCATTAGAAAATGAAGTATCAGCAGACTCCAAAGCCATAAGAGCTAGATTCCAAAAGGACTGTCACCACCATGTTGACCAGCACCTGAGAACAGTTGGTCATGACCAGACATGTCATCTGGTAAACTGCTCCAGTCAACAACTCCTGGGGTGAAGAAGCTGTGTTGTTGAGGTTGAGTTTGTTTATGAGATTGGGATGGCTGAGGTTCTGGTAGTGCATGAGGTTGTGGTGCCATAGGAACTTGAACTTGATTTGACTGTGGCATGTAATAACAGGGTACGGATATGGCATTTGACCCTGAGGAACAAAATATGCCGGAGATTGTTGTTGAGGATGATGACTAGAAGTGACAGGATGTTGCCCTCTGTGTGTTGACTATTGCTAGGAAAAGTCACAAAGGGTGCAGTGGAGTTAGATCCAGTTGATCTACACTCTCTTGCAAAGTGTCCAAGCCTTTGGCATTTGTGACACCTCAACTTGCTCTTGTCAATACCAACTTTGGTTTTGCCAGAGAGTCCTGGGAATTTTCTTCCAGTTCTTTTATAGAACTTCTGAGATCTGATATTTATCAGGGCCATTTGGCTCAAATATCCATCTCTCTAAGTCGTCATCAGCAATCCCCTTGAGATCATCCATAATGAAGCATAAATTGTCATTATTACACCCAGTAAACTGACCATCAACACTCAAAAATGCAGAATCAGAAGTGCTTGAAGAAAAGTTAATATGCTCATCATACTGGCATTCAGATGAAGCATATTCTGACTCATGACCCACCAAGGCAGTGTTGCCTGGTACAAAGTCTTCAGTGAGCTTTCCAGATGAAGACAGCTTTTCTTCTATTCTATCTCTCTCTCAAACGTGAGCAGTTTCCCATGGAGTTGGGTGAGAGATAGTTTGTCCAAACTTGCACTGGAGCGTAGGACAATAGTATAGTGTCCCATCTCTCAGGCAGTGATCTGAGAAATCTGTTATTCATCTGGATATTTGTGTACTCAAGTTTGACCATTTTTAATTCAGAGATCAAACAAGAGAACCGCTCATATTGTTGAGTCAGTGTCTCACCTTTCTATGAGAAAATGTCTCATATTGTTGGGCGAGGATTTCTCTATTATTTGCCAAGACCTCATCTGTTCCTCCAAATTGTTCTTTCAAGGCATTCCAGAGGTCATGGGCAGTTTCATGATGCATTAGCCCAGAATAGATTTTATTTGGCAGTGCCATGGCCAGAATTCTATGGGCTTTTGCATCAATTTCAAGCAACTTCTTATCCTCATCTGAGTATTGCTCCCTCCTCTTCGGAACCATTTGATTGGTTTCCGGGTTATTCACCATAGGCTTGTGTGGACCATGTAGCACTGATGTCCAACAACCTGCGCTGTTAACAGACAGGTGATGGAGCATTCGTCGTTGCCATATGTTATACTCATTCCTAACCAGCATTGGTGGCTTGGTTGAGGAACCAGTATTGTGAGGATCATTTGAGGGAGTAGTCATTTTTAGTTCAGAAACAATTTAATTCAAGCTTTTAAAAGTTTTACACAGAGACGACAACAACTCAATGAAAACCAAGAAAAGATCTCAGGATGAATGACCAGAAATACAGAAAATTCAATCTCTATAACCGTTTCTTGCAAAAACAAAAGCTAATTCAATCAAACTTAGATCTTGAATAGCAGTTTCAATGATCAATTATTAGATCGATCAATGATTAACCTGCTCTGATACCATTTGACAGGATCAGCGATCACAAGTTTGATGTATTAGAGTTCAAAGCAGCGGAATACGAACAGGAATTAGACAAATTGTAGCAAGTAATCGATACTTGTATGCATTAAGAGCACATACGGTTATAGTGAGAGAATATATATTTCTGATTCAAGGAATGTTTATAGATATAGAATATTTCTAATCAAATCATTCATATCATTCCCGTCATTCACTCATTTATTACAATAGGTTGACACTCCTTATATAGAGTGCAACCGCTGCTGTTATCACGGGAAAGTGACAACTGGCAGATCTAATACAAAAATAACTAACTCTTAACAAACTACTAAAATGTTCACAACTACTGAGAACATATCAGAGTGTTAAGTACAGAATATAAAACTACTGAAACTACAACGACTGAAGAACAAGCTCTTCAGTCGTTTTACAAAACTACTGAAACATAAAACTACTGAAACTAGAAATATAAAACTACTGATATCACAACTACTGAAGAAGTACTCTTCAGCAGTTGTGACAAACTACTGAGGCTTCAGTACTTGATCTTCAGACTTTGACCTTCAGATGTTTCATCAGCTGATGACTTCAGTAGATATAATCAGCTGATGTCTTCAGTCTTTGTCTTCAGACTTTGTACATCAGTTGTTGATCTTCAGCACTTGTAAACTCTTCAGCTGTTGTACTTCAGTACTTTGGTCTTTCAGCTTCAGCACTTGTGTTCTTCAGCTGTTGTACTTCAGCACTTTAGTTCTTCAGCTGTTGAAGTCTTCAGCATTTGATCTTCAGCTGTTGAAGTCTTCAGCACTTGTCAAACTGCTGATGAGGCTTTCAGCAGTTGTTGTGATACCATGTGGGACTTAGAGGTTTTCTGATCTTGGCTCATTGGTTCTTTTGGTCCAACATAGAACATATATCGTTACAACCAAACCATGACTTGATTACAAGTATATATGATTGGCTAAGTGTATTTGGTTCCCGTGATGAACAAGCATACGTCATCAGGAGCCGGCAATACATTTTAGCACCAAATAGACTTGTCAGGCCCAAAGATCTAAGACGTCGCCAAGCTAGCAATAGTTAATGATTGCAAACAAAATATGTATCTCATATAATCACTTATAACACACAAATAACCATGAATAAATATAACGATGAATTGCAAGTGCTTTATAAGTTCAAACGTTTACAAGTGTATATTGTATATGTATCATGTTTCACCCCAAAATAGTGTGAAATATATAAAAAGAGGCAAGGAAACTCACATGACGTATATGTGTATAAGATGATAATAAGAATTAAATGATTTTCCAATGAATTTTTTTACAAGGTACCTAAACGATATATTACAAGATTTAAGATTAATAATAGGATCAACGATTTAACGTGAACTAGAGGTTCAATAAGAATTTGGGGTTTTTTATAAACAAAATCAATTATTGAAAACATAAATATATATTTTATTACAAAAAGAAACTTAATTAATCCTTCTATAATGGTTTGTGAAATTTAAAAAAATAATTAAATCCTCAATTGATTTATAAAATGTAAATAAAATCATAATTAATCTATAATTAAAGATAATGTAATGACCAATAACAAATTAGTGATTTGAACTATTTTAAGTTTATTATTATAAAAATAAACTAATAACATTTGTTATAATATATATATAATATAAATTGTTAAGCTGTTTAAAGATAATATTACACAAAATAATTAGATAAGTTCAAAATAAGTTTTATAAAACCAATTTTTATAATTTTTTAAAAATATATATAAATTTTTTAAAGGCTAGAAAGCCCTAAAAAATAAGTGAGGTTGCCTAGGTTCGAACCCGGGACCTCCGGATGGGCATGTGTGTGACTTACCAGTGAACTAAAGGTCGTGGCCGTGGTCTATCATCGTCCTTAGTTCTTAAAAACTAATCACCAAGAAACCCCCAAATCCAATTAAACCCTAGAACGTTTTGATCCCAATTGAAGGTCAATTTGAGTGTTTCATCCGGATTAAACTTAGGGATTTTAATCCCTAAGTGTAATCGAGTGTGTGGGCATATTATACTTACTTGATTACAAACAAATTGAAGTGATTGCGCTTGGTTTAGCCCTGGTCTGCTTCGCGAAGAGCAAATGGTTGGGATCAATGATTAAGTGGAGTTTTCAAGGAATTATGGTTACAGAGAGTTGAAAGGGATCAAAAGAAACACTTGCCCTCAGTTATATAGTTCCAATTCGATGTGGTTCTTACGATTTGGTTTCGATTGGGATACGAATGTAAACTGATCAATTTGGTCTTTAATTCACATTTAAACTTGAAATTAAGATCATTTACGAGTGTGAATTGATTAGCCAACGGTATGAACCTGATTAATTGAGTTATTATTGATTCTTTATAGTCCAGTGGTTTGAGATTATTGGCTTTCGGTTACCGAACTCACAAGCCCCCATAGCCGACTTAACACTCAAATTAATGTGCATTTTGAGTTCGAAACGGTTAGAAGAAGGATTTGCGAACGGTTTTTGGATCAAGAAACGGTTGATTTTGGTGGTTTTGGGCGTCGCCGGAGATCCAACCGACAATTCGCCGGAAATACGGGTTAAAGGGGGAGGATTGGGTTTGTTGTTTAAAGATTAACATAAATGGTCCCTGTAGATTTCACTCTTTATTATTTTATGCCCAAAACTTCCATTTTAAGTTTCAAAAATGAAAAACTAACCCCTTAACTTAATTATCCTTAAATTTTAATTATTTTACAACTTATTAGGTATTTGACTCTTATAAGTTATTATTATTATTATTCATTGTTATTATTATTGTTTTTATTATTATAATTTATTGATATTATATTATATTATTATTATTATTATTATTATTATTATCTATTATTATGTTCAAATTATTAACATCCAAATAAAGAATTAAAGATAACTAGGAAATATGCATAAGTACCCATAAGTTTTATAAAAAGAAAAAATAGCCCTCACAAGAACTTAACAAAGTTAACTTTTAATTAACCAACCAAAATACAAGATGTTATAGTCTCCACAAATTAAAAGAATTTCGTCCCGAAATTAAAAATGAAACTATAAGAACAAAAACGGGTACTTCTTCTTCATGTGCTCGTCACGTCCCCAAGTAAATTCAACGCCACACTTATTCTTCCAATGAACCTTGACAATTAGGGTTGTTGTGGTTCTAGTCTTCTTCATAATACGGTCCATAATCTCAACAGGTTTCTCAACAAAATGCAATGACTCGTCGATCTGAATGTCTTCCAGCGGAACATGCAGACTTTCATCGGCCAAGCACTTTCTCAAGTTTGAAACGTGGAAAACAGGATGAACTCCACTAAGGTCGGAATGTAACTCCAATTGGTATGCCACCTTTCCAACCCTTTTTAGGATTTTAAAAGGTCCTACAAATCTCGGAGCCAATTTACCCTTTTTTCCAAAGCGAACAACACCCTTCCATAGTGAAACCTTAAGAAGAACCATCTCCCCAACTTGGAATTCCAACGGCTTACATCGCTTATCAGCATAGCTCTTTTGTCGACTTCTTGCCACTTCAAGGTTCTTGCAGATTATAGAGACATTATCGGTCATTTCTTGTATAAGTTCAGGACCAGTGATGAAGTTTTCACCAATGTCGGTCCAGCAGATCGTCGCGAACGACATTTACGACCATAAAGTGCTTCGAATGGTGCCATCTTGATACTCGAGTGATAACTATTGTTATACAAAAATTTCGTGAGCGGCAGATGCGTATCCCAATCACCACCGAAATCAAGGACACACAGGCGTAGCAAATCCTCCAAGGTTTGGATCGTTCGCTCGGTTTGACCATCAGTTTGAGGATGGTAAGCCGTGCTTAGATCCATTGAGTACCCAAAAGTTCTTGCATAGACGACCAAAAGTGCGAAGTGAAACGAGCGCCTCAGTCGGATATGATATGCAAAGGTACCCACGGCGACTTACAATTTCATCAACGTATTACGAGCCAACGTTGATGTCTTGTAAGTGTCACGTATGGGTAAAATGTGCCGATTTGGTCAATCGGTCAACGATTACCCATATGCTATCATGTCCATGGGAGGTTCGGGGTAGTTTGGTTATGAAGTCCATGGATATATGTTCCCATTTACACATAGGAATCTAGGGTTGTTCAAGTAATCCAGTCGGACGTTGATGTTCGGCTTTGACCTTCGTACACGTGAGGCACTTAGCTACATAAGTTGATATATAATTCTTCATTCCAGGACACCAATATTGCCCACGTAGATCCATGTACATCTTATTAGAACCAGGATGGATAGAATATCAAGTTTGATGAGCCTCATTCATGATAAAGGTACGAAGATTATCGCGATTTGGAACCCAAATTCGATTTGCAAAGTACATCAATCCATTGGGTTTCGTTTCCAATTGGGTTAAAATATTATGCTTTAGTTCATCCTTCATCCTTCCTTCTTGTTGCACCATTTGTTGAGCCTCCAAGATACTAGACTCAATGTCACTATCTATTCTCAAGTTTTGTAGCAGTACAGTATTCTCGTTGACATCCAGTTGGATCTCAATATCGAACTCTCCCAAAGTGTCAAACCATTTTCGTCGATCGCGAATTTCTTGGAACGAGATCATCTTGTTATGAACCTTTCGGCTTAGTGCATCGGCCACAACATTGGCTTTACCAGGATGATAACGAATGTCACAATCGTAATCACTAATCAACTCCACCCAACGACGTTGTCTCATATTGAGATCTTTTTTATTAAAAACGTGTTGAAGACTTTTGTGATCGGTGTAGACTATGATTTGTGTACCATAAAGGTAATGTCTCCAAATCTTCAAGGCAAAAACATGGCACCAAGCTCGAGATCATGTGTTGTGTAATTCACCTCGTGAACCTTCAATTGTCTCGATGCATATGCTATGACCTTCCTCGTTGCATGAGAACATACCAAGGCCTTGTTTAGATGCATCACAATACACGGTGAAATCGTCATTCCCATCTGGTAAGGTCAAGATAAGAGCATTGCATAACTTGTGCTTTAATGCTTCAAAAGCTTCTTCTTGTTCGGACCCCCACTTGAATGGTTTATTCTTTGTGTCAAAGAAGTGAGCGGCTTCGCGATACTCGAAAAGTTGGCAATGAATCACCAATAATAACCAGCAAGACCTAGGAAAGAACAAATTTTAGTAGGAGTTGTAGGAACACACCAATTCTTCACAGCTTCCACCTTTGCAGGATCAACGTGAACTCCTTGGCTATTCACCACATGTCCTAGAAATTGAACTTCCTCGAGCCAGAATTCACACTTTGAGTACTTCGCGTACAATTGCTCTTTCTTTAACAATTCAAGAACTAGTCTCAAATGCAGTTCATGATCAGTGTTGGACTTGGAGTAGATAAGTATGTAATCAATGAAGACAATCAAAAACTTGTCTAGATAAGGCTTGCATACTCGGTTCATGAGATCCATGAAGACAGCAGGTGCATTGGTTAAACCAAAAGGCATAACCATGAACTCATAGTGCCCATAATGATTACGGAATGCGGTCTTTGGGATATCATCATCGTGGACACATAATGATGAAGTTTGGACCTTCATTACTAATCCAGAAAGATGGCATGTCAATAGAGATCAAGGCAGTCCAGATGTGTACACAGCAGGACATGTTTAACCTATCTCTACATGATCTTTTCAAGATGAGAAGATAGTTTGAACGTCTAAGTGATCTTGACCATCTAATGAAGAAGGGTATGGTCATCATCATGATAAGGACTATTGTTAAGTCACTAGATCAATAGACATCCGAGCGTGCTCTTGACAGAAGGACAAAAAACAAAAACCAAAAGTCTAATCTATAACACGAACTATCAAAAATTGGTTTCATTGATAAAACCTAACGATTACAAGCTCGTTACAACATAAGAATCAAGACTCTTGGCAAGGGGAGCTCGAGCATGATCTCCCCTCTCATCCGGCAGCACCTAGGCCTCGGGCATACTCCTTTCAAAATCCTGATCTCTCTACATATTGAAACTAGTATATATAGGCCTCAGCCCATATTAGATGCGATTGGGCCCATTCGTGCGATTGGACCATGCGTATGGTTCAATCGTACGACTGGACCATGCGTATGGTTCAATCATACGACTAGACCATTCTTATGGTTCAGTCTTACGAATGCCCCACTCACATCTCTCAGTCGCACGACCGGTCCATTAGCATGGCTCAGTCGTACAACTGAGTCTCATTCGCATATGCTCCTGCGAATGACCCAGTTTCATGTGTTTCAACATATCAGGTGTGATACATTAAGCCTAGACTATTCGTCAAGCGATAGACACACTATATATGACAATATATGCTCCAACAAATTCCCCCTTGGATGCTGCTTGCGAATAGTAGATAACACCTCTTACAATCTTCAGTCAATCTTTGCTCTAGTTCCAATAGAATCAAATGAAAAACCATATTAGCTAACGTTGCTGATCCGTCAGGTTGCTACAGTATCCCTGAAAATGAATTTAGGCAGAATAGCTTTCGTTTACTTTGCAGAACACCATCATAACAGCAAGATTCCCCATATGACTGATTTTTCCAGATAATGACATTAATAGTTTTCTATTGCTTCAATCTTCACACAGTCTAACCTGATTAACATTAATAACTGTAGAAATTCCCCCTCATATTCAGCATATCCCAATATATAAACATTGTGCTCTCCTGGCGTCTTCATACGGTGTATTGGGCAAAAGGTTGAAGGTTCCAATCCACAGCTGACAATATCAAACAAATCAGCATGCATGTAGATTCATCATCAGATCCTACTCACATCATCACTTTCTGATTGCGTTATCAATTTCTCTATACATGGATTCCCCCTAAGAATTAGAATCCTCTCTGTGCAGATAAATATAACTTGATTGACCCATAAGTAGTCAGATGCTCCTGACTACCCCAAAAATCAACACCAACTGTTGACATCTTCTCTCCTCTCTTTTGTGTTCTAACTAGAATCACCTATTCTGGGAGTCCAACAAATAATGGGGTATCCATCGAACTTATTTGACAAAAGAACCTTAGGGTGAATGTGCTTTGCTCCTCCTCGAATCTGTGCAAAAGGTAGTTCCAGATTTTTTTGGTCTGGAACACCTTTCATTCGTATGACATGGAGGAAAAATATCACATTCGTGTGAATGAATGATACAAATGATATATTCGTGTGACTGGACATAAGACTGGTCTAGTAGCATGACTGGACATAAGACTGGTCCAGTCTCATGACTGGACATAAGACTGGTCTAGTCTCATGACTGGACATAAGACTGGTCCAGTCTCATGGTCCAGTCGTACGAATGGACATAAGAATGGTCCAGTCGCATGACTGGACATAAGACTGGTCCAGTCGCATGACTGGACATAAGACTGGTCCAGTCTCACAACTGGACAAAAGACTGGTCCAGTCTCATGGTCCAGTCGCATGAACCATTCTGCATGCAGATTTTTGGATCTGCAGCCGCCAAAACTGCCAAAAACCCTAATCTTACGACTTTTACATTAATCGAACCAAAATAGACATCATAAGATTCGCAGAGGTGATTGGAACATGGTTTCAAGTTCGATTTTAACATAGAAATACCACACGTAACCAGATCTGAGCAAAACACAAAGAACACAAAGTGGGTTTAGTCAAAGAACCTGAAATCGATGTAGAAATCAAGAGCTCGGGTTGCTAGAATGATTGTTAGATCATTCCAGCATAAACCGGCTCTGATACCAATTGTTAAGTCGCTGATCAGTAGACATCCGAGTGTGTTCTTGACGGAAGGACAAACAACAAAAACCAAAAGTCTAATCTATAACATGAACTATCAAAAATTGATTTCATTGATAAAACCTAACGATTACAAGCTCGTTACAACATATGAATCAAGACTCTTGGGAAGGGGAGATCGAACATGATCTCCCCTCTCATTCGGCAGCACCTAGGCCCCAGGCACACTCCTTTCAAAATCCTTATCTCTCTACACATTGAAACTGGTATATATAGGCCTCAGCCCATATTAGATGCGACTGGGCCCATTCGTGCGATTGGACCATGCGTATGGTTCAATCGTACGACTGGACCATGCGTATGGTTCAATCATACGACTAGACCATGCGTATGGTTCAATCGTACGACTGGACCATTCTTATGGTTTAGTCTTACGAATGCCCCAATCGCATCTCTTAGTCGCACGACTGGTCCATTAGCATGGCTCAGTCGTACGACTGAGTCTCATTCGCATATGCTCCTGCGAATGACCCAGTTTCATGTGTTTCAACATATCAGGTGTAATACATTAAGCCTAGACTATTCGTCACGCGACGGACACACTATATATGAAAATATATGCTCCAACAACTATCAATATCTAAGGTCTTCAAATGTTTTAGTAGCATCCTCCTAGGGGGAGTTTGTAATTTTAATGTAAGGCTGATGCACCTAAAACATTATAAGTCTCTCCTACATGTATGAACTTAAATGAAAAGTAGAAATGCTTTGGAAGTTTTACACCCTGTATTAGAATTACTTTAAGTGTAAAATCTTTCAAATCCAAGACCAACATCTTCCAAAGCCAAAAGTGAAGTCTTCTAAAGCTTCTAAGACAAAGTCTTTTGAAGCCAAAAAGTAAAAACTAATTTCTTCCAAAGACTTTTAACACATGCTTTATCTGACGTATTGTTCCATAAAGTTAGGCCACATTCCGCTGCAACTCTGAAGAGTCATCAACTTAAACAAGTTAGTGAAAAGATCCATGCTTTTGGTAACTATACATTAAGGTCTTGAGTCTGTTGCTTTCTACTTTATGTACCTTTATCCATTTTGTAATATATTAGGATGTGAGCTACGACATGTCATAGTCACTAGTCAAAAGGCAATCTGCCTTTTGACTCTACATTTGATTTTGTTGTTGTCTAGGTCAAATGTTTCCAACTGGCTTTCTAAGCATGGCCAGATGTATGATGTAGTATAAAGTATCTCAGGTCTTTGTATCTTTTTTATGCTTGTAACACTTGTAAAAGAACTTGAGAAGTGCAGAATCGGTTTTTATACTCCACACAAGTATTTTCTCTCAAACTCACTAAGTAACACTCAGGATTGTGATGAAGCAGAATCCTTCTAAGAGTTGATGATAATATACTAAGTAAATCAAAGCAAACACAAGAGAATAGTTTTTCAAAATACTTGTATATATTCTTTCTCAACTCAAAGTATTACAAAACTCTTACAAGCATATTACATGAGTCACAATGAGAAACTATATATACTACTAACTACAACCGGATATACTTTGGTACTAGCTGGAAACCTTATACTAAAGCAAATACTACAAAGCTAAAGTTAAGGTATCTTAGATAAAGTATTATCTAAGATACGATAGTCATGACATGTCCATGACTTACCTTTTGTCACCAACTAAAGTTGGCAACTGTACTAACTGATAAAGGTGAATAGTGGAATAAAGTATGGTCAACTACATTGGTTTTACATAAAACGCCATGCAGTATACTAGAGGTCTGCAGCAGAGTGTCAAAGAGACCATACTTATGTCCACTAGTTCATAGCAGCTACTTCCGAGGTTAACTGGCTTCAGAAGAACTTGTTCTTCCGAAGCCACTTGTACTTCGGAAGTGGATACTTCTTTCAAGGCTTTCTTGGGACTTCATACTTCGAAAGTTGTAGTCTTCATTTCTTCTAAGTGTTGAAGCTTCGAAGAGTAGAGACTTTGTCTTCGGAAGTTGGAGTTTTCCTTTGGAAGTTAATCTTGCACTTGACTTCGGAAGACCTCCATTTGTCTTCGAAAGTTCCACTTTTAGCTTCAGAAGCCCTTTATTAGTTGTACCAAAAGTAGTCTAAGTGTTTGGTTTTGGTCGCACCAACCTTTCTAGATCTAAGTATTTGGTTTTGGTTGCACCAGCCTTTTGGTTGCATTAGCCTAACTCCCCCTAGGCTAATGCTACCAAACCGCACTTCTTCCTGCTTCTCAAAACCTTCAACACAAGGGACCGAAGATGTTTATCAGTTTCCTTGTTCTTCCCTGAAGTTGTGCTGAGAAGTTTTTACAAGTCATTAGTGGACAGGAGATCTAGCTATTACTCTGATTGACATGTACCCTTTGTTGCACCCCTTGAAGAGAGTTAGTTGACGGGAGTTATAGTCATACTCCCATCTAACTATGGATTCAAGGTTGGAACCTTCAACCATTTGAAGAAAGGATTTGCCTTTGGTTGCTGATCCTTTCATTTCATCCTCCTCTCTTAGTTTCATCTCCTCTTCAATCTCAGACCTTGTAGTCAGCTTGGCTAGATGAAGACTGCTGAGATGATTCTTGATATGAATAGCTATCTCGGAGTTGGAATGGTTGGAGAATGGCTTCTCTGCTAACTCAACAATGTCAAATTGGATTAAGTGTAGCAGAGAGGAGACATTGAGCCTGTTTGTCTCACTATTCTCTCTCTCAACGACAAAGTTGTGAGAAGAGTCTTTGAACCTCCACTGGATAATCTTCATTGGTACAAGGGGCTGACTAGGAACCTTGTCACCTTTCTTTGTATCCAGCAGAGTCACCAACTTTCTTCTTAGCTTCTTCTCTTCATCGTTTAGAGAATCAGAGTTGAGACCAAAGAGTTTTGCAGCTTGGTCAAATGTTCCTCTAGGTAGATCAAGGAATTGATCTCTTGTGAGGGAACATTTGGAGCCATCAACAAAAATCAATTTGATAGACTCCTCCTCACAAGAGATGTCACTCAAAGTTATACACTTGGTGAGCTTCATCTTGATCTCCTTACTCCTTTCAGGAGAGATATTTGGATAAATAAGAGGATGACTTGGGTGGTTGTTTGGTGGGAGAGGTTTGGGGTCTGGTAAGGTTTTAGGTTTGAGGATGGGTAGTTGTGGTGGTTGTTTGGATTGAGTGGGTGAGAAACTAGGTAAGGTTGATGATGTCGGTTTAAGGGTGAAAGGCTCAGAGGTTGCTTCAATATTAACAGGGAAAGGGAAAGAGATAGTTTGTGTTGAGGCCGTGGTTGAGGAGTGGATAAGAAAGTCATCCCTTGTACTCTTTGATACATCTCTTTCCTTCTTCCTGAGCATATGCTAGCCTTGATTTCACTGACAATATGTTGTAGGGTCTTCACAGACATGGGACCCACTTGCCGACAAGAGAAGGCATGAGCCCGGAGATAGTCCTTCATCCAGGCTTTATCACCTATCTTCTTGGTAGCAACAAGTCCTACTTCTTCTTCTATCTTATTCTTCTCCTTCAATTATTCTCTTGCCACTTTCTTTCTCTCTTTCTCCAATTGATCTTGCCCTTTATTAAAGAGCCATAAGATCATATCATTATCATGGGAAGACAGTTCTTCTAGAGAGAACCCCTGGAGGTTAGGAAAGTTGTCTTTTCCCTCCTAAGCTACAGATCAGCTTCCTTTTTCTTCTTTCTCTTTCCTCCTCTAAGGCCAACCTTGCTACTTCTACCATTTGTTCAACTAATAGCAGGGTTACCTTTTCTAGCTTAGTTAACTCCTCTAGTAGTAGTATGAGCACATCTTCACTAATAGCTCCAAGCTTGATAATTCTATCAATGATCTCCACCCTCTTTCTATTGTTGATAGCCTCCTGGTTAGTTGTAGTTGCTTTGCTACTTGCAGCTAGCAACTTTCCAGTTGGGAGTCTACCTTTCTTCTTGAGTTTTTCTAACCTTGCTTCCTCCTAAAGCTCTTCATTGATCATCTTCTTCTTTCCTTTGACATCTTTGGATGTATTAGACCTTGCGGTTTCTTGGATGGAAGTTTCAGCCTGAGAGATGGTAGTTGGAGCTTGTTGTAGTGGTGTTATTTGAGCTAGGGGTCAATTGAGAAACTCCTCACTATTCACCTCAGATGCCAGCTCTAGAATTGCATTTGTGGTGATTAGATCCTCAGACAAGGAAAATAGTTCTTCCACAACTTCCATCTCAGCTTCAGAAGATTAAAGTTGTTCTTCCGAGGCTTTGACTTCGGCTTCAGAAGCCTGAGGGAACGTACTATTTGTCCCAATTGTTTTAGTTGCTATGCCATCAGTCCTCATTTCCCTTTCGAAATTAATCTTAGGTTCCATGGGGGCCTTAGGTTGGCCAACTTCTTCCACCGTGTAGAAGGTGCATTTATCCTTTGAAGTTCTTCAGCTCCAAACTACATCATGACTGCATCAGGGCTAGGCTGATCTAAAGAATATCCCATCAGAAACTTGGAGAAGATCCTATTGAGATCTCTGAGCATCCTTGGGTCCATTTGAAGGATATTTGAGGAGACTCAAGAAAAATTGTTGCTTTGGAAGCTGGGTATCTTAAAGTTAGAGAAGTTAAAGCTCAGCTCTATGTTCCATATATGTTTGTCCCTGAACACTCTCCCCCTTTTTGGAAGCATCATCTTGATAGTTAGATAAGCTAGAGGAAGAGGTGAATGAAACCAAAATAGATACATGCCTAACAAATCTCTCAATTTGTTTCTCAGCTAGTTGAGCCTTGAGATTTTCAATCTCAAGTTACTAAGTGGCGGACCTATCCTCTAAAGTCTTAAATTTGGATTCAAGATTTGAGACTTTAGAAAGTAGTTCTTGAATGGTGAGTTACAGACTTCCCTCGTCTTCTTTTGAAGAATCATGGTGAGATGCAGTAATATACCTTGTATATTCATCCTCACCACCAGATGTGGTTTCTTGGCACCCTGGTTTCCCTTGCCAAATGATGTCTCTTTCAGATGCATCAAAAGGCACGGTTGCTGTAGATTCAGACTCAGAAATGTTACCACTACCCTGAGGATCTAATGATGCTCCTTCAGTAGTGGCAGTTGAATCTACATAAATCCCCTCCATATCAATGGGACTCACCTCAGTTGGTTTTTGTTAATGTGGGATAAAGATAAGAGGTCCCTCTAGGCTCTATTGATCCTTAAGAGGGTATTGGGTGTTAGGATATGGTATTTGAACGAATCATCAACTGATTAACGTGCTAAACCAAACCAAATAGTGCGGAATCATATTTGATTGGCGATCCAATCAGTGAGAACGCATGTAGACACAATTAGGTATTGAATCTAATGTCAAGAATCGATTAAGAATCTATCTACAGCGTTCTATGAACTTGGAGTACGAACTTAGAGGCTTCTTGACGGCTAGGGTACCTCTGGAGTCAAAGTGGATTGAATGCTTCTCTATTGTTCTCAATTGTTACGTTTTTCCACGAATTAAGTGGTATTTATAGGTTAGGGTTGCTCATTCGGGTGACTGAACCATGAGCTTGGTTCATTCGTGCGATTGAGCCATGCGGTTGATCCATTCGCACGACAGAATGTTCAGTCGTGCGATTGAGTCAGTCGCATGAAGCTGTTCAGGTGTATGGACTATTTAGGCGCATGGACACTCAGTCGCATGGCCATTCGGACGCATGACCACTGTTTGGGAGCATGGTCCAGTCGGACGCATGTGAACTTCACTTAACCAAAGTTTGATGGTATTCTTATTATAACATTATGTACATCAATTCAAACAATCACAAACCTATATAATCTAGTCAATAAGCATTACTCAACTCATTAATGAAATATTAAACATTGTAAATCACACCACATTATCATTTCATTAAGTACCCAATATTACATAAGTGCAAGACATTCAAGACATATTACATTGAGATCAGATCTAGGTACATAAGTCTATCAACAAACTCCCCCTTGGACCTAGATCTATCTATTGTCTTACATCTTTCATAATTTCCTCAAATTTCTTATACTTAACTTCTTTGGTGACTCATGTATTTATCTCAAAAGCAAACTAGAGTCGTATAAAATTCTAGAATTGTAAAGCTTGTACTATATCTCGTGAGTCATAGAACAGTGGACACTTGTATAATTTATCACATCATTAGCTGACAAGTTGGTAAGCCACATTGGGTCAAACACCCTTATGGTTTCCATTTTACCATTCTGTTCAAGACTATCATGGCCTCTCCCGTTCTTCAATCGTAGTACCACCATTTGAAATGTGGAGTGAAGTCCTGAGGCATCTCACGTAGGGGATCTTTGACATTGTACGTGGTGGACTCCACTTAACACGACTTTTGGTTTGCCAGTTATGGCGTCAACCTCAGATATTCTGATGTACCTCGTTTGTTGTTGAGGTTTGAAGTTGACCCATCTGGTGTAGTACTCCCTCTTTAGAGCTACTTCAAACCAGCCTGACATCTTACGAGGGTCAGCATATAGCAATTTTAACTTTGCTAACTAGTTAAGCTCAAACCTGGAAGAGTCTTCAGGTCATGTGGAAACCTAAAATACTCAATTCCCTTCTCATGTTTAACAGCGTAAACGTTGAGGTCTTCAAAATGTGCCCTTGCTATGATCATGCCTGCTACCTTTTGATGTTTCTTGACTTTATACAATTTGGTGTAGACAGTTGACATTGACGCGCTACGTTGGGCTCTTATCTCCTCAAAACATGCTGCCCATTCTGCCTTTTTGATGTTCACTTCAGCATCTGTGGCTTGGGCCTTATCTTTATCTTTTCTGGACGCTTGTTCCATCCTGTCCAGAGTCTCAAAAGTATCACTAACAAGGGTGTCTCCCAGATTAGGAAAGGCAGTTCCCTCCTTGTCAGTATACTATGGATATTTGATTGAGCAGTGACATCTTCTATCTCAATCTCATCGACATCCTGAAGCTCATCACACTCTCTACATTCACAGTAGGGGCATCTTTCACAATCTCTTCAGCATTCAGCTTGAACATTTTGGCTAGTTGCTCATCAGTGAGATTGTGAATGATTTCTCCTTCTTCAGAGTATACGTCACATATCTCCTTACAATACCTTGTAAATCAAGAATCAACGTCAGTTGAGTCTTGATCTGTTGGAGTGGAGCAATTTCATATTCATCTCGTTGAAAATCTGGATCTGCTTGATTTAAACATTCAACACAGCAATCAATAATTAATAATCAAGACATAACCATTTACATTACATATAAACATTCATTACATAAAATTTTATACATGATCCAAATACAAAAGAGTTTAAATAACAATAAAACATCTAAATATTACTCTGTCTTGGAGCCTGTGTTCTTCTGCTGTCGAGACTGATGTCAAGGCGCCTGGATCTTGAGTCTTTTTGGTCCGCCTCTCACTAGCTTCCTGTGCACCCGAAGTAGATGACTCTCCTCCTCGTTCAATGTCTCCTACATCCTCATCATCACCTTCATCATCACCATCATCACTCTCATCATCATCACTATCATCACTATCATCACCGTCTCCCTCTCTGATCTTCAGAGGCTCATCCTTTGTGCCCTTAAGTTTGAGCAGGATGGTCCTCTTAACATCCTCCAACTCCTCAATCTTCCTAGTAGATAACATATTTTGCTCCTTGAGTTAGGAAATCTCTTGGCTCTAAGCAGCCATTTGCTGAGCCTGTTCTTCAATCTGGTGTGCCTGTTGAGAGATCTGTTGTAATTGGGTAGCTGTAAGCTCCACTAACTGTCTAAGTTGAGCAGTCTTCTCATCATCGGCTACCTTTTTTTCCTCGATCCAGTTGAGGAGGATGCTCCCCTAGGGCACGACTCGGCTAGTCGGGAGCATACGTGGGATCGGTATCATCCTCTCCCGACCTGCCGAGCCGTTCACCAACATCCCTGAGCCCCCGTTCTGTGGCAATTACTTTGTTGCCTACAGTACGGGTCAGTGGCTCCTCATCCGACTACTCCTCCTCCTCCTCACCAGGTATGAATTCCCGGTGGAATCCAGCAGTCTCTGCTACATCTCCAGTGGGGCAGATGCTGGAGATACACTAGCAGTAGTGGGGCCCCTTGGTTGAGTGGGCCTTTCATCCCCAGCATCCCCGCTATCATCATCATCAGAGTCGTGCTCTGGGAGTTGTAGCTGCTCATCATCTAAGTCGTTGTCTACGTTACGCCACTTACGCCTGCCTGGCGCCACGTAGTTCTCCTTGCCACATGGCTGATAAGCCTCTTTACATGGGGCTTTACCTGCTTACCCCGTAAACTCTCATACGACCGAGAGTCGTATCATCCATTATCTCCAAAGCCACTGCATCGTGGCACTCTTTAGGAAGCGAAGGCAGCTTCTCATCAAAAATCAGCTGCAAGAACCAGGGGTACATACAAAAACCCTCTTTTCCCTTGGCCTCTAGATTCTCCACGAGGTAAGAGAAGATCATGCTAGAGAAGCTGAAGGGGTAGTTCAGCACCAGTGCCACATAGGCATTTTGTATCTGGTCTGATAGGTCGTCAAACCCACCCCTTCTAGAAGCTATGCACTTCAGAATAACATGTGCCAAGTACTTATACTGGGGGCACAGTGTTGCTCTTGTTGAGCACACCTGAGTTGATGTCCCCAGCGTACTTAATCCTCAGAAAGCAGCCTCTCACTATCAGCGGGTGTAGCTTGGTGGGGTATCCAGCATCATCTCCTAGCCAAGTATATGCTGAATATCTTCAGCTGTAATCTCTATGTCCATACCAAGGATGGAGCTCCTAATGCTGTATGGATCTCATGTTCTATCCACAGATGCATTCTCTTAGAAGGCCTGGTGTATAGACCTATAGGGAGTGCATGTGGTAGAGATGGCTTTGTGTATCCTCGATCGCTTGAGAAAAGCGATGATCTTTGCAAACTCGGCACCATTCCGAGTTTGTGGTCTAAATGAGCACAAATGTTATGCTTGGGATTGATAGACCATCTCTCAGCCATCATCTGTAACACAAGATACATAAACATTAGATACTCACATAACACATATCAGTTCTAAGTAACTTGATAGAATTCATTCTGATTCATTCATGCGAATGAATCATGCGACTGTGTTCAGTCGGTTGTCCTATCATGCGACTGGACTCATTCGGGTGAATGAATAGGCGACTGAGTTCAATCAGTTGACTGATCTTGCGATTAGTTCAGTCGGCCGACTGAGCTCATTCGTATGATTCATTCGGCCAATTGAGCTATTCAGCCAGCTCAATCGTGCGATTGGAGTTCATCCAGACAACCAGTCGCATGACCTACTGTTTGGTCGACTTAGGTTCAAATCTTGACTAATTCATGAAATTAAACGTTGTGTATAGGTTCTTTAGACTCACAATCACTTAACTAATAACCTAATAACATTATTTTTAACATTTTACATGGTTTCAGTAGGTCATTAATCCATTGAGTGGTTCGGTTCTTGTTTCAATCGTGAGTCACTAATTAGGGCACCATTTCTTCTGATTTTTGTGAGATTTCATCACATTATATCTGTATAAATGCACACACACTTCAGAAGATCAATAAGAATGTATAGTCAAGGTCTAAAGAAATTTGGCTAGCGTAACGGTAGGATGTGCGATATAAGGGCGATTGGACCGTGGCCCTATTTATACTGAATCTGAGCTCAATCGACCGACTGGACTCATTCGTTTGGTTCATTAGGGCGAATGGAACTCAGTCGGGCGATTGGCTCAATCGTGCACTTTCAGTCGGTCGACCGGAGCTCAGTCATTCTGATAAGCCATTCGGGTGAATGGTTCATACTCATGTCCATTCGGTTGTTTAATGCATGAGTATGGTCCATTCGTGCGAATGGGTCATACTCATAAATTTGACTTTATGACCATTTTACATATTACCCCCTTTTAACTTTTGAATAAATGTTATATGCACTTGATCATCTCAGACATGATCATTTTATTTTGAAAAACCTTTGATCACCTCAGACGTGATCTTTTTAAAACATTTTGTCACCTCAGACGTGACACAATTTTATTTGAAAGCACGTGTGGTCACCTCAGACGTGACCTTTTGGATGATAAGGTCCCTTATCAACTTCCATGACATAGTCCGATACTACACAAAACTGAAATTTACAGACTTTGTACAGAAATAAAAGAAATAATACTGAAAACTTAAAAACTTAAGACATGTTTTTGTGTTTTTGTGAAGGTTAACTCCTAAGATGTAATTCTAAGGAATAATTTTTTTGAGAGAGCAGCCTCAATCATTTAAACCATACATGGACCAATTCAAGTTGGAATCATACAGGATATTCAAATCATTCAGGACAAGTTATTTAAAAAAACTTTGATGCTCTATTCTGTTTTTCATCTGGAGTTAGTTAGCAAATCTAGGAAATCATGCTAGTACTCTTAGGTCCCTGCACTGATTTGAACTTTCAAGAATTGTAGCCATAATGATTGTTAGTATATTGGTCCTCTTAATCCATACACAGACTTTCAATACAGTTTGGTGACATTTTAATGGTTTGTTTATTTCAACAAGCATTTGTAGATCCCACACTTATATGGTAATCAACATTCCTCAGGAGATGTTTGAGCGGTCTTAGGGTAGTGTTCAAGAAGAGACTATTCTTAGAACTTTCAAAGAGAAGCCAATCCTCAGGTCAGTGCCATCGCATAGCAGAGAGGCGGCAAATAACAATGAGTTCTAGAATATATAGATTATGCTTATCCTTAGGTCAGTGCCACCGCACAACAGAGAGGCAAATAATCCATCTTCTTGTTTGAGCATGTTCATTCTTTTTGCACAGATCTCCCCAACAACATAAGTTATCAGTTTGATTGCATTGTTTTATGTGCTTTTGCTCATGCTTTGGTCTTACGCACACATTCGTGGCGCTTATTTTGCTCGTCGCCCCTATTGGAATCTTGTTGATTGTGCTAACCAGGGATAAGGTGTTACCCACAGCTAGTCAAACATTTTAGTTTAATCTTGAGATCACCAAAAGGTCTAGTCATCTATTGTGTTGAATCTACCAACATATCATCTGTGGTCTAGCAACCTCTAGGTCTACTTTCTTTGTGTTACCTTAGTGGTAGCTAGCTTATCTATCATATTTCTTTTTATATTGCTCAGACTACACAGATTATACATGAGCTTTGCATCTTTTTCAATTTTGAATTTTAAAGTCCCAAATGGTTTGTACCTGTGTACTATCATATTCCAAAGATTGAATCGGTATCACACATACAATCTTATTATTATCAGCTTGCCTCTCCTTTTCCCTCGTCTTTTTTTATATATATTTATATTGCCTAAACCTATTCTCCCCCTAAAATTATAAAACCACACGGAGTAGCGTTTTAGGATTTTAATAGGCAAGGAAATAAACCAAGTGTAATTAAACTAAGTAAACTAAAACAAAGACAAGAGAATAAAATAAACTAAATTAAAAATTTAAAAAATAAAAGAAACTAGACACGACTCATCGAACTATACATGGTCATCTTCAGGAATGACCTCACTTTCTTTTTAACTCCGTTGATCTCTAACAAATATAAAAAACGTGGTTTGTCAAATGCCTTTGTATAGAGGTCAGCGCATTGAAAATCTGTATTTATTTTTACCATATCGATTAAGTTCTTTTCAAAGTAATCACGTATAAAGTGATATTTAATACAGATGTGTTTGGTCTTAGGATGTTGGACTAGGTTCTTAGTAACTGCAATTGCAGCAGAGTTATCAACAAAGATTGGAGTAGAAGAGAAGTGCAAACCGTAATCCCGCATTTGCTATTGAATCCATATGATTTGAGAACAGCAGCTTGCAGCAGCAATGTATTCAGCTTCACAGGTTGACAATACAATCGAGGTCTGCTTCTTGCATTGCCAGGTTACTAATCTTCTTCCAAAGAACTGACACCCTGCTGCTGTAGATTTGTAGTTCATCTTGCAGCCGCCGTAATCTGAGTCGCTATACGCTGTAAGCTCAAAGTCATCATCATTAGGGTACCACAACCCAAGTGTGGGTGTACCCTTCAGATAACAAAAAATCCTTTTGACCCCAATTAGATGGTTCAACTTAGGCTTTGCCTGATTTATAAGCATAAACATGTAGCATACATGATATCAGGTCGTGAGGCAGTGAGGTACATGAGAGATCCGATCATCCCTTGATGCATAGTGGCATCAACAGATCACCATTCTCATCGGGTGCTACATCATGGTTTGTAACAAGTGGAGTGCCAGCCATAGAAGCATTCTCCATGTCAAACCGACTGAGAATATCCCCTACATACTTGGTTTGATGTAGGAAGATCCCATTTGGTGTCTGATCCACCTGTAACCAGAAAGAACTTCATATCCCCCATTGTACTCATCTCAACTCACCCTTCATTACTGCTTCAAACTCTTTGCATAATTCTTCGTTCTTTGAACACCAGCAGTAAATCTCCATCCTTTTCTTTAATAAACAATGTACAATCAATGACTACCCTATGAAAACCGTGTTTCACAAGATGAGTCGAGAGTTTCTCATACCAGGTCCTCGGAGCTTGATGAATCCCATATAGTGCCTTGTCGAGTTTGTAAAATCTGTCCCGATGATATGGATCCTCAAATCCCTCAGGTTGACTGAATACACTGTCTCTCAAATCTCACCATGAAGGAACGCACTCTTCATATCTAGTTGATAAACTTTGATTTTCATATACGATGCATAGGCAAGGAAGATACGGATTGCTTCCATCCATGCCACTGGTGCAAACACTTCATTGTAGTCGATACCTTCAACTTGTCGAAAACCCCAAACACAAGCTGAGCTTTGTTCTGATGATCACTCCCTGATCATCTTCTTGCATTTCAAGACCCATTTGGTACCGATGACTTTTGCACCTTTAGGTCTATCTACTAGAGTCCATACACCTAACTTCTTAACTGAAGAAGTTCTTCCTGCATGGCACTCACCCAAGCCTCATCAGTCAGTGCTTTACTTACATACTTTGGCTCAAACTGAGACACAAAGCAGCAGTAGGCACCATTGTGAAGGTATCCCTTTTCCATCACAGAGGCATAATCAGCTGAGTACAGCTGATTTCTAGTCTGAACCCCTGATCTCACATCTCCTATACATTATCCAATGGATGGTAGACATTTAGATGTGAGCCTGGAGTTGTTGGAACAACTACCTCAGAATCAAGATTGTGAACATTTGTTTCTGAATCTGAGGCAATAGGAGTCTGAGGTTCCGACATCTCAGACGCATCATTATGAGATGCTTGTGGACTTGAGGTAGGCGGAACCTGTGCATCCTGGTTGTTCTGATCAGTTCCACAATTTCTTCATCAGAGGAGGAGTCACTCATATCAAGTGCTCCCCATGAATTGGTAGATGATGGACTTTGTGAACTGGATGGTGTTGAGTCTTGAGACGATGTGTTCAAGACATCATACATCATCTTGTTTGCCAACTCGTCTTCTGAAGCAGAAAATGGAATATTGAAGGATTTGAAGAATCCATCATAGTCGAAGAAGTAAGCAGGTCCTTTTCCAGCAGGCGGTGTGATGTATCTCTGAACATCAACGTTACACCACTCTACTTGACCCGTTGAGTTGTTGTAAACTCTCTTGTTCGGTATGTTGTATCCTAGAAAAATCCCTTCATCAACCTTCTTACTAAATTTCCCTTCTTGAGTCTTCTTCAGTAGGGTGCATGGAGCACCAAACAGCTCGAGATACTCAAAGTTAGGTTTACGTCATTGTAGTAACTCGTAGCACGTTTTTCCATGGTGTTTGACTACCAGAACTCGATTGAGTGTATAACATGCATTTGCAACTGCCTCGTTCCAAAATTGAATAGGCTCCATCCACTGATTCTTGAACTCGGTTCCGTTGTCTGAGCGCACTTGTCGTACCTTCATCTTGTAGAGGGATTCCAGTGTAGTTACCAATTCCTTGAAGGATTCAAATGTTTCTGATTTGGATTTCAGAAACATTACCCAAGAGAATCTTGAGTAGTCATCTGTAACTACATAGCAATACAAGTCGCCTGCGATGCTTCTTGTACTGACTGGACCAAACAGATCCATGTCAAGGAGCTAAAAAAGAAGTTCTATAGAATGAACTTTCTTTTCCTTATGAGATTTCTTCGTCTGTTTGCCATTTTTGCACGCAACATAGAAATCCGGGAGATGGAAGTTTTTCACATTTACTCCCCTCACTAGATTATTCTGGATCAAATGATTCATCTTCCTCAGATTTATGTGTCCCATTCTCCTATGCCAGGAGATTGAGTCCTTCTCAGTAGCTTTGGACAAGAAACACTAAACTTCATGATCCGTTGTAGAGTCCTTTGAGAGATCCAAAACATAAAGATCATTATATCTTGAAGCTGACATTAGGATTTGGTCCTCCGGAATTACGTAGTCCTTCTTTAGAACGTAGCACTTCTTGTTGTCAAAGACTACCTTGAATCCTTTATCACAAATTTGAGAAACTAAAAGCAAGTTATTTTGTATTTGTTGGACGTAGTTTACCTTGTCAAACTTAACCTTCTCACTTCCCACTTATCCTTGGGCTGTAATGTACCCGCCTTTGTTTCCAGCAAATGAAACATGCCTTCCTTTGATTTTTCTGACGTTTTATAGGAGAGCTTTGTTCCTGTCATGTGCCTCGATGCTCCGCTATCTACAATCCACGTGTTAGTCTCAGCACTATAGCGAACACTCTGCACATTCAATGAAAACATTAGTTCATGTTAGGAACCCAAGCCTTCACTGGCTTGGGTTCCCTGAGGCATCACACATCATAAAATCAACCCATTAACCATTTGAGGTTGAGGAAAGCTCATATTGATGTTTGTTCTCATTTTCAGACATTGAGGCGGATTTTTCTTTCCATAGGCCAGCTTTGTGTAAGGCCTGTTTGTGATAGACAGACGACTAGCTGATGTTGAACTTTTGGTTCACTAGCCCTTTTTGGAGGTGTCACTGAGTTCCCCTTAAAAGATCTAGGTGTAGATACTAGAAGTTCTACTTTCCTCATCGGTGTCTGATAATAAGGACACTGAGACGCTATGTGACCATACTCTCCACAATTATAGCAGGATATGCTTTTAACTTTACGGTTTATATGTTTTGGTGGAGATGTAAAAGTCACACAGTTGACCTTATATATTTGGATTGAGGCACTTCTTTATCAGATGTATGCCTTGGTTTTACAAACTTAATTGCTTTACCTGGTTTTACATCTTTTATCTCTTGTTTGCCTGGACTTTGACATGACACTAGTGATTGATTAGGTTTTATAGTCTTTTTGGGTTCTGGTTTGACTTTGTTTGACCCAGACTTTAAATTAACCTTTTCAATTCAGTTCCATTAACACAAGGCATCTTTCATTTTGCCTTTGAAGTGGCCTCCTTTTGTTTAGAGTCAGATTCATTTGATTTACTTACAGAATCTGGATCACTAACAAGAGGAGTGGACACCACGTGATCCTTGATGGGGTTATTGTTAATCGGTTTACTTTTGGTGTTCATCAAGGTCTCAGGTGGTGGTGGAACCACTTTATATCCCAGCCCCTCCCATTATATCTCTCTCTCACTAAGTGTTGGACAATGTGTGATGAGCTTGTCCAACTATGCAGTTTCTGTTTTAAAGAGTTGACTTCTACTTCTAAAACAGTTTTTTGCTTCTTAGTGTCCTCTAGGGAGTTCAGATAGTACCTAATGTCATTTGCTTGGTTAAAGGCGACTACCTCTGTTTCCCTAAGCTGTTTATTCAATAGGTCTATCTTTTCCTTATAACTATGCTCGTTTTGTTTTAACACTCTATTTGCCTCAGTGCATAGTTCCAGGTCCTTTACTAAGTTATCATTATGATCTAATAACCTAGAAAATTTTAAATCTATACTTTCTCTAAATTTATTACAATCTAAACAAGCATGATTATTAAATAACTGGTTAGTAGTACTTACCTGAGATGCTGAAGATGAATCAACCATGAGTATAGAATCTATTGATTCTGGTTTTGGTGATTCTAACATTGATGCAGACTTTCCTTCTTCAGGAAGGTGGTTGACCATGGGTCCTGTGTCTTCAGAATTTGACATTGCGAGCTCCACTGCTATGTCTCCCTCACTAGCTGTCACCAGGAGCCATTGGCTCAACTATACCTAGAAGAAGATCAATGTGTCTTCCAGTGTAGTTAGTGGACACTCTCTTCAAAATTTTGAAGATGGTCAGTCTTATTTGGGGAACTGGTAGGACAGCTGCACAGACAAGCTGACTCTGGTCCAGCTCACAGTTGATGATGTGCTGAAGAAACCTGGGATACATGAAGAATGTGTCCCTTTGGAGGTTCCCCATAAGGCTAATCAGCACAAACCTTGAAAAATTGAAGTAGAGGCTTTTCACCAACCCATAAACTAGGCATCCTAGTTCATATGAGATTTGATCCCATTCCCCAGATTTATTAGACAAGTGGAGGACAACATGGAGCAGAAACTTGTAAGCAATGGATCTGTTCATATCTCCACCATAGCCTATTTGGGTATATGTGTTGTCTAGATCTGACTTGGGGAATTCAATAGGAGAGCCTTTAATCCTAAAGCTCCAAATGCTCGTTGATGAGTTGTTCAGTAATGATCAACTCCTGGCCACAAATGCTTGACCTTATTACCCTAACCCCATTTAGGGTTTCAATCTGACTGTTGCTCCAGAATTCAACCATATGATTTGAGTAAACGGTAGGGTTAACAGTTAGAGCGGTGTAATAGGTAGATTGGGCGAGAAAGAGATGATATCTGAGAAGTCAGCATACTTGGATGAATCTAGAAGTGCGAATTGGTTGTGCTGAGGGTTCTGTGCCATTATGGGAAAAAGATTGCAGAGAAATGAGTTTGAATTTAGGTGAATTGAAGGTGAAGGAAGCTTTTGAGCAGTAATTTGGTAAAGAGAATAAAATGAAGAGTCGGGATTATTTAAATGGGTGAAATGGTGGTTTGTGAGTTGGATAAGGTGAAAAGATGGTTTAGGGTAAGATGTGACAGGGGCGGTAAAATTAAAAACCATTTAAAAGATTCCGACATCATTAATAAATCTTTTCTTCTTATTATGTGGGGCCCAAGGATTTCTGTTACACAGTAAGGTCTTCTTCCGATATAAAAGATTTCCAAAGCTAGTCTTCTTCCGAAGCCAATTTTACTTCCGAAGGTAAATTTATTACTTATGAGAGTAAAATGTGCTTTCCAAATGGAGAGTTTTATACGCTTTGGAAGTAGATCTGATATGCAATCAATCGCTTCTTCCAATACTAAAAATTCTTCCGAGAAGAAAATTTTTCTTGGAGGAATTTTGCTTCGGAAGATATATATCACATCTTCTGAGGGTTGATTCCTCTATGGAAGAATTTATACGTAGAAGAATTTTAAAAGGACCTTTTGTAACAGGACTTAGATTGTTTTGGCAAAAGACTTTATATATTAAAAAGGTTTTCAAATAAGATAGACTAATCAATGTTTACCATCCCAATAACTGTAATAAGATACTTAAATCTTTGTTCATCAAAGGCTGTAGAGACTAATGAAGAGGCTGATGCAACCCAAACATCCAAAGCTTATCCTGTATGCATGTTGCATAAGTACTGAAAAAATGCTTCGAAAGTTTCACACATGCAATAGAAATACTCTAAGTGTGAAATCTTCCGAAGCCAAGACCAATATCTTCCGAAGCCAAAGATGAAGTCTTCCGAAGCCTCAGAGACAAAGTCTTCCGAAGCTTCAACTTATGAAGATAGATTTCTTCTAAAGACTTTTAAGATATGCCTTATCTGATGTACTTTTCCATAAAGCCGGACACCTTTCCGCTGCATCTCTGCAAGTCACCAACTTACATGAGTTGGTGAACAGGTCCATGCTTTTGGTAACTGTACATTGAGGTCTGGAGTCTGTAACTTTCCACTTTATGTACTTTATCCTTTTTGTAATAAATAAGGATGTGAGCTATGGCATGTCATAGTCACAATTCAAAAGGCAATCTGCCTTTTGACTCTATAATTGATTTTGTTTGTGTCTAGTCAATTGTATCCAGCTGGCTTTCAAAGTATAGCCAGCTGTAGGATGTAGTATAAGTATCTCATGTTCTTGTATCTTTCTTTATGCTTTGTAACACTTGTAATAGAACATAGAGAAAGCAATATACTACAATCTTGAAAACCATACACTTGTGTTCTTTGTGTTCTGTCTCTTACATTAGTTGTGTTCTTAGTGTCTCAACTTGGTTAATCCAGTTTACTGTTTGATTAAAGTTTAGTTAATCTCCTCTTTGTGTTGTTGTGTTGTAACTTACACCCTTCAACGATCTTGCATTTGGTATCAGAGCATTTCAGGCTCTTGATATAAGATCTCACCGTCTTAAGATCCCTCACACACACAAATACTAAACTTTTCAAATGGCAGCCATTTCCAAAACTGATATGGAAACTGGAACCATGAACAAGTCCCCCTGATCACTCTTGATGAGTTTGATACTTGGTGTTTGAGAATGGAAGGCTTCATCAGGTCTCTTGATTCAAGAATGTGGGAGTCTATTGAGAATGGACCTTTCATACCCAGCACACCTTCTGCTACTGGTCCTGGTATGATCCCCAAAGATGTGGCTAACTACTCTGATGAAGATAGGAAGAGAGTAGAGATTGACAGATAAGCCATGACAGCTCTTCAAACTTCCCTTCCAAACTCTGTGTACAGAGGTTTCAAGAAGTGCAAAACAGCCAAGCAGCTGTGGGATGCACTAAAGCTGATGTATGAGGGTTCTTCTGAAGCCAAGGAGAACAAGAAGGATCTCCTGAAGCAGCAGTTTGAAAACTTCACCTTCAAAACAGGTGAGACCATGACTCAGCAGTACTTCAGGTATGTTGAGATTGTGGATACCCTAGTGGATGGAGGGGTTTCTCTTAAGAATAGAGACATTGTAAGAAAGTTCATGTCCTCACTTCCTAGGCAATGGACACACTACTGTGTGGTGATCAAGAGAACTGAAAATCTTAAAACTCTTACTCTGACAGAGTTATATGGGATTCTCAGTGGCTACCAGGTGGAGATGAACATGTAAGGTTCATTTGGCAACTCCAACAATCAATGGGTTCAGCCCTACATATGGTGGAAAGGGATAGCATAGAACCCAAACATCATCTCATATGCTACCCTGACAACTCATCCAAGGGTCCTCTCATCACCTTCCCAAAGACACCAAGGGAGAACTACAGTCAAGGAAGCCCATTCTAAAAGACAAGCTCTTCTCAAGATTTGTGTCTTCTGATAAAAGCTGTGGCAACTCTTTTTTCACTCTTGAAGATCTTGACTGTATTCATCCAGATGATCTGGAATACATGGAAATAGTCAATAGATGGCTATTCTCATTCACAGAGCCAAGAAGTTCTACAAGAGGACTCGAAGGAAGTTCCCAAGCAATGTAACCAGTGGAAAGTTTGGATTGGACAAAGGCAAAGTCAAGTGTTACAATTGTAACTTGATAGGCCACTTTTCTAGAGAGTGTAAGGCACCTAGAACAAATGGTGGCCAAACACAATCCAGACCAAACTACACTGACAAAGCTCTCCAGAATGAGAAGTCAAAGCAGCAAGTTGTTGTTGCTGTTGAAGAAGAAGGCTTTGACCGTAGCTTTCAGGTGGAAGATGCTTCTCCAAACCAAGACTAATGGTAGATCATGATGAAGCCAAGGTATTGGAACATCTCTGTACTCCTGAATGCATTGCTAAAGTTAACAGATACAGGTCCTACAACTTAGAACTGAGATCTAACCTTGAGTCCTTGAACATTTTAAAATCTGATTATAGAAAGTCTGAAAATGATTATAAACTGAAGATAGAGGACTTAGAAAAAACCATTTCAGTTCTAAAACATGAACACACAAATTTTAGGACTCAAATCAAAGATCTCATAACCAAGTTAACTGAGTGCCAGGCTGAGCTTGTGATCAGCAAAGCTAGGGTAGAAAAGAGTGTTCTTGAAGAAGAGACCTTCAAGAACATAAATTCTCATCCCTGCACAACAAAGTGTGCTATCAAAACAGGCAGGGGCTGGGATCCAATGAGATAGCTCCTCCACACACAATCTTGTCAGTAAGATCTCCTAGGTGTGGAACTTGTGAAGATGAGCTTCCTCTCATAGATCCTATGAGTGAAGAGGATGAAGAAGAGATAGTGAAGATTTCCTTTGAGAAGAGTGAAGAGGAGGATTCCAAGAAGGGCCACTATCCTTCTAAGTAGAAAAAGAAGACTGTGATGACCAAGTCCATGAGAAAGAACTTGATCAGAAAGAGCAAAAGAAAGGCAAGGAAGGCTCAAGAGATCAAGGCTACTTTTGACTCTAAGCAGAAACAAGTTTTTATCTCTGCAGGGTTTAAAGTGGTAGGGACTGAAGACATCAACCAAAACTCTTCTACTAAGAGTTCTAGTTCTTGTTCAAGTCATCTCAATAGCAAGAAGAAGACTGATCTGTTGTGTACCACTGCTGCACAGCCTGGACCATCAAACTCCAAGCACAGTCCTCAGCCCAAGAGGATTGTCTCAGCATCTGCAAAGATGAAGGTGGAGAAGGGATGTGACCGAAGACAATCCTATTGCAAGGAAAAGGCTCTTGTGAAGAAGAAGATTAATTGTGTTATGTGTGACAGCACCACTCACATTGCTAAGGATTGTCCCTTCAATCCTATAGGTACTGTCCATATGACCAAAACAAAGACTTCAAAGAGCTTGAAGAAGATTCAAGCTTCGGAAGGAAAACCTGTTTCCTTCAGAAGCTCAAAATCTAAGAATAAGGCAAGTGGAAAATTACCTTCGGAAGAGAAGTTGGTCTCGAAAGAAAGGAGTTCTCCGAAGCACTGAAGTCTACTGCAGTGTCTGCAGAATCTTCCGAATGATCAGTCATCAAAACTTCCAAAGTTCCAAAAGCTTCCGAAGTTTTGAAGGTCAAGTCCAAGACTCCAAAGGTGGTGTGTATGTCTAAGAAAGACCAAGTGACTGAGATTTCTCCATCAACAACAGCTCAAGATCCTCTTAGTACAACCATAGGATCTATTACTATTGAATTACCTTATGCAAATGAGCCCAAGATAAGCAAGGCTTGGGTTTCCAAATGAAACTAATCATTTTTTCTTTGTGCAAGGGCAGCTGAAGACAGAAAAAAATGTCTGGATCATAGACAGTGGCTGTTCCAGGCACATGACAAGCAATAGGTCACTAGTCCAGAACTTTGAAAGGATTGATGGGGGACTAGTTGCTTTTGGAGGAGATGAAGGTGGTTACATTTCTGGAAGGGGCAAGGTCACAAATGGTAAGCTCAGTATAAAAAAGGTAAACTTTGTTAAGGAGCTTGGATACAATCTTCTGAGTGTATCTCATTTTGTGATCAGAGTCATAACATGCTCTTTACTTAGCATGAGTGCATTGTTCTTAAGCCTGGTGTGGTCATTTCTCATGAGCATATCCTGCTTAGAGCCCCTAGGAAAGGAAACATGTACAAGATGTACTTGCAAGAAACCTCTCCCTCTGGAGAAGTTTCATGCTTTCTGTCTAAAGCCAATAGTGATGAGTCTTTCCTATGGCATAAAACAATGTGCCATGTAAACTTTAAGAACATGAATAAATTAATTAAGCATGATTTGGTAACTGGAATGCCAAAGAAAGAGTTTACAAGTGATGACCACAGTGTTGCATGCCTGAAAGGGAAGCAACATAAGGTATCTCACAAGCCTAAGGAAAAGAACTCCATCACTACACCCCTACACTTGTTACATATGGATCTCTTTGGCCCCACCAGTGTAATGAGTTTAGAATGGACCTTATACTGTCTAGTGATCACAGATGACTTTACAAGATTCACTTGGTTTTCTTCCTTAGAACTAAGGATGAGACTCTTGAGATTCTGACGAATTTCATCTTAAAGATTGAGAATCGATCTGATCACAAGGTCAAAATCATAAGATGTGATCAAGGAACTGAATTTAAGAACCAAATCCTTGATACATTTTGTGATGAAAAGGGTATTACAAGACAATTCAGTGCTCCTAGGACTCCTCAGCAAAATGGTGTTGTTGAGAGGAGAAACAGGACACTGATTGAAGCTGCAAAACCATGTTGTCTGTTAGTTTATTTTTTGTCATGAATTATAGTAATTTTAGGTTGTATTTCAGCATATATTTTGCATTAATTGCATGCATCTTTTATTTAATTATAAAAGAGTAGTTTTGGTAGGATGGAATCTACTCTTGTGTATTTTTGGCTTTTGTAGAATAATCAAATGGCTGAAAAAGATAAAGACTCAAACTTTAAAGATAAAGATCCAAACTTTAAAACCAAAAAAAGGGGAGAGTTGGTTAGAAGAAGGAAGGAACTCAAAAAGATAAAAGGAAAAGCTGCAGCAAGGGGGAGGCATCGATCAAGGGAGAACAAAAAAATTTTTTTGTGGTTACATTGGGCATCAACTACAAGGAAAGAAGAAGAAGTCCTTGAAGACTTGCAGAAAGGACAAAAGGAGGACCTATTCTTCTCCACTTTTGAAGATCAATTAATTATTTTTGAGGTTTTGTTTTCGTAAGTTTTTGTTTTCATTAATCTAGCCATCATGTCCGGTAGGGCACTCTTTAATTTCAACATTAAGGTTCAATTTCTATGATTTCGTAGCGTCTATGAGATGTTTTTATTTTAGTGGTTTGTTTGTTTGATTCTTGATCTTAAAACCCGGATCTAATCCGGTATATATTAGATTGTTAATAAACCTGATCAACTTATTAATTTTTCCAATAAAGTTCTTCAAAAATTTAACACCCTAATCAAGTTTTGCTTTTTGATATAAGGAACAATTAACGGTTTGAGTTTGTCTATGAATTCATTCTCGTTATAGAATCACACAATCTAGTTAGGCATACCGAACGGCGTGTGTGTTTAATTATAATCGATACTTCTATCGTTGCAACCCGCACACTAAGATCCGAACGGCGTGAGCTTAGAGTAGCGGGTTGGCTCCAATCAACGAACTGCGATTGATTGGACAGTAGATAGAGGGGATATCCGAAAGGCGTGATGTCTAGTATCGATACAAACCATTAATTGAAAATTGTCATTGCACCGTAATCGTTAATGATCGTAAGCCAAATCAAATCAAGAAATTACCTTAGTGTTGGAATTAGTTTTTATATTTGAATTATTTCATAATTTAACTAACGACTTCAATAATCTCCTTTTCATAATAAAAAAAAAATACAAAAGAAATGTCAATTTTCGTTTTTCTGGCAGAACCTTAACACGGCCGCATGGAATTTCCTTTACAGTTTTGACACGGCCGTGTCGGGTCACTGGAATTTTTTTACTTTTTGCAAATTACTTTAAGTTTTAGTTTGTAGTTAAACCCCCTACCTTCCCTAGTCCATAATCAATCAAAAGTAACTGTGCTAAAACGTTTTTGGTATAAAATAATTGACACGTATCCCTGAGGACACGAACTCTACTTCCGCTCATACTATTATTAGTGTGTGTACGGTAGGTTCACATTTTTATTATTTATTTGCTGGATTCGACAACCAACAAATTGGCGCCGTTGCCGGGGATACGGCGATTCTAATCATTTTATGCCAAGATCTTTTCGTACAGGTACACCACTCGAGATTGACTCGGAGATTGAGAAGACCGCAAAGAGGTTAAGGAAACAAGCGAAGCTCCGAAACAAGTCAGCAAGTTCCTCAACACCACTTACTTCACCTCCGGTCACAGATATTTGGCAAGATATACCCTTGTCAAGTGAATCCGAATCCAACACCGAATCACCACAACCCTCACAAACAACCACCACTCCACCACAATCACCTATCCATCAAGAACCACCCTTACCCGAACCAACCATGGCAGCTCCAGCCGAACAAACCCTTAGACAATGGGCAACCCACGATGTTACCCAACAACCTCTCTGCATAAACTACCCCGCTATGGTGAACTTTGAGTTGAAATCCGGTCTCATCCACTTGTTACCACTCTTCCGAGGTCTTGAGAATGAAGATCCACATAAGTTTCTCAAGGAATTTCATGTAGTGTGTTCCGGAATGAAGCCGCACAATGTTATTGAAGACCAAATCAAGCTTAGGGCATTCCCCTTTGCTATGCAAGATTCAGTTAAAGAATGGTTATATTACCTACCACCGGGTCGATAAACACATGGAATGATCTTGCAAAACTGTTTTTAGACAAGTACTTCCCAGAAGTCAAAGCATCTATTCTACGCAAGGAGATCATCGGGATCAAACAAGCAAAAAGAGAAGCTTTGCATACTTATTGGGAAAGATTCAAGAAGCTTTGTGCTCGATGCCCACAACATGGCATCTCGGAACATCAATTACTTCAATACTTTTGTGAAGGGTTAGCACCATTAGAAAGGCGTTTGATAAATGCCTCTAGTGGAGGAGCTTTACTTGATAAAACACCAACCCAAATCAGAGAATTGATAACTTCCATAGCTGAAGATACCAAACATTCCTCACAAGAAGATGGATGGTATGACGATGTACCACGGGCGGTTAAAGAAGTGAGCACTCCTCACATTGAAAGCCAACTTGCTGAGTTGACTAAAGCTGTAATGCAGCTTACAAAAGGCAAGGAAGCTGAACAAAAACCTAGAGCGTGTGGAATTTGCTTACAATTTGGACACCCCACTGATATGTGTCCCACACTTCAAGAGGACGTTGAAGAAGCACAAGCAATAGGAGGTTATCCGGGGCAGAATTCAAGACCCTATGAACAACAAAGAAATAACCAAAATTGGGGACAACCACCCAATGTTGGTTATCCACAAAGAGCCCCACAATTCAATCAAAGACCTCCCTTTCAGATGCAAAACAATCAACAAAACTTCAGCCTCACCAACAACAACAAACAGGAAGCTCAGGGATGTCTTTAGAAGATATTGTCAAGAGTTTAGCAACCAACACACATACGTTCCAGCAAGAAACAAAGGCTAGCATAAAGAATTTGGAGCAACAAATAACTCAACTGGCCAACTCGGTAAGCAAGATAGAGTCCCAAGGTAAGCTACCCGCACAAACCGAAACAAATCCTAAGCATAATGCTTGTTCAATTACCTTGAGGAGTGGAAAGAGTTATGATGATCCGTAATACAAGAGAGGAAGAAGAGATTGTGGTTGAGAAGAATGATGTGGAAAAGGATAAACCAAAACCCGATGAAGTTAAGGCAAAATATACTCCTCCACCTCCATTCCCTTCAAGACTAAAAGGTACACAAAAACAAAGGGAAGAACAAGAGATTATGGAAACATTCCGTAAGGTAGAGGTGAACATACCATTACTTGATGCTATAAAACAAGTTCCTAGATATGCTAAGTTTTTAAAAGAACTTTGTACATCTAAGAAAAAGCTTAAAGGTAATGAAACAGTCAAGGTAGGTGAAAATATTTCTGCAATTTTACAAAAAAGATTACCACCAAAGTGTAAGGACCCGGTGTCTTTACGGTTCCTTGCAAATTGGGGAATCTTAGCATACCTCGAGCCATGCTCGACCTTGGAGCTTCTATTAACGTCCTACCATACTCTATCTTCAAAACACTTAATGTAGGAGCGTTAAAGAGGATCGGGGTAGTCATTCAATTGGCCGATCGTTCTATAGTATACCCAAAAGGTGTACTAGAGGATGTATTAGTCCAAGTGAATGAATTGGTATTTCCAGCAGATTTTTATGTTTTGGACATGGAAGATGATGATGTCTCAAATTCAAGTTCCATCTTGTTAGGAAGACCATTTTTGAAAACCGCAAAAACAAAAATTGATGTTTATAGTGGCACTCTTTCAATGGAATTTGATGGTGAGGTTATCCATTTTAATATATATGATGCTATGCGATATCCAAGTGATGTTTCTTCTTTGAATTGGTTAGATGTTATTGAACCTTTGACTGATGATTGTTTTGAGTTATCTAACCACGATGTTCTAGCAATGGTGTTAAATAGAAGCATTGATGAAGTAACAGCAATAGAGCTCACTGAAAAGTTCAAGCTTGGGGAAGAGTTGATGGAAGTAGTGACATTTATGGAAGAACAGAAGAAAGCAAGGTATGAACCACAAAAAATGAAACTTCCAATTACTAACCAAAAGCTTGTTCCATCTATTTTGCAGGCACCCGAGCTAGAGCTTAAAGCTCTCCCTAATCATCTAAAGTATGCATACCTTGGAGAGAAAGAAACTTTACCGGTGATCATATCTAATAAGCTGACAAGTGAGGAAGAAAAAGAGTTGATCAACACACTCAAGCAATACAAGGAAGCAATTGGGTGGACCATAGCCGACATAAAAGGTTTGAGCCCATCACTTTGCATGCATAAAATCCTAATGGAGGAGGATTACAAGCCAACAAGAGAAGCACAAAGAAGATTGAACCCTCCAATGATGGAGGTTGTGAAGAAGAAGATTCTAAAGTTGCTAAATGCGGGCATGATCTACCCTATTTCCGATAGCAAGTGGGTAAGTCCCGTGCAAGTTGTGCCTAAGAAAACAGGTATAACTGTGACTGAAAATGAACAAGGTGAATTGGTCCCCACTCGTGTCCAAAACGGGTGGCGGGTGTGTATTGACTATAGAAGGCTAAATGCCTCAACTCGCAAGGACCACTTTCCACTACCATTTATAGATCAAATGCTAGAAAGATTAGCAGGTAAGTCCCACTATTGTTGCTTAGATGGGTATTCTAGTTTTCATCAAATACCCGTTGCACCAGAGGACCAAGAGAAAACAACTTTTACATGCCCTTTTGGCACGTTTGCATATCGGCGAATGCCCTTTGGGCTTTGCAATGCCCCTGCCACGTTCCAAAGGTGCATGGTAAGTATATTTTCTGATTATGTTGAAGAAATAATTGAAGTTTTCATGGATGATTTCACCGTGTATGGAAACTCTTTTAAAGAATGTTTGGAAAACTTGACTAAGATTTTAAAAAGATGCATTGAGACTAATCTTGTTTTAAATTATGAGAAATGTCATTTCATGGTTGATCAAGGTCTTATTTTAGGTCATGTTGTCTCTTCAAAAGGTTTAGAGGTTGATAAAGCAAAAATTGATGTTATTAAATCTTTACCTTATCCTAATAGTGTGCGCGAAGTGCGTTCTTTTCTTGGTCATGCAGGATTTTACCGAAGATTTATCAAAGATTTTTCCAAGATAACAAGACCAATGTGCGAGCTTCTACAAAAAGATGTAGAATTTGTGTTTTCAGAAGCATGCAAGCAAGCCTTTGATACCCTAAAGACTTCATTGGTTAGTGCACCGATTATCCAACCGCCGGATTGGAGTTTGCCATTCGAGATCATGTGTGATGCAAGCAATCATGCGGTAGGAGCGGTGTTGGGTCATAGGAAGGATCGAGTACCACACGTGATCTATTATGCTTCAAGAACCTTGGATCACGCTCAAAGCAATTACTCAACCACTGAAAAGGAGCTTTTAGCTATTGTTTTTGCTTTAGAGAAATTTAGACAATATTTATTGGGTACTAAAGTAATTGTATATTCTGATCATGCAGCTTTGAGATACCTCATGACTAAGAAGGATGCTAAGCCAAGACTTATCAGATGGGTGCTCCTACTTCAAGAATTCGACTTGGAAATCAGAGATAAAAGTGGAAAGGAAAATCTTATGGCTGATCACCTAAGCAGGATCATAAACAATGAGGAACCAATGCCCTTAAATGACTCATTCCCTGATGAACATCTATTTGCTACTCAAATCACCACTCCTTGGTATGCCAATATTGTAAACTACAAAGTGGCAAATACTTTTCCTTCGATCTTTCCCGTGCGCAAAAAGATAAGATAAAAAGGGAAGCAAGAAGATATGTTTGGGATGAACCACACCTTGGAAGTATTGTGCCGATCAAGTTATACGAAGATGTGTCGACATGAGTGAGGTACCTTCCATTCTAGAATTTTGCCACTCACAAGCTTGTGGTGGGCATTTTGGCCCAAAACGGACAGCACACAAGGTACTCGACTCGGGTTTCTATTGGCCAAGCATATTTCTTGATTCATATATGTTTTGCAAATCTTGTGAACGATGCCAGAAAACAGGTAATTTAAAAGCTAAAGATCAAATGCCCCTCACACCCATTCAAGTATGTGAAATCTTTGATGTATGGGGCATTGATTTTATGGGTCCCTTTCCATCCTCGTTTGGTAATGTTTATATATTACTAGCCGTGGATTACGTCTCTAAATGGGTAGAGGCAAAGGCCACAAGGACTAACGATGCTAAAGTTGTTTCAGGTTTTATTAAAGCTAATATCTTTAGTAGGTTTGGCGTGCCAAGGGCATTCATAAGCGATAGAGGATCACACTTTTGCAACAAGACAATCGAAGAACTGTTCAAGAAATATGGCGTTACACATCGTGTGTCAACGACTTACCATCCACAAACGAATGGTCAAGCCGAGATTTCTAATCGAGAGATAAAGTCGATACTTGAGAAGACGGTTAACCCAAATCATAAAGATTGGAGCTTGCGTTTAGATGACGCATTGTGGGCATATCGCACAGCCTATAAACACCCATAGGTATGTCACCTTTTCGTCTCGTATATGGAAAGGCTTGTCATATTCCAGTTGAACTAGAGCACAAGGCTTTTTGGGCCATTAAGCAATTCAACATGACGATAGACGAAGCCGGGTTTTACCGTAAGCTACAAATTCAAGAGTTGGAAGAAATTCGTAATGATGCTTTTGAGAACTCTCGAATTTACAAAGACAAAACCAAAGCATATCATGATAAGGTAAACTCGCGAAAATCTTTCAGCGTAGGTCAAAAGGTTTTGTTATTCTCATCAAAACTCAAGTTATTTCCTAGAAAATTACGGTCCCGCTGGGTCGGGCCGTTTGTGGTTACTAATGTTTTTGCTCATGGTGCAGTTGAAATTACAAGTGAGAAAACAGGAAAACGTTCAAAGTGAACGGGCATAGGTTAAAATTGTTTTATGAAGGATTCCAAAAGGAAAAAGGTGATTTGATGGGATTGGAGAATCCAAACTACGAGCAATAAAAAAATTATGTCTAGCCAAAGACGTTAAAGAAAGGCGCTACGCGGGAGGCAACCCGTATTTCGTTTTTTATTTCTATTTTTCTTTCTTTAAAAAACACACAAAAAAAGGTGGGTGTTGTCAAACAATAAGTTAAAAACGGCACGTAAAAATATTTGACAAAATTTGAAAACAGACGTGTCAGGATTTTGTTTAACTTAGAAATTCCAGAATGGTAAAACGGTCGTGTCAGATTAAACACGACCGTGTCAAGTTGCTGTCTGATTTAAACAAGAAAATATAAGGGAAGGGGACATTTAACTTAGAACCCTAAATCTAAACTCTCTGCAATCAAACCAAACCTTCCACAGCCCCCCCCCCCTCACGACTACCACCGTCTCCCTCCTCCAACAGATCATCATGAGGAATACATGGCCCGTTTCACCTCATTTGACACCATTTTATCCGAAGTTCGCCAAGACATTCATCATGTCCGAGGGGAACTCCATAACCAAGGGGCCATGCTACGTCTCATGTATGATCACCAGCAAGAAATGGGTCGCACGATTTCTGCTTTACATGAGTTCCACCTTGGCCGCCCACCCCATCCACCACCTCAGTAATTTCCATCCTACTCTCTACTCCATGCCTCGAGGACGATGCTGAATTCAAGCTTGGGGAGAGGTAATTTTGATTTCATCCAATTACATATTACATATCGCATTTAGGGTTGCATCATAGTTTTAGGAACTGCAAGTAGGACTGCATTGTATATAGTTAATCATAGTATTAGGTATGCATAAAAAAAAGAAAAAAAAAAGAAAAAAAGGGTAACATCTTCGTAGCCTCGGGAAAGATTTTGAGAATAACATGAAAAATGATATTACCTTTATTATGCTAATCGTAGGTTGCGTGCACAAATAGGTTGATAGTAATAAATAGATAAATGTGCTCCGTTATGCTAGTGCCCTTTGTTCTTGGTTTACAAAGATAAAACATCTAATAGCCATGTGTGCCTAATGCCGTTCTGATCACATAAGGAAACTGAGACCTAGCAAAAATAGGTTGAGAGCCGAGTCCAAATGAGAAAAAAAATCAGAAAAAAGAAAAAAAAAAAAAAAAGAAAAAAGAGAAGTTAGTGACGTGATAAATAAGCCGCAATAATGGCAAATGAAAAAAAATATTTGTGATATCGTGTGGTGAAAGTGACCACTTGCTCTATAGTCCTTGAGGTTAGGAAGGTTTCCACCGTATGAAGAAAGGTGTTGGCACACTTAAATGACTAACTTAACACGGCTTAATTGATATGAAACGATAAATCCGAACTTAAGGGTTAGAGGATCATAACTTGCAAATTGGGCACATTGTTTATAAAAATCTTGAAAATCCAATTTGTCACAATAACTGAAAATTAGCATAATAAGATGATTTCATGCTCATACTTCTTACGCGGGGCTAAGATTGGTATTGCCAGCATCCTAATTATATAACTATCTATTCTCTTTTTACTTTTAGGGTTATTCCTAGTCTTGACTTCCTTGAGGACAAGGAAAGTTTAAGCTTGTGGAGATTTTAGTTATATTTTTTGTCATGAATTATAGTAATTTTAGGTTGTATTTCAGCATATATTTTGCATTAATTGCATGCATATTTTATTTTAATTATAAAAAGTAGTTTTGGTAGGATGGAATCTACTCTTGTGTATTTTTGGCTTTTGTAGAATAATCAAATGGCTGAAAAAGATAAAGACTCAAACTTTAAAGATAAAGATCCAAACTTTAAAACCAAAAAAGGGGAGAATTGGTTAGAAGAAGGAGGGAACTCAAAAAGATAAAAGGAAAAGCTGCAGCAAGGGGGAGGCATCGATCAAGGGAGAAAGAAAAGAATGTTTTTGTGGTTACATTGGGCATCAACTACAAGGAAAGAAAGAAGTCCTTGAAGACTTGCAGAAAGGACAAAAGGAGGACCTATTCTTCTCCACTTTTGAAGATCAATTAATTATTTTTGAGGTTTTGTTTTCGTAAGTTTTTGTTTTCATTAATCTAGCCATCATGTCCGGCTAGGGCACTCTTTAATTTCAACATTAAGGTTCAATTTCTACGATTTCGTTTTGAACTTATGTGAAGCGTCTATGAGATGTTTTTATTTTAGTGGTTTGTTTGTTTGATTCTTGATCTTAAAACCCGGATCTAATCCAGTATATATTAGATTGTTAATAAACCTGATCAACTTATTAATTTTTCCAATAAAGTTCTTCAAAAATTTAACCCTAATCAAGTTTTGCTTTTTGATATAAGGAACAATTAACGGTTTGAGTTTGTCTATGAATTGATTCTCGTTATAGAATCACACAATCTAGTTAGGCATACCGAACGGCGTGTGTGTTTAATTATAATCGATACTTCTATCGTTGCAACCCGCACACTAAGATCCGAACGGCGTGAGCTTAGAGTAGCGGGTTGGCTCCAATCAACGAACTGCGATTGATTGGACAGTAGATAGAGGGGATATCCGAAAGGCGTGATGTCTAGTATCGATACAAACCATTAATTGAAAATTGTCATTGCACCATAATCGTTAATAATCGTAAGCCAAATCAAATCAAGAAATTACCTTAGTGTTGGAATTAGTTTTTATATTTGAATTATTTCATAATTTAACTAACGACTTCAATAATCTCTTTTTCATAATAAAAGAAAATACAAAAGAAATGTCAATTTTCGTTTTTCTGGCAGAACCTTAACACGGCCGCATGGAATTTCCTTTACGGTTTTGACACGGCCGTGTCGGGTCACTGGAATTTTTTTCTACTTTTTGCAAATTACTTTAAGTTTTAGTTTGTAGTTAAACCCCCTACCTTCCCTAGTCCATAATCAATCAAAAGTAACTGTGCTAAAACGTTTTTGGTATAAAATAATTGACACGTATCCCTGAGGACACGAACTCTACTTCCGCTCATACTATTATTAGTGTGTGTACGGTAGGTTCACATTTTTATTATTTATTTGCTGGATTCGACAACCAACATTGTCTCACTCTAAACTGCCCATCACCTTCTAGGCAGAGGCAGTCAGCACTGCCTGCTATGTGTAGAACATAGTTTTAGTAGTTAAGACTTATGGCAAAACTCTTTATGAACTTTGGCACAAGAGGAAACCTTTCATTGGTTTTCTCAGGTCATTTGGATGTCCTTGCACCATCTTGAATACCAAAGATCAAATTGCCAAGTTTGCTGAGAAATTAGATGATGGACACTTTATTGGATACGCTTCCCAAGCTAAGGCTTATAGAGTGTACAATCTCAGAAGTAGAATTGTTGAGGAGTCAGCCAATGTGACTTTCAATGAACACACACCTTGTGTTGCTGGTTCTAGTCCAGATTGGTTATTTGATCTTGATTTAGTTACCAACTGTTTTAACAAATCTTGTGAGAATGTTTCAGGATCTGCAGAAAATTTAAATACAGGTGATCCTGATCCAAGATTTGAGCTAGGAAGACCTTCAAGTCATACATCTTTAGCTCCAGTTGGAACTACTTCTTCAAATGAGGTTTCTATCAGCACAACAATGACAAACTCAGCTGATACATCTGGTATACCTTCAAATTCCAGCTCAGAGGCTCCACAACCAGATAAGAACACCTCAATTATGGAAGACAACAATGGTGGTGGTAACAGTGACCAAGAATTTCTTGATGCCAATAACCACACCATAGATGAGAACATCAATGATGTCACACACTGCTTGGATCAAGTTTCCCTTGAAAAGTGTGCTGATGTGGTGGGAGAAACATCTATGCCAGATCTAAATTTCTCTAATTTAGATCTTTCTCAACGACTTGTTATGATCCCCCAGCTTAGGATCCACAAGTCTCACCCTACCACAAACATCATTAGAAATGTTGTCTCAGGGGTAAAGACAAGAGGACAAACACATGAGGCAAATGTTTGTCTTCACTCTTGTTTTCTATCCCAGATAGAGCCAAAGAAAGTTGATGAAGCTCTAAAGGATGGAAGTTGGGTTGAAGCTATGCAACAAGAGCTGCTTCAATTCAAAAGGCAGAAAGTTTGGAACCTTTGTCCTCTTCCTTTTGGGAAGACTACCATTGGAACCAAATGGGTGTTTAGGAACAAGAAAGATGATAGAGGCATCATCACCAAGAACAAAGCTAGATTGGTTGTTCAAGGATACACACAAGAAGAAAGGATTGACTACACTGATGTTTTTGCTCTAGTGGCAAGATTAGAAGTTGTTAGGATATTCCTGGCATTTGTTGCATCCAAGAACTTCAAGGTCTTTCAACTTGATGTGAAGTGTGCCTTTTTATATGGAGTGATAGATGAACGGGTTTATGTCAAACAGCCACCTGGTTTTGTAGATCCTGATCATCCTGATTATGTCTGCAAGCTTGACAAAGCTCTCTATGGGCTGCATCAGGCACCCAGGAAATGGTATGAGACACTATCTGAGTTTCTTTGTAAACATGGATACAGGAGAGGTACTATAGATGGAAATCTCTTCATCAAAGGACATAGAAAAGACATATTGCTAGTTCAAGTATATGTGGATGGCATTATCTTTGGTTCAACTAATCCAAAGCTCTGCAAAGACTTTGAGAAGCTGATGAAAGACAGATTTGAAATGAGTGCCATGGGGGAATTCAATTTCTTTCTGGGAATTCAAGTGAAGCAAGTCAAAGATGGCATCTTCATAAGTCAGTCAAAGTATGTTCAAGACATACTTAAGAGGTTCAACATGACTGACTGTAAGATTGCTAAGACACCCATAGCTAGGAACCACTCCCTTGGACCTGATCTTGAGGGGGAGTGTGTAGATGAGCACTTATACAGGGCTATGATTGGGTCTCTTATGTATCTTACTGCTAGTAGGCCTGATATCATGTTTGCTACTTGCATCTGTGCAAGATATCAAGCCAACCCTAAGATGTCTCACCTTATCACTATCAAGAGGATTCTAAGATACCTCAAAGGTGCATCAACACTTGGTTTGTGGTATCCCAAGAATCCTGACTTCAATTTGTATGCCTATACAGATAGTGATTATGGTGGTTGCAATATGACTGCAAAGTCTACATCTGGGGGATGTCAATTTCTTGGTGGAAGGGTTGTCTCATGGCAATGCAAGAAACCATCCTGTGTCTCTGCATCAACTGCTGAAGCTGAATACATTGTTGCTGCAAGCTACTGTGCTCAAGTACTTTGGATTCAAAATCATATGTTGGACTATGGGTTAAACTTCAGGGAGACTCCCATTCACATAGACAACAACAGTGCTATCTCAATCACAGAGAACCCAATGCAGCACTCAAGGACAAAGCACATCAATATCAAGTATCTTTTAATAAGAGATAACTATGAAAAGGGATTAATTAAACTAATCAAAGTTCACACAGATGAACAATATACTGATCTGTTTACAAAGGCTTTTAATGAACAGAGATTTATTTTCTCTTCCGAAGCAAAATTCTCAAAACTCTCAGGAAATTCTTCCGAGTCATTTTAGCTTCGGAAGCTTTTTAATTAAAACTTCTGAAGATAATTAACCTTCGGAAGCTTTTTGACTTCCAAGAAAACTGCTTTTTGAGCAAAAGTAATTCAGAGGTGGGACCGACATCCGGATTTCAAAGTTTATCCTCTTTCATTAAACTTTATCTGAAATCCCTCTCACATATAAACCCAACGGTTTCCCCCTCTTTCTATTATTTATTCTTCCTCCAAACCTAAAACCCCAAATTTCTCTCTGAAATTTCTTTCTCTCTTCTTTCTTCATCCTTAAGCTACTTCAAAATGGCCAACCTTGCTCACAGAAATGATCCCAACTTTACCATGCAGCTACACAGATAACATAATCAGGTTGCTCTATTAAGCTCTGAGAAAGATCCTCATTTCTCAGAGGTTTGCCGTTTCCTAACTCTGTCAAACTACTTCACCTCCCTAACCATTGATCCTCCACTTTATGAGGATCAGCTGCTTGAATTCTGGAAGACCTGCCAAGAGGTCATTATGGACGGGGAGAATGCATTGTCTACCACAGTGCAGGAGAGAACAATCTTCATCACTCCGGCCATCATCAATAGGCATCTTCAGCTGGATGATGAAGAAGGTGAGGTGTTTTTCCCAAAGGAAGCTGTCAATCATTCCTTTGAACAGATGGGATATGAATGAGATTTCTCGGTAAAGACCTTTAGGAAAGGGAAGGTCTCATCCCAATGGAGATTCCTACTCCATGTGGTCATCCACAGCTTATTAAACAAACATGGTGGATGGGACCAGATTCTTGAGGATCTCTCCTTCATAATCCATGGAATGGTTCAGGATTCTCAATTTGTTTATACAAATTTACTTGCTAATTTAGACTCCTTAGAGTATTACATGTTTCCTAGATATGTCCAGTACATTCTTAACTGTGAACTGGGATCACAGTTGAGGGAAACAGGTAACATTCTTAAATTGGGACAGATGAAGCCCAGCATCTTTAAAATACTGAGAAAGCCCACTGTTGGATTCTCTAGGGTAGAAACAGCCCTAGTCCCAAAAATGTTAGAGCTCATTGCTCAAGGTGACAACCTAGCAGCACAAGCTAGTGTTGAACCCACACCTGCTTTTTCCCAACCACTCTCACAGCCTCAAATCACCATCACCTATCAAAGAAAATCCAAACGAACCCCTACTCAGGCTATTCAGTCTGTGGAGGCCCCCATATACTCACCCATACAGGAAGAAGTGGACACTGGAGCTCCCATTTCTCCTGAGGAGCAAACCACTCCCATCTCTTCAAGAATCAGTGTTGAGGTTCCTCATGCTCAGCCTGATGAGCTTATTAGCCCTACTGCCTTAAGCCATCACTCTGAGTCTCAACACTTAAGTGATCAACCTTCAGGGGACAATTACCATCCCCAGCCTATAGATCTCAACCAACCAATTCCCAACCTTGACTTCTATACTGATGAAGATCTAGGTTTCAGTGAGTATAATGAGTCTCTTTTATTTTCCCCTACTCAAAGAGAGATGAATACTCCTGAGTCTCCTACGTCTATCCCACATCAGTCACCTACAACTGAGGTGGACACTCCTGAACCTGTTCAGGATGTCCATATGGAAGAGGCTCTCACTTCTGAAAGTGATTACATCATTAAGACCTCAACCATGGCAACTTAGCCCATTGTCATCTCAACTGAGACTGTCAGTGAGCAGAGGAAATCCAGTAGCCAAGAACTTAAAGCTGGTAATGAGAGAAAGGACTCTAGTCCAATCTTCTCCACCCCTAGTGATTCTTCTGATGAAGATAAGGGGGATCTGAGACTAAAAGTGCAAAAACTATCCAAAACATGCACCTTTTTAGTCTCAAAGGTCAGTCACCTTGAATCTCAGGTGACTACCTTACACAAAAGGATCAATGATCAGCAACTTGAGATTTCATATCTTAAGGAAAAACTAGCTGGGAGACCCTTAAGAATAGCTCACCCAGGAACACAAGAACCTATGGATGTGATTGACCTATCTTCCAGCTCACCTATGCAAGTGGGTGATGCTACCAAAAAGGGGGAGAAATTCATTACAGCTACAGAACCTGGGAGTCCTTCAGAGAGAGTGGACATTAAGGACTCACCATCCTCACTTGCAACTATGCATTCTCAGCAACCTCCTCAAGTTCACATTGATGTGGACTACACAGACTCCTTCATGCAAAGTCTGTTTGAGGATGGGATACCAAGGGCTATGTCATCCTCACCATCTTCAAATCACATAATTGGTGGAGGTATGACAACATTAGGAAAGCCCTAATCATCATAAGAGTTCAAGGACAACAAGAAGTCTTCAATTTTCAGAATTTGAACTACTGTGAAGGTCTGGATCTAGTCAACATGCCACTTGTCAACCCAAGCAAGTCAAGACAAGCTAACAGACTGGCTCAAAGAATCCAAGACAGGATCACTGCAGAGTTTAGCTTAATAAGGAGACTTAGGCAATCAGGCAATGCCATCGGTCAACTGGATGTTGAGGCAGACCCTAAGATTAGCTTCATAGGGGAAACCTTGACTGAAGGCCCAGTGGCAGAACCTGAGAGTCCTGTCTCATCATCATAATTGCCACAGAGATCCACATTCCTTCTGAGACACCTGCTAGTGAAGGTGCTTCTTAACCTCTCTCTGGCCAGAGCTCAGAAGCTGCATCAAGCAATGAAGGCCAAAGCTCTCTCCACCCTGAGTCACAAAAGTCTATGAGTGACAAAGGGAAAAGAAAGATGACATCTGAGGAGATTGAGGAGGAGGAGAGAGAGAGTGGAAAATGAGGCTGAAGGGAGAAGGTTCCTCATCTGGGTCTTCAAGATTTATGGAGTCTGCTATCAGGGTTGCCCCCAGACCAAACACTCAAAATGATGAGTTAAGGGCAGTCAGGATAAATTATCTGCAGACAAGGAACTATGACATAGACAATGTCATTTCTCTCCCCTTAGATGAGTTGAATGAACTGGTTGACCTGGAAAGGTCAAGGGAGAAGAAGGAGGCAGAAGATGCAGAACTCCTAGTGCAAGTCAAAGAAGAGAAAAGAAGAAAAAGACTGTACAAGGATATGCCTACCCTCTCCCCAGTTCAAGAAAGTCCTGCACAAGAAGACGTGGTTCAACAAGAACCTCAGGTAGACAAAGAAGAAGAAAGGATCAAGATGATCAACTACCTGAGTGCCACAGGCTTCTATCAGGCAGATGCACTCCTTCCCTTGTCAAACCGACTGAGAATATCCCCTACATACTTGGTTTGATGTAGGAAGATCCCATTTGGTGTCTGATCCACCTGTAACCGAGAAAGAACTTCATATCCCCCATTGTACTCATCTCAAACTCACCATTCATTACTGCTTCAAACTCTTTGCATAATTCTTCGTTCTTTGAACACCAACAGTAAATCTCCATCCTTTTCTTTAATAAACAATGTACAATCAATGACTCCCCTATGAAAACCGTGTTTCACAAGATGAGTCGAGAGTTTCTCATACCAGGTCCTCGGAGCTTGATGAATCCCATATAGTGCCTTGTCGAGTTTGTAAAATCTGTCCCGATGATATGGATCCTCAAATCCCTCAGGTTGACTGAATACACTGTCTCTCAAATCTCACCATGAAGGAACGCACTCTTCATATCTAGTTGATAAACTTTGATTTTCATATACGATGCATAGGCAAGGAAGATACGGATTGCTTCCATCCATGCCACTGGTGCAAACACTTCATTGTAGTCGATACCTTCAACTTGTCGAAAACCCCAAACAACAAGCTGAGCTTTGTTTCTGATGATCACTCCCTGATCATCTTTCTTGCATTTCAAGACCCATTTGGTACCGATGACTTTTGCACCTTTAGGTCTATCTACTAGAGTCCATACACCTAACTTCTTAAACTGAAGAAGTTCTTCCTGCATGGCACTCACCCAAGCCTCATCAGTCAGTGCTTTACTTACATACTTTGGCTCAAACTGAGACACAAAGCAGCAGTAGGCACCATTGTGAAGGTATCCCTTTTCCATCACAGAGGCATAATCAGCTGAGTACAGCTGATTTCTAGTCTGAACCCCTGATCTGACATCTCCTATAACATTATCCAATGGATGGTAGACATTTAGATGTGAGCCTGGAGTTGTTGGAACAACTACCTCAGAATCAAGATTGTGAACATTTGTTTCTGAATCTGAGGCAATAGGAGTCTGAGGTTCCGACATCTCAGATGCATCATTATGAGATGCTTGTGGACTTGAGGTAGGCGGAACCTGTGCATCCTGGTTGTTCTGATCAGTTTCCACAATTTCTTCATCAGAGGAGGAGTCACTCATATCAAGTGCTCCCCATGAATTGGTAGATGATGGACTTTGTGAACTGGATGGTGTTGAGTCTTGAGACGATGTGTTCAAGACATCATACATCATCTTGTTTGCCAACTCGTCTTCTGAAGCAGAAAATGGAATATTGAAGGATTTGAAGAATCCATCATAGTCGAAGAAGTAAGCAGGTCCTTTTCCAGCAGGCGGTGTGATGTATCTCTGAACATCAACGTTACACCACACCTCTACTTGACCCGTTGAGTTGTTGTAAACTCTCTTGTTCGGTATGTTGTATCCTAGAAAAATCCCTTCATCAACCTTCTTACTAAATTTCCCTTCCTGAGTCTTCTTCAGTAGGGTGCATGGAGCACCAAACAGCTCGAGATACTCAAAGTTAGGTTTACGTCATTGTAGTAACTCGTAGCACGCTTTTCCATGGTGTTTGACTACCAGAACTCGATTGAGTGTATACATGCATTTGCAACTGCCTCGTTCCAAAATTGAATAGGCTCCATCCACTGATTCTTGAACTCGGTTCCGTTGTCTGAGCGCACTTGTCGTACCTTCATCTTGTAGAGGGATTCCAGTGTAGTTACCAATTCCTTGAAGGATTCAAATGTTTCTGATTTGGATTTCAGAACATTACCCAAGAGAATCTTGAGTAGTCATCTGTAACTACATAGCAATACAAGTCGCCTGCGATGCTTCTTGTACTAACTGGACCAAACAGATCCATGTCAAGGAGCTAAAAAAGAAGTTCTATAGAATGAACTTTCTTTTCCTTATGATATTTCTTCGTCTGTTTGCCCTTTTGCACGCAACATAGAAATCCGGGAGATGGAAGTTTTTCACATTTACTCCCTCACTAGATCATTCTGGATCAAATGATTCATCTTCCTCAGATTTATGTGTCCCATTCTCCTATGCCAGGAGATGAGTCCTTCTCAGTAGCTTTGGACAAGAAACACTAAACTTCATGATCCGTTGTAGAGTCCTTTGAGAGATCCAAAACATAAAGATCATTATATCTTGAAGCTGACATTAGGATTGGTCCTCCGGAATTACGTAGTCCTTCTTTAGAACGTAGCACTTCTTGTTGTCAAAGACTACCTTGAATCCTTTATCACAATTTGAGAAACTAAAAGCAAGTTATTTTGTATTTGTTGGACGTAGTTTACCTTGTCAAACTTAACCTTCTCACTTCCCACTTATCCTTGGGCTGTAATGTACCCGCCTTGTTTCCAGCAAATGAAACATGCCTTCCTTTGATTTTTCTGACGTTTTATAGGAGAGCTTTGTTCCCTGTCATGTGCCTCGATGCTCCGCTATCTACAATCCACGTGTTAGTCTCAGCACTATAGCGAACACTCTGCACATTCAATGAAAACATTAGTTCATGTTAGGAACCCAAGCCTTCACTGGCTTGGGTTTCCCTGAGGCATCACACATCATAAAATCAACCCATTAACCATTTGAGGTTGAGGAAAGCTCATATTGATGTTTGTTCTCATTTTCAGACATTGAGGCGGATTTTTCTTTCCATAGGCCAGCTTTGTGTAAGGCCTGTTTGTGATAGACAGACGACTAGCTGATGGATTGAACTTTTGGTTCACTAGCCCTTTTTGGAGGTGTCACTGAGTTCCCCTTAAAAGATCTAGGTGTAGATACTAGAAGTTCTACTTTCCTCATCGGTGTCTGATAATAAGGACACTGAGACGCTATGTGACCATACTCTCCACAATTATAGCAGGATATGCTTTTAACTTTACGGTTTATATGTTTTGGTGGAGATGTAAAAGTCACACAGTTGACCTTATTATATTTGGATTGAGGCACTTCTTTATCAGATGTATGCCTTGGTTTTACAAACTTAATTGCTTTACCTGGTTTTACATCTTTTATCTCTTGTTTGCCTGGACTTTGACATGACACTAGTGATTGATTAGGTTTTATAGTCTTTTTGGGTTCTGGTTTGACTTTGTTTGACCCAGACTTTAAATTAACCTTTTCAAATTCAGTTTCCAGGTTAACACAAGGCATCTTTCATTTTGCCTTTGAAGTGGCCTCCTTTTGTTTAGAGTCAGATTCATTTGATTTACTTACAGAATCTGGATCACTAACAAGAGGAGTGGACACCACGTGATCCTTGATGGGGTATTGTTAATCGGTTTACTTTTGGTGTTCATCAAGGTCTCAGGTGGTGGTGGAACCACTTTATATCCCAGCCCCTCCCCATTATATCTCTCTCTCACTAAGTGTTGGACAATGTGTGATGAGCTTGTCCAACTATGCAGTTTCTGTTTTAAGAGTTGACTTCTACTTCTAAAACAGTTTTTGCTTCTTAGTGTCCTCTAGGGAGTTCAGATAGTACCTAATGTCATTTGCTTGGTTAAAGGCGACTACCTCTGTTTCCCTAAGCTGTTTATTCAATAGGTCTATCTTTTCCTTATAACTATGCTCGTTTTGTTTTAACACTCTATTTGCCTCAGTGCATAGTTCCAGGTCCTTTACTAAGTTATCATTATGATCTAATAACCTAGAAAATTTTAAATCTATACTTTCTCTAAATTATTACAATCTAAACAAGCATGATTATTAAATAACTGGTTAGTAGTACTTACCTGAGATGTTGAAGATGAATCAACCATGAGTATAGAATCTATTGATTCTGGTTTTGGTGATTCTAACATTGATGCAGACTTTCCTTCTTCAGGAAGGTGGTTGACCACGGGTCTGTGTCTTCAGATTTGACATTGCGAGCTCCACTGCTATGTCTCCCTCACTAGCTGAATCGTCATCAATGTCCACATTGGCTATGTTGGACTCTCCCGGTGACACGAACCGAAAACTCCAGTCCTGTCCTTCATCCTCATTGGCAGTCAAGGCTTTGGGGTCCTTGCTTGATAAGTAGCACTGCTAGATGTGGGTTTGTCCTAACAATTGAATGAAAAGAAGGGATTGCTATTGCCAGTCTTCTTAGGCTTTACACACTCCCTCTTGAAGTGTCCCTTCTCACCACAGTTGAAACAAGTAACCTTTGACTTGTCGAAGCCAAAGGTTGTGTCTTTGGTCGCAACCAAGTTCTGTCTGGTCTTTTTGACAAACTTTTTAGCTCGTCGGACAGCACTTGCCAAAGCCCATATTATGTCCATACGTTCCAACTCCATCTCGTCCACCTGTTCATAATCTTCATCTGCCAGGTGACAATTTCCTATCTTTCCAGCAACTAGTCCATCATAGGAGTGGACTACAGCACCTAAGAGGTCCATGTGTTCTTTGGTCACCTTAACAGTCACATTCCCGAAGTTGTCGGTTTTTAGTTTTGCTGCATTGGCTTCAGGTATCATATACTGGATGCTAGACGACCCTGACATTTCAGACCCTGAAGTTGACGGTTGTGCTGGAATTGCTGCGTTTGAGATGAAGGCGGTTTGCAGTGGTGCTGCAGATGTCTTGACCGGAGGAGTTGCATTGTAGAGTGCAGGATTCTGGTCGTAGTTGGCCTTTTGGGCTCTATACTTCATCCTTAGCTCCTCTTCCCTCAATGTAAGAATGAAGTCATTTATGTCTAACTTTGAGAGCATCCCATTCTATCTGAGGTTTGAAACGAAGGAAACCCATTTCTCCGGTAGGCCATCTGCAAAATTGGATACCTTATCCTCCATCGACGTAGTTAGACCATGAGTGTGCATCTCACTCATCAAGTGGTAGAATCTATCGATCACATCATCCAGACCTTCCTTTCCCATTGAAGAGAAGTTGTCGAACTCCTTCTTCAAAGCTTTGGCCTTAATGGCCTTGAGTGAGGCATTTTCGTCATACCTCTTCTCCAACACATCCCATAGTTTCTTTCTTGATTATACTCCGAATACTGATGGAAGATATCCTTCAGAATAGACTGAGTGAGCAAAGCGTAAACTTTCTTCTCAGCGTTGTATTTTACCTTCTGAGCATCCGACATTCCACTTAGAGTAAGTTTAACTCCATCTGCTCCTACGGGCATGCTATACCCCGACTCTATTGCCTCCCACAGATTTGTATCTACTCCATTTAAGTAGATTTCAAAACGTTGCTTTCATTGTGGGTAGTCGTCTAACGTTATAAGCTTCGGGGGTTTATTGTGAATTCCACTTCATTCTCCAACAACAGTAGATTCTGGATACGATTATCTCTACTTACTGTGTATGCTGAAAACTGGTCCTCCATTTCCCTTAACTTTACTATGTAACAAACTTTTGATGTATGCGAATGAAGGTATGCGATTGGACTTATTTGGGCGATTGAACAAATGAGGATGGTTCAATCGTGCGACTGAACAAATGCAGATGGTTCAATCGTGCGACTGAACAAATGCGAATGAATCAGTCGGCCGAATGAAATAATGCGGTTGAATAGTCCAAATGAGGTTCTCAATCGTACGAATGAGCGTACGAATGGGTCCAATCGTGCGGTTGGATATTGCGAATGAACTCAGTTGTGTGATTGAGCCAATCGTGCAACTGAACTTGCTGAAGGTTGATAATTCGTAGGTTAAACGTGTTTTGGCCATAAAAACTTGAATTTTATCAAACCCTAATCGCCGTATGCCGGAAAAACTAAACTTTTAGGTCAGGAAACGTCTAAGACTCTGTTAGACACAAAAAGATTGCATTTTTTAGGCAGAAACACAACTTTTGTATCAAAACTATTGAATCAACACGTAATCAAGAGTCAAAGCTCTGATACCACTTGTTAGGATCTGGTATTTGAATGAAACACCAACTGATTAACGTGTTAAACCAAACCAAATAGTACGGAATCCTATTTTATTGGTGATCCAATCAATGAGAACGCACGTAGACACAATTAGGTATTGAATCTAACGTCAAGAATCGATTAGGAATCGATCTACAGCGTTCTATGAACTTGGAGTACAAACTTGGAGTACGAACTTAGAGGCTTCTGGACGGCTAGGGTACCTCTGGAGTCAAAGTGGATCGAATGCTTCTCTATTGTTCTTAATTGTTACATTTTTCCACGAATTAAGTCTCATTTGGGCGACTGAACCATGAGCTTGGTTCATTCGTGCGATTGAGCCATGCGGTTGATCCATTCGCACGACTGAATGTTCAGTCATGCGACTGAGTTAGTCGCATGAAGCTGTTCAGGCGTATGGACTATTTAGGCGCATGGACACTCAGTCACATGGCCATTCGGACGCATGACCACTGTTTGGGCGCATGGTCCAATCGGACGCATGTGAACTTCACTTAACCAAAGTTTGAATGTATTCTTATTATAACATTATATACATCAATTCAAACAATCACAAACCTATATAATCTAGTCAATAAGCATTACTCAACTCATTAATGAAATATTAAGCATTGTAAATCACAACCAAACATTATCATTTCATTAAGTACCCATATTACATAAGTGCAAGTCATTCAAGACATATTACATTGAGATCAAGATCTAGGTACATAAGTTTATCAACATTGGGAATTAACTTCATTGCCATGGAAAGACTTAATCTCCTCATCAGTTCTTATTAGTAGGTCACTGAATGATATGGAAGTTAAACCTAATGTCCCGGGACTTTGGTCAATGTCTATTGGCATTGAGCCTTTGGTGGGGTTGTCCCTTTTTGGCTACTCTAGGAAGTATAAAGACTCACCCTGAGGGCTTTCAGCTTGGGTTTCGGGCTTAAAGGATTGAGACTGAGGAGACTCAATTTCCTTATTGAGGACAAATATGAAGGATTGAGACTTAATTTCAGCTTGGGTTTCGGGCTTAAACCATTAAGACTGAGTGGGGGCCCATGTTCCCCCTCTAGTACTTTTGGATTGAACAGGAGGGGCTTGCTCAATCAGACTAGATTGAACAAGGGTTCGTTTAGGTCATCTCTGATAGGTATGTTTGATGGGTGAGAAGGTAGGGTTGGCAATGTGAGGGTAGTTGCTAGTGTGGGTCATCACCTGTGGGGTTAACACGGATGTCACCAGGAGCCATTGGCTCAACTATACCTAGAAGAAGATCAATGTGTCTTCCAGTGTAGTTAGTGGACACTCTCTTCAAAATTTTGAAGATGGTCAGTCTTATTTGGGGAACTGGTAGGACAGCTGCACAGACAAGCTGACTCTGGTCCAGCTCACAGTTGATGATGTGCTGAAGAAACCTGGGATACATGAAGAATGTGTCCCTTTGGAGGTTCCCCATAAGGCTAATCAGCACAAACCTTGAATAATTGAAGTAGAGGCTTTTCACCAACCCATAAACTAGGCATCCTAGTTCATATGAGATTTGATCCCATTCCCCAGATTTATTAGACAAACAGTGGAGGACAACATGGAGCAGAAACTTGTAAGCAATGGATCTGTTCATATCTCCACCATAGCCTATTTGGGTATATGTGTTGTCTAGATCTGACTTGGGGAATTCAATAGGAGAGCCTTTAATCCTAAAGCTCCAAATGCTCGTTGATGAGTTGTTCAGTAATGATCAACTCCTGGCCACAAATGCTTGACCTTATTACCCTAACCCCATTTAGGGTTTCAATCTGACTGTTGCTCCAGAATTCAACCATATGATTTGAGTAAACGGTAGGGTTAACAGTTAGAGCGGTGTAATAGGTAGATTGGGCGAGAAAGAGATGATATCTGAGAAGTCAGCATACTTGATGAATCTAGAAGTGCGAATTGGTTGTGCTGAGGGTTCTGTGCCATTATGGGAAAAAGATTGCAGAGAAATGAGTTTGAATTTAGGTGAATTGAAGGTGAAGGAAGCTTTTGAGCAGTAAATTTGGTAAAGAGAATAAAATGAAGAGTCGGGATTATTTAAATGGGTGAAATGGTGGTTTGTGAGTTGGATAAGGTGAAAAGATGGTTTAGGGTAAGATGTGACAGGGGCGGTAAAATTAAAAACCATTTAAAAGATTCCGACATCATTAATAAAATCTTTTCTTCTTATTATGTGGGGCCCAAGGATTTCTGTTACACAGTAAGGTCTTCTTCCGAGTATAAAAGATTTCCAAAGCTAGTCTTCTTCCGAAGCCAATTTTACTTCCGAAGGTAAATTTATTACTTATGAGAGTAAAATGTGCTTTCCAAATGGAGAGTTTTATACGCTTTGGAAGTAGATCTGATATGCAATCAATCGCTTCTTCCAATACTAAAAATTCTTCCGAGAAGAAAATTTTTCTTGGAGGAATTTTGCTTCGGAAGATATATATATGACATCTTCTGAGGGTTGATTCCTCTATGGAAGAATTTATACGTAGAAGAATTTTAAAAGGACCTTTTGTAACAGGACTTAGATTGTTTTGGCAAAAGACTTTATATATTAAAAAGGTTTTCAAATAAGATAGACTAATCAATGTTTACCATCCCAATAACTGTAATAAGATACTTAAATCTTTGTTCATCAAAGGCTGTAGAGACTAATGAAGAGGCTGATGCAACCCAAACATCCAAAGCTTATCCTGTATGCATGTTGCATAAGTACTGAAAAAATGCTTCGAAAGTTTCACACATGCAATAGAAATACTCTAAGTGTGAAATCTTCCGAAGCCAAGACCAATATCTTCCGAAGCCAAAGATGAAGTCTTCCGAAGCCTCAGAGACAAAGTCTTCCGAAGCTTCAACTTATGAAGATAGATTTCTTCCGAAGACTTTTAAGATATGCCTTATCTGATGTACTTTTCCATAAAGCCGGACACCTTTCCGCTGCATCTCTGCAAGTCACCAACTTACATGAGTTGGTGAACAGGTCCATGCTTTTGGTAACTGTACATTGAGGTCTGGAGTCTGTAACTTTCCACTTTATGTACTTTATCCTTTTTGTAATAAATAAGGATGTGAGCTATGGCATGTCATAGTCACAATTCAAAAGGCAATCTGCCTTTTGACTCTATAATTGATTTTGTTTGTGTCTAGTCAATTGTATCCAGCTGGCTTTCAAAGTATAGCCAGCTGTAGGATGTAGTATAAGTATCTCATGTTCTTGTATCTTTCCTTTATGCTTTGTAACACTTGTAATAGAACATAGAGAAAGCAATATACTACAATCTTGAAAACCATACACTTGTGTTCTTTGTGTTCTGTCTCTTACATTAGTTGTGTTCTTAGTGTCTCAACTTGGTTAATCCAGTTTACTGTTTGATTAAAGTTTAGTTAATCTCCTCTTTGTGTTGTTGTGTTGTAACTTACACCCTTCAACGATCTTGCATTTGGTATCAGAGCATTTCAGGCTCTTGATATAAGATCTCACCGTCTTAAGATCCCTCACACACACAAATACTAAACTTTTCAAATGGCAGCCATTTCCAAAACTGATATGGAAACTGGAACCATGAACAAGTCCCCACTGATCACTCTTGATGAGTTTGATACTTGGTGTTTGAGAATGGAAGGCTTCATCAGGTCTCTTGATTCAAGAATGTGGGAGTCTATTGAGAATGGACCTTTCATACCCAGCACACCTTCTGCTACTGGTCCTGGTATGATCCCCAAAGATGTGGCTAACTACTCTGATGAAGATAGGAAGAGAGTAGAGATTGACAGATAAGCCATGACAGCTCTTCAAACTTCCCTTCCAAACTCTGTGTACAGAGGTTTCAAGAAGTGCAAAACAGCCAAGCAGCTGTGGGATGCACTAAAGCTGATGTATGAGGGTTCTTCTGAAGCCAAGGAGAACAAGAAGGATCTCCTGAAGCAGCAGTTTGAAAACTTCACCTTCAAAACAGGTGAGACCATGACTCAGCAGTACTTCAGGTATGTTGAGATTGTGGATACCCTAGTGGATGGAGGGGTTTCTCTTAAGAATAGAGACATTGTAAGAAAGTTCATGTCCTCACTTCCTAGGCAATGGACACACTACTGTGTGGTGATCAAGAGAACTGAAAATCTTAAAACTCTTACTCTGACAGAGTTATATGGGATTCTCAGTGGCTACCAGGTGGAGATGAACATGGAAGGTTCATTTGGCAACTCCAACAATCAAATGGGTTCAGCCCTACATATGGTGGAAAGGGATAGCATAGAACCCAAACATCATCTCATATGCTACCCTGACAACTCATCCAAGGGTCCTCTCATCACCTTCCCAAAGACACCAAGGGAGAACTACAGTCAAGGAAGCCCATTCTAAAAGACAAGCTCTTCTCAAGAATTTGTGTCTTCTGATAAAAGCTGTGGCAACTCTTTTTTCACTCTTGAAGATCTTGACTGTATTCATCCAGATGATCTGGAATACATGGAAATAGTCCAATAGATGGCTATTCTCATTCACAGAGCCAAGAAGTTCTACAAGAGGACTCGAAGGAAGTTTCCAAGCAATGCAACCAGTGGAAAGTTTGGATTGGACAAAGGCAAAGTCAAGTGTTACAATTGTAACTTGATAGGCCACTTTTCTAGAGAGTGTAAGGCACCTAGAACAAATGGTGGCCAAACACAATCCAGACCAAACTACACTGACAAAGCTCTCCAGAATGAGAAGTCAAAGCAGCAAGTTGTTGTTGCTGTTGAAGAAGAAGGCTTTGACCGTAGCTTTCAGGTGGAAGATGCTTCTCCAAACCAAGAACTAATGGTAGATCATGATGAAGCCAAGGTATTGGAACATCTCTGTACTCCTGAATGCATTGCTAAAGTTAACAGATACAGGTCCTACAACTTAGAACTGAGATCTAACCTTGAGTCCTTGAACATTTTAAAATCTGATTATAGAAAGTCTGAAAATGATTATAAACTGAAGATAGAGGACTTAGAAAAAACCATTTCAGTTCTAAAACATGAACACACAAATTTTAGGACTCAAATCAAAGATCTCATAACCAAGTTAACTGAGTGCCAGGCTGAGCTTGTGATCAGCAAAGCTAGGGTAGAAAAGAGTGTTCTTGAAGAAGAGACCTTCAAGAACATAAATTCCTCATCCCTGCACAACAAAGTGTGCTATCAAAACAGGCAGGGGCTGGGATCCAATGAGATAGCTCCTCCACACACAATCTTGTCAGTAAGATCTCCTAGGTGTGGAACTTGTGAAGATGAGCTTCCTCTCATAGATCCTATGAGTGAAGAGGATGAAGAAGAGATAGTGAAGATTTCCTTTGAGAAGAGTGAAGAGGAGGATTCCAAGAAGGGCCACTATCCTTCTAAGTAGAAAAAGAAGACTGTGATGACCAAGTCCATGAGAAAGAACTTGATCAGAAAGAGCAAAAGAAAGGCAAGGAAGGCTCAAGAGATCAAGGCTACTTTTGACTCTAAGCAGAAACAAGTTTTTATCTCTGCAGGGTTTAAAGTGGTAGGGACTGAAGACATCAACCAAAACTCTTCTACTAAGAGTTCTAGTTCTTGTTCAAGTCATCTCAATAGCAAGAAGAAGACTGATCTGTTGTGTACCACTGCTGCACAGCCTGGACCATCAAACTCCAAGCACAGTCCTCAGCCCAAGAGGATTGTCTCAGCATCTGCAAAGATGAAGGTGGAGAAGGGATGTGACCGAAGACAATCCTATTGCAAGGAAAAGGCTCTTGTGAAGAAGAAGATTAATTGTGTTATGTGTGACAGCACCACTCACATTGCTAAGGATTGTCCCTTCAATCCTATAGGTACTGTCCATATGACCAAAACAAAGACTTCAAAGAGCTTGAAGAAGATTCAAGCTTCGGAAGGAAAACCTGTTTCCTTCAGAAGCTCAAAATCTAAGAATAAGGCAAGTGGAAAATTACCTTCGGAAGAGAAGTTGGTCTCGAAAGAAAGGAGTTCTCCCGAAGCACTGAAGTCTACTGCAGTGTCTGCAGAATCTTCCGAATGATCAGTCATCAAAACTTCCAAAGTTCCAAAAGCTTCCGAAGTTTTGAAGGTCAAGTCCAAGACTCCAAAGGTGGTGTGTATGTCTAAGAAAGACCAAGTGACTGAGATTTCTCCATCAACAACAGCTCAAGATCCTCTTAGTACAACCATAGGATCTATTACTATTGAATTACCTTATGCAAATGAGCCCAAGACAAGCAAGGCTTGGGTTTCCAAATGAAACTAATCATTTTTTCTTTGTGCAAGGGCAGCTGAAGACAGAAAAAAATGTCTGGATCATAGACAGTGGCTGTTCCAGGCACATGACAAGCAATAGGTCACTAGTCCAGAACTTTGAAAGGATTGATGGGGGACTAGTTGCTTTTGGAGGAGATGAAGGTGGTTACATTTCTGGAAGGGGCAAGGTCACAAATGGTAAGCTCAGTATAAAAAAGGTAAACTTTGTTAAGGAGCTTGGATACAATCTTCTGAGTGTATCTCAATTTTGTGATCAGAGTCATAACATGCTCTTTACTTAGCATGAGTGCATTGTTCTTAAGCCTGGTGTGGTCATTTCTCATGAGCATATCCTGCTTAGAGCCCCTAGGAAAGGAAACATGTACAAGATGTACTTGCAAGAAACCTCTCCCTCTGGAGAAGTTTCATGCTTTCTGTCTAAAGCCAATAGTGATGAGTCTTTCCTATGGCATAAAACAATGTGCCATGTAAACTTTAAGAACATGAATAAATTAATTAAGCATGATTTGGTAACTGGAATGCCAAAGAAAGAGTTTACAAGTGATGACCACAGTGTTGCATGCCTGAAAGGGAAGCAACATAAGGTATCTCACAAGCCTAAGGAAAAGAACTCCATCACTACACCCCTACACTTGTTACATATGGATCTCTTTGGCCCCACCAGTGTAATGAGTTTAGAATGGACCTTATACTGTCTAGTGATCACAGATGACTTTACAAGATTCACTTGGGTTTTCTTCCTTAGAACTAAGGATGAGACTCTTGAGATTCTGACGAATTTCATCTTAAAGATTGAGAATCGATCTGATCACAAGGTCAAAATCATAAGATGTGATCAAGGAACTGAATTTAAGAACCAAATCCTTGATACATTTTGTGATGAAAAGGGTATTACAAGACAATTCAGTGCTCCTAGGACTCCTCAGCAAAATGGTGTTGTTGAGAGGAGAAACAGGACACTGATTGAAGCTGCAAAAACCATGTTGTCTGTTAGTTATATTTTTTGTCATGAATTATAGTAATTTTAGGTTGTATTTCAGCATATATTTTGCATTAATTGCATGCATCTTTTATTTTAATTATAAAAGAGTAGTTTTGGTAGGATGGAATCTACTCTTGTGTATTTTTGGCTTTTGTAGAATAATCAAATGGCTGAAAAAGATAAAGACTCAAACTTTAAAGATAAAGATCCAAACTTTAAAACCAAAAAAAGGGGAGAGTTGGTTAGAAGAAGGAAGGAACTCAAAAAGATAAAAGGAAAAGCTGCAGCAAAGGGGGAGGCATCGATCAAGGGAGAAACAAAAGAATTTTTTTGTGGTTACATTGGGCATCAACTACAAGGAAAGAAGAAGAAGTCCTTGAAGACTTGCAGAAAGGACAAAAGGAGGACCTATTCTTCTCCACTTTTGAAGATCAATTAATTATTTTTGAGGTTTTGTTTTCGTAAGTTTTTGTTTTCATTAATCTAGCCATCATGTCCGGGTAGGGCACTCTTTAATTTCAACATTAAGGTTCAATTTCTATGATTTCGTAGCGTCTATGAGATGTTTTTATTTTAGTGGTTTGTTTGTTTGATTCTTGATCTTAAAACCCGGATCTAATCCGGTATATATTAGATTGTTAATAAACCTGATCAACTTATTAATTTTTCCAATAAAGTTCTTCAAAAATTTAACACCCTAATCAAGTTTTGCTTTTTGATATAAGGAACAATTAACGGTTTGAGTTTGTCTATGAATTCATTCTCGTTATAGAATCACACAATCTAGTTAGGCATACCGAACGGCGTGTGTGTTTAATTATAATCGATACTTCTATCGTTGCAACCCGCACACTAAGATCCGAACGGCGTGAGCTTAGAGTAGCGGGTTGGCTCCAATCAACGAACTGCGATTGATTGGACAGTAGATAGAGGGGATATCCGAAAGGCGTGATGTCTAGTATCGATACAAACCATTAATTGAAAATTGTCATTGCACCGTAATCGTTAATGATCGTAAGCCAAATCAAATCAAGAAATTACCTTAGTGTTGGAATTAGTTTTTATATTTGAATTATTTCATAATTTAACTAACGACTTCAATAATCTCCTTTTCATAATAAAAAAAATACAAAAGAAATGTCAATTTTCGTTTTTCTGGCAGAACCTTAACACGGCCGCATGGAATTTCCTTTACAGTTTTGACACGGCCGTGTCGGGTCACTGGAATTTTTTTCTACTTTTTGCAAATTACTTTAAGTTTTAGTTTGTAGTTAAACCCCCTACCTTCCCTAGTCCATAATCAATCAAAAGTAACTGTGCTAAAACGTTTTTGGTATAAAATAATTGACACGTATCCCTGAGGACACGAACTCTACTTCCGCTCATACTATTATTAGTGTGTGTACGGTAGGTTCACATTTTTATTATTTATTTGCTGGATTCGACAACCAACAAATTGGCGCCGTTGCCGGGGATACGGCGATTCTAATCATTTTATGCCAAGATCTTTTCGTACAGGTACACCACTCGAGATTGACTCGGAGATTGAGAAGACGGCAAAGAGGTTAAGGAAACAAGCGAAGCTCCGAAACAAGTCAGCAAGTTCCTCACCACCACTTACTTCACCTCCGGTCACAGATATTTGGCAAGATATACCCTTGTCAAGTGAATCCGAATCCAACACCGAATCACCACAACCCTCACAAACAACCACCACTCCACCACAATCACCTATCCATCAAGAACCACCCTTACCCGAACCAACCATGGCAGCTCCAGCCGAACAAACCCTTAGACAATGGGCAACCCATGATGTTACCCAACAACCTCTCTGCATAAACTACCCCGCTATGGTGAACTTTGAGTTGAAATCCGGTCTCATCCACTTGTTACCACTCTTCCGAGGTCTTGAGAATGAAGATCCACATAAGTTTCTCAAGGAATTTCATGTAGTGTGTTCCGGAATGAAGCCGCACAATGTTATTGAAGACCAAATCAAGCTTAGGGCATTCCCCTTTGCTATGCAAGATTCAGTTAAAGAATGGTTATATTACCTACCACCGGGGTCGATAAACACATGGAATGATCTTGCAAAACTGTTTTTAGACAAGTACTTCCCAGAAGTCAAAGCATCTATTCTACGCAAGGAGATCATCGGGATCAAACAAGCAAAAAGAGAAGCTTTGCATACTTATTGGGAAAGATTCAAGAAGCTTTGTGCTCGATGCCCACAACATGGCATCTCGGAACATCAATTACTTCAATACTTTTGTGAAGGGTTAGCACCATTAGAAAGGCGTTTGATAAATGCCTCTAGTGGAGGAGCTTTACTTGATAAAACACCAACCCAAATCAGAGAATTGATAACTTCCATAGCTGAAGATACCAAACATTCCTCACAAGAAGATGGATGGTATGACGATGTACCACGGGCGGTTAAAGAAGTGAGCACTCCTCACATTGAAAGCCAACTTGCTGAGTTGACTAAAGCTGTAATGCAGCTTACAAAAGGCAAGGAAGCTGAACAAAAACCTAGAGCGTGTGGAATTTGCTTACAATTTGGACACCCCACTGATATGTGTCCCACACTTCAAGAGGACGTTGAAGAAGCACAAGCAATAGGAGGTTATCCGGGGCAGAATTCAAGACCCTATGAACAACAAAGAAATAACCAAAATTGGGGACAACCACCCAATGTTGGTTATCCACAAAGAGCCCCACAATTCAATCAAAGACCTCCCTTTCAGATGCAAAACAATCAACAAAACTTCAGCCTCACCAACAACAACAAACAGGAAGCTCAGGGATGTCTTTAGAAGATATTGTCAAGAGTTTAGCAACCAACACACATACGTTCCAGCAAGAAACAAAGGCTAGCATAAAGAATTTGGAGCAACAAATAACTCAACTGGCCAACTCGGTAAGCAAGATAGAGTCCCAAGGTAAGCTACCCGCACAAACCGAAACAAATCCTAAGCATAATGCTTGTTCAATTACCTTGAGGAGTGGAAAGAGTTATGATGATCCGGTAATACAAGAGGAGGAAGAAGAGATTGTGGTTGAGAAGAATGATGTGGAAAAGGATAAACCAAAACCCGATGAAGTTAAGGCAAAATATACTCCTCCACCTCCATTCCCTTCAAGACTAAAAGGTACACAAAAACAAAGGGAAGAACAAGAGATTATGGAAACATTCCGTAAGGTAGAGGTGAACATACCATTACTTGATGCTATAAAACAAGTTCCTAGATATGCTAAGTTTTTAAAAGAACTTTGTACATCTAAGAAAAAGCTTAAAGGTAATGAAACAGTCAAGGTAGGTGAAAATATTTCTGCAATTTTACAAAAAAGATTACCACCAAAGTGTAAGGACCCGGGTGTCTTTACGGTTCCTTGCAAATTGGGGAATCTTAGCATACCTCGAGCCATGCTCGACCTTGGAGCTTCTATTAACGTCCTACCATACTCTATCTTCAAAACACTTAATGTAGGAGCGTTAAAGAGGATCGGGGTAGTCATTCAATTGGCCGATCGTTCTATAGTATACCCAAAAGGTGTACTAGAGGATGTATTAGTCCAAGTGAATGAATTGGTATTTCCAGCAGATTTTTATGTTTTGGACATGGAAGATGATGATGTCTCAAATTCAAGTTCCATCTTGTTAGGAAGACCATTTTTGAAAACCGCAAAAACAAAAATTGATGTTTATAGTGGCACTCTTTCAATGGAATTTGATGGTGAGGTTATCCATTTTAATATATATGATGCTATGCGATATCCAAGTGATGTTTCTTCTTTGAATTGGTTAGATGTTATTGAACCTTTGACTGATGATTGTTTTGAGTTATCTAACCACGATGTTCTAGCAATGGTGTTAAATAGAAGCATTGATGAAGTAACAGCAATAGAGCTCACTGAAAAGTTCAAGCTTGGGGAAGAGTTGATGGAAGTAGTGACATTTATGGAAGAACAGAAGAAAGCAAGGTATGAACCACAAAAAAATGAAACTTCCAATTACTAACCAAAAGCTTGTTCCATCTATTTTGCAGGCACCCGAGCTAGAGCTTAAAGCTCTCCCTAATCATCTAAAGTATGCATACCTTGGAGAGAAAGAAACTTTACCGGTGATCATATCTAATAAGCTGACAAGTGAGGAAGAAAAAGAGTTGATCAACACACTCAAGCAATACAAGGAAGCAATTGGGTGGACCATAGCCGACATAAAAGGTTTGAGCCCATCACTTTGCATGCATAAAATCCTAATGGAGGAGGATTACAAGCCAACAAGAGAAGCACAAAGAAGATTGAACCCTCCAATGATGGAGGTTGTGAAGAAGAAGATTCTAAAGTTGCTAAATGCGGGCATGATCTACCCTATTTCCGATAGCAAGTGGGTAAGTCCCGTGCAAGTTGTGCCTAAGAAAACAGGTATAACTGTGACTGAAAATGAACAAGGTGAATTGGTCCCCACTCGTGTCCAAAACGGGTGGCGGGTGTGTATTGACTATAGAAGGCTAAATGCCTCAACTCGCAAGGACCACTTTCCACTACCATTTATAGATCAAATGCTAGAAAGATTAGCAGGTAAGTCCCACTATTGTTGCTTAGATGGGTATTCTAGTTTTCATCAAATACCCGTTGCACCAGAGGACCAAGAGAAAACAACTTTTACATGCCCTTTTGGCACGTTTGCATATCGGCGAATGCCCTTTGGGCTTTGCAATGCCCCTGCCACGTTCCAAAGGTGCATGGTAAGTATATTTTCTGATTATGTTGAAGAAATAATTGAAGTTTTCATGGATGATTTCACCGTGTATGGAAACTCTTTTAAAGAATGTTTGGAAAACTTGACTAAGATTTTAAAAAGATGCATTGAGACTAATCTTGTTTTAAATTATGAGAAATGTCATTTCATGGTTGATCAAGGTCTTATTTTAGGTCATGTTGTCTCTTCAAAAGGTTTAGAGGTTGATAAAGCAAAAATTGATGTTATTAAATCTTTACCTTATCCTAATAGTGTGCGCGAAGTGCGTTCTTTTCTTGGTCATGCAGGATTTTACCGAAGATTTATCAAAGATTTTTCCAAGATAACAAGACCAATGTGCGAGCTTCTACAAAAAGATGTAGAATTTGTGTTTTCAGAAGCATGCAAGCAAGCCTTTGATACCCTAAAGACTTCATTGGTTAGTGCACCGATTATCCAACCGCCGGATTGGAGTTTGCCATTCGAGATCATGTGTGATGCAAGCAATCATGTGGTAGGAGCGGTGTTGGGTCATAGGAAGGATCGAGTACCACACGTGATCTATTATGCTTCAAGAACCTTGGATCACGCTCAAAGCAATTACTCAACCACTGAAAAGGAGCTTTTAGCTATTGTTTTTGCTTTAGAGAAATTTAGACAATATTTATTGGGTACTAAAGTAATTGTATATTCTGATCATGCAGCTTTGAGATACCTCATGACTAAGAAGGATGCTAAGCCAAGACTTATCAGATGGGTGCTCCTACTTCAAGAATTCGACTTGGAAATCAGAGATAAAAGTGGAAAGGAAAATCTTATGGCTGATCACCTAAGCAGGATCATAAACAATGAGGAACCAATGCCCTTAAATGACTCATTCCCTGATGAACATCTATTTGCTACTCAAATCACCACTCCTTGGTATGCCAATATTGTAAACTACAAAGTGGCAAATACTTTTCCATTCGATCTTTCCCGTGCGCAAAAAGATAAGATAAAAAGGGAAGCAAGAAGATATGTTTGGGATGAACCACACCTTTGGAAGTATTGTGCCGATCAAGTTATACGAAGATGTGTCGACATGAGTGAGGTACCTTCCATTCTAGAATTTTGCCACTCACAAGCTTGTGGTGGGCATTTTGGCCCAAAACGGACAGCACACAAGGTACTCGACTCGGGTTTCTATTGGCCAAGCATATTTCTTGATTCATATATGTTTTGCAAATCTTGTGAACGATGCCAGAAAACAGGTAATTTAAAAGCTAAAGATCAAATGCCCCTCACACCCATTCAAGTATGTGAAATCTTTGATGTATGGGGCATTGATTTTATGGGTCCCTTTCCATCCTCGTTTGGTAATGTTTATATATTACTAGCCGTGGATTACGTCTCTAAATGGGTAGAGGCAAAGGCCACAAGGACTAACGATGCTAAAGTTGTTTCAGGTTTTATTAAAGCTAATATCTTTAGTAGGTTTGGCGTGCCAAGGGCATTCATAAGCGATAGAGGATCACACTTTTGCAACAAGACAATCGAAGAACTGTTCAAGAAATATGGCGTTACACATCGTGTGTCAACGACTTACCATCCACAAACGAATGGTCAAGCCGAGATTTCTAATCGAGAGATAAAGTCGATACTTGAGAAGACGGTTAACCCAAATCATAAAGATTGGAGCTTGCGTTTAGATGACGCATTGTGGGCATATCGCACAGCCTATAAAACACCCATAGGTATGTCACCTTTTCGTCTCGTATATGGAAAGGCTTGTCATATTCCAGTTGAACTAGAGCACAAGGCTTTTTGGGCCATTAAGCAATTCAACATGACGATAGACGAAGCCGGGGTTTACCGTAAGCTACAAATTCAAGAGTTGGAAGAAATTCGTAATGATGCTTTTGAGAACTCTCGAATTTACAAAGACAAAACCAAAGCATATCATGATAAGGTAAACTCGCGAAAATCTTTCAGCGTAGGTCAAAAGGTTTTGTTATTCTCATCAAAACTCAAGTTATTTCCTAGAAAATTACGGTCCCGCTGGGTCGGGCCGTTTGTGGTTACTAATGTTTTTGCTCATGGTGCAGTTGAAATTACAAGTGAGAAAACAGGAAAAACGTTCAAAGTGAACGGGCATAGGTTAAAATTGTTTTATGAAGGATTCCAAAAGGAAAAAGGTGATTTGATGGGATTGGAGAATCCAAACTACGAGCAATAAAAAAAATTATGTCTAGCCAAAGACGTTAAAGAAAGGCGCTACGCGGGAGGCAACCCGTATTTCGTTTTTTATTTCTATTTTTCTTTCTTTAAAAAAACACACAAAAAAAGGTGGGGGTGTTGTCAAACAATAAGTTAAAAACGGCACGTAAAAATATTTGACAAAATTTGAAAACAGACGTGTCAGGATTTTGTTTAACTTAGAAATTCCAGAATGGTAAAACGGTCGTGTCAGATTAAACACGACCGTGTCAAGTTGCTGTCTGATTTAAACAAGAAAATATAAGGGAAGGGGACATTTAACTTAGAACCCTAAATCTAAACTCTCTGCAATCAAACCAAACCTTCCACAGCCCCCCCCCCCTCACGACTACCACCGTCTCCCTCCTCCAACAGATCATCATGAGGAATACATGGCCCGTTTCACCTCATTTGACACCATTTTATCCGAAGTTCGCCAAGACATTCATCATGTCCGAGGGGAACTCCATAACCAAGGGGCCATGCTACGTCTCATGTATGATCACCAGCAAGAATGGGTCGCACGATTTCTGCTTTACATGAGTTCCACCTTGGCCGCCCACCCCATCCACCACCTCAGTAATTTCCATCCTACTCTCTACTCCATGCCTCGAGGACGATGCTGAATTCAAGCTTGGGGAGAGGTAATTTTGATTTCATCCAATTACATATTACATATCGCATTTAGGGTTGCATCATAGTTTTAGGAACTGCAAGTAGGACTGCATTGTATATAGTTAATCATAGTATTAGGTATGCATATAAAAAAAGAAAAAAAAAAGAAAAAAAAGGGTAACATCTTCGTAGCCTCGGGAAAGATTTTGAGAATAACATGAAAAATGATATTACCTTTATTATGCTAATCGTAGGTTGCGTGCACAAATAGGTTGATAGTAATAAATAGATAAATGTGCTCCGTTATGCTAGTGCCCTTTGTTCTTGGTTTACAAAGATAAAACATCTAATAGCCATGTGTGCCTAATGCCGTTCTGATCACATAAGGAAACTGAGACCTAGCAAAAATAGGTTGAGAGCCGAGTCCAAATGAGAAAAAAAATCAGAAAAAAAGAAGAAAAAAGAAAAAAATAGGGAGAAAAGAAGTTAGTGACGTGATAAATAAGCCGCAATAATGGCAAATGAAAAAAAAAATATTTGTGATATCGTGTGGTGAAAAAGTGACCACTTGCTCTCTATAGTCCTTGAGGTTAGGAAGGTTTCCACCGTATGAAGAAAGGTGTTGGCACACTTAAATGACTAACTTAACACGGCTTAATTGATATGAAACGATAAATCCGGAACTTAAGGGTTAGAGGATCATAACTTGCAAATTGGGCACATTTGTTTATAAAAATCTTGAAAATCCAATTTGTCACAATAACTGAAAATTAGCATAATAAGATGATTTCATGCTCATACTTCTTACGCGGGGCTAAGATTGGTATTGCCAGCATCCTAATTATATAACTATCTATTCTCTTTTTACTTTTAGGGTTATTCCTAGTCTTGACTTCCTTGAGGACAAGGAAAGGTTTAAGCTTGTGGAGATTTGTTAGTTATATTTTTTGTCATGAATTATAGTAATTTTAGGTTGTATTTCAGCATATATTTTGCATTAATTGCATGCATATTTTATTTTAATTATAAAAGAGTAGTTTTGGTAGGATGGAAATCTACTCTTGTGTATTTTTGGCTTTTGTAGAATAATCAAATGGCTGAAAAAGATAAAGACTCAAACTTTAAAGATAAAGATCCAAACTTTAAAACCAAAAAAAGGGGAGAATTGGTTAGAAGAAGGAGGGAACTCAAAAAGATAAAAGGAAAAGCTGCAGCAAGGGGGGAGGCATCGATCAAGGGAGAAAGAAAAGAATTGTTTTTGTGGTTACATTGGGCATCAACTACAAGGAAAGAAGAAGAAGTCCTTGAAGACTTGCAGAAAGGACAAAAGGAGGACCTATTCTTCTCCACTTTTGAAGATCAATTAATTATTTTTGAGGTTTTGTTTTCGTAAGTTTTTGTTTTCATTAATCTAGCCATCATGTCCGGCTAGGGCACTCTTTAATTTCAACATTAAGGTTCAATTTCTACGATTTCGTTTTGAACTTATGTGAAGCGTCTATGAGATATTTTTATTTTAGTGGTTTGTTTGTTTGATTCTTGATCTTAAAACCCGGATCTAATCCAGTATATATTAGATTGTTAATAAACCTGATCAACTTATTAATTTTTCCAATAAAGTTCTTCAAAAATTTAACACCCTAATCAAGTTTTGCTTTTTGATATAAGGAACAATTAACGGTTTGAGTTTGTCTATGAATTGATTCTCGTTATAGAATCACACAATCTAGTTAGGCATACCGAACGGCGTGTGTGTTTAATTATAATCGATACTTCTATCGTTGCAACCCGCACACTAAGATCCGAACGGCGTGAGCTTAGAGTAGCGGGTTGGCTCCAATCAACGAACTGCGATTGATTGGACAGTAGATAGAGGGGATATCCGAAAGGCGTGATGTCTAGTATCGATACAAACCATTAATTGAAAATTGTCATTGCACCATAATCGTTAATAATCGTAAGCCAAATCAAATCAAGAAATTACCTTAGTGTTGGAATTAGTTTTTATATTTGAATTATTTCATAATTTAACTAACGACTTCAATAATCTCTTTTTCATAATAAAAGAATAATACAAAAGAAATGTCAATTTTCGTTTTTCTGGCAGAACCTTAACACGGCCGCATGGAATTTCCTTTACGGTTTTGACACGGCCGTGTCGGGTCACTGGAATTTTTTTCTACTTTTTGCAAATTACTTTAAGTTTTAGTTTGTAGTTAAACCCCCTACCTTCCCTAGTCCATAATCAATCAAAAGTAACTGTGCTAAAACGTTTTTGGTATAAAATAATTGACACGTATCCCTGAGGACACGAACTCTACTTCCGCTCATACTATTATTAGTGTGTGTACGGTAGGTTCACATTTTTATTATTTATTTGCTGGATTCGACAACCAACATTGTCTCACTCTAAACTGCCCATCACCTTCTAGGCAGAGGCAGTCAGCACTGCCTGCTATGTGTAGAACATAGTTTTAGTAGTTAAGACTTATGGCAAAACTCTTTATGAACTTTGGCACAAGAGGAAACCTTTCATTGGTTTTCTCAGGTCATTTGGATGTCCTTGCACCATCTTGAATACCAAAGATCAAATTGCCAAGTTTGCTGAGAAATTAGATGATGGACACTTTATTGGATACGCTTCCCAAGCTAAGGCTTATAGAGTGTACAATCTCAGAAGTAGAATTGTTGAGGAGTCAGCCAATGTGACTTTCAATGAACACACACCTTGTGTTGCTGGTTCTAGTCCAGATTGGTTATTTGATCTTGATTTAGTTACCAACTGTTTTAACAAATCTTGTGAGAATGTTTCAGGATCTGCAGAAAATTTAAATACAGGTGATCCTGATCCAAGATTTGAGCTAGGAAGACCTTCAAGTCATACATCTTTAGCTCCAGTTGGAACTACTTCTTCAAATGAGGTTTCTATCAGCACAACAATGACAAACTCAGCTGATACATCTGGTATACCTTCAAATTCCAGCTCAGAGGCTCCACAACCAGATAAGAACACCTCAATTATGGAAGACAACAATGGTGGTGGTAACAGTGACCAAGAATTTCTTGATGCCAATAACCACACCATAGATGAGAACATCAATGATGTCACACACTGCTTGGATCAAGTTTCCCTTGAAAAGTGTGCTGATGTGGTGGGAGAAACATCTATGCCAGATCTAAATTTCTCTAATTTAGATCTTTCTCAACGACTTGTTATGATCCCCCAGCTTAGGATCCACAAGTCTCACCCTACCACAAACATCATTAGAAATGTTGTCTCAGGGGTAAAGACAAGAGGACAAACACATGAGGCAAATGTTTGTCTTCACTCTTGTTTTCTATCCCAGATAGAGCCAAAGAAAGTTGATGAAGCTCTAAAGGATGGAAGTTGGGTTGAAGCTATGCAACAAGAGCTGCTTCAATTCAAAAGGCAGAAAGTTTGGAACCTTTGTCCTCTTCCTTTTGGGAAGACTACCATTGGAACCAAATGGGTGTTTAGGAACAAGAAAGATGATAGAGGCATCATCACCAAGAACAAAGCTAGATTGGTTGTTCAAGGATACACACAAGAAGAAAGGATTGACTACACTGATGTTTTTGCTCTAGTGGCAAGATTAGAAGTTGTTAGGATATTCCTGGCATTTGTTGCATCCAAGAACTTCAAGGTCTTTCAACTTGATGTGAAGTGTGCCTTTTTATATGGAGTGATAGATGAACGGGTTTATGTCAAACAGCCACCTGGTTTTGTAGATCCTGATCATCCTGATTATGTCTGCAAGCTTGACAAAGCTCTCTATGGGCTGCATCAGGCACCCAGGAAATGGTATGAGACACTATCTGAGTTTCTTTGTAAACATGGATACAGGAGAGGTACTATAGATGGAAATCTCTTCATCAAGGACATAGAAAAGACATATTGCTAGTTCAAGTATATGTGGATGGCATTATCTTTGGTTCAACTAATCCAAAGCTCTGCAAAGACTTTGAGAAGCTGATGAAAGACAGATTTGAAATGAGTGCCATGGGGGAATTCAATTTCTTTCTGGGAATTCAAGTGAAGCAAGTCAAAGATGGCATCTTCATAAGTCAGTCAAAGTATGTTCAAGACATACTTAAGAGGTTCAACATGACTGACTGTAAGATTGCTAAGACACCCATAGCTAGGAACCACTCCCTTGGACCTGATCTTGAGGGGGAGTGTGTAGATGAGCACTTATACAGGGCTATGATTGGGTCTCTTATGTATCTTACTGCTAGTAGGCCTGATATCATGTTTGCTACTTGCATCTGTGCAAGATATCAAGCCAACCCTAAGATGTCTCACCTTATCACTATCAAGAGGATTCTAAGATACCTCAAAGGTGCATCAACACTTGGTTTGTGGTATCCCAAGAATCCTGACTTCAATTTGTATGCCTATACAGATAGTGATTATGGTGGTTGCAATATGACTGCAAAGTCTACATCTGGGGGATGTCAATTTCTTGGTGGAAGGGTTGTCTCATGGCAATGCAAGAAACCATCCTGTGTCTCTGCATCAACTGCTGAAGCTGAATACATTGTTGCTGCAAGCTACTGTGCTCAAGTACTTTGGATTCAAAATCATATGTTGGACTATGGGTTAAACTTCAGGGAGACTCCCATTCACATAGACAACAACAGTGCTATCTCAATCACAGAGAACCCAATGCAGCACTCAAGGACAAAGCACATCAATATCAAGTATCTTTTAATAAGAGATAACTATGAAAAGGGATTAATTAAACTAATCAAAGTTCACACAGATGAACAATATACTGATCTGTTTACAAAGGCTTTTAATGAACAGAGATTTATTTTCTCTTCCGAACCAAAATTCTCAAAACTCTCAGGAAATTCTTCCGAGTCATTTTAGCTTCGGAAGCTTTTTAATTAAAACTTCTGAAGATAATTAACCTTCGGAAGCTTTTTGACTTCCAAGAAAACTGCTTTTTGAGCAAAAGTAATTCAGAGGTGGGACCGACATCCGGATTTCAAAGTTTATCCTCTTTCATTAAACTTTATCTGAAATCCCTCTCACATATAAACCCAACGGTTTCCCCCTCTTTCTATTATTTATTCTTCCTCCAAACCTAAAACCCTAAATTTCTCTCTGAAATTTCTTTCTCTCTTCTTTCTTCATCCTTAAGCTACTTCAAAATGGCCAACCTTGCTCACAGAAATGATCCCAACTTTACCATGCAGCTACACAGATAACATAATCAGGTTGCTCTATTAAGCTCTGAGAAAGATCCTCATTTCTCAGAGGTTTGCCGTTTCCTAACTCTGTCAAACTACTTCACCTCCCTAACCATTGATCCTCCACTTTATGAGGATCAGCTGCTTGAATTCTGGAAGACCTGCCAAGAGGTCATTATGGACGGGGAGAATGCATTGTCTACCACAGTGCAGGAGAGAACAATCTTCATCACTCCGGCCATCATCAATAGGCATCTTCAGCTGGATGATGAAGAAGGTGAGGTGTTTTTCCCAAAGGAAGCTGTCAATCATTCCTTTGAATAGATGGGATATGAATGAGATTTCTCGGTAAAGACCTTTAGGAAAGGGAAGGTCTCATCCAATGGAGATTCCTACTCCATGTGGTCATCCACAGCTTATTAAACAAACATGGTGGATGGGACCAGATTCTTGAGGATCTCTCCTTCATAATCCATGGAATGGTTCAGGATTCTCAATTTGTTTATACAATTTACTTGCTAATTTAGACTCCTTAGAGTATTACATGTTTCCTAGATATGTCCAGTACATTCTTAACTGTGAACTGGGATCACAGTTGAGGGAAACAGGTAACATTCTTAAATTGGGACAGATGAAGCCCAGCATCTTTAAAATACTGAGAAAGCCCACTGTTGGATTCTCTAGGGTAGAAACAGCCCTAGTCCCAAAAATGTTAGAGCTCATTGCTCAAGGTGACAACCTAGCAGCACAAGCTAGTGTTGAACCCACACTTGCTTTTTCCCAACCACTCTCACAGCCTCAAATCACCATCACCTATCAAAGAAAATCCAAACGAACCCCTACTCAGGCTATTCAGTCTGTGGAGGCCCCCATATACTCACCATACAGGAAGAAGTGGACACTGGAGCTCCCATTTCTCCTGAGGAGCAAACCACTCCCATCTCTTCAAGAATCAGTGTTGAGGTTCCTCATGCTCAGCCTGATGAGCTTATTAGCCCTACTGCCTTAAGCCATCACTCTGAGTCTCAACACTTAAGTGATCAACCTTCAGGGGACAATTACCATCCCCAGCCTATAGATCTCAACCAACCAATTCCTAACCTTGACTTCTATACTGATGAAGATCTAGGTTTCAGTGAGTATAATGAGTCTCTTTTATTTTCCCCTACTCAAAGAGAGATGAATACTCCTGAGTCTCCTACGCCTATCCCACATCAGTCACCTACAACTGAGGTGGACATTCCTGAACCTGTTCAGGATGTCCATATGGAAGAGGCTCTCACTTCTGAAAGTGATTACATCATTAAGACCTCAACCATGGCAACTTAGCCCATTGTCATCTCAACTGAGACTGTCAGTGAGCAGAGGAAATCCAGTAGCCAAGAACTTAAAGCTGGTAATGAGAGAAAGGACTCTAGTCCAATCTTCTCCACCCCTAGTGATTCTTCTGATGAAGATAAGGGGGATCTGAGACTAAAAGTGCAAAAACTATCCAAAACATGCACCTTTTTAGTCTCAAAGGTCAGTCACCTTGAATCTCAGGTGACTACCTTACACAAAAGGATCAATGATCAGCAACTTGAGATTTCATATCTTAAGGAAAAACTAGCTGGGAGACCCTTAAGAATAGCTCACCCAGGAACACAAGAACCTATGGATGTGATTGACCTATCTTCCAGCTCACCTATGCAAGTGGGTGATGCTACCAAAAAGGGGGAGAAATTCATTACAGCTACAGAACCTGGGAGTCCTTCAGAGAGAGTGGACATTAAGGACTCACCATCCTCACTTGCAACTATGCATTCTCAGCAACCTCCTCAAGTTCACATTGATGTGGACTACACAGACTCCTTCATGCAAAGTCTGTTTGAGGATGGGATACCAAGGGCTATGTCATCCTCACCATCTTCAAATCACATAATTGGGTGGAGGTATGACAACATTAGGAAAGCCCTAATCATCATAAGAGTTCAAGGACAACAAGAAGTCTTCAATTTTCAGAATTTGAACTACTGTGAAGGTCTGGATCTAGTCAACATGCCACTTGTCAACCCAAGCAAGTCAAGACAAGCTAACAGACTGGCTCAAAGAATCCAAGACAGGATCACTGCAGAGTTTAGCTTAATAAGGAGACTTAGGCAATCAGGCAATGCCATCGGTCAACTGGATGTTGAGGCAGACCCTAAGATTAGCTTCATAGGGGAAACCTTGACTGAAGGCCCAGTGGCAGAACCTGAGAGTCCTGTCTCATCATCATTAATTGCCACAGAGATCCACATTCCTTCTGAGACACCTGCTAGTGAAGGTGCTTCTTAACCTCTCTCTGGCCAGAGCTCAGAAGCTGCATCAAGCAATGAAGGCCAAAGCTCTCTCCACCCTGAGTCACAAAAGTCTATGAGTGACAAAGGGAAAAGAAAGATGACATCTGAGGAGATTGAGGAGGAGGAGAGAGAGAGTGGAAAATGAGGCTGAAGGGAGAAGGTTCCTCATCTGGGTCTTCAAGATTTATGGAGTCTGCTATCAGGGTTGCCCCCAGACCAGACACTCAAAATGATGAGTTAAGGGCAGTCAGGATAAATTATCTGCAGACAAGGAACTATGACATAGACAATGTCATTTCTCTCCCCTTAGATGAGTTGAATGAACTGGTTGACCTGGAAAGGTCAAGGGAGAAGAAGGAGGCAGAAGATGCAGAACTCCTAGTGCAAGTCAAAGAAGAGAAAAGAAGAAAAAGACTGTACAAGGATATGCCTACCCTCTCCCCAGTTCAAGAAAGTCCTGCACAAGAAGACGTGGTTCAACAAGAACCTCAGGTAGACAAAGAAGAAGAAAGGATCAAGATGATCAACTACCTGAGTGCCACAGGCTTCTATCAGGCAGATGCACTCCTTCCCTTGTCCTATGATTATTTGAGTTGAGTACTTAAAACAGCTTAAACTTGAGATATCAAGGGTAGAAAGACAACTAAGAAGAAACAAAAGGAAGAAGCTGCAAAAGACAACTAAGAAGAAACTAAGGGAAGAAGCTGCAAAAATCAAGAGCCATCATCCAAAAGAGTATGAAGAAGTCTGTTGATAGGCAGAGGATAATGAGCTTCTTGAAGCTATATGGATTCTCCGGAAGAGACTTGGCCCCATGTCTCTATCCACTATGGATGAGCATATTAGGGTGATCAAGCAGAAGATCAAAAGTGGAAAGCTCATTGACTTACACTCCACTCCAAGTCAAGCCCCACCTGAAGTGGAGGTTAAGGTTGAACAACCAGAGACAACACAGCCTGGACCTCCTGCTGAAACTCAGCAAGCTTTATCTTCTGATCCACAGCAGGGTCAACCTCCCTCTCCTTCTAAGCCTGAGAGAGAGGAAGTCCCAACTGAGAAAGATAGTGAAGATCAATCTGGTGCTGCAGGCCAGTCTTCTCAGTTAAAATCTGGTAAGAGAAAGAAAAGGATGGCTTCTAAACCAAAGCCAAAGAAGAAGAAGAAGACTGCACCCTCTTCTAAACCCCAGGATGAGTCAGAACATCCTGAGGATGTGCAACCAGAGGATGCATAATCAACTCCAACTTCAGTAGCTCGTCTAGCATCAGGAAGACCCATCTTGTCTTGGACATACACCACAAATTCAGAAATATGGCATGTCATTAGAGATCAAGGCATTAAAGACATTTACACATGACAAGATATGTTTCAGTTGCCTCCGCATGACCTCTTTGATATGAGAAGATACTTTGACAGTTTGAAGAATCCGGATCATCTCATGAAGAAAGGGATGGCTATCATTCTAATGAAGACTGTTGATATCTGAAGTCTACTTAGTGTTTTGGTAGCATCAGCCTAGGGGGAGTTGGTAAGACTAATGGAGAGGCTGATGCAACCCAAACATCCAAAGTTTATCTTGTATGCATGTTGCACAAGTACTGAAGAAGAATGCTTCGGAAGTTTCACACATGCAACAGAAATACTCTAAGTGTGAAATCTTCCGAAGCCAAGACCAATATCTTCCGAAGCCAAAGATGAAGTCTTCCGAAGCCTCAGAGACAAAGTCTTCCAAAGCTTCAACTTATGAAGACAGATTTCTTCCAAAGACTTTTAAGATATGTCTTATCTGATGTACTTTTCCATAAAGCTGGACACCTTTCCGCTGCATCTCTGCAAGTCACCAACTTACATAAGTTAGTGAAAAAGTCCATGCTTTTGGTAACTGTACGTTGACGTCTTGAGTCTGTAACTTTCTACTTTATGTACTTTATCCTTTTTGTAATAGATAAGGATGTGAGCTATGGCATGTCATAGTCACAAGTCAAAAGGCAATCTGCCTTTTGACTCTACAATTGATTTTGTTTGTGTCTAGTCAATTGTATCCAGCTGGCTTTCAAAGTATAGCTAGCTGTAGGATGTAGTATAAGTATCTAATGTTCTTGTATCTTTCCTTTATGCTTTATAACACGTGTAATAGAACATAGAGAAAGCAATATACTGCAATCTTAAAAACCATACACTTGTGTTCTTTGTGTTCTGTCTTTTACATTACTTGTGTTCTCAGTGTCTCAACTTGGTTAATCCAGTTTACTGTTTGATTAAAGTTTAGTTAATCTCCTCTTTGTGTTGTTGTGTTGTAACTTACACCCTTCAACGATCCTACAAAGGCCTTGGTGAACAAATTAACATATTGTTCATTTGAGTCAACTTTGATTAGTTTGATCAGACTTTTCTCATGAATATGTCTCATGAAATGATACCTGATATCAATGTACTCTGTCTTGGAGTGCTTTACTGGATTTTTAGTTATGGAGATAACATTGTTGTTGTCAATGTGGATAGGAGTACTCATGAAGTTGAATCCATAGTCTATCATCTGGTTCTGAATCCATAGTAGTTGAGCACAACAACTAGTAGCAGTAATGTATTCAGCTTCAGCAGTACATGTTGAAATGCAGGATTGCTTCTTGCATTGCCATGAGATAATCCTTCCATCAAGAAATTGACATCCTCCTGATGTGGATTTCTTATTGATATTGCAGCCACCATAGTAACTATCTGAATAGCCATAGATATTGAAATTACTATTCCTGGATACCAAAGACCTGATTTAGGTGCTCCTTTGAGCTATTTGAGGATTCTCTTGGCAGCAACTAGGTGAGACACCTTTGAAGCAGACTGATATCTTGCACAGATGCAAGTTGCAACATAATATTAGGTCTACTCACTATGAGATACATTACAGAACCAATAATTGCCTTATACTAATATTGATCAGTATCCTCTCCCTCAGAGTCAGGACAACAATTATGGTTTCTGGGTATAGGTTTCTTGGCCGGCTTACAATCTTTCATCTCAAATATTTCTAAAATACATTGACATCCTTAGATTGATTTATGAAGAACCCTTCCTTTATCTACTTCACCTGAATTTCAAGGAAAAAGTCCATTGTTCCCATGGAACTCATCTCAAACTTTTACTTCATAATGCTCTCAAAGTCTTTGCACATTTGATCATTTGAAGAACTAAATATTATGTCATCGACGTAGAATTGGATGACCAAAGTGTCTTTCCCAGACTTCCTTATGAAGAGGGTTTTATCAATGGTACCTCTAATGTATCCATTCTTCAGGAGAAATTGAGACAAGGTCTCATACCACAACCAAGGTGCTTGGTGCAGCCCATATAAAGTTTTATCCAGCTTGCACACATAGTGGGGGTGCTATGGGTCTTCAAATCCTGGAGGCTGACACATGTAGAATTCCCTATCTATATCCCTATATAGAAAGGCACACTTGACATCAAGCTGGTAGATAGTAAAGTTCTTGGATGCAGCATAAGCAAGGAAGATCCTAACTGCCTCAAGTCTTGCAACAGGTGCAAAGACATTAGTATAATAGATTCCTTCCTCTTGAGTATATCCTTGAACTACCAGTCTTGCCTTGTTCTTGATAATCAAGCCTCTATTTTATCTTTTATTTTTGAATACCCATTTGGTGCCTATAGGTACTTGACCAGATGGTAGTGGACAAAGGTTCCAAACCTTTTGTCTCTTGAATCAAAGCAATTCCTCTTTCATTAATTTAACCCAGCTACTATCTTTCAAGGCATCTTTTACCTTCTTGGGTTCCATCTGTGATACAAAACATGAGTACAAGCAAACATTCATATTATGAGTCTGTCCCTTTGTTCTCACACCTTCAGAGACTCTCCAATGATGTTCTCAGCTGGATGAGTGTTGTGAATCCTAAGCCTGCGAATCACCTCTAGTTGCAAAGACAGATCCAGATTGGACATATTAACTTAAGAGCTTGAACACTTGGTCCAGTTGATGTCTCACACTTATTCAATGAGGACTGATTGAATAAAGGAGACACATCATCAATGTTAGTTGGCTGAGAAGTTGCATTAACAGTTGTCTATTCCTTCAAAATGCTACTTACATCAGCTTGGTGTTGTTTATTATCGGCTAATGAGTTGTGAGAGTCATTTTACTAATAACTGGTTGAAGCTCCACTGGTTCCTGAGATAGTCATGCTGTCGGATCTACCTATTGTGGGAGCTTGGTGTTCAAAGACTCTTGGAGAACTTGGAAAAGGTCTGGGCAATTCAAATAGTTGATCATCATCAGAGTCACTTTGACTACCTATTCCAGCTAAAACATTCTCCCAAGATGGTTTAGAATAGTTTTGAAATAGTTCTAAGTCAATAATATGATCAGGGCCATTCCCTCTAACACAAGGAGTGCGCTCACTAACAACAATGTTGGATGATTCCTCAAATTGTTGATTTATAATGTTGGAAACTCTACAAGCAATAGAGTTAGAGGAATATCCAACAAAGATAGCATCATCTGACTTTTCAATAAATTTTGCCAAATTGTCCTTTGTGTTAAGTATGGTACACCTACTGCCAAAGAACTTTAGAAATCCAATGAACGGTGGCCTCCTGTTTCATAGCTCATAAGGGGTTTTTCCATATGGCTTAACTACAAGAACCCTGTTCTGCACATAGCATACAGTGCTGACTGCCTCTGCCCAGAATGTTAGAGGCAGCTTTGAATCAGCTAACATGGTCTGAGCAGCCACAATAAGTGTTATGTTCCTCCTCTTAGTAACACCATTTTGTTGAGGAGTTTTAAGAGCACTATATTGTCTGGTAATCCCTTTTGAGTTACAGAATGAGTCAAGAACTTGATTCTTAAACTCAACCCCTTGATCACTTCTGATTATCTTAACCTTGTGATCAAGTTGATTTTCTATTTTATGTATAAAAATTTTTAAAATTTTAGCAGTTTCATCTTTAGTTCTTAATAAGAATACCCATATAATTCTTGTAAAATCATCAACAATCACAAGGCAATATGATTTCCTTCCAATGCTCATTATACTTCTTGGACCAAAAATATTCATGTGAAATAAGTGTAATGGAGTAGTGATAGAGTTAACAACCTTAGATTTATGAGATGTCCTGTGTTGTTTCCCTTTCAGGCATGCAACATAGTTATCTTTGCAGGAAAATTCCTTTTTAGGCAAACCATGTACCAAATTGTTTTTAACCAACTTATTCATTGATTTAAAATTAACATGACATATCCGTTTATGCCATAAGGTTGACTCATCACTATCAGCTTTGAAAAGAAAACATGATACTTCACCTAGTGGGGAAGCATTGTTCATATCTAGCTTGTACATATCCCCTCTCCTAGGAGATCTAAGAAGCACCAATTCCTGAGGAATTGTCATCCTACGTTTGAGGATAATGCACTCAAATTCTATGAAGAGCATGATGCTTTTGATCACAAAACTGAGAAACACTTAACAGGTTGTGTTCAAGCTGTTTGACAGAGTTTACTTTGTCAACTTTTAAATTACCATTGGATATACTTCCTCAGCTAGAAATATATCCTTCGGCCTCACCTCCAAACTAGACAAGACCTCCATCAAAGTGTTGAAACTGTTGAAGGATATATATGTTCCCTGTCATATGCCTGGAGTATCCGCAATCCACAATCCATATATTGTTATTCTTGTCATATGGATGTCCCTGCACATAAGATAAGATGATTAGTTTTGATTGGAACCCAAACCTTGTTTGTCTTGGGTTCTTCCAATGATAGTGACATAATTGAACCAAATTTTATGCATGGGGATTCAATGGATGTCTTTGAAGAAGAGGTTTGGGCTGCAACATCTTCCTTGATCTTCCATTCCATCCCTTGGTTGATCATAGAAAATGAGCTTGATGAAGCTTTTACAGCTTGGCATTCTTCCGAAGATTCTTTCTTTTCGGAAGAGACATTTACCACCTTTTCTTCCGAAGCAGTCTTTTTTCTCAAAAGGTCTCAAAGGAACTCCTTTGTTTATTTGAGTTTTCTTGAATTTGTCTTTCGAAGCAATTTTCCCTTTGGAAGAAAGAGTTTCTTCCGAAAGCAACTTTGCTTCTGAGACAAGTTTTCCTTTCTTTAACACTTGAACCATATGATAGGGTCCAAATCTGAAACCTTCCTTGACTCTTTCTCTTTTAACATTATTTGCATAATGTGTGCTAGTAGGATTGTAGTAACAATCTTTGGCCATGTGATTATGCTGACCACATATTATGCATGCAATGTTCATTTTTTGGGAACTTGAGGATTTCATTTTCTTGTTCTTCTTTTCTTCATCTGCAGTCTTTCCCTTTAACATCTTATCCTTTGATAGGGCAGGAGTGTTGGCACTATACACATTTCCTAAATCAGAGTTTCATACCACCTGGAATCCAGCTGAAATAAACACCCCTTTTACTTTGGGTCTATCTTCAGCTTGGACTCTGTCACTTTCTTGGTAGTTTTTCTAGATGCCTTAGCTCAACTTCTTCTAGCTTTGGTGGTCAGGGGTTGATCATCACCAGTAGGAGTGGGTAAAATTACCTGATTCTTCCCTGTGATGGTCTCCATTGTTGCATAACTCTTTGACTCATGAGAAGGTGGGTCAGTAGATGGAACCTTGTAGATACATGTGTCCCTAGTTTCTGAACTTAATGTAAAATGTCTTTATTGTCATACACATATGTAATTGAATGGGTACTTAATGAAATACAATGTGTGGTTGTGCTTATAATGTTGAATATTTCATTGAATGGTATGTAATAACGCTTATTGAACTAACTATATAGGTTGTGGTTGTTTGAATAAATCTAAGTCAATTAATGATTGTGAAACATGTTCAAACTAAATCATATGAAGTTCTCATGCGATTGGCCTATGCTAATGGACCATACGCATGAACAACTTCATGCTAATGAACCAGTCGTACGGATGAACTAGGAGACTGAACCAGTCGTATGAATGAACCAGGAGACTGGATCAGTCGCATGATTGTAACATGAGATTGACTCAGTCGCACGACTGAACACTCAGTCATGCGAATGTATCAACCGCATGACTCAATCGCACGACTGAACCATGCAAATGATTCAGTCACCGATGAGAAACCCTAACCTATAAATACCACTTAAATCATGGAAAAATAGACACTTCGAATACCTACGTACTAAATTGTACCCTAGCCGTCCAGGGACCTCTAAGAACATGTTCCAAGTTCATAGATCGCACTAGATCGATTCACAATCGTTCTTAACGTTTAGATTCAATCCATAATTGTTTCTACGTGCGTTCTCACTGATTGGATCGCCAATCAAATAGGATTCCGCACTATTTGATTCGGTATACACGTATATCAATTGGTATTTCGTTCTATACACGATCCTAACAAATGGTATCAGAGCTTTGGCTCCTGATATACGTGTGATTCAATTGTTTTTGATACAAAAATTATGTTTTTTCACTAAAAACGGAATCGTTTTGTGTAAAACGGTGTCTTAGACGTCTCCTGATCATAAAGTTTAGTTTTTCCGTCATACGGCAATTAGTGTTAGTGAAAATTCGAGTTTTTGTATCCAAAATACCTTAAACCTATGACTTTTCAAGTTTCAGCAGCTTCAGTCGCACGATTGACTCAATCGCCCGACTGAACCTATACGCATCCCTCATATCCACGATTGGACTCATTCGTGCCTCCATTCGCATGACTGAGCAGCTTATTCGCATTGTCCAACCGCATTAGTTCATTTGCCCGACTGATCCATCCGCATTAGTTCAGTCTCATGATAGAACCATCCGCATTGTTCAATTGCACTAATAGCCCAATCACACACCTTCATTTGCACAAGTAAAACATTTTGTTCCAAAGATTAAAGTTGACAATAACGGAGGACCAATACTCAGCATTCACAGCAGGGAGAGATTCACGGATTCAAACCTACCGCTTCTGGAGAATGAAGCGGGGGATCACAACAACCCCCTAAGCTAATCACGTTGGACGAATACCCACAATGGAAGCAACGTTTTGAGATCTACTTAAATGGAGTAGATCCTAATCTGTGGGAATCTATAGAGACGGGGTACAACATGCCAGTAGGTGTTGATGGTGTCAAACTTACACTAGGTGGCATGACTGATGGACAAAAGGTCAAATACAATGCTGAGAAGAAAGTCTATGCTCTGCTTACTCAGTCGATCCCCAAGGATTTTTCACCAAATTTATGAGTATACGCAAGCAAAGAAACTATAGGATGCATTGGAGAAAAGGTATGATAGAAATGCATCATTAAAGGCGATTAAGGCTAAAGCTTTGAAGAAAGAGTTTGACAACTTCTCTTCGATGGGTAAAGAAAGCCTGGATGATGTTATCGATAGGTTCTACCACTTGATGAGTGAGATGCACACTCATGGAGTAACGACGCCAATAGAAGACAAAGTGTCAAACTTTGCTGATGGTTCCCAGAAAAATGGGTTTCCTTTGTCTCCAATCACATACAGAATGGTATGCTAACGAAGTTAGATATAATAATTCATTCTGAAACTGAGAAAGGAAGAGTTGAGGATGAAATATAGAGCCCAAAAGTCTACCTATGATCAGAATCTAGCATTGTACAACGCGACTCCTCAAGCCAAAACATCTAGAGCACCATTTCAGATAGCTTTTGTGTCAAGTTCAGCTGGTCCCTCTCAAGCCTCTACTTCAGGGTGGGAAACGTCAGGGTCGTCTGGTACCCAATACATCGTACCTAAAGCCAATACAGCAAAACTGAAGACCGATAATTTCGGTAATGTGACAGTTGAGGTAGCTAAAAAGCACATGGATCTCTTAGCTGCGGTAGTCCACTCCTATGATGGACTAATTGCTAGTAAAATTGGAAACTACAGTCTGGCTTATGAGGATTACGAGCAGGTGAATGAGACAGAGCTGGAACGGATGGATATAATGTGGGCCTTAGCGAGTGCTATCCGGCGAGCTAAGAAGTTTGTCAAGAAGACCGGACAGAACTTGGTTGCAACTAACGACACTAGTTTTGGCTTCGACAAGACCAAGGTGACCTGTTTCAACTGTGGCGAGAAGGGGCACTTCAAACGTGAGTGTGTGAAGCCCAAGAAAACTGGAAACGGGAATCCATTCTCATCCTTCAATCGTCAGGATAAACCAACTAGCAGTCCTACTTCGTCAAGTAAGGATCCTAAAGCCTTGACTGCTCATGATGATGAAGGACAGGACTGGAGCTTTCGGTTTGTTTCACTGGGAGAATCCAAATCGCTAGTGTGGAAGATTTAGATGACGATTCAGCTAGTGAAGGAGATATTGTAGTGGAACTCGCAATGTCAAGCACCGAAGAGACTGCAACGGTGGTTAACTACATGCCTACAGAAGGGAATCTACAACAACATCAGAATCACCAAAATCAGAAACACAAGACTCTGTTTTGATGGCTGATTCATCAGAACCCTCTCAGGTAAGTACTACTTACCAACTTTACAATAATCATGCTTATTTTGTTGTAATAAATTTAAGGAAAGCATAGATTTAAAATTTGCTAGGTTATTAGATCATAATGATAGCCTAGTAAAGGATTTGCAACTGTGCACTGAAGCTATCAGAGTTCTAAAACAAAATGAGCATAGTTACAAAGAAAAGATAGACCTTTTGAACAAACAGCTTAGAGAAACAAAAGTAGTAGCCTTTAACCCAGCTAATGACATTAGGTACTATCTAAACTCCTTGAAGACACTAAGAAACAGAAAGCAGTTTTAGAAGTAGAAGTTAATTCATTAAAGCAAAAACTGCACAGTTGGACAAGTTCATCTCATATTGTTCAAAACTTAGTGAGAGAGAGAAACAACATGAGATCTTGATGAACGCAAAATGTAAACCAATCAATAACAATCCAATCAAGGATCATGTGGTGTCCACTCCTCTTGTAAGTGATCTAGATTCCACTTGTAAATTAAATGAATCTGGTACTAAACAAAAGGAGGCCACTTCAAAGGCAAAAGGTAAAATACCTTGTGTTAATCTGGAAAAAGCGCTTGAAAAGGTTAATATAAAGTCTGGGTCAATCAAGTTAATTCTGAACCTAAAAAGACCAAACATGTTAACCACCCACATATGTCAAGTCTAAGTCCAAGTAAACAAAATGGAAAAGATGTTAAAAATGTTAAAACAATTAACTTTGTTAAATAAGATAAAACATCTAAACAAGAAGAGTGTCAACCCAAAAAGGTAAATGTCACGCGTGTGTCACACACTTCTCCACACAAACAGTAAATCAAAAAGTCGAAAGCAGATCATGCTACAACTGTGGAGAGTATGGACACATTGCGTCTAAATGTTCTTACTATTAGACACCGAGGAGGAAAGTTGAACTTCAGGACCCAAACCCTAGTTCTTCTAAGAGGAACTCAGTGACTCTACCTAGAAGGGCTAATGAACCTAAAGTTCAATCCATCAGCCAGTCGTCTGTTTATTACAAACAGGCCTTACACAAGGCGGGCTCATGGAAAGAAAAATCAACCTCAATGTCTGATAATGAGAACAAGAAGACAACTGAGCTTCCCTCTCCCTTTAAATGTCAATGGGTTACATTTATGATGTGTGATGCCTCTGGACACCCAAGCCAATAAAGGCTTGGGTCCCTAACCTTAACTAATATTTTCAATTGAATGTGCAGGGTGTTCACTATAGTGTTGAAACCAACACGTGGATTATAGATAGCGGAGCATTCAGGCACATGATAGGGAACAGGGCTCTCTTATCAAACGACAAAGAAATAAAAGGAGGCCATGTTTCATTTGCGGGAAACAAAGGATGGTATATCACAGCTCAAGGGGAAGTGGGAAATCAGAAAGTGAAGTTTGACAAGGTAAATTATGTTCAACAACTTCAGAATAACCTGCTTTCTGTATCCCAAATTTGTGATAAAGGTTTTAAGGTAGTATTTGACAACAAGAAGTGCTATGTTCTGAAAAAGGACTATGTGATCCCGAAGGACTAAGTCTTCATGTCTGCCTCAAGATATAAGGACCTTTATGTCTTGGATCTATCAAAGGCCTCCACAACAGATCATGAAGTTTAGTGCTTCTTGTCAAAAGCTACTGAGAAGGATTTTATCTCCTGGCATAGGAGAATGGGACACATTAATCCATGGAAGATGAATCACTTGATCCAGAATGATCTTGTGAGATGAGTTAATGTCAAAAACTTACAACTTCCTGATTTCTGTGTTGCATGCAAGAAGGGCAAACAACGAAGAAGTCTCATAAGGAAAAGAAAGTTCATTCCATTGAACTTCCTCTTGAACTTCTTCACATGGATCTGTTTGGTCCAGCCAGTACAACAAGCATTGCAGGCGATTTGTACTGCTATGTAGTTACTGATGACTACTCAAGATTCTCGTGGGTAATGTTTCTAAAATCCAAATCCGAAACATTTGAGTATTCAAGGAATTAGTAACTACACTGGAGTCCTTATACAAGCTGAAGGTACGACAAGTACGCTCAGACAATGAAACCGAGTTCAAAAACCAATGGATAGAGGCATACTGCAAGGAAAAGGGAATTGTGCATCAGTTTACTTCTGCCTACACTCCTCAGATGAATGATGTTGCTGAAAGAAAGAATCGGAGCTTGATAGAGACTACACGGACTATGCTAGCAGACTCGAAACTGCCTATCCAATTCTGGAATGAGGCAGTTGCAAATGCGTGTTACACATTAAATCAAGTTATGGTAGTTAAACGCCACGCAAGACGTGTTACGAGTTACTACAATGACGTAAACCTAATTCAGAGTATCTCGAGCCATTTGGCACACCGTGCACCTTACTGAAGAAGACTCAGGAGGGAAAATTCAGCAAAAGGGCTGAAGAAGGTATTTTCCTAGGATACGACATATCGAACAAGAGAGTTTACAACAACTCAACATATTAAGTAGAAGTATGGTGTAACGTGGGCGATTAGCGATACACCATCCCACCTGTTGGAAAAGGACCCGCCTTCTTTTTTGACTATGATGGATTCTTCAAGTCGTTCAACATCCCTCTCTTCACGTCTGATGATGAGTTAGCAGCAAAGATGATGTATGATGTTCTAAACACACCATCTCAGGAATCTACATCATCTGGCTCACAAGGTGATTCAACTACCAACTCAGAGGGAGCACTCAAGGGAAGTGACTCTTCCTCTGACAATAAAGCCGTGGAGAATGATCAGGACACTCAGGAGCAATAGGTTTCTCCTACAGCAGGTCCACAAGCATCTGACATTGATGCCTTGGAGTCTTCGGAACCTCACACCCCTACTGCCTCAGATACTAAACCAAACGTTCATAATCTTGATCATGAGGTAGCTGTTCCCACCACTCCTCGAACACGCCTAAATGTTTATCATCCTGGGCAATGTCATTGGGGATGTCAGATCAGGAGTTCAGACAAGAATCAGTTGTATTCAGCTGATTATGCCTCGGTAATGGAGAAAGGGTACCTTCATGATGGTGCTTATCGTTGCTTTGTGTCTCGGTTCGAGCCAAAATACGTGAGTGAAGCCCTAAATAATGAGGCATGGGTCAGTGCCATGCAAGAAGAACTTCTTCAGTTCAAGTAGTTAGGTGTATGGACACTGGTAGATAGACCTAAAGGTGCTAAGGTCATTGGCACCAAATGGGTCTTGAAATGCAAGAAAGATAACCTAGGTGTCATCATCAGGAACAAGGCTCGACTTGTAGTTCAAGGATTTCGACAAGTTAAGGGAATAGATTACAATGAAGTATTTGCACCCGTGGCAAGAATGGAAGCCATCCGTATGTTCCTTGCCTATGAATCGTATATGAAGATTAAAGTTTATCAATTGGATGTGAAGAGTGCTTTCCTTCATGGTGAAATCCGAGAGACAGTGTACATTAGTCAACCAGAGGGATTTGAGGATCCATATCATCGGGACAAAGTTTACAAACTCGACAAGGCTTTATACGGGCTCCATCAAGCTCCTAGAGCCTGGTATGAGAAACTCTCCACTCACCTTGTGAAACATGGGTTTCGTAGAGGTGTTTTGACTGCACACTGTTCATCAAAGAAAAGGATGGTCATCTACTGTTGGTCTAAATTTATGTAGATGACATAATCTTCGGTTCAAAGAATGAGGAATATGTAAAGAGTTTGAAGCAGTAATGAAGGCTGAATTTGAAATGAGTGCCATGGGAGAGATGAAGTTCTTTCTCGGGTTACAGGTGGGTCAGACACCTAAGGGAATTTTTCTACATAGACCAAGTATGTAGGAGATAATCTCAGTCGGTTTGACATGGAGAATGCTTCCATAGCTGGGACTGCCCTTGCTACAAACCATGATGTAGCACCCGACGAGAATGGTGATCTGGTAGATGCCACCATGTACCAAGGAATGATTGGATCTCTAATGTACCTCACAGCCTCAAGACCTGATATCATGTATGCTACATGTCTATGTTTGAGATATCAGGCAAAGCCAAAAGTTAACCATCTGATAGGGGTCAAAAGGTTCTTCCGTTATCTGAAGGGTACACCAACACTAGGGTTGTGGTATCCTCATGATGATGACTTCGAGCTTACGCCGTATAGTGACTCGGATTACGGCGGCTGCAAGATGAACTACAAGTCTACATCAGCAGGATGTCAATTCTTTGGGAGAAGATTAGTGACCTGGCAGTGTAAGAAGCAGACCTCGGTTGCTTTGTCAACCTGCGAAGCCGAATACGTTGTTGCTGCAAGTTTCTGTTAACAAATCATATGGATTCAACAACAAATGCGGGACTACAGTTTGAATTTCTCTTCTATTCCTATTTTTGTTGATAACTTTGCTGCAATTTCAGTAACTAAAAATCCGGTCCAACATCCTAATACCAAACAAATCGGAATAAAATATCACTTTATACGTGATTGTTTTGAAAAGAACCTAATCGATGTGGTTAAGATAAATACTGATTTTCAACGTGATAACCTCTATACAAAGGCTTTTGATAAACCACGTTTTCTATATTTGTTAGAGGTCAACGGTGTTAAAAAGAAAAGTTACGTAATTCCTGAAGATGACCATGTGTAGTCCAATGCGTAATTCTTTATTTTCTATTTTCTTTATTTATCTAATTTATTTTTAGTAGTGAATTAAATTGATGTTATTATTTGCCTTGTAAAATCCTAAAAATATAAATCGTTTATGGTTTTAGAATTTTAGGGGGAGAATAGGTTTAGAAGTAACATTACAGAAATAAAATAAAATAAAAAAGACGAGGGAGGAGGAGAGGCTAGCTGATAGAAATTAGATTGTATATGTGATACCAATTCAAAATCAGATGGAAAATGATAGTACACAGGAACAAATCAATTAGAACTTTAAAATTTTAAATTGAATAAGATGAGAAGTTCAAAGTATAAGTCTGTGTAGTCTGAGCAATATAAAAGGAAAAATGATAGTAAAACTAGCTGCTATCAAGATAACACAAAGAAAGTAGACCTCGAGGTTGCTAGACCACTAATGATATGTCGGTAGATTCAACACAATAGATGATTAGACCTTGTTGGTGACCTCAAGATTAAACTAAGTTGTTCGACAAGCTGTGGGTTATCATCTTATCCCTGGTTAACATAATCAACAAAATTCCAATAAGGGGTGACGAGCAGAATAAACGCCACGAATGTGTGCGTATGACCAAAACATGAGCAAAAGCACGTGATGAAAAAATGCAAAAGCAATCAAACTAATAACCTATGTTGTTGGTGAGATCTGTGCAAAAAGAATAAAATTGCTCAAACAAGAAGATAGGTTATGTGCTTCTCTGTTGTGCGGTGGCACTGACCTGAGGATAAGCATAACCTAGATATTCAAGAATTCATTGTTGTTTGCCGCCCTATGCGTGTGGTGGCACTACCTGAGGCTTGGCTTCTCTTTGAAAGCTCTAAGAATAGTTTCTTCTTGAATACTACCCTGAGACCGCTCAAAAATCTCCTGATGAATGTTGATTACCAGATAAGTGTGGGATCCATAAATGCTCGTTGAAATAATCAAACCTTAAATTGTCACCAATGTGTGTCAAAAGTCTATGTATGGATTTAAGAGGACAAGTATACTGACAATCATCATGGCTACAATTCTTGAAAGTCCAAATCAATGTAGGGATCCAATAGTACTAGTATGATTTCCTAAACTTGCTAACGACTCTAGATGAAAAACAAGAACAGAGCATCATAAGGTTTTGATAACATGTCCCGAATGATTTGATTTACCTGTATGATTCCAAATTGAATTGGTCCATATATGGTCAAAATGAATAGAAGTTGCCTTGTTAGAAAATGAATCTATTAGATTTTCATCTTAGCACTTACACCTCACTCAAAACCACAAAAAAAAGTTTTAGTTTTGTATTTCAGTTTTATTTCTTTTATTTTGTTTAAATTTTGTCAATTTAGTTTGTTAAACATCAGACTACGCCATGGAATTCAATAGAGGATTTTAATCACCTAAAAGGGTCACGTCTGAGGTGACCACATGTGTTTTCAAATGTAAATGGGTCACGTCTGAGGTAACAACTTGTTTTAAAAGGAGCACGACTGAGGTGATTAACAGTTTTCAAAATTAAAATGATCATGTCTGAGATGATCGAATGCTCATAATGTTTAATCAAAAGATAAAAATGTGGAATGGTCATAAAGTCAAAATCATGAGAATGATCCATTCGCACGACTGGACCATGAGTATGGACCAGTCATACGATTGGAGGATACGAATGAGCCCAATCACACGATTCACCCACACGTATGGGACATACGTGCGATTGGACCATAAGAATGAATAAAATCACACGATTGGATCACAAAATGAACCAATCACATGGATGAGAGTGACCGAATGACACAGTCACACGACTGATCTCCAGTCGCACGACTAAAGGTGACTGAATGTGCCAATCGCACGATTGATCTTCAGTCGCACGAATCAAATATGCGACTGGGCTCAGTCGTACGACTGAAGTAAACCCTAGTATTAATAGAGGGGGAGTCAGTCGCAGTCAATCATCACTCCCAAATCGCCCTAAATCGCACAACTTACCTATACTCTGCCAAATATTCGTTTGACTGTTATTACACACTTATTATTGCATTCTGACGATTTCGTGTTGTTATACAGGTAATGTGCGGCATGATTCACTCATCTATCCATTGATTCAGGCTCTAACACGACCGATTTTAACCCTAACAAGAACCGAAACTTAGTGTGTCTAAGAAACTAAGTAACTAAGTACATATAATTAAATTTTGGTTTAGGAATGATATCAGTCATTTGCGAGACTAATGAGCCAAACTACGAAGTCTAACACTAAAGTTTTCTCAAAAACTCAATTTGAATGAAACAACAGTCTGTCATGTGAATGGGCAGCCAGATGAACCTCAATCGCACGACTAAGACGAGTGTATCGCTCAGTCGCATGACTGCCACATGTAAATGAGCTCAGTCGCACAACTGGTTCAATCGCATGAGATAGCATACGACTGACCCCAATCGCATGCGCAGTCGTACGAAAGAGCTCAATTGCATAACCAGATCTCAGTCGCACAGTTCATTCGCAAGACAGAACAGAAGAGGTCATGTTAAATTATTCAACTTGTTGCACATTGACACACACTAACGTTTATTTGCATTGTGTGACAGATTACGAGTCGTTGGCCAATGAGCACGAAGTACAATATTTGTGCTCATCTAGATCTGACCTCGAGGAATGCTACAGACTTCTCTGGCATTATCACTTTTCTACGGAGATCGAGGATCTTCTGTGCTATCTCGACACCATGCACTACTTACCGCTCAGTCCAATAGGCTTTCTGGGAAAGCGCTGTGGTAGACAGATCCTCAGAGCCCCATCACATCAGGAGCTCGATATTTGGAGAGGCTATTAAGATCACAGAGGATGATCTTCAGACTGTTCTAGAGTTTGGGGATGATGCTGACTATCCCACTCGATTACACCCCCTTACTGTTCGAGGATGTTTCATGTGAGCTAAGTACTCTAGGGACATCAACGCAGGGGTGCTCAACAGGAGCAACCTGTGCCCCCAGTTCAAGTACCTCGCCCATATGCTGCTGAAGTGTATCGCTTCTTGGAAGGGAGGGTTCGACGAGCTCTCAGATCAAATTCAGAATGCTTACGCAGTGTTGGTGCTGAACCACCCGTTCAGCTTCTCTAAGATGATATTCGCCTATCTGGTGGAGAACATTGAGGGGAAGGGAAGGAGGAGTTTTTCATGTACCCTCGATTCATCCAGATGATTATCGATCAGAAACTACCGTCGCTGCCTAAGGAAAAGGAGGACGCTATAGTCCTTGAGGTGATGGACGACACCACACTGGGTTGTATGAAGGTTTACAGGGGGAAGCAGGTTAAGCCCCCTGTGAGTAGATTGTTCGAGCATCTGGCCTGGGAGGATTACGTGGTGCAGCGAGGCGTAAATGGCGCCACGCAAACAGTGATTCTGATGTTGAGCAACTTGTGCTCCCGGACGATGATTCCGACGATGATGATACCGATGATGGTGGAGATGCAGGGACCACTCAATTGAGGGCCCCCACTGCTGATATAGCATCTCCAGCATCCACCCAAGGTGGGACAGAGGTAGTAGGTTTCCATCAGGACTTTTGTCTTGATAAGGAGGAGGAGTCAGATGAGGAGCTGTTGACTCGAACGGTGGGCAGCAAGGTGGTTGCCACCGAGCGAGGGATTAGGATGCTAGTGTCTGGGGAGACTATGACTGATCTAACCTACACCCCAGATCAGCCCAACGTCCCAGGGGGAGCATCCACCTCGAGGGGCTTGAGGAAGACACGGATGGCTCAGCCCCACGGGATAAAGAAGAAGAGAAGGAGGATGACGTTTATCACCACCACAACTACTACCACCACTTCCACCACTCCACCTATAGCCACCACTACCACCACTCCACCTACTACCACCTCTACCACCTCACACACCACTACCACACCCACTCCACCACGTATCCACATCCAATCCACCACCACTACAGCTCATCCACCACAACTACATCTATACCACCCCCAATCTTCACCACTGCCACCACCACCACCTCTAGCCACCAACTAGGACCTTCATCTTACCCCTCATTTCCATCTGGATCATCTCTACCTCCTAGTGGGGTAGAGGAACAACTTCAACACTGAATCATATGGTGCTGAAGCTGTTGGCAACGATGACGAGAAGACTGCCCAGATTCGTCAGCTAGTAGAGCTTACTGCTGCACAATCTCAGCAGATATCTCAGCAGATATTTCACCACTGCCATTACGTCAGCAGGCACAGCAGATGGCTGCTCAGAGCCTTGAGATGTCCCAACTCCAGGAGCAAAATGTCCATTCAGCTAAAAGGATAGAGGAGTTGGAGGCCACTAACAAGACCATCATGTTGAGGCTCAAAGGATCGAAGGATGAGCCACTAAAGATCAGAGAAGGAGATGATGATGATGATGATGATGGTGATGATAATGACAGTGATGATGATGATAATGATGATGATGGTGATGATACAGAGGGAGGTGATGATATGATAAAGGTGATGATATTGATGAAGGTGATGATGATAATGAAGGAGAAGGAGATACAGCTGCTACGGGTACCACATCAGCAAGTGAAAGGAGGACCAAGAAAGCTCAAGACAAAGGTGCCTCTACTTCAGCCCCATTAGCAGAGGAACACATGATTCAAGACAAGAGTAATGCATAGTTGTTTATGTTCTTTAAAATCATGTGTATTTGAATATTGTATCAAATTAATGTACATAATGTTTATATTTTGTTAATGTGTTTCTGTTTTGATTATTGACTGATGTATGATGTGTTTATATGTTTAAATCAAGTAGATCACACATCTTAGCAAGATGAATATGATGTTGCTCCCCTTTAAAAGATCAAGTCTCAACTAACAATGATACTTGATCTGCAAGGGATAGTCAGGAGGTCTGTGAGTTACACTCCTGAAGAAGGAGAAATAATCCACGACCTTACTGATGAGCAGCTTGCTGAGATGTTCAGACTGAATCCCGACGAGATAGTGAAGGATGCTCCGACAGTGGACATTGACAGTGATGATGAGCTTAAGGATGTCGATGAAATCGAGATTGAAGACGTCACTACTCAACATTATCCAGAGTACGCTGACAAGGAGGGTAATGTAGTCCCTAATCTGGGTGACTCCCTTGTTAGTGAAACTTTTGAAACTCTGGATAAAATGGAGCAAGAGTCTGAAAAGAAGGAAGACAAGGCCCAAGCCTCAGAAGTCGACGTAAATATCAGAAAGGCAGAATGGACAACGTGTTTTGCAGAAGTTAGAGCCCAGCGTAGTGCTCCCAAGTCAAATGTCTACACCAAACTCTATAAAGTGAAGAAGCATCACAAGGTGTCAGGCAAAATTATCATGTGGGCCTATTTTGTAAATCTTAACGTCTATGCAGTTAAAAGAGAGAAAGGGATTGAGTACTTCAGATTCCCACACGATCTGAAGACTCTTCCAGGTTTTGAGCTTAACCAGTTAGCAAAATTGAAATTGCTATATGTTGACCCTCACAGATGTCAGGCTGGTTTGAAGCAGCATTAAAAAGAGAGTACCACACCTGGTGGGTCAAATTCAAGCCTCAACAACCAACAAGGTATATCAGGAGATCTGAAGTTGATGCCATAACTGGGAAACCAAAAATAGTGCTGAAGTGAAGTCCTCCACGCACGATGTCTAGAATCCCTCTACGGGAAATGCCACAGGACTTCACTCCACACTTCAAGTGGTGGTACTACGATTGGAGAACAGGAGAGGCGGTCATAGTGTTGAACAAGAATGGTAGTATGGAAACTATCAGGGTGTTTGATCCCATGTGGCTTACTAACTTGTCGTATGATGATGTTTACACATTATACAAGTGGCCACTGTTCTATGACTCGCAGGATATTGTACAAGCTCTGCAATTTCAGAATGTAATACGACTATGCTTTGCTTTTGAAATACATGCAGGAGTCACAAGAGAGGAGAAGTACAAGTATGAGGAGCTTATGAAGGATGTAAGACAGTAGATGAAACTAGGTCCAAGGGGGAGTTTGTAGATACATGTGTCCCTAGTTTCTGAACTTAATGTAAAATGTCTTTATTGTCTTACACATATGTAATTAAATGGGTACTTAATGAAATACAATATGTGGTTGTGCTTATAATGTTGAATATTTCATTTATTGGTATGTAATAACGCTTATTGAACTAACTATATAGGTTGTGGTTGTTTGAATAAATCTAAGTCAATTAATGATTGTGAAACATGTTCAAACTAAATCATATGAAGTTCTCATGCAATTGGCCCATGCTAATGGACCATACGCATGAACAACTTCATGCTAATGGACCATATGCATGAACAACTTCATGCTAATGGACCATAAGCACGAACAACTTCATGTTAATGAACCAGTCGTACGAATGAACCAGGAGACTGGATCATTCACATGATTGTAACATGAGATTGACTCAGTCGCACGACTGAACACTCAGTCATGCGAATGTATCAACCGCATGACTCAATCGCACGACTGAACCATAAAATGGTTCAGTCGCCCGAATGAGAAACCCTAACCTATAAATACCATTTAAATTGTCGAAAAACAGACACTTCGAAGACCTACCTACTAAATCGTACCCTAGCTGTCCAGAGACCTCTAAGAACCTCTTCCAAGTTCATAGATCACACTAGATTGATTCCCAATCGTTCTTAACATTTAGATTCAATCCATAATTGTTTCTACGTCCGTTCTCACTGATTGGATCGCCAATCAAATAGGATTTGACACTATTGATTCGGTATACACGTATATAAGTTAGTATTTCGTTCAATACACGATCCTAACAAACCTCTTACTCTTTAGTACCACACCTTGATCGTCTAATAGACTCATAAGAGTGTGGTAGAGCAATTTCATTGGTTCCCAACCCCCCTTTGTTTTGATAACACAGTTTTGAGTGAGAGGATGATGCAAGAATGACTTGGAAGTTTTGCTCAGAAATAGCATGCTTCTTAGCTTGAGCCTCAGCTATTATTAGCTTGAGCCTCAGCTATTATTAGCTTGGCTTGAGCCTCAGTCAATTTAGATATTAAATCCTTGATTTGAGTCCTGTAATTAGTGTGCTCATGTTTAAAGAAGATACTATTTTTTCTAACTCCTTAATTTTGTTTTGATAGTCAAATTCAGCCCTTTTAAAATCAACTTTCAAGGTATTCAAGGAATCAATGCCAGATTTAATTTCCATATTGTAATCCTGGTACATTTTAACCTTAGCAATACAGGCTGGAGTACAGAGATATTCATATACCTTTTAGTTGCATATTCTAACCATGAGTGCTTGAGCAGGGATGACATCTTGTACCATAAAGCTCTAATCAACTTCTTAAGCCACAATAGTTGTCTCAGTTGACTTTCCAGTAGCTTTAGGTGTTGTAGGATGTGTGAGGCATGAGTAGATCTCGGATTTGATATGTGAGCATTGGATTCCCTAGCAAAATGACCTAGTTGGTTACAGTTGTAACACTTGGCCTTCTTTGTCAAACCCAAACTTGCTACTAGTTGGGTTCTGAGGGAAGTGCCTTCTAGTTCTTTTGAAGAACTTCTTCGCCCTATAGGTTAACAGAGCCATTTGCTGGACCACGTCCATGTATTCCACATCAATAGGGCTGAAACACTCCAGATCTTCAAAGCAAAACTAAAAATCACCAAAGTGCCTGCCTCCTGAGACAAAAGCATAGCTGTCCTGAAAAGGACTCAGCTGAGCCTGTTGAGACCTTGGAGTCTTAGGAAATGTAATGTAAGGCCTAGAAGAACAAGATGGCTGCTGAGGATGTGTCAGGTACTGCTGAGGTAATGGGGGTCTTGAGCCTTCTGCAACCATAAGTGCATTGCAGGTAGGAAGGCTTGAAAGTCTACTCACTTGGCAGCCACTCTTGTTTTCCATCTCTACACGGTATCCATCTAGAATGCCGTATAGTTCAGTCATAGAGAAGGAGTTCAGATTTTATGTCCTCTTGATAGAGACACAATAGAATGTCTACTCATTAGGAAGTGCACTCATGAATTTCCTTGAGAGACCTCTTAATTCAGGAGTTTCTTACATATTAAAAGGAGGAGATAAGATCCATGTACCTGAAGTATTGTTGGCTCAGGGTCTCTCCAGCAATGTGAGAAAAGTTCTCAAATTGTTGCTTCAGTGAATGTTTCTTTGAGTCGTTAGAGTTTGCGTACATGTTGGTTAAGGCATCAAATAGTGCTTTAGCTGACTGGTAATTCTCAAACCCCACCATGATGGAGTTGGGTATAGTAGTCATCAGAATAGTCATGGCCTTGCAATCAATATCAAGTCGTTTATGGTCTTCTTCAGAGTAATCTTCCATCACCTTCTCTATCATTGCACCACCTCCAGCAGGTGCAACAACCTTTGGCTTGTTAGGGCCAATGGTGTTAGGAGTCCACATTCGGTTGTTTTGATATCTAGTGAACCCTTCAATACGTTTGTTCCATTGTTTGAAGTTTTTTGGGGTGATGATAGGTGCTTTAGTCATCGTTCCCATTTCACATTTAGATTTCTGGTTAAGGGCCATTTTGAGTGTAGTGAGTTGGTGAGTGAAAAAGAGGTTGATTAGGATGGTAAGATTACACAATCAAGAGCCTAAAAAGCTCTGATACAAATAGCAGAATTGGTTTTTGTACTCAACACAAGTATTTTCTCTCAAACTCACTAAGTAACACTCGGGTTTATGATGAACTAGAAGTCTTCTAAGAGTTGATAATAATATACTAAGTAAATCAAAGCAAACCCAAAAGAATAGTTTTTCAAGATACTTGTATATATTATTTTTCAACTCAAAGTATTACAAGACTCTTACTGTAACACCCGGTTATTTTTAAAAGTCAAGATACAAAGAATAAAAGCAAGAAAGGCAATAAAGTCCAAGTGGAGGGACTAAAAGTGTCCAAAAAGGAAAAAACTTTCAAAAGTTGGTGTAAAGGGAGTATGGCCGCCCACCCTCACCTCACTTCACCATTTTTCTCGGTTTTAGAGAGAGAGAGAGCAGAGAATACTCTCGGATTGAAAAGAAGAGGAAGAAGAAAAGTGAATTCAAGGTAAGAATTCAAGGTTTTTATGTTTTTTATTTTATGTTGGGTTTTATCCCGGTTATGTGTTTGTATGCTTATGGGTTGTGTTTGTGCTCGGGTGTGTGTTTTTGGATGTTGTTTCTAGGTGTTTTGAACTCTTTGCAAACGGGTTAAAAGGAAGAACACCCAAGTTGCACCAGGTGAGTTCTAGACCCCGGTTTTTACATGTTTTAAACTACCTTTGGGGCTGAAAACGTATTAAAATGATTTTTACAAGTTTATGTGTGAATACCCGTATGTATTGTGTATGTTGGGATGTTGGTTCTTGATGGTTTATAGGCTACCCATGTTTAGAATAGCCACATTATGCTTAGAACCGATGGGTCTGATGATTAGGATTGAAAATATCCTATAAACATGTTTTACAGAATGCTCATGCGCCTAGATAAGTGTTCGTACGCCTGAAATTGCCTTAGAAAGAATTACATGTAAGCCATGTTCCTGAACAGTGGCTCATGCGCCTAGAAATGTTAGTCGGATGACTAAGTGTAGGGCCAAGCGCCCCAATAGTGCTCATGTGCCTAAGTGGCCCATGCGCCCAAGCGGCTCATGCGCCTGAATAGTACCCATGCGCCCAAAACTGGGTTGGATTTGACTAAGTGTTTCCGCATGCGCCTGCATAGTGCTCATGCGCCTGAAAATGGCCCATGCGCCTAAGTGTTCCCCATGCGCCTGAATAGTGTCCATGCGCCTAAATAGTGCCTATGCGCCTAGGACTTAGAATATCTTTCTGATTTTTGGGGAAAATGTGTAAGGTAGGTTTTGACTTGGGAAATTCTCGGGGGACTATATAAGTTGACTTTTGGGGTCATAGATGATATGAGGGGCATGTTATGCATTGTGATTGATGCTTATGATGATGATGATGATGATGTTGCATGATTATGCATGATATGTACAAATGATGCCTTGTATGATGATGTATGAATGATATATTATGTTATGTTCCTATAATGATGAATGTTTATCTTTCCATGGCTTTACGTGTTATGTTAATGAATGAACCAAAAGTATTATGTAACGTAAAGTGAAAGATAGTGAAAGAGGAACATGATGAATGAATGCATGCATTAACGAATGAATAAGAACATAAAAAGTCTTGCAAGCAAATGTATGGAGGTCCACACCCAATGAAGGGTGTTAGCTCAACTGTGTGCGGGTTAGCTACCCCAGAAGGATGCACATTGGGGTCCAATCCTTATGATTGACCATATGTATGGGATCCTTGCCGCTTGCCCCAGGTACTGGAGTCAGCTTCGTGCACAATGTTCGGGGTCTATAAAAGACCTCAGGCCCAGTAACCAGCTTCGTGCACAATGTTCGGGGTATAGTATATGGCACTGATCCAGAATGAAAAAGAAAAGATGAATGGTGAATGTACTTGCCCTAGGTACTGGAGTCAGCTTCGTGCACAATGTTCAGGGTCTATGAAAGACCTCAGGCCCAGTAACCAACTTCGTGCACAATGTTCAGGGTAACGTACATGTCACTAGATGTAATGAATGAACGAAGGTTAACGAACGTAATGGAAGATAATAATGATATTATCTGTATGTACGTATGATTTATGATCACGTACGAATGAAACGTTTAGTATGAACTTTGAAAGGAAATAAATAACGATATGTATGTTTTATTATAAAACTCGAACTCACTCAGCAACGCTGACTTTTATACGTTTTCAGTTGGCAGGTAAACGTTGCTGAGGATGGCACGAGGCGGCTACTCAGCTCTTTTGGACGGCATCCATTTATTTAAAGCTTTTGTGATGTAATACAACAATGTAATTTTGTAACCGACAAATGATGCATTATTTTGCAAAAGTTTTTATGATGAAATGAAATGCCATTTGTTTTATGTTTTCCGCTGCAATGTTTTGATGAATAAATGTAAAGTATATGTTTTACGTGCGATGAATCACCAGCTGTAAGCGTCCTGGGAACGGGGCCTTACACTTACAAGCATTTACATGAGTTACAATGAGAAACTGTATATACTACTATATATAGTCGGATATACTTTGATACTAGCTGGAAACCTTGTACTAAAGCAAATACTACAAAGCTAAAGTTAAGGTTTTTTAGATAAAGTATTATCTAAGATACAACAGTCATGACATGTCCATGACTTACCTTTTGTCACCAACTAAAGTTGGCAACTGTACTAACTGATAAAGGTGAATAGTGGAATAAAGTATGGTCAACTACATGAGTTTTACATAAAACGCCATGCAGTATATCAGAGGTCTGTAGTGGAGTGTCAAAGGGACCATACTTATGTCCACTGGTTCATAGTAGCTACTTTCGAAGGTTAACTGGCTTCGGAAGAACTTGTTCTTCCGAAGCCACTTGTACTTCGGAATTGGATACTTTTCCCGAGGCTTTTTGGGACTTCATAATTCGGAAGTTTTAGTCTTCATTTCTTCTATGTGTTGAAGCTTGGGAAGAGCAGAGACTTTGTCTTTGGAAGTTGATCTTTTCCTTCGGAAGTTGATCTTGCACTTGACTTTGGAAGACTCCATTTGTCTTCAAAAGTTCCACTATTAGCTTAGGAAGTCCTTTATTAGTTGTACCAAAAATAATCTAAGTGTTTGGTTTTGGTTACACCAGCCTTTCCAGATCCAACAAGAAGGAATATACAACATCCTTGAAAACCATCCTTGTGTTGTTTGTTTTTGTTCTGTGTCATACTTGTTTGTGTTCTAAGTATCTAACCATGTAGTTCCCAGTTCCCTATTTGATCTATTAGGTGTTCTAAAATACTCTCATCGTTGTGTGTTGTGTTTTAAGTGACCATCCCTTAAATGGTCCTGCATTATTGTATTGAGTCGGGTAATGGGTATTTTGGGTTTTTTATGTTATTTGATAACGGTTAATGAGTAATGGTTATTTATGTTTTATATAATGTATTGTTTTTATAAACTTTTATGAAGTTTGAGTTTAATTTTATCAGGGTAAAACTGAAACTTTCTTTTTACATAAAACCATAAAAAAAATTAAACTACCTGTAACAAGTTAAGAGGTAGCGAAAGCTATCCTCAATTGCACATATGTCTCCCATTGTCCATAACCCGTCTCTTACGCTAGTTTAGTGAAACTTAAGAACTACATAAATTGCAAACACTTATAGCCGAAGGTTGATCACCAGGATTGATACCTCATGATAAATCTTAAATTATAATTAGTAGCAGTAATTAGATGTGCTTAAATTCAACTTAAAAAATTTAAAACTTACCTTTTGTAGCTTTCATCTTTGTGAAAAGTAACAGAAACTACCAACCAACCTTTTCTTGGCATGAATTTTTCTAGTAGAAAAATAGATTTAGAGGCGTTTAGTTCGTGAAACATTTTGTTAAATAATTATATTAGAATTTAATAGATTCGTTTGAAATCTAGAATGTGATTGATTGATACTATTATTAATTAAATTGGAATATGTTAATACCTACAAAACAAAATGACCATTTCAAATCAATTTCAAATAAAAAGCTTTTAAAATTAAAAATTCTAAGAAGCAATCTTAATTATTAATCTACTTAATCAATGATTGCAATTTATTTAAAAAATTGTTAGAGGAGATGAATAGTAATTTTTTTACTTTTTGCAAGTTCCCTCATTTTTTAACATTTTTTAACTTTTATATACGACATTATTTATTTTTTTGTAAAAACTACACCATAAAAACGAGTGTTTTTTTTATTTTTAAAACGAGTACAATATATTATATAAATAAATAATAAAATTTTATATATATCTCATCATTGTGTCTTTAATGAAGTTTGTTATGTTTTTTGTTAGTTATTATGTTTTTTTAAATACTATTATGTTTTTCTAAAAAAAATTCAAAATATAATGGTAGAGTAACATCATGGTATCTTTACTGTGTAGAACACAATTATATATTAACATCCAATTAATCTAATACATTATAAACAATAATAAAATAATATAATGTCTTATTGTGTTTATGATTATCATTTTATTATCTTAAACGCTATGAGTTTTGAACAAAATTTGATAAAACAACATATTTTTGTACATCTAATTGTAAAACACAATGGTAGTAACAACAAGTTATATAATCTATATAAAATATTAACAAATATAATACAAGTTATATAATCTATATAAAATATTAGGGAAAGCATGCCATTGTCTTGTGTACTTTTAATTATAAAACACAATGATAGATAATAAATTATATAATCTATAAAAGCAATAACAAAAGTAATAAAAATTTATCTAAAATATAATACATAATGATTAATAAATATAACAAATGATATAAAAACAACAAATGTATAAGACACAATAAGCTGACAATTTTAACATAATTAGCAAAATATGATTTTTTTAAAATAATAGAAAGACACGCTAAAACCCATAATTCTTTTTAAAATTTTTAAATTAAATATTATTTTTAGTATAACATCTATATATAAGACAAATATCCAAACTAAACCTAAAAGCTAAACTCGTTGATCGACTGATCGTCAGAAAATAAAACAAGGATCCCAAAGGATCTTTGATATATAAATTCTTATTACTAAAAAGAATAATCAGTTAATCATTAAAGATTAGCACTATAAAAGTCAAATCCAAAACTATTTAGTTAAGAAACACGTCATTTACTAATAAAAATACCCTCTTTGAAGATAACAAACAAATAACTATATAGGAAGCGAAAGCGGGAGTTATAATATCCGCCCCTAAAAGTATATACTATATATTCAATACATATAAGGGGTGATTTAGAACTGCCCCTAAATGAAACATTAGGGGTGATTGTAATACCCGCCCCTAAATAAGTTTATAATTATTTTTAATAGGACATAAAGGGAGGTTTAGAACAACCCTAAAGGTAGCTTAAAGGGCAGTATTAATACACGACCCTAAATCTAACTTAAGAGACGGTTTCGTCATATTTGTTCTCATTTAAATTTTTAAAAGGCTTTAAAGGATGGTTTTTTTACATCCACTCCTTCAAAAAATTAAGCTGCTTCATTTGTCTTTTTTTGTACTAGTGTATAATAATGTGTTGTTAAATGCATATTAACAACCTTTTCATCATAAAAGAATTCTGAAATATATCATAAAAGTTGGCATGAAATATCTTTTATATGTAATGAAGCATTTTATAAAGTTGCACAATGCTATTCATAAATTACAAAAGCATTCAACCAAAATAAAATTCAATGAAATAAGAAATCATCAAACGTATGTGCAAACTACGAGTTAGAAACATATTACACTAACACAAATGTTCAAACATATAGTTAAATGTTATTCATACGAGATGTTGTTCTAGCATGCAACTACAAGTAAACACGACTACAAAATCTTCAACCAAATTACATAGCAAAACTTATCCCGACAACAAAAGCATCACCCAATTTCTTCCTCTTCCAAACTTCAAAAACTTATTCGCCCTAATATGATCATAGTTATTGTTTTCAATTGCTCTAAATCTTTCCCGTTGTGTCAAAGATGTCAATATTGAAAGGGTTTGGTTAAATAGACACCCCAATATTTAAATCAACGCCTCAAAATTTCTATATGTGTTGTATAGCCCCGTACGCGTCGTATAAAGGGGGTTCGTATAAGGCTGTATGTGTCGTATAGGGTTATATGTGTCGTATAAGGCTATATGTGTTGTATAGGGGGTCGTATAGGGCTATATGGGGGTCGTATAGGGCTATATGGGGGTCGTATAAGGGGTCGTATAGGGCTATATTTATTGTTTTCAATTGCTCTAAATCTTTCCCGTTGTGTCAAAGATGTCAATATTGAAAGGGTTTGGTTAAATAGACACCCCAATATATTAAATCAACACCCCAAAATTTCTATACGTGTCGTATGGCCCCATACGCGTCGTATAGAGGGAGGTCGTATAAGGTTGTATGTGTCGTATAGGGTTATATGTATGGTATAGGGGGGTCGTATAGGGCTATATGGAGCGTATAGCTCTCTGACAGCCCCCCTGAATTTTTCCTCGTAGTTAGTGTCGAAATTCGCTATACGCGTCGTATAGCCCTATATGTGTCGTATAGGGGGGTCGTATAGAGCTATATGGGGCGTATAGCTCTTTGACAGTCCCCCTAAATTTTCCTCTTTTTTAGTGTATTCGACCCTATACGCCGCTATGGGACCCATACGCGGCGTATAGATGGGTATCGATTTATAAAGTGGATGTCTTTTTATTAGGACCCTATTGAAATCCGAAAGGGATCATTAAATATCTCTCTCTTATGTCAACTTCAAATTTATTATAACTGTCAGAGATCTCTTATGATTACCAAAGAAAAATAGCAAATTATTGAAATTAAAAATTAAAGAATGATTTGCCTTTGTGCATCTCAATCTTTTAAGTAAATTATCATTTGCATTCCTAACGTTTTCTCATTTTAACCACTTGTATCCCTATAGTTTCAAATTCTTGATTTCCCCCTAACGTTTCATTTTTGTTACCATTTGAATCCAAATGACTAACTCCGTTAAATTGTTCAGTTAACTCTTTATGAAAATGACTAATTGCCCTTAAGATTAAAAAATAAAAATAAAAACATAGTAAGACCACCCACATCTTTTTCTTCTCTACCCCCAAACACACATACTCTCTCTCTATCTCTCTTTCTCTTCTCTTCATCAAAATTACCTCTTTTTCATTGCACATAGGGATCTGAACAAGAACCATTTGTAAAAACTCATCACCATCACCGGATCTAAGATCCACAACCGTCTGTTTCGTTACAAGTTTAATCTTCATAACCTAAATCCAAAAACAACCCAAACAGAGCACAAATCTATCTAAACTCTGTATCAGAAATAGATAAACACACACATTCGCCACAAACTGCAGCGGTGGAGCAAGATACTTGACCCGAATCAAAACCCATTTCAAATAAACCCAATCAAACAAACCCCTAAACGCAAACGGGTTCATCAACGTATACAATCTGTTGAGTTATCACTGTATCTGATTTCATTTCTGATGATTTACGATGATTTTTGAAGGTTATTTGGTTAATCGTGTGTGAATTGAGGTCACGGTGAGTGAGTTTGTGTTGATTATCGTGCAAGTTCGTGGAGATTGTTACGGAGAATGAATCATTATGTTCCTAATTTCGAGATGGATGATGATTACTTACTTCCGGATGCTTCGAGCTTGAAACGGCAGAAGAGATCCGGCGGGAACAAGAAGTCGGAGACGACAGCGACGACCACCGGAAGAGAGATCCGATCTGGCGTCATTCCGGCGACCTCCTCCCAATCGCCACCGGGCGTCAGTGCTCTGTCGCCACGCCCTCCGATTCCACCGTCGAAACGCGATGAAGAGCAAAATCAACAAAAGTTCACAAACTTCTTACATTTCTCTAAACCTAACAGACTAAATCTCACTAGAGCTGCTCCGGTGAGCTCGAAAAAAGCATCACAAGCGATGACACAATCGACAGTGGTGGAATCAAACGATCGCCTGGTGAATGAACCATCGTAGTCTAGGGCTTCACGAGTGACGGATATTATGACGCTTGTTTCTGGCGTTAACGTTGGGGGCCGTGGGAGTATGAGCAGTTTTGGGTTAGAGAAGAAGAGAGTGAGTGAGTGAGAGAAAGAGAGAGTATGTGTGTTTGGGGGTTAGAGAAAAAGAAGAAGATGTAGGTGGTTCCACTAAGTTTTTTTGATTTTTTAATATTAAGGGTAATTTAGTCATTTCCATAAAAAGTTAACTGAACAATTTAACGGAGTTAGTCATTTGGATTCAAACGGTGACAAAAATGTAACGTTAGAGGGGAAATCGAGAATTTAAAACTACAGAAATACAAGTGATTAAAATGAGAAAAGATCAGGGATGCAAATAATAATTTATTACAATCTTTTTTATTTGAAGTTTCTTCAACTTAATAAGTTTCACTACTACCATCATTATGGCCAAGCTTTTCAAAAACATCACCCTCATGGTGTTCTTGTCATTCTATGGTCAAATCTTGTTATCTCAACCACACTTTTGACCCTATTATCTTGGGGTCAATCTTTTTCAAAAATATATACAACTCTTCGTATTGAAAAACATTTTATCTTTGGGTTTTTCTGTTTATTTAAGATTTGATTTTTATATACATAAAAGGCGTTAACATTATGTACGTGAAAATAATCTTAAACAAACGGAAAAATGAAAAAACAAAAGGCTTTTCACCGACATAGCAACTTGAGGGATTTAATATTAGTATGTATTAGTTAGCAACTTAACATTAATTGTTGTATTATGAACATTAAAGATTATATATATCTTTTGATTTTTTTCTTTCTTTTAAAATTTTATTTTAAACCCGATATTTTTTCATATTTTAGAATTTAAATTTTATAACTTTTTTACTTTCAATTTGATCACCTATACTTTTTTTCTTTTATTAATTTTTAGTTTTACATTTAGGTCTAAAGTTTGAGAGTTAAGGTATCGTAACGTGCGTGTGTAGTTCAATGTTGTTACCTTTATCTTATCTATTTAATGGCTCTGTCGTAATGTGTAGTCCTTGATTGACAGAGTTTTTGTTTTTTTGTATGATATTTCATATGTGTGATTTAATATTTTTATGTTTATTTTCCGTTTAGTTTATTTTTTTCATGTTTATATCTTTTACTTAATATGAGTTTTTCCTATGTTATTGGTCGTTGATTGTGACATGACACTATTATTACTTGACATGATTTTACGCCCTCTTCCCGACAACACTAGGAGGCTTAATAGTAGTTTTAATTCATTAACCAATCAAACAACTCTATTTGTATTTTTTTCTCAGTTGTCCATTCTAATCCCTACGTCATTATTACATATCAAACCCATACCTAAAACAACAGTTTGACAAGACAAACAAAAAAATCCTAAACTAGTGTATGAAAGCAAAATATCAAATTAAATATTTTTGTAAATCTAGTACATAATATTTTATTGTATTATAAAATGATTACATATATGTGTGTGTGTATGAGTTAATTACACGAAAGGTGCGTATGCTTAAATCTATTTTCAGTTTCTATTATTAGTCTTAGTTTTGTTAAATGTTAAGTTAATAAGCAAAATACCCCCTTTAAAAATAATTCATATGAATAAAATTGAACTTTTCCTCGGTCTCCCTGAAAAAACCACCACGTACCACTGTTGGCACACCCACCGGGCATCCTAAATCAACATCTAAAGTATACCAAACAAATTCAGATCATTAGTTGAGTATATTCTTTGTTTAAATATGTTTGCACTCCTCATTGTGTTGGATCTGAAGAGAAATCGTATTGGTTGGATGAGCATGATCAATTGTATAAAAACATGTGAAAAGGGTGGGTTGTACACAAGAATTCTAACTTAAACTAACCACCACCGTTATTCTAACAAACCACCACCAAAGTCATCATCCCACCAAGTCATCACCACCACTAGTTAACCACCAGTTGACCACTCTTCATCTTCTTCATGAGAGAGAGATAGATGGTCGTTATGTTGGAGGGAGTGGTTATGGTGGCTTTAGTGTGAAAAGAAAATTAACTCTCCATTCATGACTATGACATTTTATGTTACTTTTTAACAAACCTTGTTGCAGTTTTTCAAAAGTGAAATCAGGTCTAAAGACAATGACCTTTTGTAAAAGAAATACAAAACTAATGAAATTTCAAGTAATTAACTCTCTCTCTCTATATATATATATAATCAAGTACACCGCTAGAAGGCAGAGAAAACTTCAAAAGATGGCAGAAGGAAAGAAGAAGAAGAGGTTTCCCGACATAAAGTTTACAAAGCTCTTCATTAATGGAGAGTTTGTGGACTCCATCTCAGGTTCTTCAGCAACAAACCCCCTTAAATTAATTCTTTCGTTTTCTTTTCTTTTTCTTTAATCAGATCATGTTGTTGATATTTTGTGACTATCTTTTATTCATCAAGTTTATTCTTTTTCTAATGAAAAGTTGTTTCTTCTAGAAAACTAAGAACTGGAGAGCAAGTCTACAAACCCATGAGAAAATATTTTTTCGCATGCATATATATTCATGAGATTACTCAATCTTATTCTTTTATTTTTACTAAAACACACTATCTTTTTCATTTTCTAAACCATTTCACATCTCACTACTCATATTATCATTATTTGAATTAAATAATAATTTTTATTCATTTCCAATATTTGTTTTCTTCGACTTGTAACCATTCACAAATAATATTAAAAAATAAATATGAGGATTAATGAAAACTCTCAAATATAAAAGATCATTGTAATTCCCTTGAAATATATATATATATATATTATATATATATATATATATATATATATATATATATAAAGTATAGTCTTCTTGATAATGGTAATATCTATAAAATTATTCAACCATATTATTATAAGAACTGGTTATCATAAATTCAGAGAGTCGTAAGGTAATAAGTACCTTTTAGAAGAAGAAAATACATAAAAATGATAAAAGTTTACTGGTTTAATACATAAAATGTTGAGAATGTTGTTGCGAATTTTTAGTTTTTTATTTTATTTTATTTTATTTTTTGACGAGGTTTACGGAAATGGGTTATCTTTTGACCGGTCGGAATATGAGTTCATGTTGTTTAGCGAGTAGAAGTAATTGTACAAAAATGTTGGTTTGATTGATATTTACGGTGTTTATTTTTTTGTAAATAGGTAACAGTCAAGTGACCGACTCCATCTCCACTAAATGATTTATTAGTCCATTTTATATGTTTAACTATACATACAAGAAAATTCAAGCAAAAGATTCAATTGTTGTATTAAATACATTAAAAAATTTATTTATAAAGTCATTCATATATGTCCTACTTTAGGTATTTCTTTCCAAATATAAAATGCTCTATAAAATTAAATAACCTAAATAAACATGCAATGATTCTTATATGAAACTTTGTATACATATATTGATTATTTCTTAAAATTATTCAAAGTAAGAGTTGGACAGTTGGCAGTGAAGAAAAAAGTTTATATTTATCTGTTTAATTAAATCTAATCATAAATTACCTGAATTACTCTTACTATTCATCATAGTTGTGTATTCATATACACATAGTAATATTTGTTAATATGTAATAAAAAGATAATCTACATACTCAATAATACTTACTAAGAAGGTAATTTAACAGGCAAAAGGTTTGAGACAATAGATCCAAGTTCAGAAGAAGTGATAGCCAAAATTGCCGAAGGAGACAAAGAGGATATTGACTTGGCGGTCAAAGCTGCCCGACGTGCTTTTGATCATGGTTCATGGCCTCGTATGCCCGGATGCGTGAGTATTATTTTTTGTTTACTAAAAAATTAATAAATTAAGTTTGAGGTTCTCTAAAAGTTTTATAATTATTAACACCATAGTCAATATATGTTATTCCTTTAGTTTTCTCAAATCTCAATCAAACTTTGTTTCTGCACCATACAATAATCATATTGGTTAGATGTACTATATTGTGGATAGTGACTTCGGCTGAGTGGCTTGCGTTTTCAAATTGTTATTGTTTTAGTTGATGTACATCCTATCCTACTACTTTAATAATAAAAGCGTAACTAGGTTTCACACATATCATTTTTTAAACACATCTAACGTTACATATCATCTTGACATTTAATAATAAATATTTTTTCTTGTTCAAAAAAATTAAATCTACCATTTTTTTTAAATACATAGTTTGTTTCCAAAATTAACGCGATATAAATTAAAAACCTTCCATTTTAAACTAAATAACATATATCTTTTACTTTTACTTCTATCAAACTTTATTGGTTAATTTTTAAAATTATCTTCTTATCAAATATTTATCTTTTGAAAGACAAAAAAGTTATAATTCTTAAATAAAAGTTTACTTTAAGATTGTATAGTACCACTTAAAGGCACACCAATTATAATGTTTTATATGTTTTTTTAATAAAAACTACTATTAGTAAAAACAAAGAATTTAAAAATTAAAATAAATTACTATTAAAAAAATATTTAAATTAGACATTAATAGTTTCAATTGTATTTTTTTCATTGCCGTCTCTTTTCTTTTTTCTTTTTTTATTTGTTATCATCAACAAAATCATTATTTTCTAAAATTAAGATGTTTTAACTAAATTTTGAAACGTGTTCCTGTTTTGTTAGAAATATTTTATTTTATAAGTGGTTTATTTAATTTATTAGATAACATTTTTTCTGTTTTGTTTTTATCCAGATTTATTATAATATTTTTTATTAAGGTATAACTCTTTAATCAAGTCTATTAAAAGATAGAGTAGTCATTTTTAATTTAGAATTTAAAAGGTTCTTTTAATTAATTTTTTACATTGTTCATGCTTAGTTGTATTATCATGTGAGCATAAGTTTAATAGTAAACTCAACTAAATATTGCAAAATTATATTTTATAATAGTACGAAAAGGCATTACGGATCATTTTTTCTATGAGGTTTTTTATTTAGTAAATTTCCATAGAATTTTACTTACACTATTATATTTTACGTCTTTTGTCGTTTACAATTGCTCAAGATGAGATTAGTTAATATTTTACTTTTTTTAATTGTCATATTAGATTATTTAATTAAAATTTTAAACTCATGTACATATCAATGGTTTTCTCATACAAAAATTTGATACAAAATTTGATAACATTGTTTATTACTTCTATTTTTACTCATACTTATTTTTAATCGTATACTTTAAAATATCGTTTTATATTTAATAAAATTTTATTTTATTTAATATTTATTTTTTTCAATCCGTGTGATACACAAGTTTACTAAAGTTAGTAATTTATAATAGTTTATAGTTCAAGAAGTAATTTTCATGATCTTATCATTCAGAACAAGTTGGTGTTTTCTCCAACAAATGTTAAAACTTTATATATTTGCCTAAATTTATTCGCTTTTAGTAAAGGATAAGATTTTTTAGTATCATAAGTTGAAAGAACCAACTGTGTTACTACGTGAGAACCATACACCAGGTTACATAAGAAAACTAAGGATTTATTTGGTACGAGGTAATACAATAAATGAATGAATTGAGTGGATGAGAAAATGGAACTGATGAAGCAATAAAATGAATTATTATATTTTATTATTTTGTTTGGTTACCATATAAAAAAATAATTACTTTATATTATTTATTACGTAGAAAAATATGAAAGAATGAAATACAAAAATGGTTATGATAGTGACAACCACTGATGGTGGTGGCCACTGGTGGTGGTGGCCACTGGTGGTTGGCGGTGGTGTTGGTTGCTAGTGACAATGGTGGTGGTGGTGGTAGACAGTGATGGTGATGGCTGGTGGCTTGGTAGCGGTAGTGATGGTTGGTGTTGGTGGTGAACAACGGTAATGGGCAACCGTGGTGGTGGGTGACGGTGAGCGCTAGTGGTGGGCGGTGGAGGTTGGTGGCGGTGGCGGTGATAAGCGCTAGTGGTGGCCAATGGTTGTGGTGGGCAGTGGCAGTAGTGGCTGGTGGTTGGTAGCACTAGTGGTGGCTGGTGGCGGTGGGTGGCGGGTGGCGGGTGGCGGGTGGCGGGTGGTGTTGGTGACTAAGGAGGTAGAATGAATGTAATTAAAAATAAAAAGGTTTGGATGGAATGAATTTAAGAGAATGGAATAACTTTGTAATGGTTCATTTCATTACTTTCATCAACCAAACATTTATTTTTTCATTCATCCTAAATTATTCATTTCATTTTGCCCCCTTATATAAACCAGGAAGACCATACTCGATTTTGGAGGCCGAAACATGAGTGAAATTTGATTAGGCTGCACCACTCGAGTTTTCATGGCCATACCATTCTCTAGATCCTTTTGAGACCACCCATTAATGTCTAGCAACATTGACTACCAACTTCGACACGTCTAACCTTGCCGAGTTTAGTTTGTTGACCATTGATCTCTCATCAGATGCACCCACAAATCTAGCAAAAGTGAACACTTTGCTGTTCTTATCCAACTTCCGTGGATCAAACCCATCCCTAATATTCCCGAACTCTTGGAAACATCTCTACACTCTTAAGTTTGAACAGCCAACATAGATATTTGACATGAAAAACGTCTTGATTTCCTTGGCAGCTTCCTTCTTTCTAACTTCTTGCCACTCCCCCATATTCATGTTGCTTCTTTCTCTCCCCTTTTTGTTTGCAAAAATTACTAATGAAATTTAGTCTAACTCAAATAAGATATATTCTTTCTATAATTCTATAATATGAAAAAGGAAGTTTGAGGAATAGTTGTTCTTGTTGGTTTTGAGTTTGGCCTTAAAATTTTCGGTCATTTGCATTGCAACCCCTTTTTTTTCTTATTATAAAGTTGGTTTTAATTTATGTTGGGTTTTATCTTTTCCCCATTTGGCTTCCAGTGTTACTAGGAGCAGCTGTCGGCTAGCAACTCCCCCGATGACGCTTGGGCTTCACCACCAGTCTTTCTACTGACGGTGGTTGCTCTGGTGCCGATGTTTGTCACCGCCCACAACCTTTGGCCTCAAACCCTTTAGGGTTTCAAACATTGCGGCCCAATGACAAGTTAACGATGGCATGAAGGAGGTGGCCGCCGAGCATATGTTTCCGCGTGTGGTGCTAGTGACACTCAGATTACAGCGGGATTTGGTTGGTTTATGGAGGCGGTGCGTATTCCAGCAAGATCAGTCTATGGCGTGTCGTTTTCACCTGCTGTTTGTATGACCTATCATGAAGGGCGAGAGGGCGGCCTAGATGGTGGAGGTATCGTGGTCGATGTTTCTTCTCTGGCTATAACACCGCCTTGGGTTCCTGGATGATGAGCATTAGGTCATCTGAGACTTTGTTATTAATTTAGTTTCACATCTTGTGTGTTGTTATTTCTATCTGTCGATGACTTTCGAGAATTTTTTGGTTCATTAAAGGCTATGATATTTTATCAAGATATTTGCCGGTTGCCATGACTTGACAATCGTTTATGGTATGAGCCACAATAGAGCATCGCTTCTTAGCCTTTGCATGGGTACTACTGCATGTCAGGGTTATTTTATGTCTTTTTCTGTTCACCGTGGATGTACTCTATCTTTGTTGCTTCTATTATCATGCGAATGTTGGTGCGTCGATGATGATGCTGAGGCTGAGTTCGTCTAAGACATTTTGTGCTTCCATGTTAACATGTATATGGCTATGATGAGTTGTCTGAGCCCTGGTTCGAAAACCGTTACGAAGCGCGGTTGGAAAACCAACTAGTTTATATAATTAACCACTTACAATCACAATTAACGCTCCCATCATTTAGACCACCACCTCCGAGGTCCACAAACACTCGTATACATGTCACGAAGCCGAGTTCTCACACATGATTTCACCCATCCTTTAAAAACAATAACAGTCTCTTCAATATTAATTCCTTGCACAAAACCATCATTACTCTATAGTTTAAGAACAAACTCAATGAATAGTTTCACTTCTTATCTTTTTATGAATTTTATACTTTGGTCCTCCTCCACACCCACCGAAGGCAAGGTAGCATACAACAACACCAAGGGGGAATCTTTTAGGGAGAATAATAGTGTGACCGCTGGTGCGTTCCACCGTCTTCCTTAACCCTTTTCCACGCGCGCGTCTAATCGATCGATGCTACTCCTTTCTCGCTTTAAAAGTGGGAACCGATGGCGATGGCGATGGCGATGGCGATGGCGATGGCGATGGCGATGGCGATGGCGATGGCGATGGCGATGGCGATGGCGTCAGTGTCGGTGTTGGAATAAGTGAAACACATCAATTAAAACAAAAGCGGGGTAGAACACAGCGCTGCGAATCGCGCGAATTTAAATCCTAGTTAAATAAATTTTCATATCGTCATTGCTTCTATTTTTTATAACCATATTATCATTTACAATAAACTATTTATGTTTTCTAACAAACTACATTTTTATATTTCATATAGAAAATACATAATCAGTAGATATAAGCAGACATCAACTACCCCTAAGTGAACTCGTATGGCAAGACCCGCATTGGAGATGGTCTTAAAGTCACCTCTGTCTTCTTTTCTTTTGATATATTTGGCTTCTCTTTCTTTCCATATATAATAAAATAATCATTTCTAAAAAAATATAGAAACTGAAGTTATTTATTCCAAAGTATAAATATAACTTGTGGAATCTTAGAGAGTGAAAGAAGGAAGAGAAGGCTGTCACTAGCAAATGATATGGAAGGGTGATTACTGACATAGTTTATTAATGATCTCATAAAAGCAAAAGATTGTATATATGTACGTTTTACAAAATAAGATATGATACAGATATTAAAAGAATAAATAGAGACAGAAACCAAATGTTGATGAATTATATGTTACAAAAGATCATACTTGATCAACTTTGTCTTTGTTTTAATGACCCTGCATATTTCAAATGTTTGCAGGAAAGAGGTAAAATAATGAACAAATTTGCTGATTTAATCGACGAAAACCTTAGAGAACTAGCGACATTGGAGACCACTGACGTTGGAAAACTTTTTAGTTTCGAAGCCAAAGTTGGCATTCCTAGTATCTCCAAAGAAGTCCGTTATTTTGCGGGTGCTGCTGATAAAATTCACGGGAAAACATTAAAACTATCTAGCGAGTTTCAAGGATACACTTTGCTTGAACCCATCGGTGTAGTCGGTCATATAATCCCATGGAACGTCCCAAGCGTCATGTTTGTTCTTAAATGTGCACCAGCTTTAGCCGCTGGCTGCACCATGGTCATCAAACCCGCCGAACAATCACCCCTCTCGGCTCTCTATTTGGCCCATTTGGCAAAACAAGTAAGTACACCACACTTGTAGCTAGGATGTCGTTGATTGACTTTAGAATTATGGTGTTTTATCGCGTATGATTGATATTTTGGATAACAGGCAGGGGTCCCAAACGGGGTCATTAATGTTGTCACTGGGTATGGCCATACTGCTGGCTCTGCAGTAGCATCACATATGGACATAGACTGTGTTAGTTTCACCGGCTCAACTGAAGTCGGGCGGCTAGTAATGCAGGCTGCGGCTACGAGTAATTTGAAAACCGTTTCTCTTGAGCTCGGGGGGAAATCCCCTCTCCTAATTTTCGAAGATGCAAACGTTGATCAGGCGGCCGATCTTGCACTCTTTGGGAGTCTTGCTAACAAGGTATATCGGTGTACCATATGACTATCAAAAGAATTAATATTAATTTGGTCTAAATTCCATACTACATTTTGTGTATAGGGAGAAATTTGTGTTTGTAGTTCGCGTGTATTTGTTCAAGCAGGGATTTACGATGAGCTTGTGGAAAGGCTGGTCGAGAAGGCAAATGCATGGGTCGTTGGGGATCCGTTTGATCCCTCCACTCGTCAAGGACCGCAGGTAACGAATAAGTTATAAAAATAATCTCAGCTTGTTGTCTTATATAGATAGAGTATGTATATTATGTATGCATGATCCGTTTAAGAAAAATGTATACTTCATTTTTCATAGGTTGATAAGAAACAATACGAGAAAGTATTGTCGTATATCGATCAAGGAAAGAGAGAAGGCGCATCGTTACTTGTGGGCGGTAAGCCATGTGGAGAAAAGGGATACTACATTGAGCCAACAATCTTTGAACATGTTACGGTACAAATGGTTTACAACATTTTAGCTTTTAATTTCGAGTTATCGGTAATTCATGTTGTTGTGTTATATAGGACGACATGCTTATTGCAAAGGATGAGATTTTTGGTCCGGTTATGTGTCTTATGAAGTTCAAGTAAGACCACTTTTTATTATTAAATGGTTTTGTACCATCAAATGAGTATCTTTATACAAAATATTATGAAATGTGGTGTATGCCGTAGGTCGATTGAAGAGGCGATTGGAAGAGCGAATGCAACCACATATGGTCTAGCAGCTGGTATTGTGACCAACGACTTGAACATTGCCAACAGGGTATCAAGGTCGATTCGGGCAGGCGTCATTTGGATAAATTGTTACCATAATTTTGATTCCGGTGCCCAATCGGAGGTTATAAAATGAGCGGGTTCGGAAAGGATCATGGCATGGAGGCCCTTAAAAAATACCTTCAAACCAAAGCTGTTGTCACACCTATCTACAATTCGCCATGGTTATAGACATTTACCACTACAATACGTTGCATGTTTGTTTTATCTGAGGAGATTTATAACTATTTTAACCCTAAAAATATATATGTATTTGAAAATTGTTACCAAGTAGACAAGTACAATGAGTTTCAGAATAAAGATATTGGAAGCTCCATGAGTTGGGGGTACATATTGTTTGTGATTCATGCATCCATGTTATTTTGGTATAATTTGCTACTTGATAAATTTTTTATACTTGAAAAATCTTCTGTGAGTATATTCTTTCAGAAGTATTTCATTGTATCATTTTGTTTTTATTACTTAGGGAGATTGTTATAATTGATTTTTGTTATCTAGAGACTAAGTAAAAATTAGGCTAGAAGTATTAATTTCTGTAATCTCTAACATTTAATTTTAAATACCCATCATATTCACCCTTAAAGACCTTTGAACTTCAACTTCAAGTACCTTCAAAACTACAATAGAACTTGCTCTTTTGAAGTTGAAGAATGAAGAAGAAATCACTCCTAAACGACTAATATTGGTACGAGGCAGACGTGACTTAAATGAAGTCCAATCCTTGTAGAAGAACTAGACAAGACAACTCACAACTAGGCTAATTGCGACCTAGAAAATTTAGAAAAGATAAAATTGTCGATTCCATTTAGACAACTTGATTGAATAACAAAAATTAAACAACTAATCAAGATTGCTGCTTTCACCAACTTAAGTTGGTTTGCCTTTTCAAGCCAAAAAAAAACTCTAATGAAATAAACATGAGTGTGTGGATCACACATCCAAGTGCCCAAACATACATTCCTACGAGAGCTAGATGTTAAGGTAAAAGTTTGTTGTTATGGTAAGAGATTGTTGTCGAATTATTATTCATTATAAGCAGTTCTTATGATATTTAATACAAACTCAAAACTATATCTTTTTTTTTTGTATTTTTATATCTGTGACAGTTTGATCTCTTATTTAACACAAACCTCTTATTAATCGTTAAGATCATTAATCGTAAACTAACCTTGGGACCAACCTTACAAACATGTAAAGGTATGTGAAATATATAAACAAATATTCCGTAAATATATAACTAGGAAAAATAAAAATTTGATTCGAATGGTATGTATGAAATAATATTTGTCGGATTGTTGTTAATTAGTAACTTTGTTATTACAAAATATAAATTGGACAGAAATACCATTGTAGGTGTGTTATTATATATGCTGAACAATTGAATCTTCAAGCTTTTGCATGTTTCATGTACATCATTTAAAAATAGAAAAAAACTTACTTCTTGGAAGAGAAAAATATATATTGCTAAAAGCTCAACAACTGGAACCACATCCACAGAACAAGTAAACATAAGGTGCATATATGACGTACGTAAGCTTTGTATTTAATATAGGTTATATGTAATAAAACAATAATTGGATAAAGACAGAAACTAAACTTCTTAAAAAAGGTGGAAGAAAGCAAAATGTTCACACACACACACCCACCCACAAGAACTACACTGCTAGAATTGAAGCCAAAGAATTATAGAGAAACGGTCGATGGAAAAAATAAGATGATTATCGACATAAAGTTTTCTGTCTGATCTTCTTTAATCAAATCTTGTTTTTGTTAAGATTTTCTGATTATCTTTTATCATCAAGTTCAATCCCTTTTTTAATAAAAAGATTATTTCCTTCTAAACTAAGAACAATTTAATTAAGCCTCCTGAAAATTTCCATAAGGAAATAACTTTTAATCACGCATATATCTTTCAATTTCGTAAGTTTTCTTTTTAATACTATCAAAAACTACAGTGACCATTTATACAATTAACTTAATTTTTTTAAAGATAAGCGGATTGGATCGGATAATATATATACATTACAACATGTAAAAGTCCAAATTAAATTATTTTTATACTAGTTATAACCTTGTTCAATTCTTTGTTATGAGATTAATGCATTGTCGACCTTATGTTTTTTCGGTTCCATTCTACGGTTATATTTGGTGAAACACTAATTAACGTGGAAACAGTACTACTCTATACAATAAATGATTTATTAGTCTATTATATCTACTATAGAGAAACCTGCATAAATAGTTTATATGATTTGATCAGATTGTACGTTTGGTATTCAGACTTGTGTACGTCATACTTTTGATTTTTAAAGTTAAACTCAGAATTCAGTCCAAACTTTATAAAATGAATAGTAGGGTTGTAAATGAGCCGAGCCGAGCCAGGATGGGTTTGAGCTCGAGCTCGAAACTTATCGAGCTGAGCCGGCTTGAAAATTTCAACTAGCTCAAAACACCGGCTCGAGTTCGGCTCGTGAAAAGCTCGAGTTAGCTCGTAGCTCGTTCGAGCCGGTTCGATTTTTTTTATTTTATTTTTTCACATTAGTTTATATGAAACATAAAAAATATATATTAGGACTTTTACATTATGTTGGGTACTCCATACTTAGGAGAACAAAGATCATTATATTGAATATAAACAATTTACTATCTAGTTATATATTTTTCAAACAAAATACTTAATGTTTTTTATTAAAAAAAACCTTTTTAAATTCCTAATATAAAAATAATAATCATAATAATCGTAGTAGTAATAATAGTAATTATTATTATACTATATAAATATAAATATAAATATATATATATATATATATATAATATATATATATATATATATATATATAATATAAATATATATATATATATATATATATAAATATAAATAATATATATATATATATATATTATATATATATATATATTACATCGAGTCACGAGCCGAGCTTGAACTGAGCTAACCCTGGCTTGAGTTCGGCTCGTTAGGAATTCGAGTCGAGCCAAACCGGCTCGTTTAGATACGAGCTTTTTCTCGAGGGCACTTCAAGGCACAAAATTTGTATACAACCCTGATGAATAGAAACCGAATGAACTTAATGCAAACTGAATGAACTTAATGTATGGGGTCAAACATGCAATAAATACATGAAAATTTAGATTAACTTTGCAATTTTAAAGTTTAAAAACCATTATGCAATTTTCTCTAGATAATATATGTTCATATGTAATAAAAAGCTGATCTACATAATACTTATTAAGCAATTAATTTAACAGGCAAAACATTTGAGACAATAGATCCGAGCTCAGAAGAAGTGATAGCAAAAATTGCCGAAGGAGAGAAAAAGAATATCGGCTTGGCGGTGAAAGCTGCCCGACATGCTTTTGATCATGGTTCCTGGCCTCGTATACACGGATGTGTGAGTATTTTATTTTGTTTTAATAACAAATAAATAAAGTTTATGGTTCCTTAAAAGACTAATAACTATTATTATTTCGAGAAACAAAAGAATAACCGACTTACATAAATGTGAATTAAGTTTGATCATATTTAAGTCGTTTTACATATGTATATATCAAACATAAGTAATAAAATATATAACCAACTAAATATCACTAATCTTCATTTACATTTAGGTAAATCACGGCTTCCTAATTTATACTTAAGTAAATCTATCGCTGAGTCAGCGATACATGAATGAGTTTGTATCGCCAAAATTTAAAAATAAAAAGTAAAAAAAGAAATATGATATCTAAAAACACGATATATAAGAGCATTCACAAATCATTCTTTATTTTTATCCATATAATTACACTAAAAATCACTATCTTTTTTCTCTTCTTTCAATTAAACAATATATTTTTATACCTTTTCATTACCTTTTCTTTCTTTTCAACTCACAATCACTTTCAAAAATATTAAAATAATTATAAGGGTTGAATAGTAAAACCTTAAATTTACAAATGAACAATAATATTTTCTCTCAGCTCCACTCACAACTACTCAATATCATCCTTTATAATTTAAAGACTCATACTCACATATTTATAATACATGGCTGTAAATGCTGTAAGAGGGATTGTATCTTCAATCTTGTTTCACTCTACGCACTTCATCTTTTTACCCCTTACATTTTTGTTTTTTTTAACATGTGTATCTTTTGTTTTCACCCATAAGTTAATTAACAATAAATTACTTTCACACACAACTATAATAATCAAAACTAAAAAAATAGTTTAACAAACCAATTTGATGGCATAATAATTCAAAAATACAAAAGATAAAAATAACATACTAGTTTGAAAGTAACAATTTATCTTCAAGATAACTTTTATTGGATTTACATATCTTATTTTTATATTTAACTATTGCATTTTTATTGAATTTAAATATCACATTTATTTGTATTTAAAATATTGCCTACTGTTTTGTGATCCACAAAGTTATTTGAAAAAAAATGTTTTAGAAAAAGCTAAAAAACACTCAAAAGAAACATTTTTTAACAATAGGAATGATTTTTTTCAAATAAAAAAATTGATTAAGATTTTCTAAATAACGTTTTTGGAAATATAAAAATGATTTTGAAAACAAACAAATGAATTCTAGAAAATGTTTAAATATAAACGTTCTTTTTAATAAAACAATACCTTATTTTTTATATATTTGAAAAGTTAATATTATTAAAACTTACTAATTTAAAGTATTTTGAAAGTTAAAAAGAAAATAATTGATAGTATAAGGTTGTTTGTGTAAATTGTTTTTTGAAAACCAATTGGGCCTACTTAGAGCATTCAGATCTCCTTTCTTATTTTTATTCATATAATTACACTACAAATACAACTTTTGCTCTCATATTTTTAATTAAATAATATTTTTTTACCTTCATTATTATTTTGTCTCTTTCCTACACTCAACAACTTCTAAAATATTAAAAATTTATAAGGGTTGAATAGTAATTCCTTAAATTTACAAATTCAACAGTAACATTTCTTTCTCCCCCCACTCGCAACCACTCACAACTACTCATAACTATTCCATATAATTTAAGAATTATACTCACATACATATACCAAACGGGTTATGAATGCTCTTAAATAATACCATTTGAGGTATGTATAGCTGGCCAACGATAGCCAATATTCAATGCTAAATTAAAAAAAAGTCAAATGGCTTGAATGATTACTTTGTTTGATCAAAAAATTAATTCAGAGGGTGTGTTATAGTAACATCCTCAAAGATACCTGAACGCCCTTTTTACGGCTCATAAAGGCTCTTATGGGTCGTAAGGCCTGCTAAATATCATATTAGTCATTTAATTGCTTTACGGGTCATGAAGCCTCTTACGACTACATGTTTCACGACCCGTAATAGGATTTACAAGCCGTGAGGATTTAAGTTAATGGCCCATTAAGTTTTTCACGGGCAGTATCAGTCATTCAATTGCTTTACGGGTTGATGTAATATTACTCGATTACAGTGTATTTTTATATTTATTACATTATTTGACGCGATGTAATATTACTCGATTATTGTGTAATTTTGTAGTTATTATATTATTTGATATTATGTAATATTCTCGATAATTATTTGAGGTGACATAATATTCTTTGTAAAAAACTATATAAATCGTCAGATTTTAATTCATTTCATATCGATAAATTCAATATTTGTATACATTTTATTAACGATGTCAATTTGGCATAGAAATTATTTATTTGGTTACGATTCTAACTATTACCTCATCAAGGGTTATAGTTATTACGATGACGATGGTGGTAACTTTGGTGAACAGTACGGTGATAATGTTGGATGTTTTGGCAGTAACTACGACGGTGATGACGGTGGCAACGATGGTGATGACGACGACAATGGAGGTGATAGCAGCGGAGATAAGTATGGTGATGGTTCTAAAAAAAGAGTTATATGACACGAATCAGGTTATTACGTAATTCATATGTTTTTTATGTTATTTGTTATTAAATAATTATTAAGTTTTGTTATTTGATAATAACTAATTATATTATTTAATGATTGGGAGCTTATATACAAGACACAAATTCAGAAATTTGATGAGTTGAGAAAGAACGAGGGGGAGCCTGAACATATTAATTTGTTATAAGTTGTATTATTGTAATGATTTTTGTATTATTGTTGTAATAGTTGGATTTTAATATAATATAATATATATATATATATATATATTATATATATATATATATATATATATATATTAATTTTATAATTGCTAACTATGTAACTATGAAATGCAATTTGTAATCATTAAACGAAAAACATTAATAATACGTACTATCTGTACATCAAATCATAAAAAATACAATTTTTACATCATAACATAAATAAAATACATCAAAATAACTACTCTCGAGATGGCTCATCCGCGACGTCCTCAGCTGCCTCCTCACCATCTACCGGCCTCCTATCAAAAGGGACAATTTCCGGCCGAGGCAGAGAAACAATCCCCTACGACGCAGCCTATGTGCTGCTGAGATCCATTTGCCATAAATGCATAGGGTGCATCTCACGCATCAAATGGACAGGCACACGCAACAGCTACATGGACTCCGTCATATACTCCCCGGTAGGTGGAATCTACAGGATAATGGTCCTCAGCGGCGGTGGCACCTGCTGTGGAGGGCCTTACTGATGCCCTCCGGGCTGCTACTGCTGCTGTTGGGGCTCCTCCGCCTCCTCCTCCTCCTCAGAACCCTCAATGGGAGGGTGGAATATCGTCTGACCGCAATCAACGAACCATCGTAGGTTGTCGTCAAAAGTGGTGGCAATACCCATGGCCAACATAGTCTGGAGGCCTAATATCCGCGGCGGGGCGTCACTCGTCTGCCGCGCAAGTAGCGCATCGGTGTATATTCCTAAACGGGAGGCAATGACGGTGATATACACCCCCGCAAACTATAGGGCTATCCATTTGTAAACAGACAATTAAGAAAAAAAAATTAACTAGTAACACTTAATAGTAAAATAATAATTAAAAAATAAGCTAAATGATATATTACCTTTCTCGTAACCACGGAAAGTAGATAAGCCACCATACATTGAGCAAGATTAACCCTCCTAGAGCTAGTTAAAGCTCGTAAAAAGAACACGTCACTGAGCGAAACCTTCTCGGTGCTCTGGTCGCGCTCGGCAATGGTGCCAGCAATGCACCGATGAAGATATCGATGCAAAGTGCAGGATCGATATTGGTCACTTAACACTTTGTTTTCTCTCAAACTCACCTAGAACAACACTCGCGTAAAGATAGAATCAGTAAGAGTTGATCACAATATAGAAAGTAATAAAGAACGCAAGAAGTAATTTTCAAGGTACTTTTATATATTGCTTCTCAACTCAATAATACAAGACTCTTACCAGCAGTGTGGAATGAGTTACGAAGAGAACCTATATATAATACTACCTACAGCTGGATATACTTTGATACCAGCTGGGATCCTATAGCTAAAGTCTATACTACAAGACTATAGTTTAAGGTATCTCGGATAAAGTCTTATATGAGATTTGGTAGTGAGGACATGTTCCTGACTTACCTTTTGTCATCAACTAAAGTTGGTAACTTGTACTATCATAAAAAAGGTGAACAGTGGAATAAAGTATGGTCAACTGCATGGCTCTTTGAGAAAATGCCATATAGTATCAAAGGTCTGCAGCGGAGTGTCAGAGACCATACTTGTGTCCACTGGTTCATAGTAGTGTCTTCCAAAGGTTAAATGGCTTCGGAAGAGTAAGTACTTCTGAAGCCACTTATACTTCGAAAGAGGCTGCTTCTTCCAAGGCTTGGAGACTTCTTTATTTTCATCATACTTTGGAAGTAGTCTTTAGGTTCTTCTTCTAAGACTTGATCTTCGGAAGCATGTTCTTTGCTTCGGAAGTAGAGTTCTGTCTTCGGAAGTTTATCTTTCACTTTGTCTTCGGAAGTTTATCTTTCACTTTGTCTTTGGAAGAACTCTACAACCTTCGGAAGTTCCATGCTAACTTCGGAAGCCCTTGTATGTAGTACCAAAATTGTCTAAGTGAATTGGTTTTGGTTGCACCAGCCTTCTACTTGATCCAACAAACTCCCCGTAGGCTGATGCTACCAAAACCTCACTTGTTTCTGCTTCTCAAAACTTTCAGCACCAAGGAGAGTAGATATTTGTCTGTTTCCTTGTTCTTCTCTGATGTGGTGCTGAGAAGTTTGTACAGATCCTTGGTAGACAGGAAGTCCAGTCTGTCACCTTGGATAACATGTACCCTTTGTTGTTGCTCTCTAAAAAGAGTTAGTTGATGGGAACTGTAATCATATTTCCATCTAACTATAGGTTCCAATTCTGGACCTTCCACCATCTGTAGAAAGGCAGTGCTTTGGTAGAAGGTCTTTCCTTGTCTTCCTGCCTTCTTAATCTCAACTCTTCTTCAATCTTGGCCTTTGTAGTTAGCTTAGCTAGATGAAGACTGCGGAGATGATTTCTGATGAGTGCAGCAGCTTCAGAGTTGGAGGGGTTGGAGAATAGCTTTTCTGCTAACTCACAATGTCAAATCTGCTGGAGTGTAACAGAGAGGTTGCATTAAGTCTGTTGACTTTGCCATTCTCCCTCTCAATAACAAAGTTATGAGAAGTTTCATCGAACCTCCACTGGATTATTTTCTTTCTAGGCACAAGAGACTGACTGGGAATCTTGTCCTCTTTCTTGGTATCCAGCAGAGTCACCAGTTTCCTTCTAAGTTTCTTATCTTCATCATTTAATGAATCTGAGTTGAGGCCTAGAAGTCTAGCTGCCGGTCTAATGTTCCCCTAGGTAAATCAAGAAATTGATCTCTTGTGAGGGAATAAGAGGATCCATCAACATAGGTAATGTTGACATAATCTTTATCACATGAGACTTCGCTCAAAGTTGTGCAGTTGATGAGCTTGGTCTTGATTACCTTGAACTTCTCAAGAGAGAGATATTAAGAAGGCTGAGGGGATGGTTTGGATGGTTGTTGGGTAGGTTGAGGTTCAGAGGTTCTCGGAAGAGTTTTTGGTAGGAGGATGGGAAGTTTAGGTGGTTGGGGTGATGAAGTGGATGTGGGCAAGGATGTGGGTTCAGGGGTGACGGGTACGGTTTTGATGGTGAAAGGTAGGGGTGAGGGTTCAGGTTGTGGTTGAGTGGTTGCAGTGAAGGTCATCCCCTTTACCCTTCTGTACATCTCTTTCTTCTTTCCCAACCGGATGTCAGCCTTGATTTCATTGACAATCCGTTGGAGTGTCTTTTCAGAAATGGGACCCACCTGCCTTCCAGAGAAGTCATGGGCCCGAAGATAGTCTTTCATCTAGGCCTTTTCACTGAGCTTCTTGGTTGCATTGACCCTAGCTTTTTCCTCCTTCTTCTTCTCCTTGCCTTTTGTCTTCCAGCCTTTCTTCTTTCTTTCTCCGTTTGATCCTGCTCTTTGTTGTAGAGCCAGAGGATCGTCTCATCATTATGTGGAGAGAGTTCTTGAAGATTAAAGCCTTTGGAGATTAGGAAATTTATCCTGTCTCTCCTCAGCTGTAATTCAGCTTCCTTTTGTTGTTCTTCTTTTTTCTCCAAGGCTAACCTGGCTTCTTCTTCAAGTTTCAGCCGGGTTGCCTTCTCCAGATTCACCAACTCCTTTAGTGGTAGTAGGAGTGTTTCTTCATTGGCAGCTCCTATTTGGATAAGCTGGTCAATGATCTCTTCCCTTCTCTTATTGTTGACAGCCTCTTGATTGGCTGCAACTGCTTTTGTGCTGGCAGCTAGCAACTTCTTAGTTAGAAGTCTTCCTTTCTTCTTGAGTTTCTCAATCTTTTCCTCTTCCTGAAGCTCTTTCGCAGTCATCTTTCTTTTCCCTTTATCTTTTGAAGAGCTTGACTGTGATGGTTCTTGGAGAGTGGATTCTGATTGTGAGAAAGGCAGAGATGGTGTCTGGGATGGAGGTAGATTCAGAAAGTCCTCGCTATTCACCTTAGATACCATTTCAAGGATTGCATCTGTGATGATCAGTTCCTCGGACATTTTAAACAGTCCTTCCGCAGCTTCCATTTCAGCTTCGGAAGATTCAGCTTGTTCTTCCGAGGCTTTAACTTCAGCTTCAGAAATTGGAGGAGATGTAGATTCTGTCCCAAGTGTTTCAGTTGCTGGGCCATCAGTCCTATTTCCCCTTCGAATTGAATCTTAGGTTCCATGTGGACCTTAGGTTGACCAACTTCTTCCACAGTGGTAGAAGGTGCAGTCAGCCTCTGAAGCTCTTCAGCTTCGAAGTAGAGCATTGCAGCATCTAGGCTTGGCTGATCAATGGAGGATTTCAACAGAAACTTGGTGAAGAATCTGTAGAGATCGCTGAGCATCTTTGAGTCAATCTGAAGAATAACTTGAGATGGCTCAAACACAATGATGATAGGAGTAGAAGATGTTGAAGTTGAAGTTTGAGATTGTGGGTCCTCACTGTTTGTCTCTGAACATTCTCCCCCTTTTTGGTAGCATCATCTTGAGAGCTAGATGAGCTGGAGGAAGAAGTCAATGAGACCTAAACAGGTACATGCCTAACAGACCTCTCTGTCTGTTTCTCAGCTAGTTTGGCCTTGAGATTGTCAATTTTAAGTTGTGAGTGGCGGACCTTGCTTCTAAAGTCCTAACCAAAGATTCAAGGTTTGAGACTTTAGATAGAAGGTCTTTAATGAGGAGTTGCATACTTCCCTCATCTTCTTTTGAAGAATCACGGGGAGATGAGGTAACATACCTAGTATGTTCAGCCTCACCACCAGATGTGGTTTCTTGGCACCCTGGTTTCCCGTGCTCAATGATGTCTCTTTCAGAGTCATCAAAAGGCTCGGTTGCCGCAAATTCAGTCTGAGAAATGTTACCACTGTCCATAAGGTCCATTAAGGCACCTTCTATAGTGGCAGCTGAATCTGCATGAGTCCCCTCCACATTAGCGGGACTCACCTTAGGTATAGGTTGCTGATGGGGGCTAGAGATAAGGGATTTCTCCGGGCTCTATTGATCTTGAAAAGGGTGTTGTAGATCAACTTCATTGCCATAGAGAGATGTTATCTCTTCATCAGTTTTGAAGAGAAGGTCAGTAAAAGATAGGGAGGCTAAGCCTACTGACCCGGGACCTTGGTCAATGTCTACAAGCATTGAGCCTTTGGTGGGGCTGTCCCTAGTTGGCTGCTCAGAAAAGTGTAGATACTCATCCTGAGGGCTGTTGGTTTGGGTGTCGGGCTCCTGGGTTTGAGACTGAGGAGACTCAAAACCCATGTTGAGGTCAAAAGAGAAGGATGGAGAGACCTCAGACTGAGTGGGAGCCCATGTTTTCACTCTAGTCTTTTTGGATTGAACAGGAGGGGCTTGTTCAATCAGCGTAGATTGAACAAGGGTTCGTTTGGGGCGTCTTTGTTATATGATGGTGATGGGTGGAGAAGGCAGTGTTGGCATTGTGGTGGAGGTTGCTGGTGTGGGTTCATCACCTGTGGGGTGAACAGGGATGTCACCAGGAGCTATGCGCTCAATCATACCTGGAGGCAGAGTAGTGTACCTTCCAATGAAGTTGGTGGACACCTTCTTCAAAGTTTGAAGATAGTGGGCCTCATCTGAGGGTCAGTCAGAGCAGCTACACAGACAAGCATACTCTGGTCCAACTCAAGTTAATTATGTGTTGAATGAATCTGGGATACATAAAGAATGTTTCCCATTGTAGATTCCCAATCAGATTGGTGAACACAAATCTTGAGTAATTGAATCGCAAGCCTCTCACCAATCCATGAACTAAGCATCCTAGTTCATATGGGATTTGGTCCCATCCCCCAGACTTGTTTGAGAGGCAGTTGAGAACAACGTGCAGGAGGAATATCCAGTTGGAAGAGAAGTTGAACTTGTAGACTGTCGACCTGCTTATGTCTCCACCATATCCCATTAGGATGTAAGTGCTCTCCAAATTTGCCTTAGGGAATTCAATAGGAGCTCCGTCATCATGAAGCTCTAGATGCTCCCTGATGAGTTGTTCAGTGATGATCAACTCCTATCCACAAATGCTGGACCTTAGTACACAAATCCCATTTAGGGTTTCGGCTTGACCATTTCCCCAAAATTCGGCCATTTGGTTCGAGTAAACAGTGGGGTTAACGGTAAGGGCTGTGTTGTAAGATGATTGGGTGAGAAAGGAGATGATTTCTGAGAAGTCAGCATCTCTTGATGAATCAAGAAGTGTGACTTGGTTGTGCTGAGGGTTAAGTGCCATTGGAGAAAGGTGAATGTGGTTGATTTTGAGCTTGGGTAAAGCTGGAGAGGAGAAACATTTCTAGGGCAGTAAAAATTGCAAGTAAGAAGATAGAAATTGAATAGTCGAGATTATTTAAAAGAGGGTGGGAAGGCGGTAATGGGGGTTAGGATAAGGTGATGTGATAGTTTAGTGGATGAATTGATAGTGGTGGTAAGGTTAAAATTAGTTAAATAATCCGACATCATTAACAAAATCTTTGCTTTTTACAGTGTGGGGCTCAAGAGATTTACGTTACACAGTAGAATCTTCCTTCCAAGTGCAAAACATTTCCGAAGGTAATTTGTCTTCCGAAGGCAATTCTTACTTCCGAAGCAAAAACAATGCTTTCGAAGGTTAGGATTGCTTTCCGAATGGAGAGTGTGTAAGCCTCGGAAGTAGATCTGATACGCAATCAATCGCTTCTTCTGAGACCAAAAACTCTTCCGAGAAAATTATCCTTTGAGAAATTTTGCTTCGGAAGATATGAAAATAACTTCCGAGGGTTAATTTCTCTTCGGAAGGAATTTACACTTAGAAAATTTCAGAAAGACCTTTTGTAACATGGCTTAAATTGTAATGACATAAGACATTACATGTTAAAAAGATTTTCAAAAGAGGTGATCTAATCAATGTTTATCATCCAATAGCTATTATGAGATACTTAAATCTTTTTTCATCAAAAGCTTTGGTGAACAAGTCAACATATTGTTCATTTGAGTCAACTTTGATTAGTTTAATCAGATTTTTCTCATGAATATCTCTAATGAAATGGTACCTGATGTCAATATGCTTTGTCTTGGAGTGCTTCACCGGATTTTCAGTAATAGAGATAGCATAGTTGTTGTCAATATGGATAGGAGTACTCATAAAGTTGAATCCATAGTCTAACATCTGATTCTGAATCCATAGCAGTTGAGCACAACAGCTAGCAGCATCAATGTATTCAGCTTCAGCAGTTGATGTAGAAACACAAGATTGTTTCTTGCATTTCCATAAGATGATCCTTCCACCAAGAAATTGACATCCTCCTGATGTTGATTTCTTGTCAATGTTCCAGCCACCATAGTCACTGTCAGAGTATCCATAGAGATTAAAATCCTTATTTCTGGGATACCAGAGACCTAGTTTAGGTGCTCCTTTGAGGTATCTGAGGATTCTCTTAACAACAGCTAGGTGAGACACCTTTGGAGCGGCCTGATATCTTGCACAGATGCAAGTAGCAAACATGATATCAGGTCTACTGGCAGTAAGATACATCAGAGAACCAATAATTGCCCTATACTGATGTTGATTAGTATCCTCCCCCTTAAGGTCAGGACAGAGATTATGGTTTCTGGGTATGGGTGTCTTGGCAGGCTTACAATCCTTCATTTCAAATCTTTCTACGATGTCAGAGGCATACTTAGATTGTTAATGAAAAACCCTTCCTTTGTTTGCTTTACCTGAATCCCAAGGAAAAAGTCCATTTTCCAATGGAACTCATCTCAAAATTTTTCTTCATAATGCTCTCAAAGTCCTTACATATTTGGTCATTTGAAGAACCAAATATGATGTCATCGACATAGACTTGAACGAGCAAGATGTCCTTTCCAGACTTTCTGATGAGAGAGTCTTGTCAATGGTACCTCTAGTGTAGCCATTCTTCAGAAGAAACTGAGACAAAGTCTCATACCACAGCCTAGGTGCTTAGTGTAGCCCATATAGAGCTTTATCCAATTTACACACATAGTTGGGGTGCTGTGGGTCTTCAAATCCTGGAGGTTGGCATACATAAACTTCCCTATCTATATCCCATATAGAAAGGCACACTTGACATCAAGTTGATAGACAGTGAAGTCCTTGGATGCAGCATAAGCAAGGAATATCCTAAATGCCTCAAGTCTTGCAACTGATGCAAAGACATCAGTATAATCAATTCCTTCCTCTTGGGTGTATCCTTGAACAACAAGTCTTGCTTTGTTCTTGATGATCAAGCCTCTATCATCTCTCTTGTTTCTGAAAACCCATTTAGTATGTTAAGATCAGTGATCTACGTTTGATTGATTAGAGAGTATAGCAGCGGAATTCTAACGAGAATTAGCCAATTCACAAGAACGAAAAAATATTCAATGAAGAACAAAACGTTATAGATAGAGAGAATTCTGCAGAATATTTCATTCAATATTTGCTTTCGTGGTAACAGAATGTCACCCATACAATTAGGTCGACACCTCTTATATAAGAGATGTGACGTCTGCTGATGTCACTTGATAGTGACATCTAACAGAATTATTCCAACTGAAACACAACTACTGAAGATGTCAAAACAGCTGACATCTTCTTACAAAAATACAAAGTGTTCAGTTACTACAACTACTGAAAAACATAAAACTACTGACACTACAACGACTGAAGAACAGGCTCTTCAGTCGTTTTACAAAACTACTGAAAGTAAAAACATAAAAACTACTGATATCACAACTACTGAAGAAGTACTCTTCAGCTGTTGTGACAAACTACTGAAATTCAGTACTTGGTCTTCAGACTTGAACTTCAAACGTTTCATCAGCTGATGACTTCAGTAGATATCATCAGCTGATGTCTTCAGTCTTGTCTTCAGACTTTGTACACCAGTTGTTGATCTTCAGCACTTGTAGACTCTTCAGCTGTTGTACTTCAGTACTTTGGTCTTCAGCTTCAGCACTTGTGTTCTTCAGCTGTTCAGCTTCAGCACTTGTGTTCTTCAACTGTTGAGCTTCAGCACTTTAGTCTTCAGCTGTTAAGTCTTCACACACTTGTCGAACTGCTGATGAAGCCTTCAGCAGTTGTTGTGATATCATGTGGGACTTAGAGGTTTTCTGATCTTGGCTCATTAGTTCTTTTGTCCAACATAGTACCTATTGGTACTCTGACCAGATGGTAGCGGACATATTTCCATACCTTCTGTCTCTTGAATTGAAGCAGCTTCTCTTGCATCGATTCAAGCCAGCTACTATCTTTCAAGGCATCTTCTACCTTCTTGGTTTCCATCTGGGATAGGAAGCATGAGTACAAGCAGACATTCCCATGATGAGTCTATCTCTATTCTCACTCCTTAGAGACATCCCCATGATGTTCTTAGCAGGAGATTGTTGTGAATCCTAAGCGCGGAATCACTTCCAGTTGCAGAGATTGGTCCAGGTTGGACATATCTGCTTAGGAACTAGAACACCGTTCACGCTGTTTTCAAAATATCATTCAATGAGGACTGATTGAATGAGTGAGAAACATCATCAAGGTTGGCTGTGAAGTAGATTAACAGTTTCCTCTTCCTTCAAACACTACTTTCCTTCTGCCTGGTGTTATGGTGGATCACCTGATGAGTTTTGAGGCTCAATAAGTGATTCACTTATAGAAGCTTCACTATTCCTTGATATAGTTAGACTATCAGATCGTGAATGGTGGAAGCTTGGTGTATTGCAGCTCTTGGAGAACTTGGACTAGGCCTGGGTAGCTCAAACAGTTGATCATCAGTAGTACATCAGCATCATTTTGAGCTCCTGTTCCAACTGAAACATTCTCACAGATGGTTTAGAATAGTTTGGAAACAATTCTAAATCAAGATATGATCAGGGCCTTTCCCCCTAACACAAGGAGTGTGCTCATTAACACTATATTGGATGACTCAAATTGTTGATTTTAATGTTGTTATATTCTATAAGCTTGGAAGTAGAAGAGTACCCACAAAGATCATCATCTGACTTTCAGCAAATTTTGCTAAATGTCTTTTTGTGTTAAGTATGGTACACCTACTGCCAAAGACCTTAGAAAGCCAATGAGCGTGGCCTTTGTTCCATAGCTCATAAGGGGTTTTTCCATGGGCTTAACTACAGAACTCTGTTCTACACATACCATGCAATGCTGACTGCCTCTGCCCATAATGTAAGAGGTAGTTTTGATCAGTTAACATAGGTCAAGCAGCCTCAATAAGTGTCCTGTTCCTCCTCTCAACAACACCGTGTTGTGAGGAGTTCTGGGAGCACTATATTGTTTGGCAATCCCTTTTGAGTTACAAATGAGTCAAGAATGAAGTCTTAAACTCAGTCCCTTGATCCTTCTAATAATTTTAACCTTGTGATCAATTTGATTTTTTGTTTTAAAATAAAAGATTTTAATGTTTCAGTAGTTTCATCTTAGTTCTTAAAAAGAATACCCATGTGAATCTTAAAATCATCAACTATCACAAGGCAATATGATTTCCTTCCAATGCTCATTATACTTGTGGGACCAAAAGATCCATGTGCAATAAGTGTAATGGAGTAGTGATAGAGTTAACACATTTGGATGTGTGAATGTCCTATTTGTTTCCTTTCAGGCATGCAACACAATTATCTTTGTAGAAAAACTCCTTTTTAGGAAACCGTGTACCAAGTTATTTTAGCCAATTTATTCATTTTCTTAAGATTACATGACCATACGTTTATGCCATAGTGTAGACTCATCACTATCAGCTTTGGAAAGAAAGCATGATACTTCACCCATTGGGGAATCTTTGTTCATACCAGCTTGTACTATCCCTTTTCCTGGGAGATCTAAGAACCCGATTCTGGAGGAATTGTCATCCCTGGTTTGAGGATAATGCACTCATGTTCTGTGAAAAGCATTTTGTGCTTTGGATCACAGAATTGACAAACACTTACCAGATTATTGTTAAAGCTTTTTGACAAAGTGAACTTTGTCACCTTTAATTTACCATTGGATATTCTCCCTCTACTAGAAATATATCCTCCAGCCTCACCTCCAATTGGACAGGACCTCCATCATAGTTCTGAACTGTTGAAGGAGATATCTGTTTCCTGTCATGCCTTGAGCATCCACTGTCTACTATCAAAACATCGTTGTTCTTGTCATATGGATGTCCCTGCACACAAGATAGATTGTTAGTTTTTTTTGGAAGCCAAGCCTTGCTGGTCTTGGGTTCTTCCAAAGATAATGACATAATTGAACCAAAGATATGCATGGGGGTCAATAGAGGTCTTTGAAGAAGAGGTTTAGGCTGCAGCATCTTCCTTGATCTTCCAGTCCATCCTTTGGTTGATCTTGGAGGATGAGCTTGTTGAAGCTTTTGCAGCATGGCCATCTTTCGAAGCTCTTTCTTTTCGGAAGGAGCCTTCACCCACCTTTTCTTCCGAAGCTCTTCTTCTGGTGTGGGCTTGCAGGATTGTAGTAACAATCTTTTGCCATGTGTTTTTGCAGACCACACATTATGCATGCAATGTTAGTCTTTTGGGAATGTGAGGGGTTGCTGTTTCTTGGGCTTATTCTTCATCAACAACTTTCCCTTCAAATTTTGATCCTTTCGTAGGACAGAATGCTGGTATTACACTTCTTTCCGGAATCAGAAGTACCTACACTTGAAATCCAGCTGAGATAAGACACCTTTCTGCTTTGGGTCAATCTTCTTGGATTCAGCCACCTTCTTAGTAGTTCTTCTAGCAGCTTTAGCTCAGCTTCTTCTGCCTTAGTGGTAGGATTTGATCTTCACATGAGGAGATGGTACATCTATTTGTTCTTTCCCTGTGTGGCCACTATTGTTGCTTCATCCTTCAACTTGGTGAGGAAGGGTCAGTAGTTGGAACCTCTTGCTCCTCAGTACCACATTAGGCTGTCTAATAGACTCATAGGAGAGTGGTGGAGCATTTCATTGTTTCCCACCCTCCTTTGTTCTGATAATAGAGTTTGGAATGGGAGGATGATACAAGATTAACTTGGAAGTTCTTGCTCAGAAATAGCATGCTTCCTGGCCTAAGCCTCAATAGTGACAATTGGGCTTGAGCCTCAGACAATTTGGATATCAGATCCTTGATTTGAGTCTTGTAGTTGGTGTGTTCATGTTTTAAAAAAGACACAGTTTTCTCTAACTCCTTAATTTTCTTTTGATAGTCAGATTCAGCTCTTTTAAAATTAGATTTAAGATATTTAAAGACTCAATCAGATCTGATTTCAATATTGTAATCCTGATAAAGTTTAACTTTAGCTATACAGACTGGAGTACAGAGATGTTCATATACCTGAGTATCATCTTTCCAGCCATGAGAGCTTGAGCATGAGTCACATCCTTTACCATGAAGCTCCAGTCAACTTCTTGAGCCATTGCAGCTATTTCAGTTGGCTTCTTAGCGGCTTTGAGGTTGAGGGATATGTGGAGGCCTGTGGGGTTCTTGGATTGGTCTTGGAGCCTTGCATTCCCTTGCAAAGTGGCCCAGTTGGTTACAGTTATAACACTTTGCCTTGGTCTTGTCAAACCCAAACTTGCTGGTAGTTTGGGTTTTGAGGAAATGCCTTCCAGTTCTCTTAAAGAACTCTTCGCTTTATAAGTTAAAAGAGCCATCTGTTGGATAATGTTCATGTACTCTACATCATCTTGAATGAAACACTCAAGATCAGCAAAGCAGTATTGAAAGTCACCAGAGTGTCCACTTCCTGAGACAAAGGCATAACTTTCCTGAAAGGAGTTGTGTTGAGCCTGTTGAGACCTTGAGTCTTAGGATAAGTGATGTATGGTCCAGGAGAGTAGGATGGCTGCTGTAGGTCGGTAATGCTAAGGTTGTGGGGGTAATGACCTTCACCAACCATAAAGCGTTGCTAGCAGGAAGACTCATGGGTCTACTTGTATGGTGGCCCTTCTTACTCTCCATCTCTAGGCGATATCCATCGAGGATTCCATAGAGTTCAATCATGGTGAGAGTGTTGAGTTCTCTATCCTCTTGATAGAGACATAGTAAAATGTCCACTCCTTTGGAAGAGCACTCATGACTCTCTAGTAAGGTCTCTAGTTTCGAGAGTGATCTTCATAGACTGAAGAGAAGAGATAAGATCCATGTACCTGAAGTACTGCTGGTTGAGAGTCTCTCCAGCAATACGAGTGAAGTTCTCAAACTGCTGCTTCAGCGAGTCCTTCTTCGAGTATTTAGAGCTTGAGTACATCTGATCAAGTGCATCAAACAATTCTTTTGTAGTCGTGCAATGCTCGACTCCCACCATGATGGAGTTCCATATTGCAGTCATAAGAATGGTCATAGCATTGCTGTCGATGTCCATCTTCTTTCTGTCTTCATCAGAGTAATCCTCTACAGCCTTTTCTATCATGGCACCGTTTCACCAGGTGATGCCACCTTTGGCTTATACGAACCATTGACAATGGAGTTCCACATCTTGCTGTCTTGGTATCTGATGAAGCCTTCCATTCTCCTGCTCCAGGACCTGAAATTTTTAGGATAATGATGGGAGATGGGAGCCTTTGTCATGGTCCCATCTCTACCTTTGACTTTTTAAGGGCCATTTTGAGTGAGTGGTTGTAGAGAGGAGTGAAAAAAAAGGTATTTGGATGTTAGATCACTCAATCAAGAGCGTAAGAAGCTCTGATACCAATTGCAGGATCGATATTGGTCACTTAACACTTTGTTTTCTCTCAAACTCACCTAGAACAATACTTGGTAAAGATAGAATCAGTAAGAGTTTGATCCACAATATAGAAAGTAATAAAGAACACAAGAAGTAATTTTCAAGGTACTTTTATATATTGCTCTCAACTCATAATACAAGACTCTTACCAGCAGTGTGGAATGAGTTACGAAGAGAACCTATATAATACTACCTACAGCCGATATACTTTGAGACCAGCTGGGATCCTACAGCTAAAGTCATACTACAAGACTATAGTTTAAGGTATCTCGTTAAAGTCTTATCTAAGATTTGATAGTCAGGACATGTCCCTGACTTACCTTTTGTCACCACTAAAGTTGTAACTTGTACTATCATAAAAAGGTGAACATTGGAATAAAGTATGGTCACTTCATGGCTCTTTGAGAAAACGCCATACAGTATCAGAGGTCTGCAACGGAAGAGGCTGCTTCTTCCAAGGCTTTGAGACTTCTTCATTTTCATCATACTTCGGAAGTAGTCTTCAGGTTCTTCTTTTAAGACTTGATCTTCGGAAGCATGTTCTTTGCTTCGGAAGTAGAGTTGACAAACTACTGAAACTTCAGTACTTGGTCTTCAGACTTGAACTTCAGACGTTTCATCAGCTGATGACTTCAGTAGATATCATCAGCTGATGTCTTCAGTCTTTGTCTTCAGACTTTGTACATCAGTTGTTGATCTTCAGTACTTGTAAACTCTTCAGCTGTTGTACTTCAGTACTTTTGTCTTTCAGCTTTCAGCACTTGTGTTCTTTAGCTGTTGTACTTCAGCACTTTAGTTCTTCAGCTGTTGAGTTCTTCAGCACTTGATCTTCAGCTGTTGAAGTCTTCAGCACTTGTCAACTACTGATGAGGCTTTCAGCAGTTGTTGTGATACCATGTGGGACTTAGAGGTATTTCTGATCTTGGCTCATTGGTTCTTTTGGTCCAACAACTCCCCCTGAACCAATGCAGCAAAATCTCTAACTTATTTATTATCCCACTTATTGTTGGCAAAATGTTGGTCTTTTCCTTCTTGATCAGTAGAGAAGATGACCCATGTAAGCTCCGGCCTGGAAGAAATCTCAGATATTTGTTTGGCAAGTATGAATGGGAACTCTGTTTTGGGGAACTGGACACAGAGTTGTTATCCCATTCTTGAGATTTACTTCCCCATAATGAGTCTGTATGACTCACGAACATAGGCCTCAGGAGAAAAACTTGTTCCTCCTGAGAGAGTTCTTCTGCTCCTCCTTCGAAGAAGAACTCTGGACCATAGTACTCTGATAAGTACTTCATGGTCCTGCCATTTTTCAGCTCCACCGTAGTTACCTCCCTATATACAAATTCATCAGGATGGTTGCCTTCAAGGAGTAACTGGAGTTCATTCTTCTGGATGTCTTTCAAGCTTCTTATATAGCAACCCCTCTTTATCATCTTGTTTTCTAGTAAAGCTTGAGGGGTCTTCTTTGCTTGGTGAGCTTTCTTGAATTCATCAATGATTTCCCAAGGTGAGACTACACGGCCAACATGATGGTACTCTATTGTTTTTCGTACCTGGCCGTTGTATCTGTGTGGAATAGTTCTTTTATGGATTCTAGAACTCACCCTGGGGTCTGGCCATACTCTCACTCTCTCCTTCTGATACTGAAAGGTGTGCCTGAGAGTGTTCAGCCTTTGAGCATGCCCTTTCATGGCTTGAATAGATGATGACTGAGGAAATTCCTTGTCAACCATCTTCAATAGTTGCTCATCGTGCTGTTTCTGCTGTTCTTCTTCTTCTATCTTGACTCTGACCATTTCCCTTTGAGAGTCAGGTGTGATCATGGGTTGACTTCGGGGTTTTGGTAGCTTCAGAACAGCAAAGAGTGGCAGACTATCATCTTCATCCTCCTCCTCTTCTTCTTCTTCCATCCTCAGCACCCTTCTCCTCCTTCTGGGTACATCACTGGATGATGGTTGGGTTGGTGAAGGAATTGGTTTTGAAGAATGAGGATGTTTGGATTTTGGCTTAGAGATTGGTTGGGAGATTTGAGGGATAGGATCTGTTTGAGTGGGTGGAAGGGAAGGTTGATCCAGCATCTTTGTAGTTAGTTTCGCCTTTGTGAGTTTAGCCATCTCTAACCTTTTACCAGCCCCAGCCTCATCAAGGGCTTCCACAATAATCCCTTTGTTGAATTGCTCAGACAGACAGATTCTGGTGGCTATAGCCAGAATGTTGTCCCTGGTCCATGCGCGAATCTCCACTAACGATCTTCCTAAGTATTTTGCAATGAAACGGATCATTATTTCCAATCTCTCTTTCTCAAGAGCATCATACCCTGCCCATCGGGTTTGTATCTCTTGCACTTCCAACCTTCTGATCTCACTATCCAGTGTGGCTGTGTCAAACCCCTGCCTGAAGAGTTGTTCAATTATTTTATCCATGGATCGGCTGTGTGTAGTGTCAGCTTCTTTGACCAGCTCCTCCAAGGATTTGTCTTCAGCAGTGTGATCATCAACACTTCTCTTTCGCTTGTAAGTGAGCAGAGGTTGCTTTTCTTTCTCCTCCTCTTGGGCTTGCTTCTCTTCCTTCTTCTCCTCTGTTCTTTTCCTCTTCTTTTCTTTCACTGCAGTACTCTCCCCCTTTTTGGTTGCATTGGAGGAAGGGGTTTGTACCGCAGAAAGAGTCTTTTGTACAGCAGCATCAACCAAGGGCTGTAAAGTTGAGGAAAGCCTCTCATCAATGGCTTTAGTCACAATATCAGTGATTATGGGTGTAATGAGAGGGAGGGAATTTTGAAGTACAACACCTATTTGCTCAGGAGGGTTCTGTTCCTGAGAAGTAGGGCCTGAAGCAGAGGCAGGTGGTTGAGTTTGGAGTGGCTCAGTGTTTGGGGAACCTTCAAGTGAAGGTGCCATCTGTGGGTGGGTAGTGGCAGATGGTCTTTCTCCTTGTGAGAGTTGGTCAAGTAGGTTTTGTAGCCTACTGACTTTCTCTTCAAGGATTGTGTTCTGGGCAAGAACATCATAGAAAAAGCCCAGGTCATCATCAGCCGAAACTGAATCATCTGACCTCCTGCTTAGAGCAGGATTTACATGCACTGGGTGTAGACCAGTTGGTGCATGTGCCCCTTGTGCTTGGTACTGGGGACTTCCAGCCTCAGGACAGTGTCCATCATCAGCTGTTGCCTCTAGTGAGGTCTTAGCAATGTTACCAGCCTCACTCTGATCATGTGCTGAGTCAGAGGAGGTGGCAGCCTCACTGGATATTCTAAGCTCCTTGTCTACACCAGGAGATAGAAGTGGTAAACCCCTGTGCTGTGGGTTCTCAAGTGCATTGTGTTCCTCCCCCTCAATTGTAGAGGTATTCCTAGTAGTAAGTGGTTCTGGGGAGGGGGTGAGGAGTGCAGTTGAGTCAGCACTTGTGCAACTATTAAAGTTGGGCTGTGAGGGGCGGTTGTTTGGGGTGAAGGGATAGAAGCAGTGTGCACCAGGGGAGGTTGGTGCTCTTCAATGGCAATCTCCTCAAGTGAGGAAGATCCCAGATATGTAGGTACCCCTTGTGTGGTGCTGCAGGCTCCTGTTGAGAGGAAGCCTGAGCGGCTATGGCTGGAAGAGTCATTGTATCCACTAGGGGGTTTGGACTAGTGGATATATCCTGCATTTGTGTTGCAGGGGCATCCTCAGGGGACTCAATTCCCTTAGTAGCCGTTTTGGGTTTCTTTTTGGTGGGTTTGGTGGGGACTTGGATTTGGAGGTGGTGGCTGTGGGTTCCAGCTGCGTGGGTTTTCGCAGCTTGGCAGCCATTTTGAGTGTCTGGTCAGAGTTGTGCCGGGAGTATACTTCCGGCAGAACAGCCGTAGTAGGGACTCCCAAGCCAACAAGTCCCTCAGCATTAAGCTGGTTTGTAATGATGGCCATTATGAACCGTGGATATAGTATCCAACGGTTGGCAGTTAGTTTTTGAGCCATATCCTTGAGCTCTAAAAATATTATTTCTGAAAAATTTAGTGGTTGTTGCTCAAGAATAGAATACATTACCTGCTGCCATTTTATCGACATTTGATCCCAAGACGACGTCTTAGGGGCCAAACATACATTCACCATGTGAAAAATCAGGCGCTCAGCGTCATTAAAGTGTTCTTCATGATAGTGGAGGCACTGAGATCGCCTTGATATCCATGTTGAGCAAAGGATAGATCTATGGTGCCCTTCGGATATCCAGCAGGAGAACTAGCATCATTCAGTTGAAGAATTTGGCGGATTATTGCAGGAGTGATGACTACTTCTTGTTGTTGACGACCGACTGGAGAGATGGTGTGTTGTTCTCCCCAGTGGTAATAGTAACGTTCATCCAAAATTGTTGAAGGGATTCGGCATGTAGTATGGGATTCAGAAGAAATGCCGTATGGTATGGGACTGAACCATAAGATCGATAGCAGTATCGAACTTAGTCCAGATAGGCGATTTAGTGAGGTAGGCAACACGGGTGTGTCGTGGTTTAGTTTGCATGGACGCCATTTAGAAGAGGGAAGTTTTGGAGAGGAACGTTAAGTTTGAAGAAGATGAAGCATTAAAGGATTAGGCCAGGGATATATATAGGGTACAGGTAAGAAAACGACTGAAGGATGTGGTGTTAGTCATCAGTAGTTTTAAACGACCATTGACATGGTATTATCCTTTCAGACGTTGAAACAGCTGAAGTCGTGGTGTTGGGCATCAGAAGTTAGAAAACTACTGAAGACCGTGGTTTTGACTGCAGATGATTGAAACAACTGAGGACTTGGTGTTTGTCATCAGTAGTTATGAAACTACTGAAGACAGTGGTTTTGTCATCAGCTGTTGTAAACAACTAAAGACTTGGTATTAGTCATCAGTAGTTATAAAATACTGAAGACATGGTTTTGCTTAGTTGTTTAGGATGAAACAGCAATGTACACACGAATGAAGAGAAGTTTCTCATCAGCTGTTTTCGTCAATTCTTAGCTTTTCAGCTGTTTCATACTGTCCTCAACACATTCATCAGCCTTTTTGGCAGATTTCAGTTGTTTCATAGGACGTCGGTACTTATCTATTTATACTGATTTCAGTAGTTGTAACTACATCAGTAGTTTGGAACAGATAAAGTACTTCAGTACTTATGAGGCATTTAGCCATCAGTAGTTATAAAAACTACTGAAGGGAAAAGGACTCATCAGTACTTATATGTGACATAGTTACTAATGATCATCAGTACTTATTACTAAGATCATCAGTAGTTGTCACTTATTCTAGCTGCAGCATACCAAGCCTTAACACCAGGTTTTGGAAAGTTGAACTATCCAAAGGCTTAGTAAAAATGTCTGCAAGCTCATCAGCACTAGGCACAAACTTAGGATCAATCAGACCTTTTTCAAAACAATCCCTTATAAAATGATGTCTGATCTCTATATGTTTGGTCCTAGAGTGCTGGACTGGATTTTTGACAATACACAGAGCTGAAGCACTATCCATTAACAATGGAGTCTTAGTCTCTGTAATGCCGTAATCCAGAAGTTGGTTTTGAAGCCAGAGTACCTGAGATGTACAACTTGCAGCAGCAATGTACTCTGCTTCAGCAGTTGATGTCGCAACTGAGGTCTGTTTCTTGCTCTGCCAAGAAATCAAGCAGTTGCCTAGGAATTGACATCCACCAGAAGTTGATTTCCTGGTCAACTTACACCCTGCATAGTCACTGTCAGAAAAAGCAACTAATTTACCAGAATGTCCAGTAGAATACCATAAACCTAGAGATGGAGTGCCTTGCAGATATCTAAAGATCCTCTTGACTGCAATCAGATGAGAGTCTTTAGGTGCAGCCTGAAATCTAGCACAAACACATGTAGCAAACATAATATCTGGTCTAGAAGCTGTTAAATACATCAAGGACCAATCATACATCTGTAAAGTGTTTCATCAACCACTTTACCTTTTTGATCTGTATCCAGTTGTGTGGTGCTGCACATGGGGGTAGAACAGGACTTACAGTTTTGTAAATCAAACTTTTGCAAAAGATCTTTTGTATATTTGGACTGATGAATGAAAATTCCATCAGCCTTTTGTTTGATTTGCAACCCCAGAAAGAACTGTAATTCTCCCATGGCACTCATTTCAAACTTCTGTTGCATCAACTTTGTAAAGGCATCACACAACTTTGGATCAGAGGATGCAAAAATGATATCATCTACATAAATTTGAACAAGTAGATTATGCTGCCCAGCTTTCTTAATGAATAAAGTCTTATCTATGGAGCCTCTAGTGAAATTGTTTTCCAGAAGAAAGTTTGATAATGTCTCATACCAGGCTCTGGGAGCTTGTTTTAACCCATAAAGAGCCTTATCAAGCTTATACACCCAATTAGGATGTTTATTGTCCTCAAAGCCTGGAGGTTGACATACATAAACCTCTTCTTTAACTTTTCCATACAAAAATGCACTTTTGACATCCATTTGAAAAACTTTAAGGTTTTGATAAGCAGCATAAGCTAAAAACAATCGAATTGCTTCCAGTCTGGCTACAGGGGCAAAGGTTTCATCATAATCAATACCTTCTTCTTGTGCAAACCCCTGAACAACCAGTCTGGCCTTGTTCTTAACAATAAGCCCATTTTCATCAGTTTTGTTCCTAAACACCCAGTTAGTGCCTATTGCACACTTACCTGGAGGTAGAGGAACCAGTTCCCACACTTGCTGTTTCTTGAACTGAAGAAGCTCAAGCTGCATGGCATCAACCCATCCATTGTCCTTTAAAGCAATGTGATAATTCTTTGGCTCTTGCTGACTGATGAAGAGAGCATAGAAGCAGAAATTTGACAATTGACTTCTGTTGATACTCCAGCAGTGATATCACCAATGATTTGAGACATAGGGTGATTCTTCAGATCTTGATACACAATGAGATCTGTGCAAGTGTTTGTAGCAGGCTCAGCAGCAACAGATGGTGATGGTGAATCATTTCCTTGAAACCAATCAGTGGATGGTAATTCAAAGGAAGTTGAATTCGAAGACATCTCATCAGCATTTGTTGTGGATGGTGCTACTGGAGCTACAGGAACATCAGGTCTAGCTGAGTCAGGCAGCTGATCTCTAAACCTGAAGAGGTGAGTACTGCAATCATCATCATCATCAGCAGTACCACCAGGTGGTGAACTGTTGACAGGAGCAACAGCAGGAGTTTGATAAGGAACATATTGCAGTATGTCCAAATCAAATAACTCCACAGGGCTTTGTGGAATCTTGTCCTTTGGAGATTCATTGAACTTAACATGTAGAGTTTCTTCAACCATCTTTGTTCTGTAGTTGAAGACTCTGTATGCCTTGCAAGTAGATGAATAACCAACAAAGTACCCTGCATCCACCTTAGGATCAAATTTATGGAGTTGATCCTTTGTGTTGAGAATAAAACAGGGACACCAAATGCTTTGAAAAATGAAATCAGAGGAGCCAAATGATGGAGAACTTCATATGGAGTCTTCATCAACCTCTGATTTACTAAAACTCTATTTTGCACATAGCAAGCTGTGTTGACATCTTCAGCCCAAAAGGTCAGTGGCAAACCTGAGTCAGCCAGCATGGACCTTGCAGCTTCAATGAGGGTCCTGTTCTTTCTCTCCACTACTCCATTTTGTTCTGGAGTCCTTGGAATGCTGAACTGCCTTTTGATTCCCTTTGAAAGATAGAAGTCATCAAGTGTATGATTTCTGAACTCAGTTCCATTGTCACTCCTAATACACTTGACTGGAAGGGAATACTGCTTCTCAATATACAGCACAAAGTGAATAATCTTCTGAGCAGCCTCATCCTTTGAATGTAGAAAGAAAGTCCATACAAATCTGGAGTAATCATCCACAATTACCAGACAGTATTTCTTCTTTGCCATGCTCATTACTCTCACAGGACCAAATAGATCCATATGCAGTAATTGCAAGCAGGCAGTGGACTTAGGCACTTCAATAGGAGGGAATGAGACTTTGTGCTGTTTTCCTTTTAAACAAGCAGTGCAGGTTTCATCACAATGAAACTCCTTTATTGGTAAGCCTCTGACTAAACTATTGTGGGTAAGCTGATTCATGTTTTTGAGATTAACATGACCAAGCCTTCTGTGCCACAGTTTAGATTCTTGAGAAGAGGCTTTGGAAAATAGGCAAGGATTGCCTTTGAGATCTATTTTCTTGGAAAGATCTAAGGCATACACTCTTCCTGTCTTGTTGGCTCTCAGAAGAGTGTGATCATCCAACACCTTGTCAATCAAGTGTAAAACTTTGGATGACAGAATCCTACAGTTTTGACTGGTGAAAAGAGCAACATGGCCTTTATCACACATTTGACTGACACTCAAGAGATTATACTTGAGATTTTCCACATGATTAACATCATCAAATTTGATTTCTCCATTGGAGACAAAACCCTTACCAATGATGTAACCCCTAGCATCATTGCCAAAAGAAACAAATCCCTTCTTTCCTTGAGAGTAGTCATGAAGAAGAGAGCTGTTCCCAGTCATGTGCATAGATCCCCCACTGTCTACATACCAGATGCTACTTTGGCATGTTGAAGAACCCTGCAAAAATAAACAATTAGTTAGTTTTAGAGACCCAAACCTTTTTGGTTTTGGGCCTGGTCTCATCAATAGATGGTAAACTAACAGGTTTATCTGAAACAACAGCTTGAGAGAAAGAAGATGGTGTAGAAGAGGAAATACCTCTAAGTCCCACATGGTATCACAACAACTGCTGAAAGCCTCATCAGTAGTTTGACAAGTGCTGAAGACTTCAACAGCTGAAGATCAAGTGCTGAAGACCTCAACAGCTGAAGAACTAAAGTGCTGAAGTACAACAGCTGAAGAACACAAGTGCTGAAGCTGAAAGACCAAAGTACTGAAGTACAACAGCTGAAGAGTTTACAAGTACTGAAGATCAACAACTGATGTACAAAGTCTGAAGACAAAGACTGAAGACATCAGCTGATGATATCTACTGAAGTCATCAGCTGATGAAACACCTGAAGGTCAAAGTCTGAAGATCAAGTACTGAAGCCTCAGTAGTTTGTCACAACTGCTGAAGAGTACTTCTTCAGTAGTTGTGATATCAGTAGTTTTATATTTCTAGTTTCAGTAGTTTTATATTTTGTACTTAACAGTCTGATATGTTCTCAGTAGTGTGAACATTTCAGTAGTTTGTTAAGAATTAGTTATTTTTGTATTAGATCTGCCAGTTGTCACTTTCCGTGATAACAGCAGTGATTGTTGCACTCTATATAAGGAGTGACAACCTATTGTAATATTAGAGTGAATGACGGGAATGATATGAATGATTTGATTAGAAATATTCTACATCTATAAACATTCCTTGAAACAGAAATATATATTCTCTCACTATAACCGTATGTGCTCTTAATGCATACAAGTATCGACTACTTGCTACAATTTGTCTAATTCCTGTTTGTATTCCGCTGCTTTGAATCCTAATACATCAAACTTGTGATCGCTGATCCTGTCATCTTTTTCCTTCTTGATCAGTTGAGAAGATGACCCATATAAGCACTGGCCTGGGAAGAAATCTCAGAGATTTGTTTGGCAAGGTATGAATGGGAACTCTGTTTTGGGGAACTGGACACAGAGTTGTTATCCCATTCATGAGATCTACTTCCCCATTATGAGTTTGTACGACTCTCGAACATAGGCCTCAAGGAGAACAACCTGTTCCTCCTTGGAGAGTTCTTCTACTCCTCCTTCAAAGAAGAACTCTGGACCATAGTACTCAGATAAGTACTTTACAGTCCTGCCATTTTCAACTCCACAGTAGTTACCTCCCTATAGACAAATTCATCAGGATGAGTGCCCTCAAGGAGTAACTAGAGCTCATTCTTCTTAATGTCTTCAAGCTTCTTATATAATAACCCCTTTTTGATCATCTTGTTTTCCAGTAAGGCTTGAGGGTTCATTTTTTATTGATGAGCCTTCTTGAATCATCGATTATTTCCCATGGTGAGACTACAATGGCCAACATGATTGTAGAGTCTATTGTTTTTCTAACCTGGCCATTGTATCTGTGTGGAATGGATCTTTTGTGGATTCTAGAACTCACCTTGGGGTCTGGCCATACTCTCACTCTCTCCTTCTGATACTGAAATGTGTGTCTGAGAGTGTACAACCTCTGAGCATGCCCTTTCATGGCTTGTATAGATGAGGACTGAGGAAATTCCTTGTCAACCATCTTCAGTAGTTGCTCATCGTGCTGCTTCTGTTGTTCTTCATCTTTTATTTTGACTCTAACCGTTTCCCTTTGAGAGTCAGGTGTGATCATGGGTTGACTCCTGGGTTTTGGTAGCCTTAGAACAGCAGAGAGTGGCAGACTATCATCTTCATCCTCTTCTTCTTCACCTTCTTCTATCCTTAGCACCCTTCTCCTCCTTCTAGGTGCATCACTGGATGATGGTTGGGTTGGTTTTTGTGGTAAAGGAATTGGTTTGAAGGTTGAGGATGTTTGGATTTGGGTTTTGAGATTGGTTTGGAGATTTGAGGGGTAGGCTGTTTTGAGTGGGTGATTGGGAAGGTTGTTCAAGCATTTTGGTTGTGAGTTTGGCTTTTGTAAGTCTTGCCATTTCAAACCTTTTTCCAGCCCCAGCCTCATCAAGTGCTTCAATGATTATCCCCTTATGAAATTGCTCATACAAACAGATTCTGGTGGCTATAGCCAGAATGCTGTCTCTGGTCCATGAACGAATCTCCATCAGTGATCTTCCTAAGTATTTGGCGATGAATCGAATCATGATCTCCAATCTCTCTTCTCCAGCACATCATACCCAGCCCATCTGTTTGAGTTTCCTCTACTTCCAACCTCCTGATCTCACTGTCTAGTGTGGCTGTGTCAAAGCCTTGCTTGAAGAGTTGCTCAATGATTTTGTCCATGGATCGGCTGTGTGTTTCATCTGCATCTTTTACCAGCTCTTCCAATGATTTTTCTTCAGCATTCGTTTGCTCACCAGCACTTTTCTTTCTTTTGTAAGTGATCAGTTGTTGTTCCTTTTCTTTTTCCAACTCCTGGGTTTTCTCTTGTGCCTTCTCATCCTCAGTTCTTTTCTTTTCTTTTCTTTCACTGCAGTACTCTCCCCCTTTCAACTATCTTTGTTCTGCAGTTGAAGACTCTGTATGCCTTGCAAGTAGATGAATAACCAACAAAATACCCTGCATCCACCTTAGGATCAAATTTATGGAGTTGATCCTTTGTGATGAGAATAAAACAAGGACACCCAAATGCTTTGAAAAATGAAATTAGAGGAGCCAAGTGATGGAGAACTTCATATGGAGTCTTCATCGACCTTTGATTTACTAAGACTCTATTCTGCACATAGCAAGCTGTGTTAACAGCTTCAGCCCAAAAGGTCAGTGGCAAACCAGAGTCAGCCAGCATGGACCTTGCAGCTTCAATTAGGGTCCTGTTCTTTCTCTCCACTACTCCATTTTGTTCTGGAGTCCTTGGTATGCTAAACTGCCTTTTGATTCCCTTTGAAAGATAGAAGTCATCAAGTGTATGGTTTCTGAATTCAGTTCCATTGTCACTTCTAATACACTTGACTGGAAGGGAATACTGCTTCTCAACATACAACACAAAGTGAATAATCTTCTGAGCAACCTCATCCTTTGAATGTAGAAAGAAAGTCCATACAAATCTGAAGTAATCATCCACAATTACCAGACAATATTTCTTCTTTGCCATGCTCATTACTCTCACAGGACCAAATAGATCCATATGCAGTAATTGCAAGCAGGCAGTGGACTTAGGCTCTTTAATAGGAGGGAATGAGACTTTGTGTTGTTTTCCTTTTTAAACAAGCAGTGTAGGTTTCATCACAGTGGAACTCCTTTATTGGTAAGCCTCTAACTAAACTATTGTGGATTAGCTGATTCATGTTTTTGAAATTAACATGACCCAGCCTTCTGTGCCACAGTTTAGATTCTTGAGAAGAGGCTTTGGAAAATAGGCAAGGATTGCCTCTGAGATCTATTTTCTTGGAAAGATCTAAGGCATACACTCTTCCTGTCCTGTTGGCTCTCAGAAGAGTGTGATCATCCAACACCTTATCAATCAAATGCAGAACTTTGGATGACAGAATCCTATAGTTCTGACTGGTGAAAAGAGCAACATGGCCTTTATCACACATTTGACTGACACTCAAGAGGTTGTACTTGAGATTTTCCACATGATTAACATCATCAAACTTTATTTCTCCATTGGAGACAAAGCCATTTCCAATGATGTAACCCCTAGCATCATTGCCAAAAGAAACAAACCCGTTCTTTCCTTGAGAGTAGTCATGAAGAAGAGAGCTGTTCCCAGTCATGTGCATAGATCCCCCACTGTCTACATACCAGATGCTACTTTGGCATGTTGAAGAACCCTGCAATTATAAACAATCAGTTAGTTTTGGAGACCCCAACCTTTTTGGTTTTGGGCCTATCTCATCAACAGATGGTAAACTAACAGGTTTATTGGAAACAACAGCCTGAGAGGAAGAAGATGGTGAAGAAGCGGAATCCTTTGGCTTGGACCTCCTTTTCTGTGGTTTCAACATAGGAGCATCTAATTGGTTAACTCTTCCCAATAGATGTTGAACCATCATAACCAGCTGTGTCTGATTTTGTGATAAAGCTTTCAGCTCATCAGACACATTGCCAGTGGAGTTTGATAAGTTCCTATGTTGCACCTTCTTCTTTTGAGCAATCTCAGCTGTTACCTGTTTAACCCCTTCCTTTTTGGATTTCTTTGTGGACTTAAGGGTTACAGGATTTGATGTTGCTGATACAAATGTGGTCTCAAACTCAGTTTTCATTTTAACCATTTTCTCTTTAATTTCCTCTTTATGTTTGTGTTTGGATCCTCTTTTGTACCAGCAATCATCTGTAAGATGATTGAACAAACCACATACTTCACATGGTTTCTTCTTCATCCTATGTTGATCATCAACTAAAGAAGATGAAGCAGCTGAAAACTTGCTCTTCAGTGCTTTGGAAGCATTGGTTGCTTTCTTAACTTCCTCTTTAGTAGTCTTCAAACTCTTTCTACTGACAGTTTTCTTCTTTTCAGTACTGGCAGTAGTTGGAATTTGAACTTCAGATGTTAAATCCTGCTCTCTAGTCCTTTCAGGACTTTCAGAATTAACTCCTGAGTTGATCAACTCATTGATCATGTGAGTGTCAGCAGTGGGACCATCAACATCAGCTGATAGGTTCTGAGAGGGCTTAGTGCTGACTTCTACTTCTGATAGTGCTGAATGAGAAAGTAGATCACATGATGAAATGGATTGGTTATTACTCTCACCATCAGATTCTACCTCTGCTCTGGGAGTAAAATCTGTAGGTGGAGCAGTGTGATTGTAACCAATGCCAAACTTCACATTGGAAGCAGATTGCTTACTAAGAAGCATTTCAAAACCTTTGCATGATTGTACCCATCGATCACACTCTACCTGGGTGACTGCAAGAGTTTCCTTGAGATCTTTATACTTCTCTAGAAGTATCTCTTCTCTAGCCTTATTATCAGTTATTTGACATTTAAGTTTGTAAATCTCATCATTCTTATCATTAAGCACAGACTCAAATTTAGCTTTTCTTTTGGAAATTATTTGTTCTAGCTCAATGTTCTTGTTGATTAAAGCTACATTTGCTTCTCTAATAGATGCAAATGCTGCTATACATGTTTCAGAACACAATTTGGCTTTTGCCTCAGAGGATACCTGTGATACCTTTGGTGTAGAGGCATTAGTGGATGAAGTATCAGTAGAATCCAAAGCCATAAGAGCTAGATTTCCAAAGGGAATTTCACCACCATGTTGACTAGCACCTGAGAACAGTTATTCATGACCAGACAAGTCATCTGGTAAACTGCTCCAGTCAACAACTCCTGGGGTGAAAAAGCTGTGTTGTTGAGGTTGAATTTGTTGATGAGATTGGGAAGGTTGTGGTTCAGGCAATGCTTGTGGTTGTTGTGCAATTGGAGCTTGAACATGATTTGGTTGAGGCATATAATAGCAGGGATAAGGATATGACATTTGACCCTGGGGAACAAAGTATGCAGGAGACCTAGGATGTGAATGATGACCAGAACCAGCAGGATGTTGCCCTCTGTTTTGTGGACTAGTACTAGGAAAAGTCACAAAGGGTGCAGAAGAGTTAGATCCAGTTGATCTACACTCTCTTGCAAAGTGTCCCAGACTTTGGCATTTGTGACACCTCAACTTACTCTTGTCAAAACCAACTTTGGTTTTGCCAGAGAGTCCAGGAAATTTCCTGCTAGTTCTCTTATAGAACTTCTGAGATCTGATATTAATCAGTGTCATTTAGCTTAGAATATCCATCTCTTCTAGATCATCATCAGCAATACCTTTCAAATCATCCATGATGAAGCATAGATTGTCACTATTACTGCCAGAATGACTCTCAATACCAACAAATGCATGATCAGAACTATTTGAAGAGAAATCAATATGCTCATCATAATTGCTTTCAGATGCAGCATATTCTGACTCATGACCAACCAAGGCAGTATTCCCTGGTACAAAGTCATCAGTGAGCTTTCCTGATGAGGACAGTTTTCTCTTCTGCTCTATCTCTCTTTCGAATGTAAGCAGTTTCCCATGAAGTTGGGTGAGAGATAGGCTATCCAGATTTGCACTGGAGCGTAGGACAATAGTGTATGTGTCCCATCTCTCAGGCAGTGATCTGAGGAACCTGTTATTCATCTGGCTATTGGTGTATTCCTGTTTCACCATTTTCAGCTCGGAGATCAAGCAGGAAAAACGCTCAAACTGTTGAGTCAGTGTCTCACCCTTTCTATGAGAGAATGTCTCATATTGTTGGTCAAGAATTTCTCTGTTGTTTGCTAAGACCTCATCTGTGCCACCAAATTGTTCCTTCAGGGCATTCCAGAGATCATGAGCAGTTTCATGATGCATAAGCCCTGAATAGATTTCATTAGACAGTGCCATGGCCAGAATTCCATGGGCTTTAGCATCAATCTCAAACAGTTTCCAATCTTCATCAGAGTATTGTTCCTTCTTCTTCAGAACCATTTGATTGGTTTCCGGATTGTTCACCATAGGCTTATGTAGTCCATGTACCACAGATGTCCAACAACCTGAACTGTTAACAGACAGGTGATGAAGCATTCTTCGCTGCCATATGTTATACTCGGTCCTAACTAGCATCGGGGGCTTGGTTGAGGAACCGGTATTATGAGGATCATTAGAAGGAGTAGTCATTTCAGATTCAATCAAATTCAATTAAGCTATAACAGATTTAGAACAAAACACAACAACCAATTGAACCAAGAGAGATCTCAAATAAATGAACGAAAGCGTCATAAATTCAATAATCTATAACCAGTTCTTGCGAATATGCTAATTCAATCAAACATAGATATCAATTAGCAGTTTCAGTGATCAATTATTAGATCGATCAATGATTAACCCGCTCTGATACCACTTGTTAAGATCAGTGATCTACGTTTGATTGATTAGAGAGTATAGCAGCGGATTCTAATGATGAATTAGCCAATTCACAAGAACGAAAAATATTCAATAAAGAACAAAACGGTTATAGATAGAGAGAATTCTGCAGATATATTTCTTTCAATATTTGCTTTCGTGGTAATGGAATGTCACCCATACAATTAGGTTGACACCTCTTATATAAGAGATGTGACGTCTGCTGATGTCACTTGATAGTGACATCTAACAGAATTATTCCAACTGAAACACAACTACTGAAGATGTCAAAACAGCTGACATCTTCTTACAAAAATACAAAGTGTTATCAGTTACTACAACTACTGAAAAACATAAAACTACTGACACTACAACGACTGAAGAACAGGCTCTTCAGTCGTTTTACAAACTACTGAAAGTAAAAACAAAAAACTACTGATATCACAACTACTGAAGAAGTACTCTTCAGCTGTTGTGACAAACTACTGAAACTTCAGTACTTGGTCTTCAGACTTGAACTTCAACGTTTCATCAGCTGATGACTTCAGTAGATATCATCAGCTGATGTCTTCAGTCTTTGTCTTCAGACTTTGTACACCAGTTGTTGATCTTCAGCACTTGTAGACTCTTCAGCTGTTGTACTTCAGTACTTTGGTCTTCAGCTTCAGCACTTGTGTTCTTCAGCTGTTCAGCTTTAGCACTTGTGTTCTTCAACGTTTTGAGTTCAGCACTTTAGTCTTCAGCTGTTGAAGTCTTCAGCACTTGTCGAACTGCTGATGAAGCCTTCAGCAGTTGTTGTGATATCATGTGGGACTTAGAGTTTTCTGATCTTGGCTCATTAGTTCTTTTGGTCCAACATAGTACCTATTGGTACTTGACCAGATGGTAGCGGACATAGTTTCCATACCTTCTGTCTCTTGAATTGAAGCAGCTTCTCTTGCATCGATTCAAGCCAGCTACTATCTTTCAAGGCATCTTCTACCTTCTTGGGTTCCATCTGGGATAGGAAGCATGAGTACAAGCAGACATTCCCATGATGAGTCTATCCTCTTATTCTCACTCCCTTAGAGACATCCCCTATGATGTTCTTAGCAGGATGAGTGTTGTGAATCCTAAGGCGAGGAATCACTTCCAGTTGCAGAGATTGGTCCAGGTTGGACATATTCTGCTTAGGAACTAGAACACTCTGTCCAGCTGCTGTTTCAAAATCATTCAATGAGGACTGATTGAATGAGTGAGAAACATCATCAATGGTTGGCTGTGAAGTAGTATTAACAGTTTCCTCTTCCTTCAAAACACTACTTCCTTCTGCCTGGTGTTATGGTGGATCACCTGATGAGTTTTGAGGCTCAATAAGTGATTCACTTGTAGAAGCTTCACTATTCCTTGATATAGTTAGACTATCAGATCTGTGAATGGTGGAAGCTTGGTGTATTGCAGCTCTTGGAGAACTTGGACTAGGCCTGGGTAGCTCAAACAGTTGATCATCAGTAGTAGCATCAGCATCATTTTGAGCTCCTGTTCCAACTGAAACATTCTCACAAGATGGTTTAGAATAGTTTGGAAACAATTCTAAATCAAAGATATGATCAGGGCCTTTCCCCCTAACACAAGGAGTGTGCTCATTAACAACTATATTGGATGACTCAAATTGTTGATTCTTAATGTTGTATATTCTATAAGCTTTGGAAGTAGAAGAGTACCCGACAAAGATAGCATCATCTGACTTTTCAGCAAATTTTGCTAAATTGTCTTTTGTGTTAAGTATGGTACACCTACTGCCAAAGGACCTTAGAAAGCCAATGAGCGTGGCCTCTTGTTCCATAGCTCATAAGGGGTTTTTCCATGGGGCTTAACTACAAGAACTCTGTTCTACACATACCATGCAATGCTGACTGCCTCTGCCCATAATGTAAGAGGTAGTTTTGAATCAGTTAACATAGGTCAAGCAGCCTCAATAAGTGTCCTGTTCCTCCTCTCAACAACACCGTTTTGTTGAGGAGTTCTGGGAGCACTATATTGTTTGGCAATCCCTTTTGAGTTACAAAATGAGTCAAGAATGAAGTTCTTAAACTCAGTCCCTTGATCACTTCTAATAATTTTAACCTTGTGATCAATTTGATTTTTTGTTTTAAGAATAAAAGATTTTAATGTTTCAGTAGTTTCATCTTAGTTCTTAAAAAGAATACCCATGTGAATCTTGTAAAATCATCAACTATCACAAGGCAATATGATTTCCTTCCAATGCTCATTATACTTGTGGGACCAAAAAGATCCATGTGCAATAAGTGTAATGGAGTAGTGATAGAGTTAACACATTTGGATGTGTGAAATGTCCTATGTTGTTTCCCTTTCAGGCATGCAACACAATTATCTTTGTAGAAAAACTCCTTTTTAGGAACCGTGTACCAAGTTATTTTTAGCCAATTTATTCATTTTCTTAAAGATTACATGACACATACGTTTATGCCATAGTGTAGACTCATCACTATCAGCTTTGGAAAGAAAGCATGATACTTCACCCATTGGGGAATCTTTGTTCATATCCAGCTTGTACATATCCCTTTTCCTGGGAGATCTAAGAAGCACCAATTCTGGAGGAATTGTCATCCCTGGTTTGAGGATAATGCACTCATGTTCTGTGAAAAGCATTTGGTGCTTTTGATCACAGAATTGACAAACACTTAACAGATTATGTTAAAGCTTTTTGACAAAGTGAACTTTGTCAACCTTTAATTTACCATTGGATATTCTCCCTCTACTAGAAATATATCCTCCAGCCTCACCTCCAAATTGGACAGGACCTCCATCATAGTTCTGAAACTGTTGAAGGAGATATCTGTTTCCTGTCATGTGCCTGGAGCATCCACTGTCTACTATCAAAACATCGTTGTTCTTGTCATATGGATGTCCCTGCACACAAGATGAGATTGTTAGTTTTTTTTGGAAGCCCAAGCCTTGCTGGTCTTGGGTTCTTCCAAAGATAATGACATAATTGAACCAAAAGATATGCATGGGGGTTCAATAGAGGTCTTTGAAGAAGAGGTTTAGGCTGCAGCATCTTCCTTGATCTTCCAGTCCATCCTTTGGTTGATCTTGGAGGATGAGCTTGTTGAAGCTTTTGCAGCATGGCCATCTTTCGAAGCTTCTTTCTTTTCGGAAGGAGCCTTCACCACCTTTTCTTCCGAAGCAGTCTTCTTCTGGGATGTGTGCTTGCAGGATTGTAGTAACAATCTTTTGCCATGTGGTTTTGCAGACCACACATTATGCATGCAATGTTAGTCTTTTGGGAATGTGAGGGTTGCTGTTTCTTGGGCTTATTTTCTTCATCAACAACTTTCCCTTCAAATTTTGATCCTTTCGTAGGACAGGAATGCTGGTATTACACTTCTTTCCGGAATCAGAAGTACCTAACACTTGGAATCCAGCTGAGATAAAGACACCTTTCTGCTTTGGGTCAATCTTTAGCTTGGATTCAGCCACCTTCTTAGTAGTTCTTCTAGCAGCTTTAGCTCAGCTTCTTCTGGCCTTAGTGGTTAGGATTTGATCTTCACATGAGGAGATGGGTACATCTATTTGTTCTTTCCCTGTGGTGGCCACTATTGTTGCTTCATCCTTCAACTTTGGTGAGGAAGGGTCAGTAGTTGGAACCTCTTGCTCCTCAGTACCACATCTAGGCTGTCTAATAGACTCATAGGAGAGTGGTGGAGCAATTTCATTGTTTCCCAACCCTCCTTTGTTCTGATAATAGAGTTTGGAATGGGAGGATGATACAAGATTAACTTGGAAGTTCTGCTCAGAAATAGCATGCTTCCTGGCCTAAGCCTCAATAGTGACAAGTTGGGCTTGAGCCTCAGACAATTTGGATATCAGATCCTTGATTTGAGTCTTGTAGTTGGTGTGTTCATGTTTTAAAAAAGACACAGTTTTCTCTAACTCCTTAATTTTCTTTTGATAGTCAGATTCAGCTCTTTTAAAATTAGATTTTAAGATATTTAAAGACTCAATATCAGATCTGATTTCAATATTGTAATCCTGATAAAGTTTAACTTTAGCTATACAGACTGGAGTACAGAGATGTTCATATACCTGAGTATCATCTGTTCCAGCCATGAGAGCTTGAGCATGAGTCACATCCTGTACCATGAAGCTCCAGTCAACTTCTTGAGCCATTGCAGCTATTTCAGTTGGCTTCTTAGCGGGCTTTGAGGTTGAGGGATATGTGGAGGCCTGTGGGGTTCTTGGATTGGTCTTGGGAGCCTTGCATTCCCTTGCAAAGTGGCCCAGTTGGTTACAGTTATAACACTTTGCCTTGGTCTTGTCAAACCCAAACTTGCTGGTAGTTGGGTTTTGAGGGAAATGCCTTCCAGTTCTCTTAAAGAACTTCTTCGCTTTATAAGTTAAAAGAGCCATCTGTTGGATAATGTTCATGTACTCTACATCATCTTGAATGAAACACTCAAGATCAGCAAAGCAGTATTGAAAGTCACCAGAGTGTCCACTTCCTGAGACAAAGGCATAACTTTCCTGAAAGGAGTTGTGTTGAGCCTGTTGAGACCTTGGAGTCTTAGGATAAGTGATGTATGGTCCAGGAGAGTAGGATGGCTGCTGGTAGGTCAGGTAATGCTAAGGTTGTGGGGGTAATGAGCCTTCACCAACCATTAAAGCGTTGCTAGCAGGAAGACTCATGGGTCTACTTGTATGGTGGCCCTTCTTACTCTCCATCTCTAGGCAATATCCATCGAGGATTCCATAGAGTTCAATCATGGTGAGAGTGTTGAAGTTCTCTATCCTCTTGATAGAGACATAGTAAAATGTCCACTCATTTGGAAGAGCACTCATGAACTCTCTAGTAAGGTCTCTAAGTTCGAGAGTGATCTTCATAGACTGAAGAGAAGAGATAAGATCCATGTACCTGAAGTACTGCTGGTTGAGAGTCTCTCCAGCAATACGAGTGAAGTTCTCAAACTGCTGCTTCAGCGAGTCCTTCTTCGAGTAGTTAGAGCTTGAGTACATCTGATCAAGTGCATCAAACAATTCTTTTGTAGTCGTGCAATGCTCGACTCCCACCATGATGGAGTTCCATATTGCAGTCATAAGAATGGTCATAGCATTGCTGTCGATGTCCATCTTCTTTCTGTCTTCATCAGAGTAATCCTCTACAGCCTTTTCTATCATGGCACCGTTTCCACCAGGTGATGCCACCTTTGGCTTATACGAACCATTGACAATGGAGTTCCACATCTTGCTGTCTTGGTATCTGATGAAGCCTTCCATTCTCCTGCTCCAGGACCTGAAATTTTTAGGAGTAATGATGGGAGATGGGAGCCTTTGTCATGGTTCCCATCTCTACCTTTGACTTTTTAAGGGCCATTTTGAGTGAGTGGTTGTAGAGAGGAGTGAAAAAAAGTTGATTTGGATGGTTAGATCACTCAATCAAGAGCGTAAGAAGCTCTGATACCAATTGCAGGATCGATATTGGTCACTTAACACTTTGTTTTCTCTCAAACTCACCTAGAACAATACTTGGGTAAAGATAGAATCAGTAAGAGTTGATCACAATATAGAAAGTAATAAAGAACACAAGAAGTAATTTTCAAGGTACTTTTTTATATTGCTTCTCAACTCAATAATACAAGACTCTTACCAGCAGTGTGGAATGAGTTACGAAGAGAACCTATATAATACTACCTACAGCCGGATATACTTTGAGACCAGCTGGGATCCTACAGCTAAAGTCTATACTACAAGACTATAGTTTAAGGTATCTCGTATAAAGTCTTATCTAAGATTTGATAGTCAGGACATGTCCCTGACTTACCTTTTGTCACCAACTAAAGTTGGTAACTTGTACTATCATAAAAAGGTGAACATTGGAATAAAGTATGGTCAACTTCATGGCTCTTTGAGAAAACGCCATACAGTATCAGAGGTCTGCAACGGAAGAGGCTGCTTCTTCCAAGGCTTTGAGACTTCTTCATTTTCATCATACTTCGGAAGTAGTCTTCAGGTTCTTCTTTTAAGACTTGATCTTCGGAAGCATGTTCTTTGCTTCGGAAGTAGAGTTCTGTCTTTGGAAGTTTATCTTTCACTTTGTCTTCGGAAGAACTCTACAACTTTCGGAAATTCCATTCTAAGCTTTTGAAGCCCTTGTATGTAGTACCAAAATTGTCTAAGTGAATTGGTTTGGTTGCACAAGCCTTCTACTTGATCAACACAAAGGATCTCTTATCGAACTCGCACGAATAACGCCCTCCCAGTGCTGATCCAAGATAGTTGGTCACCACCCCACTAGAGGACCGGGCTCAAATCGAACCTCGTCCTTGGGGAAACGGGCATCGACTACCTCCTCCTCTATGTAAAAACTGAGGACGATCGCCCACGCTCTCATCGTGAACTCCCATCTCTGATCCCCCAAGGTGAACCAAACAACAACATGGACGAGGGGATCATCCCCATCTATGGCAGGAGTGAATAAAAATGTAGACAGGAACTCAAACGTAAGCTCCCGATAGGCCCTACTATAGCCGCAGTCAAACATCCGGCGCCATAGTGTGGAGTCCTCAGCCCTAACGAGCGCTTCAGCACGCTCTAAATCACCCACTGACTCAATCACCTCCCAGTTGATGGTACGGGTCCCCTTTAGGGCCCGTCCTAATAACCTCCAAAGCCGTCTACGCGGAGTTGTCTCCGCGGAAAACAAAGATGCGAGTGAGGGTCTAAAAATCTCCTTGAACCTCAGGCTTGGTCTCAGGACGCACACGCTTGTGCGTTGGCATAATCTGTTAAAAAACAAAAATTACTATTTTTTTTAAAATAAGGGTCACATGCCTTGAAGTAGTTTCACGACCCATAACCCTTTTGAAAATTTACACGGTCACAAGCCGTGAGGGAACTTCACGGGCCGTAACCCTTTTCAGGATAAAAGGGTTACGGGCTGTGAACAGGTCTCACGGCCCGTAACCCTTTCAAAGTTTCAAAATTTTGAAATTTAAATTTAATTTTATACAATAATGACACGTAATTAAATAAAATTAAAAACACAAATTAGTTATGTACCTGATAGTAAAAGAAAAGTGACTAAAACGGGGTCGTGAAAGCGAAAGCGAGCGTGTATGGAGAGGGTCGTATTAGAGAGAATAGAGAAATAGTGAAAATGAGCGTAAATAGACTTACAGGGCGTGAAGCGTATATATTAAAAGCTTCACGGCCCGTGAGGTCTCTTACAGCCCGTGAATACCAACTTCACGAACCATGAACTGTCTCACGGCCATGAGACTTTTTAGATAAAAAATACCAATCGTTAAGGTCTCACGGCCCGTAAAGTGTTACACGGCCCGTGAATATAAAAAATAAAAAATAGCCATTAGAGTTCATGGGCCGTGAAGCGTTTTACGGTTGTAAGCCTTTAACGGTTTAAAATATAACTGTTAGCTTTCACGGCCCGTGAAGAGACCAAAAAATAAAAAATAAATTATTTTTTAACTGTAAATACTAACATATTTACAAAAAATATGATTTCGACATGTTCTATATCAAGTTAACAATTGGTTACATCACAATATCAAAATCCTTGGAATAATGAAGAATATGTCATTTTTGCAAGATCTTTATCTAGAAAATTCGGGTACTATTTTCGAAAACTATTCAATTATTTGGAACCATATATCAAAACATTTTTATCAAATTCTAGAACGTGATAACTATCGAACCACTAACGAACTTAGTAGCAAATGGTTCGATTTGAGGAGAAAGATATCGATATTTCACTCAATATACAATAACATTTACGACAACCGAAACACTTTATGGAATGAATCAGACATTATGGAAAGGACTCAAGAACAATAGCAGTGAAAAATTGGAACAACTTTTAATCATGTTTCCGTTTGGAACTTTTATAAAAAACAACAAGATTCAAGATTGTATTTCGAGCTACTGTTATGTTATTTTATTATATTGTCCGAATATTATTATTAATAAACAAATAAAAATATTATTTATTAAATAATTACATTGTTCGTATTGAATACAGTTTATCTGCCATAAATCGTCGGAATCTAAGGCAAGCATATTGTAAATTATTTTCATGCCATTCTAAAGATCTATTTTGAACCAGTCTACGTAATAACATACAAATAACAACTCCTGAATCTTGACCAATATGAATCTGCATTTAAAGGCCAAATAGTTTCACCGGACACTAACAATTCTTCAATTTCTTCTCGCCCCGAAAAGCTGCCAATAACGTATACGTTTAAGAAAATAAAGAAAATACGATTCAAATTGTATAATAATTGCCTGAACATTATGATAAACGCACCACAAATAATCACACGTATTTGGATGACATTCATAAAGAAAGAATATATGAACTTGAAGTGACTCAATTGAAATTTTAAAAAGATACCAATTTTTATCATCATCAGTGATCGGTACGTACACCTATAAAAAATAATATCACAATTTATATATTTTTGTTGGGTTTGTTCGACACATTATCAAAGTTGTTTAACCATTTAAACATGAAAACGCAGTAGACTCAAACCTTAATAATATGTTTTGTAAACTGAAAATTAAGGCATATTATAAAACATCAACAAACCCAAGAACATAGGATCAAATATATGTGAAAGAACTAGCTATCATGTATGAAATAACAACCAAAACAACACTCATGTAACTACCTTTCAAGAGCTGCCAAAACGTAAGATTTGAGGAAGGTGATGATGTTCTTGAACGATCAAAACACCAAGGAAAGGTGTCCTCAAGCTTCCATACCCACAAGCATCAAGCAAAGACCTTAGTTGCTAGGATTTGTACACCAAAACCGACCAAGGAGGACTGTTGGAACCTATTCTAGCCGTGAACTTCTTCAAAATGGAGAAATTTTTGTGCCTTTCTTTTTGTCTTTTGCATATAAGAGAGAGAGCGAGAGAGAGAGAGGATTGAGTGTGTTACTAGTGAATGGAGTCTTGTTCCAAGAAACAAAATAAACCAACCACATAAAGGAGGGGGGCCGGCCGAATTGATTTCAAATGGAGTTTACCCCCTAATTTTATTTTTCCATTTTAATTGTAACAAGTCACTAAATAAGTTATATAATTAACCTTTTAATTATATAACTCATACACTCTATTATTATTTGATGTTATTTAACCAACTTAAATAACATTACAAATAATACTCATGAACAAAATATCCTTATAAGTTGTTCCATCTCATATGCAATTTTTTTAGAAAACCCATTTTTTCTAAATTGGTGTAATTATTTAATTGCATGATCATATCATCAATTAAATATTTATTGTTGTTTGCTAATCTTGTTATTGGGTATGACCCAACTTGGATCATAACGTACTAACCACATCAATGTTCTATGTATCTAGGGCATAAAGAATCCAAAAATCTCCCACTTGCACAAGATTCATAGAAGATTGATGCAAGCAGTAAATACCGCTTAACAACGGTTTACTACCCTTAATACACATGACTAAAAACCATTCAATAACATCATCCCCTTTAAGTATCCAACTTGAAATGATTTAGGTGAATCAATCATTTATCCTTTTGTTACAGATGTCACGTTAAATCATTTATCAGGCCTTAGACATCTTGCTCTCAACGAATAAGAGGAACAAATTCCATATTGACTACATACATTTCTCATAATCACCTCGTGTCACACCTGAACATAGCCTTATGTACTGTCCATTATTTCAGACCAGTGAAGAACCAGCTCAAGGTATAACACTTTGGTTAATATCAAAACCTAATATGTATCTCAGGTCGGAGCATACCAAATGATATTCGCCTTTAATCAAACTTACTTATGATCAATCAAGAAGATTCCATGTAGTAAAATTTGAGACGCTCGTCAGTCCAATATTCGTATCCCACAAATATCTATGAACTTTGGCAGCAACCAATTTCTCTATATTCATGCCTTATGAATATCCACCAATCCATGTTCATAATAGTTTTATGTTCATATTTGTTCCCACAAACATGGCTGACTACAGACATTTAGAATAATAAACATATTCATGGATGTATACATGCTAAAAGGAACATAACTCAGAATATCACAAATATAGGAAAGAGTTAAATATTACATTGTTCCAAACTTTAAAATACTAAACAGATCAATTCCAATCACTAGAATATTGAAGTCCTAATGCACAAGTACGACTTTTATGCTTTGCCCTTTCAAGGAGCTTCGTGAGTGGATCCGCAATGTTTTGATCGGTGAAAACATTATGAATACATATCTTTTCTTTTTCAACTTCATCCCTTATGTAGTTGAATCTCTGCTCAATGTGTCTAGTCTTTTGATGTGCACGGGTTTCTTGATTTGTGCAATCGTACCCTCGTCATCACATAAGATTTCTAGGGGGTCTTGAATGGTAGAGACCACCCCTAGATTGTGATAAATTTCTTTATCCATGCAGTTTCCTGAGCTGCTAATGAGGCGGCTATGTATTCGGATTCTGTAGTGGACAATGCTACCACGTCTTATTTTGAACTCTTCCAGGACATTGCTCCTCTATTCATAATGAAGACATACCCCGATTATGATCGAGAATCATCTCGATCAGTTTGAAAACTCGCATCCGTGTAACCCTTTACAACGAGTTCCTCTTCATCAGATCCGTATATTAGAAACATATCCTTAGTCCTCCTAAGGTATTTCAATATACTTTTAAAAGCCATCCAATGGCTATTACCTGGATTCCGCTGATATCTGCTTGTCATGCTTAACATGCATGACACGTCTAGTCTAGTGCATATCATCGCATACATGATGGATATAGCAGACGCATATGGGATGTCCTTTATTCGATCTTGCTCATGCTTTAAGCTTGGACATTGAGATGTACTCAAGATTGTCCCTCTTTGAATATGCACCATACCTTTTTTTAGAGTTTTTCATCTTGAACCTTTTCAAGATTTTATCAATGTATGCACTTTGGTTTAGACCTATCAACCACCTCGATCTGTCCCTATAGATCTTTATTCCCAAAATATATGTGGCTTCACCGAGATCTTTTATGGAAAAACAACTTCCAAGCCAGGTTTTAACACCTTCCATGGTTGGAATATCATTTCCAAAAGGTAGTATGTCATCAACATACAATACTAAGAATGTAATTATGCTCCCACTAGCCTTCTTATATACACAAGCCTTGTTAGCGTTCTTGATGAAACCAAATTTCTTGATCTCTTAATCAAAATGTTGATTCCAACTTCTTGATGCTTGTTTCAATCCATAGATTGATCTTTTTAACTTGTATACTTTATTAGGATGTCGTGGATCGACAAAACCATCAGGTTGAACCATATGGACAGTCTCTTCAAGATGTCCATCAAGAAAAGCGGTTTTGACATCCATTTGCCAAATCTCATAGTCATAATATGCAGCTATGGCAAATAATATCCTAATTAACTTCAACATTACCATGGGTGAGAAGGTTTCATCATAATCAACCCCTTGAGTTTGAGTGAAACCTTTTGCTACAAGTCTTGCTTTATAAGTATCCAAGTTTCCATGCATATATGTTTTCTTCTTGAAAACCCACTTGCATCCAACCAGTGGAGGGTCAACCAATTCCAAAACTTGGTTGTCATACATGGATTGCATCTCTACGTTCATGGCTTCCAGCCATTTGTCACAATCCGAATTGGACATTGCATCATGGTAAGTAGTTGGCTCATTAGAGTCAACCGCATAGCATCCATTCATGAAAAATCCATATCTTTCAGGTGGAATGCTAACTCTACTAGATCTGCGAACGTTTTGTGTGTATTGATCAACCTCTTGATCATCATCAACAACCTCTTGTTGATTGCTAGTGTCAACCAAATATGTATCGGCTTGTGGATCTTGATCCTCATCAAATTCCACTGTTCTATACGTTATTCCTTCCATAAGGAACTTAGCTTCCAAGAATTCTGCCTTTTGAGCAATAAATACTTTTTGCTCTGTTGGATCAAAGAAGTAGTATCCTATATAGTTTTTGGGATATCCAACAAATATACACTTAGTGGATCGACTTTCCAACTTGTTTTAGGTGTTTAGCTTAACATAAGCTTCACAACCCCATACTTTTAAATATGATAGCGATGGAACTCTTCCATGCCATATTTCAAAAGGTGTCAAATCCACTTTCTTGGTCGGGGCCATATTCAAAATATGAGCCGCGGAGAGCAATGCAAAACCCCAAAATGATACAGGTAGTGAGATTATAGCCATCATAGATCGAACCATATCCAATATAGTTCGGTTTCTTCTTTCAGACACACCATTATGTTGTGGTGTTCCGGGTGGAGTAAGTTGTGAGACGATCCCACAACTTCTTAGATGGTCTTGAAAAGCCTCACTGAGGTATTCACCTCCTCTATCTGAATAAAGAACTTTGATAGTTTTATTGAGTAGATTTTCTACTTCATTCTTGAAGATTTTGAACATTTCAAAAGCTTCATATTTATGTGTCATCAAGTACACATACCATAGCGGCTGTAATCGTCAGTAAAGGTAATGAAGTATCTTTCACCATTTCTTGTTATTGTCTTAAAAGGACCACATACATCTGAATGTATGATTTCCAATAAGTCTTTTGCCCTCTTGTTAGTACCGCTAAAGGGCGACTTGGTCATCTTACCTTGTAAACAAGATTCACACTTATCAAATGAACCATTTTCATTTGTTTTCAAAAGACCTTTCTTTTGAAGTGCTTGAATTAGATTCTTGTTTATGTGACCAAGACGACAATGCCAAAGATATGAATCACTTAAACCCATTTTAAGTTTCTTGGTGTTTGTTTGGTATAAGGAGTTATTATAGGATGAATCATCCTGAACCAATTCATAGATACCATTAAAAGGCATAGCCTTGAAATAAAATACATCATCCATACAAACATAAATACCATTGTTAACAAATTTTAATTCATAACCATATTGTTTTAAAAAGGAAACAGAATTATGTTTCTAGTCAAACTAGGAGCATACAAAATGTTCTTAAGAACAACTTCCAAACCATTTGAAAGTTTCAAAATATAGTCTCCTTGGGCTTCGACATCAACCTTTGCTTTATTGCCCATGTAGCGACTTGTGTCTCCTTTCTTGAAGTGCTTATTTCTTTTGAACCCCTGCAACAAATTGCAAATATGAGTTCCACATATGGTATCCAATACCATGTGTTTGAAGAAATAACATTTAAACCAATGTGATCATGAAAGTTGTACCTGAGGTTTGCCCAGCATCCCTCTTGTTTCTCCACTCTTTGAGATAGGTTGGACAATTCCTTTTCCAATGTCCTATCTCACGACACTCAAAGCACGGATCGTTTTCCGTTACCTTAGGCTTCTTAAGCTTAGGCTTTGGAGGTTCCGCTTTAGCCTTTCCTTTCCCTTTGCCTTTGATGTATCCCTTTCCTTTAGCAACATTTGCCTTAGGATAGGGGAATGGCCTTTTCTTATTGCCTCCCTCATTGATCAAGAGAATAGGTAGAACCTTTCTACCCATCCCTGCCTCGGCTATTTTGAGCATTGTGTGAAGCTCACCAATGCTCTTTTCCCACCCGTTCATATTGTAATTCATTATGAATGTCTCAAACCTTTTAGTTAGGCCATTAAGGATCAAATCCGTGGCCAACTCCTTTGAGAAGGGGCAGTTAAGCCTCTCGAGGTGATCAACGTGGCCTTTCATCTTAAGTACATAAGATGATACCGATTGGGTTTCTTCCATGCGACACGCATGAAGCGCTTGAACCATTTCGAAGCGCTCTACCCTAGCTTGTTGAAGGAACATTTCCTTCAACTGGGTAATCATGTCATATGCCCTATGATGCTCGCAATCCTTTTGGAGTTCAGGAATCATAGTTCCCAACATGAGGCAGGAAACCTGCGTGGAATCCTTAGTGTACTAAAGCCAATTGTTATAGGCCTCAACATCCTCGAGATCAGGTTGGTCAGGAATGGGATCATCAAGGACATAGGCCTTTTTCTCTTGTTTGAGAACAATTCTCAAGTTTCAAAACCAGTCCATAAAGTTATTATGGTTAAGACGATCCCTCTCTAAGATAGTTCTCAGCGATAGGTATGGACGGTCGGGGTGGTAGCAATATTGTTTGCAGCCATTTCTATAAAATTTACAAAGTTCATATTAGTATTTCTGAAATATTAAATTTTAATCATTAATACCCTTTTAGATCTCATATACAATTAATAATTAAAACCTAGAATCTAACGTTACATTTAAATGATGGTTAGGTGACCTTTATCCCATTATTTAAATTAACAAGGTAGTCAACACTTGACAATTGCAACCTTTTGCAACTTCTAGCCTTATGGGATCAGTTAAACATCTTATGTTTAATTGGCATGTAAAATCCGATCAACACCATTATATGCCATGCTTCGGTGACCCTATGCACATGGTTTCGAATTCAAGTCGCCCTACTTCCACACATGTGTGAGTTTACACATACAAGTGGTTAGGTGATCTTTATCCCACAAATACGTTAAGCCCACCTCAACACACAAGTTTCCTAAAAGTGGTTAGGTGACCTTTATCCCACAAATAGTTCTCAAGTGATTTGACTGTCGTGTAAAAGGATGCTGTTAAACTTATTTCCAAAGGGATTTAAGTTTTCATTAATTCTAGTTTTGAAAACTCTATGTACCTTGTATTTACATGCTTTCAAATACATGGTACCCTATGGTTCTCTTTTTAGTAAAAACCCCTTTATAAAACCATTAATCCTTTTAATAACCTTTTGTTAATCACTTAATGATTAAGAACCATAAATTTTCAGCTTTTTTTGTTTGTTAATTAGTTTGTTATGCATATCCATATATCAAACAACAATCATAAAACAAACAACCAAACAAGGATAATCATACAATCACAAATGCATAACCATAGCCACTAAGTTGACTACACTTGTTTGCCATCACAAGTGTTGTCATTTGGTCTTTCCTAAGGCTTAAAAACAACACATAAGATAGGATCTCCAAAGACCCCCACTTGAAGTTGCATCCAAATGCTTCAAGTCCTTATCTTTGTGCCTTCCCTTTGTGCTTCCAACTTGTGCATCTTCTTTTATAAAATTTATATCCTAATAAAAATTTTCTAATAAAAGAAAATACACCTAATCTATCTATTACATCACCATTGAATGAATAAATAAATTACAACCATATACAAGCACAAAAGAATAAAATTACAACCCATAATGAATGAAATCAACCAAAAAAAAACATTCATCCAAAACCAAAGCAACAAAAGGTCAATTCTAGGTTATACACAAATATTAAAAAATATATACACAATCAAGAACCAAAATAAATCCCCATTTAACCCAAATTTTCGGCCAACATAAACCTAGAATTTAGGGTTTTTGTCCAAACAAAATAAATCAACCATTTGACATTTATCTTTCAAGGTTTAATCATAAGCATGTAAGATATAACCTTGAAAGATTGGGGATTCATTATATCATCACAAAACAGCCCTTATAAGGTTGTTAAAGTCCCATAAAAACAATTTTACAAGGACATAAGAAGCTATTTATCCACATATCCTGCTTTAGATGCCAATGTTGGGTTTGTTGGACACATTATCAAAGTTGTTTAACCATTTAAACATGAAAACGCAGCAGAATCAAACCTTAATAATATGTTTTGTAAACTGAAAATTAAGGCATATTATAAAACATCAACAAACGAAAGAACATAGGATCAAATATATGTGAAAGAACTAGCTATCATGTATAAAATAACAACCAAAACAACACTCATGAAACTACCTTTCAAAATCTGCCAAAACGTGAGATTTGAGGAAGGTGATGATGTTCTTGAACGACCAAAACACCAAGGAAAGGTGTCCTCAAGCTTCCATACCCACAAGCATCAAGCGAAGACCATAGTTGCTAGGATTTGTACACCAAACCGACCAAGGAGGTTGCTGGAACCTATTCCAGCCATGAACTTCTTCAAAATGGAGAAAGTTTTATGCCTTTCTTTGGTCTTTTACATGTAAGAGAGAGAGAGAGAGAGAGAGGATTGAGTGTGTTACTAGTGAATGGAGTCTTGTTCCAAGAAACAAAATATACCAACCACACAAAGGAGAGGGGTGGCCGAATTGATTTCAAATGGAGTTTACCCCCCAATTTTATTTTTCCATTTTAATTGTAACAAGTCACTAAATAAGTTATATAATTAACCTTTTAATTATATAACTAATACACTCTATTATTATTTGATGTTATTTAACCAACTTAAATAACATTACAAATAATACTCATGAACAAAATATCCTTATAAGTTGTTGTATCTTATATGCAATTTATTTAGAAAACCTATTTTTTCTTAATTGGTGTAATTATTTAATTGCATGATCATATCATCAATTAAATATTTATTGGTGTTTTCTAAGCTTGTTATTAGGTATGACCCGACTTGGATCATAACGTACTAACCACATCAGTGTTCTATGTATCTTGGGCATAAAGAATCCAACAATTTTTTATAAAATTTAATCACAACTATATCACAAAAACAATATTACCGTATCAACTTCCCATAACGCAGGATATAGATCTCTACTCTTATTTACATATTCATTACCATCAACGGATCCCATGTATATTAAGTTAAACCAGTCAAATGGAAGAATCGTCCAACGATCATTACCTGACAACTCTTTTGTTCTACTTATTTATTAAAATCGCTAGATTATCAGTCTATTTGTCCATGCTCGAATATGTTATAAATAACAATAAAATATATATTAAAACAATTATTTTAGGTTAAACAAATTCTAATTTAAAATCTTATATCTGAACACAAAGTTGTGTTTCCAAAAAGCCCTCACCAAAATAGTAAGTGGAGATCCACAACACCCATGTAATATACCCTATATAATTCAGCATCTTTGTTTTGTAAAACTACATAATATTCTGAGACCAATTTCTGTCATTCCACCGGTTATGGTTATCAATTGGTTCCGGAATACGTTTAACAATTACACATGAGTTAGAACCAATTTCATTCGCACGCCTCCGATATAACATTTTACTTATCTCGATCGATATTGTTTCATAAAAAACTGAAATGTATCCCTATATATATCGATGAATATAGAATATTACATCAAATCAATAATTGATACATATTTTATGAGGAATAATATGTCACGTCAAATATTATAAAAAACGAATAATCACGAAAACCGATAAATAATTAAAAAAACAAAAAAATACGTTGATAGCCTTCACGGCCCGTGAAGAGGTTAACAAGCCGTGAATAAATTACTTTACTGGCTGTGAACGCTCTCACGGATGGAGTGTTACGGCCCGTTACAGTCTTCACGGTCGTAATTTTCTAATCAATATTTTAAAACGTTGCAACCCTCTTATGGCCCGTAAGATTCTTCACGAGATGTTAAGAAAAGTCAAAGGGCGTCCGGACATCCCTGAAAGGGTGTCCGATATCCTTGGCCTTAATTCAGTAATTTTCCCGATTAACAGACATTTATCTACATGTCGCATCAAGTATCACATAATATCTCAATTCAATATTTAAAAATATTTATTTTCTATTCAACGTTAAGCTCCATTACATTATTATATTTTCATATTATCATCGTATTATTTTAGTTTTCATAACTAAATTATCTTTTTATAAAGTTAAGTTTTTTTTCTTTCTGTGAGAAACCACTTTTATTATCATATATGATATCACAAAATAAAAAACTACATAAAAATATGTATAGTGATATGTGGCATGGGTGGGGTGGCACTCATATGGAGCTTGGAACATGACAGGATCAGTGATCTCAAGTTTGATGGATTAGAGTGTAACGCAGCGGAATAAGAACAAGAATTAGACAAATTATAGCAAGAATTTGATATTCGTATGCATTAAGAACAAATACGGTTGTAACGAGAGAATATATTTCTGTGAAAAGGAATGTTTCAATAATATCAAATGTTTCTGCTCAATCATTCACAGATTACAATTAGGTTGACACTCCTTATATAGAGTGCAATCACTGCTGATATCACAGGATAGTGACATCTGGCAGATTTATTACAAAAATAACTAAAACTTAACAAACTACTGAAATGTTCACACTACTGAGAACATATCAGAGTGCTAAGTACAAAACATAAAACTACTGATACGAAACTACTGAAACTACAACGACTGAAGAAAAAGCTCTTCAGTCGTTTTACAAAACTACTGAAAAGAAAAACATAAAACTACTGAAAGAAAACCGTCACAACTACTAAAGAAGACTTCTTCAGCTGTTGTGACAACGTCTGATACTTGGTCTTCAGCACTTGTGTCTTCAGACTTTGTCTTCAGCACTTGTGTCTTCAGCACTTGTCTTCAGACTTTGTCTTCAGCACTTGTGTCTTCAGACTTTGTCTTCAGCACTTGTGTCTTCAGACTTTGTCTTCAGCACTTGTGTCTTCAGACTTTGTCTTCAGCACTTGTGTCTTCAGACTTTGTCTTCAGCACTTGTGTCTTCAGACTTTGTCTTCAGCACTTGTGTCTTCAGCTGTTGTGGACTTCAGTAGTTGTTGTGACGTCTGTGAGACTTAAGGTTTTTCTGATCCGGCTCATTGGTTCTTTTGGTCCAACAGAACACCATCTCTAGACATGAGATGTGGTTATTATTGTTTTCTGTCACTTCTTGTAAAACCATCAAAAGTGTGTGACACGACATTCTCATGCCCTTGTTAACGAGACAATTACGTTCACTCCAAGGATACTATGGGCACAACCCAAAATACCAATATATCCCAAATGAAAACAATATACAAGGGAGAACCACCTCATTATAGACCAAATTCTTTAAAGAAAATACCTTGTAGGGGAAGAACTTAAATCCATAAAAACAACCCAAACAATGGAAATTGATATACCAATTGTTCAAGTAGAAGTTTCCAATACTGTAGGGCTGGTGAAGCACCGACGACAATGCTGCCAAAGTTCCCAATCAAGCTAGTTTTACAGAATGCGTCCCGAGCCTCCTAACCAATAGATGCATACAACACACTTGACAACACACGTTGGAGATGGTCTTAGAGTCATTTCTAACTTTTTCTAATATATGTAGCTTATCTTCTTATCAATAAAATAATCATATTTTTAAAAGTATATTATCAATTGAGGTATTTATTTAAAAGTCTAAAAATATGTTGAGCCATAAGTTAAATGGTTGAAATTTGTGGGTGTGAAATGAAGATGATGTGCCATTGTGGGGATTAGGGCATTCACAATCCATCCTCTATCTCCATGTATATAATTACACTAAATGTCACTATTTTTTCTCTTTTATTTTTTAGTTAAATAATATTTTTTCATACATTTATTATTACATTTTCTCTCACATCCACTAACAACCACTTTCGAAAATATTAAATTTTTTATGAGGGTTGTACTGTGTTTCCCCAAATATAACGAAACACGCTACATTCTGTACAATTTTCTTATATTTTTCACTTACAAACACTTACAACCATCCCTATAATATAGGGAATCCACTCACTTAGATTTAAAGAAAGGGTTGTGAATGTGCTTACCACAATTGTTAAGAAGCAAGATACTTAAATTAAAGTTCAGGTGTAGCTTAGGGGTAATTAGCTAGTACATAGGGCAGTTAAAAAATATGAAGTTGATGTGAAGATAGCAGTGTGTAGATTTAAAAAAGAACATGACTTGTGGAATTTTAGATTTAGAAAAAGGGTGGAAGGGGGTTGTCACTTGATACAATCGAAAAAGAGAATCCAAAAGAGAGAGAGAGAGAGAGAGAGAGAGAGAGAGAGAGAGAGAAGTTCAATCAATCAAGCGTATTTCATTCATTCATGATAAGGGTATTAATACCGGTAATCAACTAACTAACGGTAGTTAGTTGGTCAATTACAATGTATTACAAAAGACACCCTTAATTATTCAGAATTACAACTTTAGTCCTCAGACTTATTTACATTTTTTACCACTTCACTAATGTATATGTAACAATACACAACCCTCAAAATGATATTTGTCCTCAAGTAGCAAAATCTGGAAAATGAAGCTGAAGGTTTTCCAAATCTTCCAAAGTGGCATCAGTAACAGGAAAATTATGCCAATGCACCAAAACACGAACAACAGCCCAATTACCTTTTTGCTCAGACGACGATCGAGGATAGCCTTTGGCTAAAGTTGAAACCTAGGTTCATCAGGAAGGGGAACCATCGGAATTTGACTTCCCAAAGGAGCTAATTTTAGCAGTGAAACATGAAATGTATGATGAATTTGAGAAGAAGCAGGCATATCGAGACGATAAGCTACACTGCCAATGTGTTCAACAACCAGGAAGGGCCCATAGTAAACCGGTGAAAACTTTTGGTTACAATGAGTCTTCAAAGAAGTTTGAACATGCGACCAAGTTTGACATAAATCCAATCATCGACCTTGAATAGGCGCTCTGGTCGGTGTGGATCAGCCATTTGTTTCATACGATTTCGAGCCTTTGTCAAATTGGCCTTCAAAGTGATAATTTTAGCTTCACGTAATTAGAACCAATCATCAATAGACTCTATACGAGAATCATTGGAATGTAAGGAATGTGTAATGGCAATGGAATGCCATAGAGAGCCTTAAAAGGAGACATCCCAATAGTAGAGTGGTGGTGGTATTATACCACCATTCGACCAAGGTTAACCGTTTTGCCCATTGTAAAGGATCATCCATAGCTATGCATCTCAAGTAAGATTCTAAGCAATGATTTAGTACTTCGGTTTGACCATCTGACTGGGTATGGTAAGCCGAAGAAGAAGCAAGCTGAATGCCTTGCAATCTCATAAAATCCTTCCAAAAATGGCTGGGGAAAATAGGATCACGATCAGAAACAACAGTGGACGGGCAGCCATGTAAATGAAAGATACGATCAAAGATTATTTAGGCTGTTTGAGCAGCTGTGAAAGGATGAGAAATAGCAATAAAATTGGCATACTTAGTGAGACAATCTACAACAATAAAGATTGTATCTTTGCCATAGGATTTGGATAACCCACTAATAAAATCCATAGAAATATTAGAAAAACATAGAGTGGGGAGTTGTTAATGGTTGTAAGGTTCCTGGTGAGGCAACCCATTCATACTTAGCTCGATGACATGTGGAACAATTTCACACAAACTGGAAAACAACCTTAGAACACATCTTCCAATAAAACAATTGTTAAGCTGTTAAGAGTTAGTTGATAACTAGAATGCCCCCCCAAAGGATATGAGTGACATAGATCTCTAGTCGAAGTTGAGGGTCATTGCCAACTATTGTGGTGTAAATGAGTGCCATCCCACGACATATGTGGAATAAGAATATGATTTTGCAGCTTCGATAACAGTTTTTGAATCTACGGATCAACTGCCAAACTGGCTTGTATCTTGGGCCACAAACAAGGATCAATCGAGCTTACTCCCATGTGAAATAAAGCTAAGCCATCAACACAAGATAGAGCATCTGCAACTGAATTAAGTATTCCTTCCTTATAGACAATTTCATAATCATAACCAAGGAGTTTAGTCAACCACTTTTGTTGTAAAGGTGTTACTATCTTTTGATGTAACAAATAACTCAAACTCCTCAAATCAGTGCGGATAACAAAATGTTTCAAAATTAGATAATGATGCCACTGTTTGACCGCCATTAAGATAGCTAACAGTTCCTTCTCATAAACAGACATGGCCTGTTATTTAACTGAAATAGCTTTACTAATAAAAGCTAAAGGATGACCATCTTGCATTAAGACTGCCCTTAACCCTTTTGATGAAGCATCTGTTTCAATGACAAAAGTTTTAGAGAAATCAGGCCATATCAAAATAAGAGCAATGGAGAGTGCAGTCTTTAAATACACAAAAGCTTGTTGAGCTTCATCATTCCATTGGAAAGCATCGTTCTTTAAGAGGTTAGTTAAGGGTCGGGAAATGCTTCCAAAGGCATGGATAAACCGTTGATAATACCCAACTAAGCCTAAGAAGCCTCGCAATTGCTTAACATTGGTTGGAATAGGCAAATTGACAGCTGCCTCGATTTTAGCTGGGTATGTACCCACCCCTGGTTTGGTAATAATATGACCCAAATATTCCACTCTAGCGAAAGAACACTTCGATCATTTAGCTAATAAGGAATTAAACCACAGTAAATCAAACACCTTATGGAGATCAATCAAATGTTGTTCCAAAGATGGACTATAGATCAAAATATCATCAAAGAATACCAATGCACACTTTCTTAATAAGGGTTTAAAAGTGGAATTCATGAGAGCTTGAAATGTAGTTGGTGCATTCGTGAGTCCAAATAGAACAACCAAGAATTCAAAGTTCCTATGGTGTGTTCTGAAAGCTATTTTATGGATATCAGATTCATGCATACGAATCTGGTGATACCCAGATCGTAAATCCAATTTAGAAAATATTGAAGATCCAGCTAGTTCATCCAATAAATACCAATCATTGGTATGGGAAAATTGTTTTTGATAGTATCCACATTCAACCATCTATAGTCAACACACATACGCCATGATCCATCTTTTTTCTTAACCAGCAGAACTAGAGCAACAAATGAACTTGTGCTCTCTTGGATAATACCCATGTCTAATAATTCTTGGGTCATGTTTTTGACAATGTCTTTCTGAGCAGTAGGATACCTATAAGGTTTCAATAGAATAGAATGAATGCTTTCTTTCAAAATGATTTGATGGTCACATGGTCTTTTGGGTGGAAGAGTAATGGGTAGAGCATATATATTAGCATAACTATCAAATAAAGCTTCAACTACAAGAGGAGTGTCTCCATGGGCTATTAATGGGATATAAGGTGGTTCTTCTAGAGTAGCCTACACGCTAAGTAATTGAGAATGAGCAAGTTGATGAGAATTTTTCAACAATTAATTCAACTTTTCACTAGAGCATAGTGTGACTTCAGAGTCTTTGCCATCCTTTAGTTTGAAAGACAAATTCCCCATTAAAAACTTCATAATTAATTCTTTAAAATTCCATGTAACATCGTTCAAACTTTGCAACCAATAAATTCCCAAAAACATATCATAATTTGCCAAGGGAATTAATAGAACATTAGCAGTGAACCAATTTCCTTGCATCTTCCACTATATGCCTTCACATAATTTGCTACAAGACATCAGATTACTATCAGCAACAACAATTTTCAAAGGTGGAATTTTGTTTAATAGTGCAATTCATCCTAGTGGCTAATCATTCGTTAAGGAAGTTATGAGTGGAGCTTGAATCGATTAATATATAAAGAGGTTTAGTGCCTATGGAGCCTGTTATCTTCATGGTTAAGATAAAACTCCCATTATGGCATTCGATGAAAGTTGTGGTTCTAGTCTTTCAAAAATCTCCATGAACCCACTTTCAGAAATGTCTTCTTCCCATATCTCAGTAGATAACAAATGTTTATTCTTGCACTTATGAAATGGAGAAAATTTCTCATTACAACCAAAACACTCTCCTTAGCCTATTTTTCTTCAATTTCTTCAGGAGTGAGTCTTCTAGTGAATCCCGTTTTGGGTTTAATTGGTGGAGCAGGTAGTAGTGGTAAATTAGCTACAGTAACAGCCACATATCCAGTTAAGGAATTCTTATTAGGAAAATCATACTGTCTATTTGGGGGTTTATAACTCTTGTACCAGGGGGTAGTATGTACCCGCTTAAGATTTTCATCTTTTATTTGTGCAAGCATGTATGCTTCGGGTTGATTCTTTCGCCTTAATAATCGAAGAGGATAACCACTCTCAGGTTTAAACGCCCTCAAGAATAGACTAACCGCATACTCATAACAAATAGAAACCTTAGTCAAAGCTAGATCAAACTCTTGATAAAGTTCTTGTAACGTACTAGTCTGCCTTATAGCAACTAAAGCTTCCATTGCATCTTGTCCAATGACGACTGCTAATCGTGTGGAAATGAAAGTTTTGTATTCACTCCAAAACATGTTATCAATAGAACCTCCCCTTGATGGAACAAATGATTGATGCCAAAGTAGGGCAATATCTTGGAGATGAATTGTAAGGCCCCGTTCCCAGGACGCTCATAGCTGGTCAATCATTGCACATAAAACATACATTTAAATTAACTTTAATAAAACATTGCAGTAGAAACATTAAAACAAACATTTCATTTCATTATAAATGCTTTTGCAGATTAATACAACATTCATTACAAAACATCGTTTGTTCGCATTATAATGCAAAAACATTATACAAAAGAATGCCATCCAAAACGAGCCAAGTAGCCGCCCCGTGCCATCCTCAGCAACCTTTACCTGCCAACTGGAAACACATAAAAGTCAGCGTTGCTGAGTGAGTTCTAGTTTTAAAATAAAACACTTTACTTTCTTTCAAACCATACTATACTTTCGTACATAATCACACATCGTACGCACACATAGATAATAACATTATTATCTTCCTTTACTATTCATCACTTTCTTTCTTTATCTCTTTCCGATCAGTGTCATCAGCTATACCCCAACGTATGCACAAAGCGAGTACTGGGCAAAAGATCATAATTGACTTCCATAACACACATAGCCTGGCACCAGCACCAGGGCAAGCGATAAAGATCCCAACTATATACTACACCCCAAAAATATGCACAAAGCGGGTACTGGGTCGAAGATCATAAATGACTTCCATAACGCACATAGCCTGGCACTAGCACCGGGGTGAGTATCCACTATAAACCATGTACTATACAACTGGTCAGTCACAAGACTAGACCTTTGCATGTATCCTTATGGGTTAGCTAAACCACACACAGTTGAGCTTATGACATTTTAGAGAAGTGCACCTCCGTACATTTTGCTTGCAAGCCTTTCTTTACTTTCTCTTTCATTAATGCATGCATTCTATCATTATGTTCCTGTTTTAATTATCTTTCACTTTACATTACATAATACTTTATCATTTCTTTCACAACTATAATACGTAAAGCCATAGAGATAAACATACATAACATGGAACATAAACATAACCATACAAAATATCACTTACAAGGCACCATCACCCATGACACAACAATCATCATACATACTATAACATAGACCATTCATCATCAAAAGTCAACTTACTTCACCCCTGGGAACATCCCAAGTCAAAGCCTACATTTAACATTTTCCCCAAAATCTCATAAAATTTTCTAAGTGCACATGGACACTATTCAGACGCATGGCCTTTCTGGGCATATGGGGAACACTTAGGCACATGGGAAACTTCTAGGCGCATGAACACTTAGTAAAGTTTAGCCTATTTCTAGGTGCATGGGTGCTATTTGAGCGCATGAGGTTTGGGCGCATGGGAACACTTAGGCAGTTATTTTGGTTGGGCGCATGGGCCATTGTTTAAGCGCATGGGTAGTCTATATCACACTTAAACAACATAATTCAGTCCCCTATCATCATCTATCTTTTCTAAGCTTAATTCATATATCCTAAGCCTTAGAAACCCAACCATAACATCATCATAACACATACGTACCCAAAATCAAACCCCACGCGTAAACACACTCACATAAAGCATACGGGGTAGAAAACCCATTTTATAAAAAGTTCATACATGCATTTCTAGCCCCAAAGCAATTTAAAACAAGTAAAAAAGGGGTTATAAAGCTCACATTAGCAGCCTTTTGTTATGACTTCTTCAAAACCCGTTTGCAAATTGAGTTTAACCGGCTAGAAACCCACCACAACACACCCGAACACACAAAACACACATAAGCATATAACCGAGGCTAAGACCAGTTGAGAACATCATAAACTCATGAATTCTTACCTTGAATTCGACTTTCTGCTCTTGTTCCTCTTCAAACCCGAGAGTTTTCAGCTTCTTGTTACTCTCTCTCTAAAAAGCGGAATGATATATTGTGAAGAGAGGGTGATGGGCGGCCATCACCTTTATTCACCAAATTCTAAAGTCTTTTGTCCTTTTGACACTTTTAGTCCCTTAGCTTTGGTTAAATTGTTTTTCTTTCTTTTTCTTCACTTGTATTCTTTCTTTTCTTTCTTATTTTAAATAAATAACCGGGTCTTACAAGTCCACCCCCTTATTTAGGTTTCGTCCCCGAAACCTGTTATTCCTTAAACAATCGTGGGTAATGCTGTCTCATCTCCTCTTCCATTTCCCACGTAGACTTAGATCCCTTCCTGTGCTTCCATTGTACGTGTACAAGGGGAACCACTTTATTCCTTACCCTCTTCTTTTTACGATCAATGATCGCCACTTGTTGCTCCATATAATTGAGTCGTTCATCTACCTTGATATCCTCCAGTGGTACAATCATATCCTTGTCACTAAACACTTTCTCAGATGAGATACATGGAACGTCGAGTGAATTCCACTCAACTCATTTGGTAACTCTAGTCTATAGGCCACCTCTCCTACTCGAGCAATGATTCGGAAAGGCCCTATGTGCCTCGGGCTCAACTTGCCCTGTTTTCTGAACCGAATGATACCTTTCTAAGGTGAGAATTTCACCATAACTCTATCACCCACTTAGAACTCAGTTGGTCTACGTTGTTTATCAACATATGACTTTTGCCTATCTTTAGCTGCCTTCATAAAGACGTTGATCCTTTCCAGCTTCTTAGTCGTAGCCTCGACCACCTCACCGCTCCCTAACTCTTTATGGCCTATATAACTCTAACATATGGGCGTTCTGCATCTCCTACCATATTGCATCTCATAAGGAGGCATACCAATGCTGGCATGGTAGATATTGTTATATGAGAACTCAGCTAATGGTAAGTGGTCATCCCAACTTCATCCAAAATTAATGACGCATGCCCGAAGCATATCTTCCAACGTCTGAATGGTCCTTTCTGACTAACCATCTGTCTGGGGATGATAAGCCGTGCTAATATGTAACCTCATCCCCATCGCATCGTGAAATTTCTTCCAAAATTTAGATGTAAACCGGGTGTCACGATCAGATATAATAGACACGGGCACACCATGTCGAGTTACAATCTCCTTGATGAAAAGATCCACCAACCTCTTGGATGAATATGTCTCACGGATTGGTAGGAAGTGAGCACTCTTCGTCAAACGATCAACTATCACCCATATAGCATCATACCCTCGCGTTGTACGTGGTAGCTTAGTAATAAAGTCCATAGTGATGTGCTCCCACTTTAACTCCGGTATATCCAAAGGTTGGATCTTCCCATATGGCTTCTGATGATCGGCCTTCACTTGTAAACAAATACGGCACTTACTCACATACTTCGTTACATCACGTATCATACTCAGCCACCAATAATTTATCTTCATGTCTTGATACATCTTTGTAGCACAAGGATGAATGGAGTATCGAGTCATATGGGCTTCATCCATAATCTTCACACGTAGATCCCCAACTCGAGGAATCCATATCCGTCCGAACTGGGTTCCAACACCGAGTGTGTTTTCACCAACTCAGCAACCAGACCTCTTATTCTTTTAGAGTTAAGATGATCTTCCTTCAATGCCTCATCTTGAAACTCTTTAATCTGCTTCATCACATTAGAGGTCATAACTAACTGATAAGCCTTCACTCGAATTGGCTCAGGTCTCTCCTTTCGGCTAAGGGCATCCACCACCATATTGGCTTTGCCCGGATGGTAATGGATCTCGCAATCATAATCTTTTATGAGCTCCAACCATCTCCTCTGCTTCATGTTCAAGTCCTTCTACTTGAAGAAGTACTTCAAGCTCTTGTGGTCAGTGAATATGGTGAACTTTGTCCTGTATAGGTAGTGCCTCCAAATCTGTAATGCAAAGACCATGGCTGCTAGCTCCAGGTCATGAGTAGGATAATTAACCTCATGAACCTTCAGCTTTCTGGATGCATAGGCTATAACCTTTCCCCTCTGCATCAACACACATCCCAACCCCGAGTAGGAAGCATCTGAATAAACCACCAAATCTTCGCTTCCATTGGGTAACGACAAAATAGGAGCTTGAGTTAACCTTATCTTTAGCTCCTCAAACGCCTTCTCTTGAGCTTGACCCCATACAAACTTTACATCTTTACGGGTCAACTTGGTTAGTGGGAAAGCCATCTTTGAGAAGTCTTGGATGAACCTTCTGTAATAGCCCGCCAAACCCAAGAAACTACGAATCTCAGATGGCGTCTTTGGTGACTTCCATTGCATCAACGCCTCCACCTTTGCCGGGTCCACCATAATCCCTTTAGGATTCACTACATGACGCAAAAACTAAACCTTGCGCAACTAGAATGCGCACTTGGAGAACTTAGCATATAACTTCTCCCTTCTCAACATCTCCAAAACCTCCCGAATGTGACCGGCATGCTCTTTCTCGCTCTTCGAATAAACCAGATATCATCAATAAACACAATCACTGATTTATATAACATCGGCCAACAACTCGATTCATTAAGTCCATAAAAGCAGTTGGCGCATTGGTCAAACCAAAAGACATGTCCATAACGCGTGTGAAAAGCTTTTTTAGGAATATCCTGCTCCTTCACCTTCAACTGATGGTAGCCAGATCAAAGATCTATCCTCAAGAACCAACTGGCACCCTGAAGCTGATCAAATAGGTCATCAATGCTTGGTAAGGGGTACCGGTTCTTCACTATCAACTTATTCATCTCGCGGTAGTCTATGCACATCCTCATACTACCATCTTTCTTTTTCACAAATAAGACCGGAGCATCCCAAGGCGAGATACTCGGTCTAATGAACCCCTTATCAAGCATCTCCTGCAATTGCTCAATCAACTGCTTCATCTCAGTCGGAGCCAACCGATACGATGCCTTAGCTACTGGTTGGGCACCCGGTATCAAGTCAATATGGAACTCGATCTCGCGGTTAGGTGGCACTCCTTTTAGGTTTTTGGGAAACACGTCTGGAAAGTCACACACAACCGGTACATCAGACAGTTGTGGTGTTGGCACATCCACATCCTTCATGTAGGCCAAGTAGGCACTACATCCACGCCTCATGCATTTTCCTGCCATCGCCATCGAGATCACTTTTGGAATCGTCGTGACTCGATCACCATAAACCGTCATCAAACTCCCGTCAAGCGCTGTCAACCAAATCATCTTCTTGTGACATACAATGTTCGCCTCGTAGTCCGCCAACCAATCTATTCCTAGGACTACATCAAACCCGCCTAGGTCTCACAAATGGTCTAATAAGGAACTTGTGACCTTCTAATTCTACATCACAACCCTCAATCATCTCAGAGATCCTGGTAGACTTACTATGGAAGTTTCTACATCGAAGGGTTTATCTATATTCTTACTACTAACATGCAGTTTGGCATAGAAAGTAACAGAAATAAAACTTTTACTAGCACTAGAATCAAATAACATAGAAGCTAGAGTTTGGTTTACTAGAAACGTACCTGACACAACACTGCGTCATCGTGAATGCTCTGACACTTGCCCTCTGCCCTTCACCTCCAGCCTTCTTCACTCTCGAACCTTCAGCCCTTGGCTTCTTGCATTCCCTGCTCATGTGGCCCTCCTCTCCACAAGTATAACACCTCCTTACCCTGTAGTTCTTTGCCACATGCCCGCTCCTCCCACAACAAAAACAAACATTAGATCCCACTCTACATTCCCCGGTGTGCTCTCCTCCACACATAACACACCTCCTCGGCCCCGCACCAGATGTGACCACCCGTCGGTCATCCACCCGTGCACCTTTTTTGCTTGCAGCGGCTCCGCCATGTCCAAATCGCTTCCTGTTCCAATTCCGGTCACCACCACTCTTCTTGCTGGCTTCTACCACCACCACAATCCGTTCATCATACAAAGTCCCTACCAAATCAACCGTCGACCTAAACGTGCTCGGCCGAGTAGTGATCATGTGCCTACGGACATCCACCGGCAATCCCTGAATATACCTCTTGATCTTTCATGACAAAGGTGTCACTTGATCAGGCACTAGCCGTGCCATCTCATTGAACTTGGTACTGCTAATGTGTCATTTTTTCCGCCTCCAGTTGCATGAACTCCCTTTCCACCTTATCCATTTCCTATGAGGACAGAACTCCTCAATCACCAACTTCTTCAACTCTAGCCACCTCATTCTTCCAATTGCCTGGCTACCCTCGGCTTGGACAATATTGTCCCACCAACAAAGAGTCAAGTCCACAAACGAGTGGGTAGCGAACTTCACCTTCTGGTCTTCTCGACACTTGCTAATATCAAGAACAGCTTTCATCTCTCTCACCCATCCGTGAGCAGCAATAGTAGTGTCATTACCATCAAAGGTAGGGGGCTTGCACCTTTTAAATACCCTGTAGTTACAGCCTCATGTCGTCTCCTGCACAGGCTCTTCCTCCTCCCCCTCATCATTAGAGAGAACCGTATCAGTCTCCGATCGCTCCCATCCTCCCGAGGACCGGTTCTTCTCCCTTCTTTCTCCTTCCTGCACAACCTTTATCACTTTGGTCACCACAGATGGTAAGATTGTCTGCATGACCTAATGCACTTCCTCCATAACACATCCTTCACTGAGGCTCTCAGTTAGCACTCTCGTCTCCGGCCTCTAAACGAGGGGTCTCAGGTTCTTCATGAACCACCTCTTTGGCTCTAGGCCTTCCTCTCGTGACCCGCGGTTCAGCACCATGCCCTCCACGACCTCCACCACGTGAAGCCTTTGACGATCTACCACCAGGCATCCTCTAAACATGCTATACGATTCAAACATTAACACGGTCATTCAAGGGAATAGCTCAGTTTATGTCAAGTATAGTAAGTCCCAAATTATAGTGACCAGTTGTGATTAGCCACTTACTTTACTCTTCATACCCTAAGCATTTCCTATCCTAACTACGTTAGTATCTAAATCTACTAAAAGCACACAGATCTAATCACATAACATGCACACATAATGTTGGTTATCATTAAGAAAATACCTGATGGCACGCATCTACTCAGACTGGCATCCCTTCCCTTTTCATCTCATTTTTAGTTTCAGTTTAGGTTTCTTTTGAAAATTTACCCATTTCACAAAAACTTTGGCTCTGATACTAACTTGTAAGGCCCCGTTCCCGGGATGCTCATAGCTGTCAATCATTGCACATAAAACATACATTTATATTAACTTTAACAAAACATTGCAGCGGAAACATTAAAACAAACATTTCATTTCATTATAAATGCTTTTGCAGATTAATACAACATTCATTACAAAACATCTTTTGTTTGCATTATAATGTAAAAACATTATACAAAAGAATGCTATTCAAAACGAGCCAAGTAGCCTCCCCGTGCCATCCTCAGCAACCTTTACCTACCAACTGGAAACACATAAAAATCAGCGTTGCTAAGTGAGTTCTAGTTTTAAAATAAAACACTTTACTTTCTTTCAAACCATACTATACTTTCGTACATGATCACACATTGTATGTACACATAGATAATAACATTATTATCTTCCTTTACTGTTCTTCACTTTCTTTCTTTATCTTTTTACGGATCAATGTCATCAGCTATACCCCAAATTTATGCATAAAACGGGTACTAGGCCGAAGATCATAATTGACTTCCATAATGCACATAGCCTGGCACCGGCACTGGGGCAAGGGACAAAGATCCTAACTATATACTACACCCCAAATAAATTCACAAAGCGGGTTCTGGGCCGAAGATCATAAATGACTTCCATAACGCACATAGCCTGGCACCAGCACTGGGTTGAGTATCCACTATAAACCATGTACTATACAACTGGTTAGTCACAAAGACTAGACCTTGTGTGTATCCTTATGGGTTAGCTAAACCACACACAGTTGAGCTTACGACATTTTAGAGAAGTGCACCTCCGTACATTTTGCTTGCAAGCCTTTCTTTACTTTCTCTTTCATTAATGCATGCATTCTATCATTATGTTCCTAATTTCATTATCTTCCACTTTACATTACATAATACTTTGTCATTTCTTTCACAACTATAACACGTAAAGCCACTGGAGATAAACATACATAACACGGAACATAAACATAACCATACAAAACATCACTATACAAGGCACCATCACCCATGACACAACAATCATCATACACACTATAACATAGCCCATTCATCATCAAAAGTCAACTTACTTCACCCCCAGGAACATCCCAAGTCTAAGCCTACATTTAACTTTTATTCCAAAATCTCAGGAAATTTTCTAAGTCTTTAGGCGCATGGGCACTATTCAGGTGCATGGCCTTTCTTGCCGCATGGGAAACACTTAGGTGCATGGGAAACTTCCAGGCGCATGGCCTTTCTGGCCGCATGGGGAACACTTAGGCGCATGGGAAACTTCCAGGCGCATGAACACTTAGGAAAATTCAGCCTATTTCTAGGCGCATGGGTACTGTTTGGGCGCATGAGAACAATTAGGCAGTTATTTCGGTTGGGCGCATGGGCCACTGTTTAGGCGCATGGCCAGTCTATATCACACTTAAGCAACATAATTCAGTCCCCTATCATCATCTATCATGTTCTAAGCTTAAATCATACATCCTAACCCTTAGAAACACAACCATAACATCATCATAAAACATACATACCCAAAATCAAACCCCACCCGTAAACACACTCACATAAAGCATACGGGTAGAAAACCCATTTTATAAAAAGTTCATACATGCATTTCCAGCCCCAAAGCATTTTAAAACAAGTAAAAAGGGGGTTCTAGAACTAACTTTAGCAGCCTTTGGTTATGACGTCTTCACAACCTGTTTGCAAATTGAGTTCAACCGCCTAGAAACCCACCACAAACACACCCAAACACACAAAACACATATAAGCATATAACCGAGGCTAAGGCAAGTTGTGAACATCATAAACTCATGAATTCTTACCTTGAATTCGACTTTCTGCTCTTGTTCCTCTTCAAACCTGAGAGTTTTCAGCTCCTTGTTACTCTCTCTCTCTAAAAATCCGAATGATATGTTGTGAAGAGAGGGTGATGGGAGGCCATCACCTTTATTCACCAACTTTTAAAGTCTTTTGTCCTTTTGACACTTTTAACCCCTTAGCTTGGGTTAAATTTCTTTTCTTTCTTTTTCTTCACTTTTATTCTTTCTTTTCTTTCTTATTTTAAAGAAATAATTGGGTGTTACATGAATAATGGCAGAGCATACCTTTATGTTCTCAACCATTCCATCAATCGTGAAGAAATGCTCTACCTTGCATAGCCATCCTTCTACATTGGTTCCATTGAACTTTGGAAATTCCATCTTTGTAAGCTTATGAATACTATTATTATGACTAGGAATGCGATCTCCAATTCCATTACTACTATCACCCAATTCTTTATCTCGAGAGTGGTTGCTGGTCAGCAATTGTAAATTATTGAGTATTTCCACTATTTGATTCGAATTTTCCACCAACTGAATCTTCATGATTTCCAAATCGTTCAAATTCTTCACCGCTACCACTTTAATTGCCTCCATTTCCATCAAATTCTTCCCGGTTACTTATTCCAATTGAACTAATGTTGCTTTTTGTTCCTGCACCTTTTGCTCCAATGACTAATTTCTCGTTGACATCTTTCTTCGTATGATTCCTAATCAAGCTTCCGAGGATCGAAAGCTCTGATACCACTTGATACAATCGAAACAGAGAATCCAAAATAGAGAGAAGTTCAATCAATCAAGCGTATTTGATTCATTCATGATAAGGGTATTAATACTAGTAATCAACTAACTAACGGTAGTTAGTTGGTCAATTACAATGTATTACAAAAGACACCCTTAACTATTCAAAATTACAACTTTAGTCATCATACTTATTTACATTTATGCCCCTTTACTAACGTATATGCAACATCACTAGAAAACAAGTATCATGGTGAATAAAACGTTTACTAAAACTAAAAAATATAAAAAGTAATTAGTCATTAATCTAAGACATTGGAGCAAAAGGTGCAGGAACAAGTTTATTAATCATAAAAGAAGAAGATGTTCAAATAAAAAGTTTACTAAAACTAAAAAATATAAGAAGTAATATTAATCATTAATCTCTTAATTAATGGTCGAGATCAAGTTGTGATGAAAAATTTGTTAGATAACAAGTTTATATAATTTATAAAAAACTATGACAATAATAACATATTGTGCAATCTTCAATACTTAAGTTTTGAAAAATACATTTGTGAAAGTATATTATAGTATACTTCTAATTGTAAAACACAATAAGAGATAACAAATTTATATAATTTATAAAAAAATGATAAAATAGTACAAAATGATCTAAAATATAAAAAAATTATTATGAATATATTTAACAAATTATGTAAAATATATGAAACAATTAACTGATATTTGACACAATAAACGTATAAGACATACCGAGCTGATGTAGATACATGTGTACCTAGTTTAGGAGCTCAAATATAAAATGTGTTTCATGTGTTACATATATGTAACAGAATGGGTATGAATGAAATATAATGTGTTGATGATGCTTATAATGTTTATATTTCATTGATTATTGTGTGATAACACATATTGAACTAACTATATAGGTTTGGGGTTGTTTACATAGTTCTTAGTCAATAATGATTGAGAAACGTGCTTAAACTTAATCGTGTGAGGTTCTCATTCAAATGAACCATGCTAATGGACCATACGCATGAATACTTCATGCTAATGAACCAGTCGCATGATTGAACCAGGAGACTGGATCAGTCGTACGATTGTAACATGAGATTGACTCAATCGCACGATTGAATCTTCAGTCATGCGGATGGATCAACCACATGCTTCAATCGCACGACTGAACCATGCAAATGGTCCATTCACACGAATGGAAAACCCTAACCTATAAATACCACTTAATTCGTGAAAAAACGTAACAATTCGAATCCCTACGCACTAAATCCTACCCTAGCCGTCCAGAGACCTATGATAACCTATTCCAAGTTCATAGATCGCAGTTAATCATCCTACAATCGTTCTTAATGTTTAGATTCATTATTTGATTGATTAAACTTGCATTCTCACTGATTGGATCGCCAATCAAATAGGATTTTGTACTATTTGGTTGGTATACACGTAAATCAGTTGGTACTCTGTACCGAAATGGTCGTAGCAAGTGGTATAAGAGCTTTGGCTCTTGATTTGCGTGTGATTCAATCGATTTTGATATAAAAATCACGTTTTTCACTCAAAAACGTAATATTTTGGTGTCAAATAGTGTTATCAACGTCTCTAGGTCAAAACATTAATGTTTTTCCGGCATACGGCAATTAGGGTTAGTGACAAATTCGTGTTTTTGCGTCAAAATATTCAAAACATTTGTTTTTTCAAAAATAGCAGCCTCTAGTCTCATGATTGACTCAATCACACGACTAAACCCATTCGCACCACTCATACGCACGATTGGCTAAGTCATCCATCCATTCGTACGACTGAAGATCTTTGTTCGCATTATCCATCTGCACCTGTCCAGTCGCACGATTGAACCATCCGTATTGTTCAATCGCACGAATAGCCCAATCGCATTCTTTCATTCGCACAAGTACAATAGTTTGTTCTAAAATCAACAGTAAATAGCTATGGAAGATCAGTATTCAGCATTCACCGCAGGTAGAGATTCACGGATCTAGAATCTATTGCTTCTGGAAAATGAAGTGGGGAATCACAATAAGCCTCTGAAGCACATAACGTTAGATGATTACCCATAATGGAAGCAAAGGTTCGAGATATACCAAAATGGAATAGACCCTAATCTGTGGGAATCAATAGACATAGGGTATAGCATGCCGGTTGGAGCCGACGGAGTTAAACTTACCTTAGGGGGCATGACTGATGGGTAAAAGGTAAAGTACAATGCAGAGAAGAAGGTGTACGCTTTATTAACTCAGTTCATTCCTAAGGATATATTCCATTAGTTTTCTGAGAACAAGCAAGCAAAGAAGCTATGGGATGCTCTAGAAAAACGGTATGATGGGAATGCATCACTAAAAGCTCTAAAGGATAAAGCTTTGAAGAAGGAGTTTGATAACTTCTCGTCAATGGGTAAGGAGAGTCTGGATGACGTTATCGACCGCTTCTACCACTTAATGAGTGAGCTGCACACTCATGGGGTTGTTACGTCCATGGAAGACAAGGTGTTGAATTTCGCAGATGGATTGCCAGAAAAGTGGGTTTCTTTTGTGTCAAACCTCAGACAAAATGATATGCTGGCGAAGTGGGATATCAACGATTTCATTCTTAGCTGAAAGAGGAAGAGTTGCGGATAAAGTACAGGTCTCAAAAATCGTCATATGATTAGAAACCGTCACTTTACAACTCAACTCCTCAAGCAAAAACATCTAGAGCACCACTCCAAACGACATTTGTGTCAAGTTCAGCCGCTCCGTCTCTAGCAATTACTTCAGGATCTGACACGTCAGGGTTGTCTTGCACCCAATACATAGCACCTGAATCCAATGCTACAAAATTGAAGACCAAGAATCTCGGTAACATGACTGTAGAGGTAGCAAAGGAGCATATGGATCTCTTAGTAGTTGTCGTTCACTCCTGTGATGGACTAGTTTCAGGGAAGATTGGAAACTGCCATTTGGAAGATGAAGACTACGAGCAAGTAGACGAGACTGAGCTGGAGAGAATGGATATCATGTGGGCATTGGCAAGTGCTGTCTGGAGGGCAAAGAAGTTTGTTAAGAAGACAGGACAGAATTTGATTGCCATAAAGGATACAATTTTTGATTTTGACAAAACCAAAGTTACATGTTTTAACTGTGGAGAAAAGGGGCACTTCAAACGTGAATGTGTTAAGCCCAAGAAGATAGGTAATGGTAATCCATTCTCATCCTTTAATCGTCAAGATAAACCCACAAGTAGTCCTACATCCTCAAGCAAGGATCCTAAGGCCTTGACTGCTCAAGATGACGAAGGGCAAGATTGGACCTTTCGATTTGTATCTCGGGAGAATCCAACATTGTGTGTGTTGAGGGTTTGGAAGACGACTTTGCAAGCGAAGGTGATATAGCAGTTGAACTCGTGATGTCACATAATGAAGAAACTGCAAATGTGGTCGATCACCTGAATGAAGAGGGTTCAAGCACCAAATGCTCAGAATCACCAGCACCAGAAGAGTCAGACTCTGCTATGATGGTTGATTCAACCAAATCTGCTCAGGTATGTACCAAAGACAAATTGTTTGATAGTCATGCTTGTATTGAATTTAATAAATTTAGAGAAAGCATAGAATTCAAATTTGCTATGTTATTAGATCACAATGATAGCTTAGTAAATGATTTACAACTATGCATAGAAGCAAACAGGATTTTAAAACATAATGAGCACAGTTATAAAGAGAAAATAGAACTGTTAAATAAACAACTTAGGGAAACCGAAGTTGTGGCCTATAACCAAGCAAATAACATTAAGTTCTAAACAAAGGAGACCACTTTGAAGTTAAAAGACAAAATGCCTATCGTTAATCTAGATGAACAAATTGAGAAGGTTAAGGTAAAGTCTGGTTCAAATATGTCTAATTAAGAACCCAAAAAGACTAAACAAGTTAACTAAACACGTGCATCATGTCTAAGTCCGGATAAACAAAAGAGTAAAGATGTTAAAAAGGTTCAAACAATTAATTTTGTTAAACAAGATAAAATATCTAAACAAGAAGTGTCAAAACCCAAACAAATTAAAGTCACACAAGTGTCACACACTTCTCCATAGAAACAGTCATACCAACATGTCGAAAGTAGATCATGCTACAACTATGGAAAGTATGGACACATCGGGTCTAACTGTCCTTACTATCAGACACCTAGGAAGAAAGTTGAACTTCATGATCCTAAACCCAGCTTGTCTAAAAGGAGTTCTATAACCCCACCAAGAAGAGTTAGTGAACATAAAGTTCAAACCATAAACCAATTGTCCGTTTATCACAAACAGGCCTTAAACAAAACTGGCTTATGGAAAGAAAAATCTAGTTTAATGTCTGATAATGAGAACAAAAAGACAAGTGATCTTCCCTCACCCTCAAATGGACAGTGGGTGGAATTTATGATGTGTGATGCCTTGGGGTCAGCCAAGCCAATTAAGGCTTGGGTCCCTAACCTTAACTAATGATTTCCTATGAATGTGCAGGCTGTTCGCTATAGTGTTGCCACAAATACCTGGATTGTAGATAGCGGAGCATCTAGGCACATGACTGGAAACCTGACACTCTTGTCAAATGTTAAACAAATTAAAAGAGGTCATGTTTTATTTGCTGGAAACAAAGGAGGTTACATCACAGCTCAAGGGGAAGTGGGGAATCAGAAAGTGAAGTTTGACAAGGTAAACTATGTTCAACAACTTCAAAATAATTTGCTTTCTGTCTCCCAAATCTGTGACAAAGGATTTACAGTAGTATTCGACAACAAGAAATGCTATGTTCTGAAAAAGGACTATGTGATCCCGAAGGACCAAGTCTTAATTTCAGCTTCAAGATATAACGACCTTTATGTCTTGGATCTTTCAAAGGTGTTAGTTCTCTAGAAAGATTAACATGTTGTCTTTATGTGCCTTTTACTATTTGTAATAGTATAGGGATTAGTTTTGTAATTTTGTTAGTTTCTTTTGTTTCATTATAAATAGCTTAGACTTGTAGCAGTTAGGGAGACAAAAACTGCTTACTTACTTTGTAATTGTCTTTGCGTGATATTAATGAAACTGTGAATTTTGTTGATATCTTGCTTGATTTGATTACTTTGTTTGTATTTCTTTGAATTGTGTTTATATATCATCACAGATTGATACATTTGATTCTATCAAATGGTATTAGAGCTGTTGGTAGAGTGATTTTGAGTTTTGTGGAACTGTCAAACTCTAAAATTCACTGAATCTGTGATTGATAGACAATTCAATTGAAATTTTGTGGATTTCAGATGCGTTTCATCATCATTAACATGTTTTAAACCACAATTAGCAGTTAAATTCATCAAATTCGAGACAATTTGTTGAATTTGTGTTCGAAAAGCTCACTATTTTTCGAACTGTAAATCACAAAATTGATTGAGTTGTTGTTGATATTGAAAGAAATTGATGTTAGAAGAATGATTATCGGTATAAAACATGTCTAATTGGAAAGTTTCAATCCAATTCATCAACTTTTGAAGAATTTCAAAAGATTTGAGTTAGTTACATTCATATGAACATGATGAACGTGGCACATTAAGGTTGAAGTTTGCTGAAAAATTGTCTAAGTGTTAGGCGTTTGACTACTGTCTAGTCGCATTAACACTGTTTAGACATTTTCAGTTCAGACATTTGACTACTGTTGGAGAGTATAAGTCCAGACGTATCATCTGTGTTGAGGCGTATTAGAACTGTTTAGATGGTTGACAACTGTTGAGGCACATCACAACTGTGTAGGCGCATTACAACTATTCAGGCGTTTTACTACTGTTCAGACGCATCAACTTAGGCGGTTTGGAAAAATTTTCTAAGGCAGTCCCTTGACGTCTCTCAACCTAGGTGCATTAACTGTTTGGGTGTTTGATCACTGTTCAGGCGCATCACCCTTGATACTTCAAATTTTTTTTAAGAAAATTTTTCAAAAACTTTTTCATTTCTTTTCTTAATTCAAAATCTAAGAAAAACAACAAAAATATAAGAATGAAGAATACAAATCTAATCTGATTGGAAGGTGGAAGGTAAGAATGAAGAAGATGACTATGATTGGAGTGACAAATCTGATCCTAAGGAGGATACAGATGAAGTAGCTCTAATGGCACATTCTGATCAACCTAAGGTTGACACATCATCTTCAAAATATGAAACCTTATCTCCAAAATTCCCTGAAATTCCATCTGAAGTGAGAGAAAAGCTCTACACATAATCATGCTATGAACATGTTGAATACTATAGAAACTACTCATATAAATATGTGAGAAATTAAAACAAGAAGAGTCAATACATAACAAACTAAAATCTGATCATAAAACAACAGATCAAAAGATTATTTCTCTTCAAACTTTATGGAACAAAACACTAAAAGAATAGAAATTGTCCCTAAACAATTGGAAGAGATGACCAATATTCTTGAACAGGAGAAGATAGCACATGCTGCTACTCAAATGGATCTTGCTAAAGTAAAAAAGTTCAAAAACGATTGTAGAAAAACTGGTAAGTGGGAGAAAAGATAAGCAGAAAGCAGGGTTAGGTTTCACTCATGAACCTATGCCTGAATCTATTACAAACACTTTACCAGAGAACTTTAATACACATGACCATTCTCTTGAGAATAAAGCTAAACTTAAAGATTTTTAGGTCAAAAACAAGAATTCAGAAGAAGAAAAGGAAAATGTAAAAGTTTTTGTTGAAAATTATCAAGAAAAGATTAAAAATGGTCATCCAATCAAGATAAAATCTTATGAACCAAAAAAAAAACATTTCTGATCAAATTCATTCTGTATTCGAAGAAGTGAAAGTTCAAAGCAAAGATAAAGATAAACAATAGGTAGGAACATCAGAAGATTCAAACACTATTAATCTAAAACAAGTTCAATCTGAAAAGGAATCTTCTTCTAACGATGTTTAATCTAGAAGTAAACCAAGTTCTTCTAAGTCAAAGAATCAAAGAAGAAGAAAGAAATTATCAAAAACAAAATCTGAACAATACAAAAGTTCAGAAAAGTTGATCAAAGCAACAAATCAGGCAACAAGACTTAAACCAATAAAATTTGTGTTAGCCGGTTTGTTAAATATGAATTCTCTTCAAACCAACAAGGTGAATACTATGAACAAATCTCACTCTAATCTGAAATCAAGTTTAGATTCTAAGACGTCTGCTGTAGCAAAAAGATTTGTTCCTAATGAATTCAAGAAGGAAGTTCATGTTAATCAGATGCAAAATAATTTGGCACAAAATCAAAATGTGAAAAATGGAAAACACAGTTTTAACTATTTGACACCAAAATATAAAGAATCAAATATAGTGTCAATGTCAAAAGTTAACAACAGTTGTTCATAACTCCACAAAAGTACTGTGAAGTATATGATATGAAAAATCACAATACTGCTGAGTGTTATTTCAACAAGTACTGTCACATATGTGATATGAGAAATCATTCCACAACACATTGTTATTTTAACAAATACTATACTTATTATAATGAGAAGACTCACAATACTCCAAATTGTTATTTTGGAAAGAGATCACATACTAGAGGATTTGCAAATTCAAACATGAGCAAAGATTATGTTAATCCTCAATTGAAATCAAACTGATGGATTTAAAACATTAACTAATCAACCTTCTTTAGGTTTGAGATCTTTTCAAAAGAACAATTATGTTAGATCTAAACAAAATGTGCAAGAAAAATTCATATCAAGATTGGTAAGAATGACTAATAAAAAGGTTAGTCGTCAATACGAGTCAAAATTGATCAATCAAATGGTATGAATGTTTTAAAAATAACTCAAACTATTTTCAAAACAAGATTGGTAAATTCATCAAGAATAAACCTGATTTGAATAATCTTCATTATAAACAATTTACCATTGTTGATAAATTTGGAAAACCCAATCCCATCTCGGCTTGGGTGGATATCTCAACTTAATTTTCTTGTTGTGCAGGTACGCCCAAGAAGACCACTTAATACATGGTATGTGGATAGTGGGTGTAGCCGGCATATGACAGGCAATCCTGCCTTGTTACAAGATTTTAAGTTAAAGGATGGAACACACATCACCTTTGGTGGTGATGCAGGTGGAAAAATAACAGGAAAAGGAAAATATCAAATGGGATAATAAGCTTTGACAAAGTCAATTTTTGTTCATAGTTGAATTTTATCTTTTAAGTGTATCCCAAATATATGATAAATCATACTTTGTTCTATTGATGATTCATTCTATTATGTTTTGAAGCCAGGTTTTCAGATAAGCAAAGATTGGGTAATTATTACAGCTGAAAGGGATAGAGATGTATACAAACTGGATATGTCTCAAGTTGATCCTTCAACTGAAACAACATGCCTATTTGCTAAAGCATCAAATCATGAAAGTCAGCTTTGGCATAGACGCCTCGAACATTCAAATTTCAAGAATATGAACAAGCTTGTATCAGGAAATCATGTCATTGGACTTCCATCTAAGAAGTTTGCAACAACTAATCACTACTCAGCATGTTTGAAGGGAAAGCAACATAGAGCGTCTTATAAGACCAAGCTTATAAACCTAACTTCCAAACCTCTTCAAATGTTACATACGGACCTTTTTGGACCAACAAATGTCAAGAGTATTGGACGAAAATCATATTGTTTAGTTATCATTGATGACTATACAAGATTTTCTAGGGTTTTCTTTTTGTATTCTAAATCTGAAACGACTGAGTTACTGAAAGAATTTATCATTAAAGTTGAAAATCAGTTAGAAAACAAAGTGAAAATAATAAGAAGTGATAATGGAACGGAATTCAAAAATGCTAACATTGAAATGTTTTGTGCTCAGAAAGGGATAGCTCATTAGTTCAGTGCTCCCAGAACTCCTTAACAAAATAGAGTTGCTGAAAGGAAGAATAGAACACTGATTGAAGTTGCTTGTTCTATGTTAGCTGATGCAAAAATTCCCATCACTTTTTGGGATGAAGCTATATCAACTGCATGTTTTATTCAGAACAGATCTTAATTGTGAAAGATAAAATGAAAACCCTTATGAGTTAATGTTTGGAAGAAAACCGAACATAAACTTTCTAAAATCATTTGGTTGTCTTGTTATGATTCTTAATTCAAATGATCAGTTAGGAAAATTTGAAGCAAAATTTGATAATGGATTTTTCGTTGGATAGTCATCTGTTTCAAAAGCCTATCGAGTGTACAACTCTAGGACGAATATAATTCTTGAAACATTCAACGTTAAATTTCTGGAAAATTCTTTTCCATCAGTTTCAAATAGTCCTGCATGGTTATTTGATTTAGATTCATTATCAAATTCGCTTCAATCTAACTTGTTTAATCAATCAAATTGTTTTGATTTTACAGGCCAGAAGAAATCTAGAGGAGATCTTGGTTCTTTCAGTGAGGATTCAGATTCTGACGACCCAGATGATTCTAGCTCAGACTACCCATTTTTATCATTTGTCAAGGACTCAACAATTCGATTCAATGACAATAATAATGATAATACAGCTTCAGATCATTCAGTCTCATTTGATCAGGAAGAATCACAACCAATTCCTAATGATGGTAAAGAGTTTGTGCAACCTGAGTCTGGAACATCATCCATCTCTGGTGATGCAGTTGATACTGGTAACTTTGATTACAGTATTAACTCACTGACTCAAGTTCCAAACTTCAACCACATTCTTCTAATTTGTTACATCAGCTCTCCAACTTAAACCAAACAAATCTGGATGTTAATGTTCAATGTGACGAGATTCCAACATCTCGTATTCACAAGAATCATCCAATTTCTCAGATTATTGGTCCATTGAATGAGAGAACAACAAGGAGTAAATCAGAACAAGCAAACTTGTGCTTATACTCTTGTTTTCTTTCTCCATTGTTCCTAAAAATGTTACAGAAGCATTAAAGGACAATGGTTGGATAGAAGCCACGCAAGAAGAATTACTTCAATTCCGCAAACAAGAAGTGAATTTGTTTCTTCTAGACGATAAAATGTGGAATTTAGTGGATTTACCTGAAGGAGAAAATGCCATAGGCACAAATGGTGTTTAGAAATAAGACCGATGATCATGGTGTAGTAATAAGGAACAACGCGAGACTTGTTGCACAAGGATACACATAGGAAGAAGGGATAGATTATGATGAGGTGTTTACACCAGTTACAAGACTTGAATCCATTTGAGTTTTCCTGGCCTATGCTTCATTCATGAAATTTAAGGTGTATCAAATGGATGTAAAGGGTTCCTTTTTATATGGTCCTATCACTGACGATGTGTTTGTGAAGCAACCTCCGAGCTTTGAGGATGCATAATTTCCACATCGAGTGTATAAGCTGAGTAAAGCTTTATATGGACTTCATCAAGCCCCTAGAATTTGGTATGAGACATTATCACAACACTTAATCCAACATGGATACACAAGAGGGAAAATTGATCCAACTTTATTCATAAAGAAGGATAATGATGATCTCTTATGTGTACAAGTGTATGTTGATGATATCATATTTGGTTCTACATGTCCAAAATTGTGCAATGAATTTGAAGAAATTATGAAATCTCGGTTCCAAATGAGTTCTATGGGAGAGATTAATTTCTTTCTTGGACTTCAAGTCAAGCAAACTAACGATGGAATTTTTATCAATCAAGAGAAGTTTGTTGACAAGCTCTTGAAGAAATTTAAGTTGCAAGACTGTTAGTCCATACGAACTCCAGCAGATGTGAACACCAAGATTGAACCTGATCCAAAAGGAAAATCTATTGACCAAATTCTATACAGATCAATGATTGGTTCTTGATGTATCTTACTGCATCTAGACTAGACATTATGTATGATGTTTGTGTTTGTTCCAGGTATCAATCAAACCCGAAAGAATCTCACTTAATTGTTGTCAAAAGGATATTCAGGTATCTCAAAGGTAAACCAGCTTTAGTGCTTTGGTATCCTTACAAGGGTAACTTTGAACTACATGGATATACAGATAGTGATTATGGTGGATGTTGTCAAGATAGAAAATCTACTTCGGGTGGTTGTCAATTTCTTGGTCCCCGATTAGTCTCGTGGCAATGTAAGAAACAAACAAATGTCTCTGTTTCAACTGCAGAAGCTGAGTACATTGATGCATGAGCAGGATGTTCTCAAATCCTCTGGTTGCAAAATCAACTACTAGATTATGGATTCAATTTCTTAAAACACCTATTTACATTGATAACACTGCAGCTATGTTCATTACAACTAATCCTGTTCAACATTTAAAAACAAAACATATCGAAATTCGATATCATTTTCTCAGAGATACCTCTAAAAAAGGGTTAATCATATTGATTCAAATTGCAACGGAGAAACAGTTGGTGGATCTATTTACTAAAGCCTTCCTACCAGGACGGTTTGAGTATTTAGTGGAGTCAATTGGTCTTATTAATCATATGTGAACTCCCTAAATCAAAAGATCATCATAAGTGATCCTCTCAATGTTAATTGCCTTTTTGTATTTTGTGTGTGTGTTTTTTAGAAAAATCAAATACAAAAGTATAAAATCAAAACTCCAAAAATAGAGTCTTTTTCTAAGTGTCAGTTACTTTTAGACAAGAATATGTTTTTGCAATATGTGAGAAATGATAGTACATTAGTGAGATCAGTTGCATATTTCACTCATTAATAAAGTCTGACATGATCAGATATGATGTGTAGACAATATCATGCTACTGTACTGAAAAAGTAAATTCTTGTGATTACACTAAATCTTTATATTTGTGTGTACTCATCTGAGTACCGTTGAGATGTTTTGGCTTATCATATTGATTGCTTGTTAAGTTACACCACTCACACATGATGGTTATGTGATTAATCATGAGATCTGTTACAAGCATGATATCACTTTTTTGTTATGAGTCATCATAGACCTGAAGTGCTGAGATATCCTCTATTGTAAGTCATTACAGACCTGGATTTTCTCTTTGATGCAAAAGATGCCAATGTGCACAATCTATTCAAATGGATAGATAGAGCTGATCAAATGGTTATCCATGATCATTCTCTATTCATTTAAGTAACATGAGCTCTGGTTATACATATGGTTCAGGTAAAAAGTTGAGTATGTGTTCTTTCTTGCATGTCTTGATGATAGTTGAGCTCTCTAAGTCTCTGTATGATTTACATCATGTCATATCTAAAAATATACCCTCATCATTCCAAGAATTGAAAAAGTAAGTAAGCTGATAGTTTGTCAAAAACACTCATTTTCTATCCTTAGATCTTGTGTCTCCTTTGCTGTGATATCACTAACTGGAACACACTTGATCAAGATTTATTCATGTCTATGACTATTCATATTTTTTATTTTAATGTGCTGATCTTCATTGATATGATCTCATTGTAGATATGAATTATTTTTTTTATATTAGTTTTTGATTCTGATTTCATTTTGATTTTATGCATGTATTATGTGTGTGAAGGCAATATAACAATGAGATGTGTGATCTTATTATGTTACCTTAGGAAACTTATAAGTTTTTCAAACTTAATATTTTAGGGGGAGTAATAAAGGAATTGAAAGGATGATTTAATAAATGGAAGAGTTTTTTCTCAGAAAATCAAAATAAAATGTTGAATTGAAAGGATGTTGCTATATGTTCAAAGTGTATGTGAGTTTGATAATATAACTTTTAAAAATGATGATATGAATCTATATAAATGTGCAAGTGGAAATGTTTCTTGAAAAAGTAAAAAAATAAATATTTGATTATGTTTTAAGATTAAAATGAAAGGAAAGATGAACTTTAAAAAGTTAATCAACAAGTGAAGAATTAAAAATGTTAAAAAGATCAAATTTGAGTGTGCAAAATGTAAAAAGATCAAATTTGAGGGTCTAAAATGTAAATTTTGGGAAATTCAAAAATATGCTTAAAATGTTTAAATATTAGTATGAAATATTACTAATATGTTTAAACAGTGTACAGGTGAAGAATTTTGGAAAACACAAGTGTAAGACTCATGAAAGTCAACTCTGTAGGGTTTGTTAGAAGATGAAATTCAAGTTTAACCTATTAAACTTTCTGAAAAATGCAGCGAAGTGGAACATAATAACATGTTTATAAGCTGAAAATCCAGATTATCTTGATGTTATAAGTTTAAACAAATCCAAGAACAAGAGGATCTTTTATATGTGAATGATGCTTACTATGATAAAGCAACCAACAAATTATGGACAACTATGAAGAAGCTGCCATAAACTACCTTTCAGCAGCAAGATTTTCGAGTATGGAAGACGATGTTGTCCAAGAAATCGAACAAGGCACCAAAGGAGGTCCTCTCAAGCTTGTATACCCCAATCTTGATTGCAAAACACCTTCTTGTTAGGAAGAAAAACCACCCAAACAACTCAAATCCTCCAAAATCTGCTGCTAGTGCCGAGAGCTCTTTGAGAGAGAGAGGAGAGTTTTGTTTTTAATTTTGCATGTCTTAAGAGTTGAACATTGAGTGTTGGACCTAACTTGTTGTGTGTGTTTTTCAAGCAAGAAAGGGGCCAATCCCCTTCAAAGGGGCGGCCGAAAAATGTGTTCAAAAGGGGGGTATCCCTCTTAAACAAAACACACATAAAATAAACTAGTCACTTAATAAGTTATACAATTAACCATTTAATTGTATAAGTTATACACCCTTTTATTATTTGATGTTATCTAACCTACTTAAATAGCATTACAAATAATATTCATGAACAAAATATCCTAACAAGTTGTTCCATCTCATATGCAACTTATTTAGAAAACCTATTTTCTAAATTTGGTGTGGTTATTTAATTGCATGATCATATCGTCAATTAAATAATTGTTTGTGTTTGCAAAGCTTGTTATTGGGTATAACCCGACTTGGATCATAACGTACTAACCGTATCAATATTCTACGTGTCTTGGGCATATAGAATCCTACAATCTTCCACTTGCACAAGATTCATAGAAGATTGATGCAAGCAGTAAATACCGCCTAACAACAGTTTACTACCCTTAATACGCATGAATTATAGACATTCAATAACATCATCCCATTCAAGTATTCTACTTGAAATGATTTAGGTGAATTAATCATTTATCCTTTTGTTACAGATGTCATGTTAAATCCAAGGACATAGAATGATCATTCCTTGTTGATTTAACTTAATCAGGCCTTAGACATCTTGCTCTCAACGATAAGAGGAACAAATCCCATCTGACTACATACGTTTCTCACAAACACCTCGTGTCACTCCTGAACATAGTCTCATGTACTGTCCATTATTTCAGAACAACGGATAACTAGATCAAGGTATGATACTTGGTGAATATTAAAACCCAATATGTATCTCAGGTCTGAGAATAGCAAATGATATTCACCTTTACTCAAATTTACTTATGATCAATCAATAAGATTCCATGTAGTAAAATTTGAGATGCGGGTTAGTCCAATATTTGTATCCCACAAATATCTAAGAACCTTGGTAGCAACCAATTGCTCTATATTCATCTTTATGAATATCAACCAATCCAAGTTCATAATAATCTTACCCTCACACTTGTTCCCACAAGTCTGAATGACTACGGACGTTTAGAGTAAACAATTTACTCATGGATAAACATGCTAAATTGGAACATTAATTGAAATATTATAACCAAATAATTTTATTCAAATAATAAAGAGTTCCACATATTCAAATACAAAATTTACAGATCAAATCCAATCACTAGAATATCAAAGTCCCATGGCACAAGTATGACCTTCATGCTTTGCCTTTTCAAGGAGCTTCATGAGAGGATCCGCAATGTTCTGATCTATGTGAACTTTGCGAATACATATATTTTCCTTTTCAACTTCATCACGTATGTAGTTGAATCTCCGCTCAATGTGCCTAGTCTTTTGATGAGCACGAGGTTCCTTGATTTGAGCAATCGCACCCTCGTTATCACAAAAGATCTCTAGGGGGTCTTGAATGGAAGGGACAACCCCTAGATCGGCAATTAATTTCTTCAACCATGCAGCTTTTTGAGCTGCCAATGAGGCGGTGACGTATTCTGATTCTGTAGTTGATAGAGCCACCACATCCTGTTTGGAGCTCTTCCAAGAGACGCTCCTCTATTCAGAATGAAAATATCCCGACTGTGACCGTGAATCATCACGATCTGTTTGGAAACTCGCATCCGTGTAACCTTTTACAACGAGTTCCTCATCACCAGATCCATAGATTAGGACATATCTTTTGTCCTCCTTAGGTACTTAAGTATGTTCTTAACAACCATCCATGACTGTTTCCAGGATTTTGCTGGTATCGGCTTGTCATGCTTAAGGCGCATGACACGTCCGGTTGAGTGCATATCATTGCATACATGATGGATCCAATAGCAGATGCGTATGGGATTGCCTTCATTCATCTTGCTCATCCTTTGAGCTAGGACATTGAGTCGTACTCAATCGTTCCTCTTTGAATAGGTACCGTACCTTTCTTAGAGTTCTCCATCGTGAACCTTTTCAAAATTTTATCAATGTATGCACTTTGATTTAAACCAATCAACCGCCTTGATCTATCCCTATAGATCTTTATTCCCAGAATATTGGCGGCTTCACCAAGATCCTTGATGGAAAAACAACTTCCAAGCCAGGTTTTTACACCTTCCAAGGTTGGAATGTCATTTCCAAATAGTAGTATGTCATCAACATACAATACTAGGAAGTGATGATGCTCCCACTAGCTTTCTTATATACACAAGCGTCATCAGCGTTATTGATGAATCCGAATTTAATTATTTCTTCATCAAAACGGTGATTCCAACTTCTTGATGCTTGTTTCAATCCATAGATTGATTTCTTTAACTTGCATACGTTATCAGGATGTTTTGGATCGACAAAACCTTCAGGCTGAACCATATAGACATCTTCCTCAAGATATCCATTTAGGAAAGCAGTTTTGACATCCATTTGCCAAATCTGATAGTCATAATGAGCAGCTATGGCAAACATATCCTTATAGACTTTAGCATCACAACAGGTGAGAAAGTTTCATCATAATCAACCCCTTGAGTTTGAGTGAAACCCTTTGCTACAAGTCTAGCCTTATAAGTATCCAAGTTTCCATGCATATTGGTTTTCTTCTTGAAAACCCACTTGCTTCCAACTACTTTGGAGTTAAGGGTGGTACAACCAAGTCCCACACTTGATTGTCATGCATGGATTGCATCTCAATGCTCATGGTCTCGAGCCACTTGTCACAATCTGAATTGGACACTGCATCATGGTATGTGGTTGGTTCATCTGAATCTACCACATAGCATCCATCCATGAAAAATCCGTATCTTTCAGGTGGATAACTAGTTCTACCACTTCTGCGAACGTTTTGTGTGTATTGATCAACCACTTGATCATCTTCAACATCCTCATGTTGAGTGCTAGTTTCAACCAAACGTGCATTGGGTTGTGGTTCTTGATCCTCCTCAAGATCCACTGTTCTACTGCTAGTTCCTTCCATAAAGAACTTTGCTTCTAAGAATTCACCCTTTCTGGCAACAAACACATTTTATTCCGGTGGATCATAGAAACAATATCCCATAGAATCTCTAGGATATCCAACAAAGATGCACTTGGTGGATTGGACTTCCAATTTGTTTGGGTGGGAGTCTTAACATAAGCCTCACAACCCCAGACTCTTAAGTATGATAGGGATGGAACTCTTCCATGCCACTTCTCAAAGGGTGTCCTATCCACCTTTTTGGTTAGGGCCATATTTAGAATACGGGCCGTGGAGAGCAAAGCGAAACCCCAAAATGATAGAGGTAATGTGCTTCTAGCCATCATAGATCGGACCATATCCAATAGGTTCGATTCCTCCTCTCAGACACACCATTATGTTGTGGTGTTCCAGTGGAGTGAGTTGTGAGACAATCCCACAACTCCTAAGATGATCTTGAAAAGCATCACTTAGGTATTCACCTCCTCTATCGGTGCAGAGAACTTTAATTGACTTGTTGAGTTGATTTTCTACTTCATTCTTGAAGATTTTGAACATTTCAAAATCTTCATCTTTGTGCCTTAATAGGTACACATACCCATAGCGACAATAATCATCGGTAAAGGTAATGAAGTATCTTTCACCATTCCTAGTCATTGGCTTAAAAGGACCACATACATCCGAATGTATGATTCCTAATAATCTTTTGCCCTTTCGTTAGATCCACTAAAGGGTGCGTTAGTCATTTTTCCTTGTAGACAAGATTCACATACATCAAATGAATCACATTCATTTGTTTTAAAAGACCATTCTTTTGTAGTGTTTGAATTATTTTCTTGTTTATATGACCAAGACAACAATGCCAAAGATAGGTATCACTCAAATCCAACTTGAGTTTCTTGGTGCTAGTTTGGTACAATGAACTATTTAAAGTATTTTCATGAACCATTTCATAAATACCATTAATGGGAATAGCTTTAAAGTAGAACATATCATTTAAAGAAACATGAATATCTTTTTCAACAAATGATAATACATATCCAAATTGTTTTAATAGGGCTACAGAAATAATATTCCTAGTCAAACTAGGAGCATACAAAACATTGTTCAAAATTACTTCCAAACCCTTCTTGAAGTCACTACTTCTTTTGAACCCCTGCAACAAATTGCAAATGTGAGTTCCACATCCGGTATCTAATACCCATGTATTAGAGGATATCATGTTTAAATCAATATGGATCATGTATATTGTACCTGAGGCTTGCCCAGCATCCCTCCTTGCTTTCAACTCTTGGAGATGGACAGGACAATATCTTGCCCAATGTCCAATCTCCCCACACTTGAAGCATGAGTCATTAGTAGCAACCTTTTGCTTCTTCTCTTGTGGTTTGGGGGGCACCCTTACCACCCCTTTCCCTTTTCCCCATACGGGTCCCTTGCCCTTGGCAACCTTTGCCTTGGGTGTGGGATAAGTCTTTTTCTTGCTCCCACCTTCATTGATGGTAAGAACAGGTAAAACCCTTTTACCCATGGCCGCCTTGGCTGTTTTGAGCATTGAGTGAAGCTCACCAATGCTTTTGTCCCAAGCATTCATGTTGTAGTTCAACATGAATGTCTCAAACTTCTTGGTAAGGCCATTGAGGATCAAATCCATGGCCAATTCCTTCGAGACAGGACAATTAAGCCTTTCGAGGCGGTCAATGTGGCTCTTCATCTTAAGTACATAAGATGAAACCGATTGGTTGTCGTCCATACGACATGCATGGAGTGCTAGAACCGTTTCGAAGCGCTCAACCCTCGCTTGCTGTTGGAACGTTTCCTTCAGCTGGGTTATCATGTCATAAGCTCTGTGATGTTCATACCCCTTTTGGAGATCCAGAGTCATGCTCGCCAGCATGAGACAAGACACTTGGACGGAGTCCTCAGTGTACTTCAGCCAATCGTTATAGGCCTCCTCATCATCCTCAGTAGGTTGATCAGGTATAGGGTCATCTAAAATATATGATCGTCTCTCTTGCTTGAGAACGATTCTCAAGTTTCGATACCAATCAATGAAATTATTATGATTTAGACATTCCTTTTGGAGAATCGCTCGTACTGATTGGGCGGACGCGGATGAAATATCATGATTATCATTATTGGTGGCCATCTATAAAATTTAACAAAGATATATTTAGTATTTTCGATATTGCTATTTTAAATAATTAATACCTTTTAAGGTCATTTTTATATTAAAATCTAGAACCCCACATTACATTTAAATGTGGTTAGGTGACCTTTATCCCATGATTTGAATTAATAAGGTGGTCAACGATTGACGGTTGCAACCATTTGCAACTTCTAGAGGTATGGGATCGACTTTAAACATCATATGTAAAGTCGGCATGTTAATCCCATCAACACCATTTGGAAACCATATTGTAGGTGATCCATTTAACATGGTTTGCAAATCAAGTTACCCTACTTGCACAACATGTGAGTTTACCAACATAAGTGGTTAGGTGACCTTTATCCCACAAATATGGTATCCCCACCTTAAGTCACAAGTTCCCTCTAAATGGTTAGGTGACCTTTATCCCATTAAGAGTTTCCAAATGACTCAAGTGTTGTGCAAAAGGACGGTGTTAAACTTGTTGGAAAATATTTAGAGATTCCATCATTCTAGTTTAGAAAACTCTATGTACTTGTACTTGCATGCTTTCAAATACAAGATACCCTATGATTCTTTGATTAAAACCCATTTTAATCTTTAAAATCATTAAATCATTTGAATAAACTTTTATTTCCTTTTAATGATTAAGAATCATTTAATTACTTTGTTGGATCATGGATAGGATAGATAAAGCAAATACTACATACATGCCATCAACCACAATAATATAAACAAAACAACATAGCATATGTGCATAACCATAGCATCTAAAGTGGTCCACACTTGTTTGCCATCACAAGTGTGGTCCATAGGGCATTCCTAAGGGTCATAACAAAACACATAGAAAGCTTCCAAAAGCCTCCCACTTGAAACCGCATCCAAAATGCTCCATGTTTCTCTTATGACCTTCCTTTGTGCTTCCAACACGTACGTCTTCATTTTACAAGATATAAAGTCCTAATACAAGATATCTAGTAAAATGAAAAATACACATAATCTATTTATTACAACCCAATAATAAATAAATTACATTTTTAAACAAAGCACAAATAAACTAATATACAACCCCATTGAATAAACAAAACAACCATTGCATTCATCCAAACAACACAAGGCCAAAAGCTAGGTTATGCACTAACTAAAAATACCATATATCATCCAAATATAACAAAGAATCCCCACTAAAACCCATGAAATTTCAGCCAACATGAACTGAGATTTCGGGTTTTAAACATGTCCAAAAAATATACATATCAACATACATATCTTTCAAGGTTTAATCACAAGCATGTGTAATGTAACCTTGAAAGCTTGGGGATTCAAAATACATGAATATAGCAGCCCATAAGAGGGTTATGAAGTCCCATAAAAACGATATTTAAAGGACAAGAACAAGCAAGCAATCCACATAACCGGCTCTTGATGCCATTGTAGGGTTTGTTAGAAGATGAAATCCAAGTTTAACCTATTAAACTTTCTGAAAAACACAGCAGAAGTGGAACATAATAACATGTTTATAAGCTGAAAATCCAGATTATCTTTGATGTTATAAGTTTTAAACAAACCCAAGAACAAGAGGATCTTTTATATGTGAATGATGCTTACTATGATAAAGCAACCAACAAATTATGGACATCTATGAAGAAGCTGCCATAAACTACCTTTCAGCAGCAAGATTTTCGAGTATGGAAGACGATGTTGTCCAAGAAATCGACCAAGGCACCCAAGGAGGTCCTCTCAAGCTTGTATACCCCAAGCTTGATTGCAAAACACCTTCTTGTTAGGAAGAAACACCACCCAAAACAACTCAAATCCTCCAAAATCTGCTGCTAGTGCCGAGAGCTCTTTGAGAGAGAGAGGAGAGTTTTGTTTTTAATTTTGCATGTCTTAAGAGTTGAACATTGAGTGTTGGACCTAACTTATTGTGTGTGTTTTTCAACCAAGAAAAGGGGCCAATCCCCTTCAAAGGGGCGGCCGAAAAATGTGTTCAAAAGGGGGGTTTCCCTCTTAAACAAAACACACATAAAATTAACTAGTCACTTAATAAGTTATACGATTAACCATTTAATTGTATAAGTTGTACACCCTTTTATTATTTGATGTTATCTAACCTACTTAAATAACATTACAAATAATATTCATGAACAAAATATCCTAATAAGTTGTTCCATCTCATATGCAACTTATTTAGAAAACCTATTTTCTAAATTTGGTGTGGTTATTTAATTGCATGATCATATCGTCAATTAAATAATTGTGTGTTTGCAAAGCTTGTTATTGGGTATAACCCGACTTGGATCATAACGTACTAACCGCATCAATATTCTACGTGTCTTGGGCATATAGAATCCTGCAAACTCAAAGTCAACTCATGCACCTAAATAGTGTTCATACGTCTAAATAGGAGCATGGTGATCTTTCAGGATATTATAAAAGTGTTTGGGCATTTTTAATATTCCTATGCATCTAAACATGTGCAACAAGTCCATGAGTTTAACCAAGTGTTTGGGCATTTCACACAATCCAATATGCCTAAATAGTGATAATGAGTTTATTTTTAACAAAGTGTTAGACATTTTGAATGTCTCATGCGTCTACACAATTTTGAAATGTTTCAAGAGTTACAAGTGTTAAACGTTTCAGGAACTTCATGCGGCTGAACAGTGCAAAAGCGCCTGAACAGTGCTTATGCGTCTGTATAGTGCTCATGCGGTGGAACAGTTCTCATGCGTCCAATACGGCCAAACAGTGCTCATACGTCTCATTATTTTGTGAATTTTAGGGTTTCATACGCACAAACAGTGCTCATGCGTCTAAAATTTCACTTAATATATATTGAACACTTACACTTGTTTCTCATTCACACTCAAAATTCTCCAAACACAACTCTCTAAACTATCGACTCTGGTCTTCATCGAACTCTCTGATTTTCATTGTTTGAAGCTAATCTGTGTTGATTGATAGATATTATTTGAGTTTATAAACATAAGTTTGTGATTCAAATCTGTAGATTTTGGTTAAAACATTTCGATTGGCATAGTCATTTGATAGCTATTTGGGCGTTCGAATACTATATGATTGAACATTCAAAGTTTAACTAATCAATTTAATCATATCTAAAATTGACTCTGGATTATTGATATGTATCAAATTTCGAGCGATTTGATATATTGTTCTTCAACTGAAATCATGAATGATGTTGATGATAGTTTGCACAGCAGAGTTCTTCGAAGAAAGAAGAAGATGAACAGTCAAATTCAATTTTTGAAAAAAAAATAAAAAAATATTTTTTTAAAATAAAAGTAGATGAATCAGAATTCAAATAATTGATTGATAAAAATGATGGATACAAAATGAATAAATTTGAAGATTTCACAAGTTAAATTCATAAGTAAAAAGTCAAAATCATAAGTCAAAATTGAATTCAATATTACAAAATGCAAATTCATAAGTAAGTTTTAATGTTCTAATATTCTTTTATTCTATATTTTTGTAGATGGCAGCTTTGAAGTTTGAGCCTAAACATAATGTTACTGCATTCTTAGATGAGGAAAACAGGGAAGCAGCTGGTTATGAAGAGATTATTCGATTTCTACTAAGATCAAAATATGTGTATGCAATGTGTGCTAGACCTTTAATAAATGCAAGATTAATCAAAAGATTTTGGAGAACAGCAAACATAGAAAGAGATGAAGAAGGGAATAAAGTTTTAAGAGCTTTCATTACATCTGATAGAATGCTTGAAGTTTCTGAACAAGCAATCAGAACAGCTTTTAAACTTGGAGAAAATGACCCAGAAGACTTATCTGAGTATACTTTTAATGAATGTAGAGAAGTATTTCTACAAATGGGTCATCTTGATCATTTTCTGAAGAAACAATTCTTCAGAGCTATAGTATACAAACACTGGAAATTGCTGTGTTATATATTTCAACATTGCATGTCCAAAAGAAGTGTTGGTTGGGATTCATTCCCAGTGGACATTGCATCCCTATTATTGCTTTAGCCACAAACAGAACGTTTAACATGGCTATGTGGATAATGAATGGATTCATTTTCAATCTTGAAAGGGGAGAGAGAAATAAATACTTAATGTATCCTAGATTTCTCTAACTGCTCATAAATGAAGAGAATCCAGACTTATATGTCAAAGGAGTTGAAGGAGATAAATTGCAATTAGAGCACATGTTTGAATATGTTTATAAAAGACTAGCTATGATCACTGGTGCTCAAAACATTCCTTATTTGATTATATAAGGAATGCAGCTATGGATAAAGTAGACATCAATCAACTACACTTCCATTATCTGAAGATGAACCAATAGATCCAAATGATCTATTGAGGATGTTTTAGGATGTGATTGATGATGATGATGAAAGAAATGATGATGAAGCTTCTGAAAGCTCATCTGATGATGATGATGATGATAATAATGATGATGATGGCAATGATGGTGCAATTGAAGCACATCAAGAAGCTACTGATGAAAGGAATGTTGAATATAATGTCAATGAATCTCAGAACTTAACTAAAGAAACTACTAATGTTGATATTCATGATGATTCTATACATGATGGTCAAGAAGATGAATCAGTTATTGTTGCTCATGAAGAAGATTCACAAAATCAAACTTTTGATTTTGATTTCATGAATGATATGTTATTTGAACTAGTATTTCAAGCTGAAATGAATGAAGATGTTGAAGAAATTCCTATGAGTACAACACAAAATGTGTGAGTACAAACAGAGGAGATAATTGATATAGACGAGATGGAAAATTTGAAAGAAGAGAATGTGATTAAAGAGAAAGAGATTGTAGAATTAAAAGTTGAGAATGAAAAACTAAAAGAGATTAATATATCTCTTGAAAAGGAAATTCAAAAGTTAAAGGATGAAAATTCTAAGTTGAAAGAAGAAAGTTTACTGAAAGATAAATGTCAGGATCAGTGATCACAAGTTTGATGTAATAGAGCGTAACGCAGCGGAATAAGAACAAGAATTAGACAAATTGTAGCAAGAATTTGATACTCGTATGCATTAAGAACAAATACGGTTATAACGAGAGAATATATTTCTGTAACAAGGAATGTTTCTATAATATCGAATATTTCTGATCAAATCATTCTACTTATTACAATAGGTTGACACTCCTTATATAGAGTGCAATCGCTGCTGTTATCACGGGAAAGTGACAACTGGCAGATCTATTACAAAAATAACTAACTCTTAACAAACTACTGAAATGTTCACAACTACTGAGAACATATCAGAGTGTTAAGTACAAGATATGAAACTACTGATAAGAACTACTGAAACTACAACGACTGAAAAACAAGCTCTTCAGTCGTTTTACAAAACTACTGAAAAACATAAAACTACTGATGAGCACAACAACTGAAGAAGTATTCTTCAGCTGTTGTGTCAAACTAGTGAACAGATAAAACATAAAACTACTGAAAGGTAAACCGTCACAACTACTGAAGAAGACCTCTTCAGCTGTTGTGACAACGTCTGATACTTTGGTCTTCAGCACGTGTCTTCAGACTTTGTCTTCAGCACTTATGTCTTCAAACATTGTCTTCAGCACTTGTCTTCAGACTTTGTCTTCAGCACTTGTCTTCAGACTTGTCTTCAGCACTTGTCTTCAGACTTTGTCTTCAGCACTTGTCTTCAGACTTTGTCTTCAGCACTTGTCTTCAGACTTTGTCTTCAGCACTTGTCTTCAGACTTTGTCTTCAACACTTGTCTTCAGACTTTGTCTTCAGCACTTGTCTTCAGACTTTGTCTTTAGCACTTGTGTTCAGACTTTGTAACCAGCTGTTGTCTTCAGCTGTTGTGGTCTTCAGTAGTTGTTGTGACGTCTGTGGGACTTAAAGGTTTTTCTGATCCGGCTCATTGGTTCTTTTGGTCCAACAAACTCCCCCTAAACCAATGCAGCCAAAACCTTTAACTTTATTGAGGTCCCACTTATTGTTGGCAGAATGGTTGGTCTTTTTCCTTCTTGATTAGTTGAGAAGATGATCCATATAAGCACTGGCCTGGGAATGAGTCTCTGATGATTTGGTTGACAATGTATGGATGGGAGCTCTGTATTGGAGAATTGGACACTTAGTTGTTCCCCCATCCATGAGACTCACTTCCCATGTATAAGCCTGTAGGATTCTCTGGTGTATGCTCTGAGAAACATAATTTGTTCTTCCATGGTTAGGTTCTCAGCTTCACCATCAAACAATCCTTCACGCCCATACAGCTCTAAGATGTACTTGGCCTGTTTGCCATTTTTGAGCTCAACTGTTGTAATCTGTGTGTATGCAAACTCATCAAGATGAGTCCCTTCAAGTAACAGACTGAGCTCATTTTGTTTGAAGTTCTCAAGCCTCTTGTAGACTAACCCCTTTTTAATAACTATGTTCTCTAACATCTTTTGGGGTGGCTGTTTAGTCTCATAGGCCTTCTTGAAATCTTCTACAATCTCCCAGGGTGATACTACAAGGACCACTGTGATCTCTTTCTACGATCCTTTTTACTTGGGCCTTGTATCTCAAGGAATGTCTTTCTTTACAATCCTGTGAGCCACCCTAGGATCAGGCCATACTCTCACCTTTTCCTTCTGATATTGAAATATGTTGGCAAGGGTGTACAACCTCAGAGCTTCTTTCTTCATACTAATTATTGATGAAGAAGCAGCATAAGTTTTGTCGATGCTTTTCAACATCTCATCGTCATGAAGCCTTTGCTGCTGCTCTTCTTCAATCTTTACTCTCACAGTTTCCATCTGTGAGGTGGGAGTGATGGGCATGGGTTTGGCTTTAGGCAATGTTAGGACTGCAGACAGAGGCAGCCTATCTTCTTCCACATCATCCTCTTCTTCTTCTTCTTCTTGCCTCAACACCCTTCTCTTCTTCTTCTTGGGTGCATCATCGGCTGTTGGTTTAGAGGGTAAGGGAGTGGTTTTGTGTGTTGTGGTTGTGGTTGTTTTGGAGAGGGAATGTTGACAGGCTGAGTTAGCATTTTAGAGGTGAGTGTGGCTTTTGAGTGTTTGGCTAGCTCAGTCCTGCTCCCTGCTCCTGCTTCATTCAAAGCTTCGACTACTAAACCCTTAGTGTATGCTTCAGACGAACAGATCTTGGAGGTTATGGCCAAGATACTGTCCCTGGTCCATGATTTAATCTCGATCAATGATCTCCCAAGATATTTTGCAATGATCTGATCATGATCTCTAGTCTCTCTCTTTCTAATGCATCATAACTTGCCCATCTTGAGTTAATTTCTTCAACTTCAAGTCTCCTGATCTCTGAGTCAAGCTGTGCAGTATTGAACCCTTGTCTATACAGTTGATCAATAATGGCATCCATTGATTTACTATATGTAGCATCTGCCATTTTGATCATCTCATCGAGTTGGAGTTCTTTCTCTTTTCTTCACCCTTCCTCTTCTTATATGTGACATGAAAGTCTTTGTGACTTTCACCCACTTGATCATTTTCGGTTCCCGTCATAGACTCCTCTTCCTTCTCAGTTTCCTTTTCTTTTAGCTTGCTCTTCCTCTTTGCTTTCACTGACTGACTCTCCCCCTTTTTGGTTGCATTGGTTGCAAGGGTTTGAGTAGCAGAAAGCCTGGTGCTCACAATCTCCTCCACCAGGGGTTGTATGATTGAGGGAAGCCTCTCATCCATGGTTTTGATCACAATGTCTGTGATCATTGGGGTGATGAGAGGTAGGGATTGCTGAAAGATAGCAGCTGTTTGCTCAGAGGGGTTCTGTCCCTGAGAAGCAGTGCCAGAAATAGAGGCTGGTGGCTCGGAAGTTTTGAGTGTCTGAGTGTGTGGGAGACCTTCCGGTGAAGGTGCCATCTGTGGGTTTATTGTGGTGGCAGATGGACTTGCTTGTTGAGAGAATTGGTCAAGTAGTCTTTGTAGTCTACTGACTTCTTCCTCAAGAATTGTGTTCTGGGCCAGAACATCATAAAAGAAGCCCAGGTCATCATCAGCAGATGCTGAATCACCTGACCTCCTGCTTGTAGCAGGATGTACATGCACTGGGTGTAGACCAGTTTTAGCATGTGCCCCTTTTTCTTGGAACTGGGGACTTCCAGCCTCAGGACTATGTCCTTCATCAGCTGTTGCCTCTAGTGAGGTGTTAGCTATCTTACTAGCCTCATTCTGATCATGTGCTGATTCAGAAGAGGTGGCAGCCTCACTAGATGTTCTAATCTCCATATCCACACCAGGAGATAGAACGTGTAAACCCCGGTGCTGTGGGTTGTCAGAAGCATGGTGATCCTCGTCCTCAATAGCTGTGGTTCTCCCCTTTGTTGGTGGTTGTTGGGGAGGAGGAGGCATGCAGCTGAGTCAGCACGTTTGCAATGATAATGGTTGGACTTTGGGGGCGGTTGCATGGGGAGATGGGGTAAAAGCAGTGTGCACCTGGGGAGAATGGTGCTCTTCAATGGCAATCTCCTCAAATGAGGAAGATCCCAGATTTGTGGGTACCCCTTCTGTGTTGCTGTGCAGGCTCCTTTTGAGAGGAATCCTGAGCGGCTGTGGCTGGGAGAGTCTCTGATACTGCTGGGGGGTTTAAGCCAGCAAGTATATCCTGCCTTGGTGGTACAGAGCATCTTCAGGGGACTCATCTCCCTGAATAGCTGTTTCGGGGCATTTTGTTTTTTTGGTTTGGTGGGGACTCTGGATTTTGAGGTGGTGGCTGTGGGTTCCAGCTGCGTGGGTTTTCGCAGTTGGCAACCATTTCAGTGATTGGTCAGAGTTGTGCCGGGAGTATACTTCCGGCAGTACAGCCATAGCAGGGACTCCCAGGCCAACAAGTCCCTCAGCTTGAAGCTGGTTTTCAATATGGCCATTATGAATCGAGGATATATATCCAACGGTTAGCATTTGTTTTGGGCCATATCCTTGAGCTCTAAAAATAGTATTTCAGAAAAATTTAAAGGTTGTTGCTCAAGGATGGAGTACATTACCTGTTGCCACCTTGTGGACATTTGATCCCATGATGAAGTCTTGGAGGCAAGGCATACATTTACCATATGAAATATGAGACGTTCGGCATCCGGGAAATGTTTCTTCAGTATGGTAGATGCACTCAGGTTACCCTGGTATCCATGGTGGGCAAATGATTGATCTGTTGTGCCCTTTGGATAACCAGTTGGGAAAGTGGCATCATCCAGATTAAGGGTTTGGCGAAGAGTGTCTGGAGTAATGACCACTTTTTGGCCATGGACAAATGATTGAAGAGACTCTGTGTCATTCTCCTCAGAGACCAGAGTGACGTTTGTCCAGAATTGGTTAAGGGATTCGGCATATATGGTGGGATTTACCAGAAAAGCTGTTTTGTAGGGTGACTGAACCATTAAATCAATGGCGTTGTGAAAATTGGTCCAGTATGGCGATTTGGTGAGATGTGCGACACAGTTGTGTCGTGGTTTTAGTTGCATGGTCGCCATTGATGAGAGAGGGTAGAGAGTTTTTGAACGTTAGGTTTGAGAAGAGAAGATAAAACTCTGAAGGTGGGATAAGGTATTTAAAGGGTCGGGTTAGAAAACGACTGAAGGTTTTGGTGTGAGTCATCAGTTGTTGAAACTACTGATGACGTGGTATTAACTTTCAGAGGTTTGAAAAGGCTGACCGTATTGGTGTGATCAGCAGTTGTTATAAGACAACTAAGACTTGGTTTTAACCGTCAGACGTTGAAACAGCTGAAGTCTCTGATTTAGTCATCAGTATTTAAAACTACTGAAGACAATTTTGACTTCACGTGATGAAACAACTGAAGACTTGGTATTAGTCATCAGTAGTTGTGAAACTACTGAAGACAGTGGTTTTGTCAGCAGTTGTTGTAAACAGCTGAAGACTTGGTGTTAGTCTTCAGTAGTTGTAAACTACTGAAGACATAGTTTTGGCTTCAGTTGTTTTAATGAAACAGCAGTTGTAGAAACAACTGAAGAGTAATTACTCATCAGCTGTTTTCATCAATTCATAGCTTTTCAGCTGTTTCACACTATCCTCAACACTTACTCATCAGACTTTTCATCTGCTTTTCAGGTGTTTCATAGGACATCAGTAATCTGCATTTCTGACATCAGTAGTTGTAGTTGCATCAACTGTTGTGACTACATCAGCTGTTGTAGCTACATCAGCTGTTTTAACAGATAAAGTACTTCAGTACTGGTGAGGTATGTAGCCTTCAGTAGTTATAAAAACTACTGAGGAAAAAAAAACTCATCAGTACTTATATGTGACACTAATGAACTAATGATCATCGGTACTTGTGAGCTGAGATCATCAGTAGTTGTCACTTATTCTAGCTGCAGCATACCAAGCTTTAACACCAGGTTGTGGAAAGTTGAACTATCCAAAGGCTTAGTAAAAATGTCTGCAAGCTCATCAGCACTAGGAACAAATTTTGGATCAATCAGACCTTTTTCAAAACAATCTCTAATAAAATGGTGTCTGATTTCAATATGTTTAGTCCTAGAGTGCTGGACAGATCTTGACAATACAAGAGCTGAAGAGCTGTCCATTAACAATGGGGTCTTAGTCTCTGTTATGCCATAATCCAATAATTGGTTTTGAAGCCAGAGTACCTAAGATGTATAGCTTGCAGCGGCAATGTAGTCTGCTTCAGCAGTTGATGTAGCAACTGAGGTCTGTTTCTTGCTCTGCCAAGAAATCAAGCAGTTGCCTAGGAATTGACATCCACTAGAAGTTGATTTCCTGGTCAACTTACACCCTGCAGTCACTGTCAGAAAAAGCAACTAATTTACCAGAATGTCTAGTAGAATACCATAAACCTAGAAATAGAGTGCCTTGCAGATATCTAAAGATCCTCTTGACTGCAATCAAATGAGACTCCTTAGGTGCAGCCTGAAATCTAGCACAAACACATGTAGCAAACATAATATCTGGTCTAGAAGCTGTTAAATACATCAAGGACCCAATCATACATCTGTAAAGTGTTTCATCAACCACTTTACCTTTCTGATTTGTATCCAGTTGTGTGGTGCTGCACATGGGGGTAGAACAGGGCTTACAGTTTTGTAAATCAAACTTTTCCAAAAGATCTTTTGTGTATTTGGACTGATGAATGAAAATTCCATCAGCCTTTTGTTTGATTTGCAAACCCAGAAAGAACTGTAATTCTCCCATGGCACTCATTTCAAACTTCTGTTGCATCAACTTTGTAAAGGCATCACACAACTGTGGATCAGAGGATGCAAAAATAATATCATCTACATAAATTTGAACAAGTAGATTATGTTGCCCAGCTTTCTTAATGAATAAAGTCTTATCTATGGAGCCTCTAGTGAAATTATTTTCCAGAAGAAAGTTTGATAATGTCTCATACCAGGCTCTAGGAGCTTGTTTCAACCCATAAAGAGCCTTATCAAGCTTATACACCAATTAGGATGTTTATTGTCCTCAAAGCCTGGTGGTTGACATACATAAACCTCTTCTTTAATTTTCCCATACAAAAATGCACTTTTGACATCCATTTGAAAAACTTTAAGGTTTTGATAAGCAGCATAAGCTAAAAACAATCGAATTGCTTCCAGTCTGGCTACAGGGGCAAAGGTTTCATCATAATCAATACTTCTTCTTGTGCAAACCCCTGAACAACCAGTCTGGCCTTGTTCTTAACAATAAGCCCATTTTCATCAGTTTTGTTCCTAAACACCCATTTAGTGCCTATTGCACACTTACCTGGAGGTAGAGGAACAAGTTCCCACACTTGCTGTTTCTTGAACTGAAGAAGCTCAAGCTGCATGGCATCACCCATCCATTGTCCTTCTTTAAAGCAATGTGATAATTCTTTGGCTCTTGCTGACTGATGAAGAGAGCATAGAAGCAGAAATTTGACAATTGACTTCTTGTTGATACGCTAGCAGTGATATCACCAATGATTTGAGACATAGGGTGATTCTTCAGATCTTGATACACAATGAGATCTGTGCAAGTGTTTGTAGCAGGCTCAGCAGCAACAGATGGTGATGGTGAATCATTTCCTTGAAACCAATCAGTGGATGGTAATTCAAAGGAAGTTGAATTTGAAGAAATCTCATCAGCATTTGTTGTGGATGGTGCTACTGAAGCTACAGGACCATCAGGTCTAGCTGAATCAGGCAGTTGATCACTAACCTGAAGGGGTGAGTACTGCTATCATCATCATCATCAGCACCAGCAGAACCACCAGGTGGTGAACTGTTGACAGGAGCAACAGCAGGAGTTTGATAAGGAACATATTGCAGTATGTCCAAATCAAATATCTCCACAGGGCTTTGTGGAATCCTGTCCTTTGGAGATTCATCAAACTTAACATGTAGAGTCTCTTCAACCATCTTTTTTCTATAGTTGAAGACTCTGTATGCTTTGCAAGTTGATGAATAACCAACAAAGTACCCTGCATCCACCTTAGGATCAAATTTTTGGAGTTGATCCCGTGTGTTGAGAATGAAACAAGGACACCCAAATGCTCTGAAGAATGAAATTAGAGGGGCCAAATGATGAAGACTTCATATGGAGTCTTCATCAACCTCTGATTTACTAGAACTCTATTCTGTACATAGCAAGCGGTATTGACAGCTTCAGCCCAAAAAGTCATTGGCAGTCCAGAATCAGCCAACATGGACCTTGCAGCTTCAATAAGGGTCCTGTTCTTTTTCTCCATACTCCATTTTGCTCAGGAGTTCTTGGATGCTATACTGCCTCTTGATTCCCTTTGATAAGTAAAACTCATCAAGTGTGTGGTTTCTGAATTCAGTACCATTGTCACTCCTCACACACTTAACTGGTAGGGAATACTGCTTCTCAACGTGTAACACAAAGTTCATAATGGACTGCGCAACCTCATCCTTTGAATGCAAGAAGAAGTCCATACAAATCTGGAGTAATCATCCACAATTACCAGACAGTATTTCTTCTTAGCCATACTCATCACTCTCACAGGACCAAAGAGATCCATGTGAAGAAGCTGTAAGCAGGCAGTGGACTTAGGTTCTTCTATGGAGGAAATGAAGCTTTGTGTTGTTTTCCTTTTAAACAAGCAGTGCAGTTATCTTCACACTTGAACTCCTTCATAGGCAGTCCCCTTACTAAACCATGGTTTATCGGCTGATTTATGTTTTTGAGATTAACATGACCCAGCCTTCTATGCCATAGAATAGATTCTTGAGGGGAAGCCTTGGAAAATAGGCAAGGATGGCCTTTGAGATCTATTTTCTTGGAAAGATCTAAGGCATACACTCTTCCTGTCCTGTTGGCCTTTAGGAGAGTGTGTTCATCCAACACCTTATCAATCAAACTTAGAACTTTGGATGACAGAATCCGACAGTTCTGACTGGTGAAAAGAGCAACATGGCCTTTGTCACACATTTGACTGACACTCAAGAGGTTGTACTTGAGATTTTCCACATGGTTAACATCATCAAACTTTATTTCCCCATTGGAAACAAAGCCTTTGCCGATGATGTAACCCTTTGCATCATTGCCAAATAACACAAACCCCTTCCTTCCTTGAGAGTAGTCATTAAGAAGTGATTTGTTTCCTGTCATATGCATGGATCCTCCACTGTCTACATACAAGATGCCTCTGAGGTATGTTGAAGAACCCTGCAAAATACAACAAATTAGTTAGATTTTGAGACCCAAACCTTTTTGGTTTGAGCCTGTTCTCATCAACAGATGGTAAACTACATGTTTGTTGGAAACAACAGCCTGAGAGGAAGAAACTGGTGAAGAAAAGGAATCCTTTGGCTTGGACCTCCTTTTCTGTGGTTTCAACATAGGAACATCTAATTGGTTAACTCTTCCAATAGATGTTGAACCATCATAACCAGCTATGTTTGATTTTGTGATAAGGCTTTCAGCTCTTCAGACACATTGGCATTGGAGTTTGATAAGTTCCTATGTTGCACCTTCTTCTTTTGAGCAATCTCAGCTGTTACCTGTTTAACCCCTTCCTTTTTGGATTTCTTTTTAGACTTAAGGGTTACAGGATTTGATGTTGCTGGTACAAATGTGGCTTCAAACTCAGTTTTCATTTTAACCATTTTCTCTTTACTTTCCTCTTTATGTTTGAGTTTGGATCCCCTTTTGTACCAACAATCATCTGTAAGATGATTGAACAAACACATACTTCACATGGTTTCTTCTTCATCTTATGTTGATCATCAACTAAAGAGAATGAAACTACTGAAGACTTGCTCTTCAGTACTTTGGAAGCATTATTTGCTTTCTTGACTTCCTCTTTAGTAGTCTTCAACTCATTCTACTGACAGTTTTCTTCTCTTCAGTGCTGACAGTAGTTGGAGTTTGAACTTCAGGTGTTAAATCTTGCTCTCCAGTCCTTTCAGGACTTCCAAATTTAGCTCTTAAGTTGATCATCTCTTTGATCATGTGAGTGTCAGCAGTGGAACCATCAACATCAGCTGATGGGTTCTGAGAGGGCTTAGTGCTGACTTCAACTTTTGATGATGCTCTATCAAAAAGTGAATCACATGATGAGGTGGATTGGTTATTGCTTTCTCCATCAGATTTCACTTCTTCTCTTAAGCAAAATCTGTAGGAGGAGCAGTGTGATTATAACCAATACCAAACTTCACATTGGAAGCAGATTGCTTACTAAGAAGCATTTCAAAACCTTTGCATGATTGTACCCATCGATCACACTCTACCTGGGTGACTGCAAGGGTTTCTTTGAGACTTCTCTGGTCTTCCAGAATAACCTCTAGCTTGCCTTTTTATCATTTAATTGGCATTTAAGCTTATAAATCTCATCATTTTACTATTAAGAGCAGACTCAAACTCAGCTTTTCTTTTGGAAATGGTTTTCTCAAACTCAAGTTTTTGATTAATTAATGCTACATTTGCCTCTCTAATGGAGACAAAGGCAGCAATGCATGATTCAGAACATAACTTGGCTTTAGCCTCTGAAGATACCTGAGTTACCTGTGAAGATGATGCATTTGAGCAGGAACCCTCAGTAGACTCCAGGGCCATGAGAGCCAGATTCCCAAAAGGACTGTCACCACTATTTGACCAGCACCTGTGAACAGTTGTTCATGACCAGACATGTCATCCGGTAAACTGCTCCAGTCAACAACTCCAGGGGTGAAGAAGCTGTGTTGTTGAGGTTGAGGAGGTTGATGAGATTGAGATGGTTGAGGTTCTGGTAGTGCATGAGGTTGTGGTACTATAGGAACTTGAACTTGATTTGACTGTGGCATGTAATAACAAGGGTAAGGATATGGCATTTGACCCTGAGGAACAAAATATGCAGGAGATTGTGGTTGAGAATGATGACTAGAATTGACAGGATGTTGCCCTCTGTGTTGTTGACTATTGCCAGGGAAAGTCACAAAAGGTGCAGAGGAATTAGATCCAGATGATCTGCATTCTCTAGCAAAGTGTCCAAGCCTGTGGCATTTGTGACACTTCAACTTACTCTTGTCAAAACCAACTTTGGTTTTGCCAGAGAGTCCTGGGAACTTTCTTCCAGTTCTTTTGTAGAACTTCTGAGATCTGATATTTATCAAGGCCATTTGGCTCAAATATCCATCTCTTCTAAGTCATCATCAGCAATCCCCTTGAGATCATCCATGATGAAGCATAGATTGTCATTATTACACCCAGTAAACTGACTATCAACACTCACAAACGCAGAATCAGAAGTGTTTGAGGAGAAATCAATATGCTCATCATACTGGCATTCAGATGAAGCATATTCTAACTCATGACCAACCAAGGCAGTGTTGCCTGGTACAAAGTCTTCAGTGAGCTTTCCAGATGAAGACAGTTTTCGTTTCTGTTCTATCTCTCTCTCAAATGTGAGCAATTTCCCATGGAGTTGGGTGAGAGATAGTTTGTCCAAATTTGCACTAGAGCGTAGGACAATAGTATATGTGTCCCATCTCTCAGGCAGTGATCTGAGAAATCTGTTATTCATCTGGATATTGGTGTACTCAGTTTGACCATTTTTAATTCAGAGATCAAACAAGAGAACCGCTCAAACTGTTGAGTCAGTGTCTCACCCTTTCTATGAGAGAATGTCTCGTATTGTTGGGCAAGGATTTCTCTATTATTTGCCAAGACCTCATCTGTTCCTCCAAATTGTTCTTTCAAGGCATTCCAGAGGTCATGGGCAGTTTCATGATGCATTAGCCCAGAATAGATTTCATTGGGCAGTGCCATGGCCAGAATTCCATGGGCTTTTGCATCAATCTCAAACAACTTCTTATCCTCATCTGAGTATTGCTCCCTCCTCTTCGGAACCATTTGATTGTTTCCGGGTTATTCACCATAGGCTTGTGTGGACCATGTACCACTGATGTCCAACAACCTGCGCTGTTAACAGACAGGTGATGGAGCATTCGTCGTTGCCATATGTTACTCATTCCTAACCAGCATTGGAGGTTGGTTGAGGAAACAGTATTGTGAGGATCATTGGAAGGAGTAGTCATTTTCAGTCCAAATACAATTTAATTCAAGCTTTTAAACTTTTTACATAGACCACAACAGACTCAATGAAAACCAAGAGAAAATCTCAGGATGAATGACCAGAAACACAGAAAATTCAATCTCTATAACCGTTTCTTGCAAAAAAAATGCTAATTCAATCAAACTTGGATCTTGAATAGCAGTTTCAATGATCAATTATTAGATCGACGTCAATGATTAACCTGCTCTGATACCATTTGTCAGGATCAGTGATCACAAGTTTGATGTATAGAGCGTAACACAGCGGAATAAGAACAAGAATTAGACAAATGTAGCAAGAATTTGATACTCGTATGCATTAAGAACAAATACGGTTATAACGAGAGAATATATTTCTGTAACAAGGAATGTTTCTATAATATCGAATATTTCTGATCAAATCATTCTACTTATTACAATAGGTTGACACTCCTTATATAGAGTGCAATCGCTGCTGTTATCACGGGAAAGTGACAACTGGCAGATCTATTACAAAAATAACTAACTCTTACAAACTACTGAAATGTTCACAACTACTGAGAACATATCAGAGTGTTAAGTACAAAATATGAAACTACTGATAAGAAACTACTGAAACTACAACGACTGAAGAACAAGCTCTTCAGTCGTTTTACAAAACTGGAAAACATAAAACTACTGATGAGCACAACAACTGAAGAAGTATTCTTCAGCTGTTGTGTCAAACTACTGAACAGATAAAACATAAAACTACTGAAAGGTAAACCGTCACAACTACTGAGAAGACCTCTTCAGCTGTTGTGACAACGTTTGATACTTTGGTCTTCAGCACTTGTGTCTTCAGACTTTGTCTTCAGCACTTGTGTCTTCAGACTTTGTCTTCAGCACTTGTCTTCAGACTTTGTCTTCAGCACTTGTCTTCAGACTTTGTCTTCAGCACTTGTCTTCAGACTTTGTCTTCAGCACTTGTCTTCAGACTTTGTCTTCAGACTTTGTCTTCAACACTTGTCTTCAGACTTTGTCTTCAGCACTTGTGTTCAGACTTTGTAATCAGCTGTTGTCTTCAGCTGTTGTGGTCTTCAGTAGTTGTTGTGACGTCTATGAGACTTAAAGGTTTTTCTGATCCGGCTCATTGGTTCTTTTGGTCCAACAATAAAAAGATTGTGAGCTATGCAAAAGACAAAGAAGATGTTATCAAAAATTTTGAAGTTATGATAAAGGATTATGACATTCTTGAAGAGAAATTCAAGAAATTATCTGATGAAAATGAAAAATTGAAAGATGAATTAATAAATGTAAAAGACCTCAAAAGCCTATCTCACCGGAACAAATGATAAGCTCTGAGATGATTGTTGAAGAGAATCCTAAGGTGATCAAAGACAAAAGGAAACTTGATGATGTAGCAGAAACAAATTTAACAGAGTCATCTTCAAAAGTACAAAGAATAGAAGAACTGTTAAAGAGCAAATCAGTCAAGAACAAATTGAAGCGTTAGAAGACATTAAAGAAATTTTCAGTGATGATTGGTATGATGAAGTCTTAGATGAAGAAGACATAGATGAAGCTCAATTTGTATAAATTTCGATTCACAAGAACCAACTCAAGATCAAGATGAAATTCCACAAGATTTTGAAGATAGATAAAACTACCTTGTGAAGATGAAATACAATAGAGTCTTTTTGGATGGACTGACTGTTTCTCAGATAAATGATGATATGAGAAATGCATTGCTGTAGAGTCAGTTGCTCCTATTGATCCAAATGAGATTGTAATGGAACATGGTGAATGGAATAGAGCTAAAGAAAGTATTCATGTAGATGATTATCAAGCTCTGAGATGCACCATCTTGATCCTGATCATATGAGTATTCCAGCATTAAGGTTTTGGTTGCAATCTGTATCTTTGAGGAATCTTGTTAGAAGTTTTCAAGAAACTGAAAAACAATTAAAGAATATGATCATACTTGATACAGATTATCTTCAATATCTTGAGATTACCAAAAGAACAAGAGTGTTGAAGCCTCAAGAGATTAAACAAATGGCAAGAAAATCAGATGCTCATGATAGCAGAAAAGATCTGATTAAAATGTTTTATGATACTGAAAGGCAAGCATATAAAGCCTCTTTTGAACAAAGACAATTTTTTGATAATGCCAGATCTACTGGAGACTTGGTGAGAAATGTATTACAAAAAGGACAATCGATTACTGAGTTGTTGAATGCTATGATTGTTCCTGATTTCACAAACCAAGTAAAGATAATAGCATGGAAGTATGGTGAGATATTTGATGCATTTTTGATAAAAAGAGTAAATGTTGTTTGTGATGTATATCACTTTTACTCAAGCGTCATTAAACTTCCAGTGCAAGACTTGAAAGAGTTAAACAAATTACCTCTGATTAATCCATCTGATTCTAAACGTGGTAAGATGATGGTATAATTATTGAGAAGAGGAATGGATAGATAAAGTAATTTTCTTAAAACAAGATGTGATCAAGAAGACAAGGAGTACTTTGGTACTTTAAAGAAGAACAAAAAACTTAAAGGATTACAATCTGAAGAAGAACATTTCATGATAGAATTTTATGATAGATATGTTGAAAAAATCACAACTCCTGGTATAAAAGTGATTGATGGTAATCAAAAGTCAAAACCATTCTCAGATGGTTTTATAACTCTGAGACTTTTGGGCTTAAATTGGTCTGAATTCTCGAACAATGGATGAAGACATGATTACACTATTTGGTGCTTTTGAACTGAAACTATTGCATCCAAGTTATATATCTTTTTTATCTGTGCAAAAGTTTGAGAAAGTATCTCCAGAAGTTGTAGAGCAAGACAAGAAGTATTTCCTTTCCATCATCAATATGATGAATGCTGCAATGGAAAGAATATCACTAAGAAAAGCTCTTGCATATGCAAACATTGTTAAGAAGGATATCAAAGACATTGAGTTTATGAGAATTTCAAGAAAAGGAGTATTAGAAATATACTCAAAGGAAAGTCAAACTCCTATTGAGTTATATGCTAATATTGATATCACATGTTTATCAAAAGATACATTGGAAAGAATGAGTAAAATGGAGATAAAGAAAAATAAGGCAAAACCAGAACAAGGCATTCTTGCTAGCAAATTTAAGTCTGCTATTGCTAATGCTTTGAAAGAACAGGAGGTGTATAAAAAACCAATGTTCAAGATAAAGAAAGTACCAGAAGATTTCTTTGAAAGCTGAAGATGAAAGCTGGAGGATAAAGCTGAAGTAAAGATAAAAAGAAGACAAGATTGAAGATTTTGAAGACTGAAGACCATGTAAATCTTAGGGGGAATATTGTTATTCTCTAGAAAGATTAACATGTTGTCTTTATGTGTCTTTTTACTATTTGTAATATTATAGGGACTAGTTTTGTAATTCTGTTAGTTCCTTGTGTTTCATTATAAATAGCTTAGACTTGTAGTATTAGAGAGAGACGAAAACTACTTACTTATTTTGTAATTGTCTTTGCTTGATATTAATGAAACTGTGAATTTTGTTGATATCTTGCTTGATTTGATTACTTTGTTTGTATATCTTTGAATTGTGTTCATACATCATCATAGATTGATACATTTGATCCTATCAAAAGGCCTCCACAACAGATCATCAAGTTCAGTGCTTCCTGTCAAAGGCTATAGAGAATGATTCAATCTCCTGGCATAGGAGAATGGGACACATCAATCCATGGAAGATGATCCACTTGATCCAGAATGATCTAGTGCGAGGAGTAAACGTCAAAAAATTCCAATTACCGGATTTTGTGTCGCCTGCAAGAAAGGCAAACAGACTAACAAGTCTCATAAGGAAAAGAAAGTTCATTCAATCGAATTGCCTCTTGAGCTTCTTCACATGGATCTGTTTGGTCCAGTTAGTACAAGGAGCATCGTCGGCGACTTATACTGTTATGTAGTTACAGATGACTACTTAAGATTCTCTTGGGTAATGTTTCTGAAATCCAAATCTATAACATTTGAGTCATTCAAAGAGTTATTAACTACTTTAGAGTCTCTCTACAAGCTGAAAGTAAGACAAGTACGCTCAGACAATGGTACCGAGTTCAAGAATCAGTGGATGGAGGCTTTCTACAAAGAAAAGGGAATTGTGCACTAGTTCACTTCTGCTTACACTCCACAAATAAACGGAGTTGCTGAGAGAAAGAATCACAGTTTGATAGAGACAGCAAAGACAATGCTAGCAGACTCAAAACTATCCAATTTTGGAATAAGGCAGTTGCCAATGCTTGTTACACTTTAAATCGAGTCCTGGTGGTAAATGTCATGGTAATACATGTTACGAGCTACTTCAATGACGTAAACCAAATCTAGAGTACCTCGAACCGTTTAGGGCACCTTGCACCCTTTTGAAGAAAACTCAAAAAGGCAAGTTCAACAAGAAGGCTGAAGAAGGAATTTTCCTAGGATACAACATACCGAATAAGAGAGTTTACAACAACTCAACGGGTCAAGTAGAAGTGTGGTGTAACGTGGACGTTCAAAGATACACCACCCCCCAGCTGGAAAAGGACCCGCATTCTTTTTCGATTATGATGGATTCTTTAGATCCTTCAACATCCCTCTCTTCACTTCTGAAGTCGAGTTAGCAACCAAGATGATGTATGTGGTCTTAAACACACCGCCCCTAGACTTAACAACATCCGACTCTCAAGGCCAGTCTTCTAGTAACTCAGGGGGAGCACTGTAGGTAAGTGACTCCTCTTCTAACGATGAAGAACTGGAAAATGTTCGAGTGGATCAGGAGGAATAGGTTCTAACTACTACAAGTACACACACATCAGATGTTGATGCCTCTGACACTTCAGAATCCCATACTCCCACTGTCGTAGATACTGAACCTGTGGTTCACAATCTGGATAATGAGGTAGTTGTACCCACAACTCCTGGATCTCGTCTAAATGTTTATCATCCTTTTGACAATGTCATAGGGGATGTACAATCGGGAGTACAGACAAGAAATCTGTTGGAGCATATATTGTCATATATAGTGTGTATGTCGCTTGTTGAATAGTCTTGGCTTAATGTAATACACCTGATATGTTGTAAACATATGAAACTGAGTCATTCATAGGAGCATATGCGAATGAGACTCAGTCATACAACTAAGCCATACTAAGGGACCAGTCGTGCTATTGAGAGATGCGATTGGGTCATTCGTAAGACTGAACCATAGTTATGGTCTAGTTGTACGATTGCACCATACGTATGGTCCAGTTGTACGATTGAACCATACGCATGGCCCAATCATACAAATGGGCCTAGTCATGTCTAAAATGGGCTGAGGCCTATAAATACCAGTTTCATTGTGTAGAGAGAGATAGGGTTTTAGAAGGATTGTGCCCGGGGCCTAGGTGCTGCCGGATGAGAGGGGAGATCATGCTCGATCTCCCCTTGCCAAGAGTCTTGATTCTTATGTTGTAATGAGCTTGTAACCATTAGGTTTTATCAATGAAACCATTTTATTATAGTTCGTGTTATTGTTTGTCTCTTGGTTTTTGGTTTTGTTTCCTTCCGTCAAGTACACGCTCGGATGTCTACCGATCCAGCGACTTCACAATTGGTATCAGAGCTAGGTAACTACTGGAATGATCTAACAATCATTCTAGCAACCTGAGCTCTTGATTTCTGGATCTATTTTAGGTTCTTTGACGTTAAACCCACTTCGTGTTTTGCTCACATCTTGTTACGTGTGTTGCTTCTATGTTAAAATCGAACTCGAAACCACGTTTCTATCACCCTTGCGAATCTGATGATGTCTATCTTGTTTCGGTTCATGTAAAATTCATCAGATTAGGGTTTCTGGCGGCCATGGCGGCTGCAGATCTGAAAATCTGCGTGCAAACCCGTTCATGCGACTAGGCCCATGAGTATGGACCATTCGTATGACTGGACCATGCTATTGGACCAGTCGTACGACTGGACCATGCGACTTGACCAGTCGTATGTTCAATCGAACGACTGAGCCATCCGTATTGACTCATCCGCATTTGTTCCAGACCAAAAAAAAGTCTTGAACTGCTTCTTGCACAGATTTGAGGATAAGCAAAGCACATTCACCCTAAGGTTCTTTTGTCAAATAAGTTCAATGGATACCCCATTATTTATTTAATTTCCAGAATAGGTGATTATAGTGAGAACACAAAAGAGAGAAGAGAAGATGTCAGCAGTCGGTGCTGATTTTTTGTGGTAGTCAGGAGCATCTGACTATTTATGGGACAATCAAGTTATATCTATCCGCACAGAGAGGATTCTCATTCTTTAGGGGAATCCATGTTTATAGAAATTGAAGACGCAATCAGAAAGTGATGATGTGAGCCGGTTTCTGATGATGAATCTGAGTGCATGCTGAATTGATTGAGATTGTCAGTTGTGGATTGGAACCCTCTACTTTTTGCCCAATACACCATGTGAAGATGCAAGGAGAGCATAATGTCTCTATATTGGGATATGCTGAATTTGAGGGGGAATTTCTCCAGGTGTTAATGTTAATCAGATTAGCCTATGTGAAGACTAAAGTAATGGAAAACTGTTCATGTCATTATCTAGAAAAGTCAGTCATATGGGGAATCTTGCTGCTATGATGGTGTTCTTCAAAGTAAACGAAAGCTATTGTGCCTAAATTCATTTTCAGGGATACTGTAGCAACCTGACGGATCAACAACGTTGGCTAATATAGTTTTTCATTTGATTCTATTGGAAACCAGAGCAAAGATTGACTGAAGATTGTAAGAGGTGTTATCTACTATTCGCAAGCAACATCCAAGGGGGAATTTGTTGGAGCATATATTGTCATATATAGTGTGTCCGTCACTTGTCGAATAGTCTAGGCTTAATGTAATACACCTGATATGTTGTAAATACATGAAACTGGGTCATTCATAGGAGCATATGCGAATGAGGCTCAGTCGTACGATTGAGCCATGCTAATGGACCAGTCGTGCGACTAAGCGATGCGATTGGGTCATTCGTAAGACTGAACCATAGTTATGATCCAGTCGTACGATTGAACCATACATATGGTCCAATCATACGATGAACCATCCACATGGCCCAATCGTACGAATGGGCCCAGTCGCATCTGATAAGGGTTGTGGCCTATAAATACCAGTTTCATTGTGTAGAGAGAGATAGGGTTTTAGAAGAATTGTGCTCGGGTCCAAGGTGCTGCCGGATGAGAGGGAAGATCATGCTCGATCTCCCCTTGCCAAGAGTCTTGATTCTTATTTTGTAACGAGCTTGTAATCATTAGGTTATATCAATGAAACTATTTTATTATAGTTCGTGTTATTGTTTGTCTCTTGGTTTTTGGTTTTGTTTCCTTCCGTCAAGAATACGCTCGGATGTCTACCGATCCAGCGACTTCACAAAATCTGCTATATCCAGCTGATTATGCCTCAGTTATGGAAAAAGGCTACCTTCACAACGGTACTTATCGATGTTTGGTGTCTCAATTTGAACCAAAATATATAAGTGATGCCTTAAACGATGAGGCTTGGGTGAGTGCCATGCAAGAAGAACTTCTTCAATTCAAGAAGTTAGGTGTATGGACTCTGGTGGACAGACATAAAGGTGATAAGGTCATTGGCACTAAATGGTTTTAAAATGCAAGAAGGATGACTAAGGGGTCATTATCAGAAACAAGGCTCAGCTTGTAGTTCAAGGATTTCGACCAGTCGAGGGAATCGATTACAACGAAGTGTTTGCACCCGTGGCAAGAATGGAAGCCATCTGTGTCTTCCTAGCCTATGCATCGTATATGAAGATTAAAGTCTATCAGATTGTTGTGAAAAGTGCAATCCTTCATGGTGAAATCCGAGAAACGGTGTACGTCAGTCAACCCGAGGGATTTGAGGATCCGTATCATCGGGACAAAGTTTACAAACTGGACAAGGCTCTATACGAGCTTCATCAAGCCCCCAGAGCCTGGTATGAGAAACTCTCGACTCATCTTGTGAAACACGGGTTTCAAAGAGGAGTGATTGATTGTACATTGTTTATGAAAGAGAAGGATGGTGACTTACTGCTTGTACACATCTATGTTGATGACATAATCTTTGGTTCCAAGAACGAAGACTTATGTAAAGAATTTGAAGCAGTAATGAAGGCTGAATTTGAAATGAGTGCCATGGGAGAGATGAAATTCTTTCTCGGGTTACAAGTGGATCGAACATCACAGGGGATATTCTACATCAAACAAAGTATGTAGGTGATATTCTCAATCGTTTGACATGGAGAATGCTTCCGCAGCTGGCACTCCACTTGCTCCAACCCATGATATAGCGCCCGGCGAGAATGGTGATCTGGTGGATGCTACCATGTACCGAGGCATGATTGGATCTCTCATGTATCTCACTTCCTCACGACCTGACATCATGTACGCAACGTGTCTTTGCTCAAGATATCAGGCGAAACCGAAAGTCAACTATCTAATCGGAGTCAAAAGGATATCTCGTTATTTGAAGGGTACCCCAACACTCGGGTTGTGGTATCCACATGATGATGATTTCGAGCTTACAGCGTATAGTGATTCGGATAATGGCGGTTGCAAAATGAAGTACAAATCAACATCAGCGGGATGTCAATTCTTTGGGAGAAGATTAGTCACGTGGTAGTGTAAGAAGCAAACATCAGTTGCACTGTCAACTTGTGAAGCTGAAAATGTTGCTGTGGCAAGCTGTTGTTCTTAAATCATCTGGATTCAGCAGCAAATGCGGGATTACGGTTTTAAATTCTCTAACACTCCTATATTAGCCATATTAGCCAACGTGGCTGATCCGTCAGGTTGCTGTAGTATCCCTGATAATGAATTTAGGTACAACAACTTTTGTTTACTTTGCAGAACACCATCACAGCAGCAAGATTCCCCATATGACTGGTTTTTCCAGATAATGACATGAACAGTTTTCCATTGCTTCAATCTTCACACAGGCTAACTTGATTAACATTAACACCTACAAAAATTCCCCCTCAAATTCAGCATATCCCAATATATAGATATTGTGCTCTCCTGGCGTCTTCATACGGTGTATTGGGCAAAAGGTAGAAGGTTCCAATCCACAGCTGACAATCTCAAACAAATCAGCATGCACTCAGATTCATCATCAGAAACCAGTTCACATCATCACTTTCGGATTGCGTCTTCAATTTCTCTATACGCGGATTCCCCTAAGAGTGAGAATCATCTCTGTGCGGATAAATATAACTTGATTGGCCCATAAATAGTCAGATGGTCCTGACTATCCCACAAAATCAGCACCGATTGCTGACATCTTCTTTTCTCTCTTTCGTGTTCCAACTACATTCACCTATTTTGGAAGTTCGATGAATAATGGGGTATACATAGAACTTATTGACAAAAGAACCTCAGGGTGAATATGCTTTGCTCAACCTCAAATCTGTGCAAGAGGCAGTTCCGAACTCATTTTTTTGGTCTGGAACACCGTTCATTCGTATGACATGGAGAAAAATATCACATTCGTGTGAATGGATGATACGAATGATATACTCGTGCGACTGGACAAATGCGGATGAGCCAATCGTGCGATTGGACAAATGCGGATGGCTCAGTCATGCGATTGAACATACGACTGGTCCAGTCGCACTACTGAACATACGACTGGTCCATTTGCATGGTCCAGTCGTACGAATGGTCCAATAGCATGGTCCAGTCGCACGAATGATCCATACTCATGCTCCAGTCGCATGAGCGGGTCTGCACGCAGATTTTCAGATCTGCAGCCGCCATGGCCGCCAAAAACCCTAATCTGATGAATTTTACATGAACCGAAACAAAATAGACATCATCAGATTAGCAAGGGTGATAAGAATGTGGTTTCGAGTTCGATTTTAACATAGAAACAACACACGTAATAAGATCTGAGCAAAACACGAAGAACACGAAGTGGGTTTAACGTCAAAGAACCTGAAATAGATCCAGAAATCTAGAGCTCGGGTTGCTAGAATGATTGTTAGATAATTCTAGCAGTAACCGGCTCTGATACCAATTGTAAAGTAGCTGGATCGATAGATATCCGAGCGTGTTCTTGACGGAAGGAATCAATACCAAAACCAAGAGACAAACAATAACACGAACTATAATAAAATGGTTTCATTGATAAAACATAATGATTACAAGCTCGTTACAACATACGAATCATGACTCTTGGCAATGGGAGATCGAGCATGATCTCCCATCTCATCCAGCAGCACCTAGGCAACCAGGCATAATCATTAATCTCTCTAACAATGAAACTGGTATTTATAGGCCACAACCCATATTAGATGCGACTGGGCCCATTCGTGCGATTGGACCATGTGTATGGTTCAATCGTATGATTGGACCATGCGTATGGTTCAATCGTACGACTGGACCATACTTATGGTTTAGTCTTAGGAATGTCCCAATCGCATCTCTCAATCGCACAACTGGTCCATTAGCATGGCTCAGTCGTACGATTGAGTATATATGCTCCTGCGAATGACCCAGTTTCATGTGTTTACAACATATCAGGTGTATTACATTAAGCTTGGACTATTCGTCAAGTGACGGACACACTATATATGACAATATATGCTCCAACAAAAAGAAAAGTGATGTGATTTCCAACGATGACAGTACTTAGTCTGACAAGTAGATTTCATTTTACTTTAATTTTTCTTTTTTATTTTTTTTATTTTGTTTCTTAAAAGCAAAAATTTTTCGGTTTTAGAATTTTAGGGGGAGAATAGGTTAAGTTAAATAGGTTTAGTTAGTATTTAATTTCAAAAAAAGAGAGAGAAGAGGGAGGAGGACAGGCAAGCTAAGAGAAATGAGATCGTACTTGTGATACTGATTCAGTGACTATGGAAAATGATGGTACACAGGAACAAATAGTTTGGGACTTTAAAAGAAGAAATTGTTTAAAATGCAAAATTCAAAGTATAAGTCTGAGAAGTCTAAGCAAAATAAAAGGAAAAATTATAGTAAAACTAGCTACTACTAAGGTAACCCAGAGAAAGTAGACCTAGAGGTTGCTAGACCATTAGATGATGTGTCGGTAGATTCAACACAATAGATAAGTAGACCTCGGTGTTTTTAAGATCAAACTAATTTGTTCAACAAGCTGTAATCAACAGAGTTCCAATAAGGGGTGATGAGCAAAATAACGCCACAATGTGTGCGGATGACCATAAAATGAGCAAAGCACATGATGAAAAATGCAAAAAGCAATCAAGCTAATAACCTATGTTGTTGGTGCGATCTGTGCAAAAAGAATAAAATTGCTCAAACAAGAAGATAGGTTGTGTGTCTCTCTGCTGTGTGATGACACTAACCTGAGGATAAGCATAACCTAAATATTCTAGAATTCATTGTTGTTTGCGCCTCTCTGTTGTGCGGTGGCACTGACCTGAGGCTTAGCATCTCTTTGAAAGCTCTAGAATAGTTTCTTCTTGAATACTACCCGTAGAATACTCAAAAATCTCCTGACAAATGTTGATTACCATATAAGCGTGGGATCCACGAATGCTTGTTGAAATAATTAAACCTTAAATCATCACCAATCTGTGTCAAAAGTCTGGGTATGGATTTAAGAGGACAAGTATACTGAAAATCATCGTGGCTGCAACTCTTGAAAGTCAACACCACTGTGTGCATCTTGTGGTACTAGTATGATTTCCTAGATTTGCTAATGACTCTCGATAAAAAAAAAGAATCTAGCATCAAAGGGTTTTGGTAACATGTCTCGAATGATTTGATTTATCTGTATGATTCCATAATGAATTGTTCCACTTATGGTCAAAATAACTTGAAGCTGCTTGTTCAAGAAATAAATCTGTTAGATATCTATCTTAGGATTTCCACCTCACACAAAATCTTATAAAAATATGTTTTAATTTTGTCTTTTAGTTCTAGTTGTTTCTTTTGTTTAATTTTGTCAGTTTAGCTATTAAACGTCAGACTATGCATTGAAATTCTGTCTGGAATTTAATCACTAAAAAGGGTCACGTCTGAGGTGACCAAACGAGTTTTCTAATGTTAAAAGGATCACGTCTGAGGTGATCAAAAGTTCTCAAAGTTCAAATGGTCATGTTTGTGATTATAGAATGCTCAAAATGCTTTATCCATAGTTAAAAGGGTTAAGTGTCAAATGGTCATAAAGTCAAAATCATAAGTATGAGGCCATTTGCACGACTAGACCATGAGTATGGACCAGCCGTATGATTGGACCATCCGTATGAGCCCATTCGCACGACTGGACCATGATATGGACCAGCCGTACGATTGGACCATCCGTATTCGCCCAATTACACGACTAAACCACATGCATGGCCCAATGTGCGATTGGACCATCAGCATGGGTAATCTCACATGATTGGTTCACAAAATGAACTAATTGCATGACTGGAGGTGACTGAATGACACAGCCGCTTGAGTGACATCTAGTCGCACGACTGAAGATGACCGACTGTACCAGCCGCACGACTGATCCTCAGTCGCACAAATAAAGTATGCGACTGGGCTAAGTCGCACGACTGAAGGAAACCCTAGTATAAAAGGAGAGGGAGTTGGTCGCAGTCGCTCATCACTCCTAAATCGCCCCCAAATCGCATGACTCTACCGTTGCTCTGCCTGATTTCATTTGACCATTCTAGACTACAAATTGTTGTTTTCATACGATTACCAGTGATTATACAGGTAAAGTGTGGTGCAATCCACTCAAAAGTCAGTCGATGTGTACCCTAAATGATTAAATTTAAGCCCTAAATAGAACCGAGACTTAGTTTGCCTAAGAAATTAATAAAGCTAAGTATATTATGTAATTAAAGGTTATTAGGTGTTATATCGGTCATTTGCGAGACTAATGAGCCAAACCACGACGTCTAACATTAAGTTTTGCTCAAATTTTGAATTCGAATTGAACAGACAGTCTGTCATGCAAATGGACACCCTGATGAACTTCAATCGCACGACTGAGCTGGGCGAATGGCTCAATCGCACGACTATACCATGAGTATGAGTTCAGTCACACGACTGGTGTAACCGCATGAGATAGCATATGACTAATCCCAGTCGCATGCTCAGTCGTACGTAAGAGCTCAATCGCATGACTAAATCTCAGTCGCACTGTTCATTCGCACGATAGAACATAAAACTTCAAGTTCAAAGGAATCAAATTGTTACTCATTAACACACACTAACATTTATTTGCATTGTGTAACAAATGGCTAGTCGTTGGACTATGAGCACGAAGCATAGCATCTGTGCTCATCTGGATCTAACCTCCAGGAACGCAGCTGACTTCTCGGGCATTATTACTTTCCTACGGAGATCGAGGATCTTCCGTGCCATATCGACTCCATGCACACCATACCGCTTAGTTCAGCAGGCCTTCTGGGAAGGCGCGGTTGTCACCAGGACCTTAGAGCCCCATCGTATCAGGAGCTCTATCTTTGGTTAAGCTATTGAGATCACTTAAGACGATCTCAGGACTGTAATAGAGTTTGGGGACGATGCTGACTGCTCGACCCGATTACACCCACTGATAGTATGAGGCTGTTTTCTACATGCTAAGTACTCGGGGGATATCACTGCAGGGGTGCTCAACAAGAGCAATATGTGCCCCCAATTTAAATACTTGGCCCACGTGCTGCTCAAGTGCATTGCCTCCAGGAAGGGAGGCTTCGATGAGCTATCAGATCAGTTTCAGACCGCCTACGTGGCGTTGGTGCTGAACCATCCGTTCAACTTCTCCAGGATGATCTTCACCTACCTGGTGGAGAACATTGAGGCGAAGGGCAAGGATGGATTTTGCATGTATCCTCGCTTCATGCAGATGATTATAGACTAATAGCTCCCTTCACTGCCAAAGGAGAAGGAGGACGCCGTGGTGCTCGAGGTGATGGACGATACCACCTTGGGCAGGATGAAGGTGTACAGGGGGAAGCAGGTGAAACCCTTGTTAGGCGGCTGTTCGGGCATCTAGCCCGTGAGGACTATGTGGCGCTGTCACGAAGGAAGTGGCGCCATGATGACAGCGACTCAGATACTGAGCAGATTGTGCTCCCCATTGATGAGTCAGATGATGATGACAATGGTGAAGGTGGAGACTCGGGCCCCGCTTCATCTAGGGCCACCACTATAGATGTTACACCTCCACCACCCACTCATGGAGATGCTACTACAGCTGGTTTCCATCAGAATTGTTGTCCTCCTAAGGAGGAGGAGGAGGATGAGGAGCCACTGACTCGTACGGTGGGCAGCCAGGTTGTTGCCACCGAAAGAGGGATTCAGGCAGTTGGTGGACGCTCGGGCAAGTCTGGGGAGACTATGACCGATCCTACCTACACCCCAGCTCGGTCCAACATTCCAGGGGGAGCATCCTCCTCGAGGGGTTCGAGGAAAAAGAGGATGGCTCAGCCCCACGAGATGAAGCCCAAGAGACGGAGTTACACGATGATTACAACCTCTTCCCCCATTGCCACCACAGCTACCACCACCACTACCTCACCCACCACCACTACTACCACTCCACCTACTCACATACCACCACCTATATTCACCACATCCACCACTACGACCAATAGCCACCAAGCAGGACCATCATTCCACTCATCATTCCCCACAGGATCATCTCTACCTCCCAGTAGGGTAGAGATACAGTTGTCAGCACTGAGTCGTATGGTGCTGAAGCTGTTGGCTGCCGATAACGAGAAGACTGCTCAGCTACGGCAGCTAGTGGAGCTAACTGCTGCCCAAGCACAACAGATCTCTCAGCAGGCTCAGGAAATTGCCCAACTCAAGGAGCATAAAGTCCAATCAGCAAAGTAGATTGAGGAGTTAGAGACAATTAACAGGTCTATCATGCTCAAGCTAAATGGATCAAAAGATGAGCCTCTGAAGATCAGAGAAGATGATGATGATGGTGAGGATGAGCATGATGAGAATGATGACGAGGATGAGACAAACAAAGGAGGTGATGAAGGAAGGGATGAGGATGATAAGGATGATGATGAGGACGGAGGCGATGCGGCTGCTTCAGAAGCCACACATGCTAGAGAGAGGCACACCAAGAAGACTCGGGACCAGGGTGCCTCGAACTCAGCCCCGCCTGAAGAAGGGCACATGATTCAAGATAAAAGTAATATTTAGACGTTTATGTAAATTAAATCTTGTGTAATTGAATCATGTATAAAACTTATGTACTTAATGTTTATATATATATTTGCTATTTAACTGTCTTGATTATTGACAAATGATTGATGTGTTAAATGTTTACTCAAGCAGATCAACCTTCTCAGCAAGACCAGTACGATATTGCTCCTTTACAGCAAATCAAGTCTCAATTCACTATGATACTTGATTTGCAAGGGATTGTCAGGAGGTCTATGAGTTACACTCCTGAAGAAGGAGAAATAATTCACGATCTTACTGATGAGCAACTGGCGGAGATGTTCCGGCTGAATCCGGATAAAATAGTCAAAGATGCCCCTACTGTAGACGTGGCTAGTGACGAAGAGCTTAATGATGTGGACGAGATAGAGATTGAAGACGTCACAGCCCAGCACTATCCAGAGTATGCTGATAAAGAGGGTAATGTAGTCCCCAATCTGGGTGACACTCTTGTCAATGATACGTTCGAGAAACTGGATCAGATAGAGCAAGAGTCAGAGAAGAATCCAGATCAAGCCCAAGCCTCAAACCTCGATGTCAACATCAAAAAGGCTGAATGGGCGGCATGTTTTGTGGAGATCCGAGCCCAACGCGCTGCTCTAAAGCCGAGTGCCTACACCAAGCTCTACAAAGTGAAGAAGCATCACAAGGTGTCAGGTAAGATTATCGCGTGGGCCTATTTTGAAGATCTAAATGTATATGCTGTTAAGAGGAAGAAGGGAATTGAGTACTTCAGATTCCCACATGATCTGAAGACTTTTCCTAGTTTTGAGCTCAACCAGCTGGCCAAACTAAAGCTTTATATGCTGACCCAAGAAAGATGTCAGGCTGGTTTGAGGCTGCATTATAGAAAGAGTACCATAACAGGTGGGTCAACTTCAAACCTCAATAACCGACGAGGTATATCAGACGGTCTAAAGTTGATGCCATTACTAGAAAGCCAAAGATAGTGCTGAAGTGGAGTCCTCCGCGCACGATGTCAAGAATCCCTCTAAGGGAAATGCCATAGGACTTCACTCCACACTTCAAGTGGTGGTACTATGACTGGAGAATGGGTGAGGCGGTCATAGTTCTGAACAGATATGGAAATATGGAAACTATTTGGGTATATGACCCTATGTGGCTAACTAACTTGTCTTCTAACGATGTCTACACTTTATACAAGTGGCCACTGTTCTATGACGCGCAAGACATCGTACAAGCCCTCCAGTTCCAAAATGTGGTAAGACTTTACTTTACATTTGAAATACATGCAAGAGTTACAAGGGAGGAGAAGTACAAAACGTTTGAAGAGCTAATGAAGAATGTTAGACAATAGAGTAAACTAGGTCCAAGTGGGAGTTTGTAGATACATGTGTACCTAGTTTAGGAGTTCAAATGTAAAATGTCTTTCATGTCTTACATATATATAACAAAATAGGTATGAATGAAACGTAATGTGTTGATGATGCTTATAATGTTTAATATTTCATTGATTATTGTGTGATAACACATATTGAACTAACTATATAGGTTTGTGGTTGTTTACATAGTTCTTAGTCAATAATGATTGAGAAACGTGCTTAAACTTAATCGTGTGAAGTTATCATGTGAATGAACCATGCTAATGGACCATACGCATGAATACTTCATGCTAATGAACCAGTCGCACGACTGAACCAAGAGACTGGATCAGTCGCACGATTGTAACATGAGATTGACTTAGTCACATGATTGAATCTTCAGTCGCGCGAATGGATCAACCGCATGCTTCAATCGCACGACTGAACCATGCAAATGGTTCAGTCGCACGAATGGAAAACCCTAACCTATAAACACCACTTAATTCATGGAAAAACGTAACAATTCGAATCTTTACGCACTAAATCGTACCCTAGCCATCCAGAGACCTAAGCTAACCTGTTCCAAGTTCATAGATCGCAGTTAATCAAATATGATTCCGCACTATTTGGTTTGGTATACATGTAAATCAGTTAGTACTCTGTACCGAAACAGTCCTAACAACTGATTTATTTAATGCAATGATCAAAATGCCCTAATATTTAATACAATATAATGACATGTGTTAAGCATACAATACTTTTTACATTTTTAGATTAATAATTATTTTTAATATAACCCTACCCAAAAAAATTATATTTTTTATCTAAAAAATGCTTTATACTTACCCTCTCAAAGATTTGATGGGTCTCTCCTTTATTGATAATGTAAAATCTTGCTCTAGAGGTGAATGTTCTACGTAGAAATTTTGTGAAGTTAATTTTATAAAAAGCACTCACAGTGTAATTCTTAAAAATATGTGAGTGTGTTTATATATTATGTGAAATGGTTTTAAGTGGTTGTGAGTAAATAAAAAAGAAAATGTTACTGTTTATCAGTATATTTGAGGAATCACTGTTAGATCCCTATAAGTTTTTAAAATTTTTTAAAGTATAAAAATATAAAAAATTATTATTTACTGAAATTTTTTTTATTACTTTTTAATATAATTATATAAATAAAAATAAATAATTTAGCGTGAATCCTGTAAGTGGGTGGGTTCTATTGCCATTTTTAAAATTTTTTTGTTTCTTTGGTGTTCTGCTGTTTGAAATATGAGCTTGAGGTATGAGTTTGAGGTGTAACAGAAGGAGATCTGTTGGTTGGATATATGGAAGTGAATATGAAACTTTAATTAGATGTTTATTGAGTTTCATTAGATGTTTATTTATTATTCAAATGAATTGTTTTTGTATACACTAGCTGCTTTTTCTTTAATAAGTTTGTTATAATAAGCCTTTTTTGATAAAAAATCTAAATACATAGTTTTGTTTATTTTTTTCCAGACATATAATCTAATTAAGGCTACAAACAAATAGAACGTTTAGTGAACTATTCGGTGGAAAAGTCGTTTATTTTCGTTTGTTTAGTAAATGAACGAACAGGAACAAGAAAATTTCGTTCGTTTAGTGAAAAGAACGAACTTAAACATGAGCCATGATCGTTCATTTATGTATGTGATCGTTCGATAATATGATCGTTAATATCCGTTCGTGAACGTTCGATAATATGTTCGTTTATGTTCATTAATGTGTTCGATTATGTTCTTAATTTTTGTGTTGTTGGTTATTTTTATGACCAGTATATCAAGTGTTTTTAGATGTTTATATTACATGTTTGTTTATTTTTTTGATAAATTTTGTGATGAAATGCTGATTTTATTCTAAAATAAATATGTAATCATTTGTATTCATTTGTATTCATGGATTTTTATGTGTTCGTCATATTAATAAATATTTATTTTTTTTGTTTGATTTTATTTGTTTTTGTGATGTTAATGAACTTATTTGATCATTTGTATGTATATGATATAAGTTTGGTTAAAAATTGAATTCTTTTGAGAAAATGTATTATTTTAATCACCAGTCTGGATGGTGAAACAATCATAAACCTAAAGTAACATTTGATATGCAATAAACCCTTAAAGGTGAATGAACAAAGACATGTTTGGTTCGTGAAGATAATAGAATTTAAACAGTATATAGTTAATTTCATTCCCTCAAATTTATTCCATCCACCCACTTTTCTTTTTTTTTCATTTCATTCATTCTTCCATCATTAGTAACCACACTACTCACTCACCCACCACAAAAACCACCACTACCGCGGGTCACCACCGCCCTGGGAACACCACCGCTGAAGCCCGCTTCTGTCACCGGGAACCACCGCCCGCCACTTCCATTGCCGAAAACCACAGCCACCGGAAACTACCACTGGCCACCGCCGTTGCCGGAAACTACCCTCGAACCGTCGCCGCCACCAAAAACCATCGCCGGCCGTCACCGCCCCCGGGAACCTCCGCTGGCCGCCGCCGCCCCCTAAAACCACCACCGCCTCCAGAAACCATCACCGCTTTCCGCTCCCACCAGAAACCACCGATGCCTCCGGGAACCATCGCCAGTCACCGCCGCCTCCGGAAACCACCTGCAACCACCACCGGAAAAACCCTCGGGCCACCACCGCTGCCGAGACCACCACCGACTACCACCACTGCTCGTAATCACTATTATAACCACTTTTACATTTCATTGATTTGTTTTTCATAACTAACAAACAATAAAAAGCAATCATATATATATATATACTAATTACGAAGTTAGTTGTGCATCATGTGTTGTATATTATACTTAGTAGGGTTGTAACCACCTTTTATTTTTTATTTTTCTTTTCTTTTTATAATCTTTAATATTTTTTTTCAATCAAATACTTTTACATATTTTATAATTTAATCCCAATATTTTTTTACTTTCAACTTTGGTCTCCTATATTTTTTATATTTTAACAAAATTCCCCTTTTACACTCGGTATAAAATTTACGAGTTAACACATCGCAGCGAGCGTGTGTAGTTCAAATTTTTTAAGCTCGTTTTTTCTCGTTCGACGGTACCGTCGCAACGCACTGGTCCTAGATAAACTTATTGTTTTATATATTTTATGTTTCGCCTATGTAGTTCTACGTTTTTATGTCTACTTTTCACTAGTTATATTTTTTATTTTTTATTTCTTTTCTAATATGAGCTTTTTCAGTGTAGGTGATCACTGGCAGTGGTATATTATTGGTGTTACGTGACACGGTTTTACGTCCCCCGCTGCAACGCAAGGGGCTTAATACTAGTCTATTCCTAAAATGTAACAAACATGACAATAAAATGTATAATTCATTTTATTATCTCATTCATTTTATTCTTTTATTCATTTCATTTGTTTATATATTCTATTATTCCATACCAAACAAACCCTAAATGATTTAAAAACTACTGTTTGAAACCATTATAGGCTGCGAATTAACACTATTCAAAGAAAATTCTTCTATGCATTGTTACGTTTAGCCATTAATTAATTTCCTTGAATTTTATGTCTTACAGATAATAGGCCGTAAGAAAAATAAAAACATAAATAAATAGAAACAAGAACGTCCCAATCAAACCCGGTTAATGAAGTATATTTTACATAAGTTTATTTAATCTTACATTTGTACGTTGTAACCAACCTATATGTATATATCAAATTATATTTGCAGGAAAGAGGTAAAATAATGAACAAATTTGCTGATTTAATCGACAAAAGCCTTGAAGAACTAGCGACATTGGAAACCATTGACGTGGAAAAGTTTTTTAGTTTCGAAACCAACGTCAACATTCCTAGTATATCCAAAGAAGTCCGTTATTTTGCGGGTGCTGCTGATAAAATTCACGGGAAAACATTAAAACTATCAAGCGAGTTTCAAGGATACACTTTGCTTGAACCCATCGGTGTAGTCGGTCATATAATCCCATGGAACTTCCCAAGCGCCATGTTTATTTTTAAATGCGCACCAGCTTTAGCCGCTGGCTGCACCATGGTCATCAAACCCGCCGAACAATCACCCCTCTCGGCTCTCTATTTGGCCCATTTGGCAAAACAAGTAAGCACACCACACTTGTAGCTACGATGTCGTTGATAGACTTTAGCTAGGTTGTTAGGGACCCATTTGATCCCTCCACTCATCAAGGAGCTCAGGTAGCGAATAAGTTACAAAAATAATATTGTTATCACTTGTCATTCTTTTAACATATGTTTTTGTCACTTGTTATTTTTTTTCATACATCAATTTTCCCTCTAAAAGGATGTTATAATTATTTAAATACTAATGCAAATTTCTCTCTTATTAATTGTTATGTTGTTCTCTCTTATAGATTTTTTTTAAATCAAATATCTTTTCTTTAGAATAGAATTTATGAATAAAATTAAAAATAACCTCTTTTAGTTAAGATCTAAATAACAAAAAACTAAAGTTTTATATAATATGAAATTTTCTAAAATATTAAACTTTTTAAAGAAAATAATTTAAAATCGTTTTGTCTTTAAAAAAATTATAACATGTGAAATATTTTAGAACAATCTTATTAAAATAACCAAAATAATTACAAATCATACTTTTTTTAAAACAATATTTTTATAAAAAAATATTTTTTTATAAAAAATCTTAAAACGAATGTTCAAAAATAAAATTATTTACATAAAAGAGTTAAAAAATATTATAATTATTTTATTTCTTGAACTATTATCTATATATAATTTAATTATATTTTATATTAAAATATTATACTGTAACTATTCATTTTTATTTTACATATATATTTTACATTAGAATTTATTCCGCTTATTTAATAAGTGTTTAGCCTATCTATCTATATATAAAACACTAAAATAAGCATGAAACTATCGTAGGTCTCATTATACTTACTTTCTCATTTTTCTATAATATTAATATTGAATACTATGATATTACTCATACCATTTTCAATTAAAATATATATAATTTATTTTATTAAAAACTTATTTTTAATTAATTACACACTTTTTAAAAACAAAAATTTTATAAAATGCAGAATACAATGAAATTATTTAAGAAATTAATCACTTTTCTTAAAACAATATATTTAAAAATCACAATTTTTTATAAAATAAAAGTTTAAGAAAAACATATTATTGTTTATTTACTTAAAGTAGTTATTTATACGTACTTATAATCATATTTTATCTTCAAGTATGATTTTATAATCCATAAATTTTTTTAATAATTATTTAATATTTTATTTGTTCAATCTGTGTATTACATGGAGATTAACCTAATATATATATATATATATATTATATATATATATATATATATATATATATATATATATATATATATATATATATATATATATATATATATATATATATATATGTATATATATGTAGAGTGTGTATGTGTGTATGCATGACTAGTTTAAGTAACATTAACTTCTTTTTTCATAAGAAGGTGCATCATTACTAGTGGGCGGTAAGCCATATGGCGAAAAAGGATATTACATCGAGCCAACAATCTTTGAACATGTTACGGTACACATCGTAACAGTATTTTAGCTTTTAAATTCAAGTTGTCGGCAATTTATGTCATTGTGTTATATAGGACGACATGCTTATTGCAAAGGATGAGATTTTTGGTCCGGTTATGTGTCTTATGAAGTTCAAGTAAGACCATTTTTTATTATTAAATAGTTTTGTACCATCAAATGAGTACTTTTATATGGAACATTGTGACATGTGGATGATATTGTAGGACGATTGAAGAGGCGATTGGAAGAGCGAATGCGACAACATATGGTTTGGCAGCTGGGATCGTGACCAATGACTTAAACATTGTCAACAGGGTATCGAGGTCGATCGGGCAGGCATAATTTGGATAAACAGTTACCATAATTTCGATTCCAGGTGCCCAATCGGAGGTTACAAAATGAGCGGGTTCGGAAAGGATCATGGCATGGAAGACATTAAAAAATACCTTCAAACCAAAGCTGTTGTCACACCTATTTACAATTCGCCATGGTTGTAGACATTTACCACTTAATTTAATTCCTTGCATGTTTGTTTTATTTGGGAGATTATAACTACTTTAACCCGGGTGTGTGTGTATATATACATACATGCATTCTCTTTATATATCTAAAAATTATTACCAAGTGCAATGGCTTTTAGGATTATAAAATTGGAAGCATCGTTAGTTGGTGTGGCTTTAATATCATTCTATGCTATTATGTTGTAATTTTATTTACTTCATATTAAATTAGAAATGGGAATGCATATTGATATGATTTATAAGGTGCAAAATGGATGCTTATATAAAAATATTTTGATTCCAGGAATCACTCCAAAAATGTAAGACAATTTGGACTGAAAAATTAGTTTATGATACTCGCACATAAGTCTAAATGGCTTTTACCTACTTCTAAATGCTCGCATTAATAACTAATTTAAGTTCTAATTATATGACAAGAACAAAGATTAGCATTTAGTCTCTCAACTCAATCCTAAATCAATTTCACAGTACCACATCATTTTATTCTCATATGAATTTTGTCCGTGACTGAAAATCAGTCTTTGATAATAGGCTTTTAGGCGCTCAAAATCGGTACTTAAACCTTGTTTATTTTGTCTCTGGTATGTTTAATAAGCTTTAAGTTCCATTATAATTCGATCATTTATAAGATGTTATAGAAAGTGAGAATTAGTCCTTGTTATCAAGCATTTCAATTTTAAATATCTTTTGAAGACTTAAAGTAATCTTAAATGTGATGTTATTTAGTCTCGAATAGATGGTTTTGAGGCTAAAAATCTGTATCTAAAAAGTAACTCAAATGTGATGTTATTTAGAAGTTGTTTGTTTTTTCTGAATGAAAACGTCTACAGTCTGCGGATCACATTTGCAGCAGAAGAGGTAGACCAAATGTCTGTAGTCTGCAAGAAAAATATTGTTTGTCTTTAACATATATAGAGTGTTAAACAATTTCACAACCAACGGATTCTTGGAGAGGGGGGCCGGCGGGCGTAAGTGGGGGGAGGGGGAGGCGGGCGCAAGTGAGGGGAGGCGGCCGGTGGTCACAAGTGGGAGATAGGGGAGGCAGGCGCAGGTGGGGAGGGGCGGCGGCGGTCCAGCCAGTGGGGGAGTGGGGCGGCGGTGGTCCGGCAAGTAGGGGCGGTGGGGCAGCCGGTGGGAGAGGTGGGACAACCAATGGGGGGAGATGAGGGAGGTGGAAATGTATTGAGAAGTGGAAAAGAGATTAAAAGACCTCAGAAGTGGTACGTCCACATCTTCTCCACACAAACGTTAGGAAGACGTTTTTAATGAAACGTCTTCCAAAAATCAAACAGTCTGCACACTCAAACCTCTTCTCGCGTCTGCGTGCGTGCGGATAAAAAGGTGGGGAAGAGATTTTGAAGAAAAACAAACAACCCCTTAGTCTTCGATACTATGACACATTATGAAATTTTTTATTTAGAGACAAAAAGATGGTCTTTGTTATTGTGTTTATTTATAATATAGTGGAAGTGCCCGAGCGTTGCGAGAGGTGCAATGATTTTTAGAAATCAAATAAAAAAGTAATCTCGAACTGAAATGATCTATTTTAAAAATCATACACTTTCACTAATGTAACACCCGGATAATTATTATTTTGAAGCCGGTGAAGAAAGAAAAGAAAATAAAGTCCAAAAGTCGAGGGACCAAACCCGCCAACAAAGCAAAGTTGGGAAATGTGGTGATATATGTAGGGAGAGGGCAGCCCACTCTCCCCACATCCACATTTCAGCTTCATAAAGGGAGAAGAGAGAAAGAAGAGGAGAAAAAGAGGAAAAAGTTGGTTCGGGTCGATTCGGGTCGCCAAAATCGTCGTGAAGCAAGCCGAGTCGAAGCTCTTGTCGTTGTGCTCGTTTAGGTGAGTTCTAGGACCCCTCTTTTACTTGTTTTCAAGCGATTTGGGGCTGGAAAACATCTGAAATCGAGTTTTTCGTATGTGAGTAAGTTGACCCGTTTGGGGTATGTGTATGTATTCTATGACGCGATTGTGACTTGATTTCTTGCTTGGTTGTGCTTGAATGATGTTATGGTATGCATCCCTAAGGTTTAGGATGGTCGATTTAGGCTTAAAATGGGTTTAGATGAGTTTGGGGCCGAAAACCCTCGGCTGCAGTCGGGTTGAACTGCACTCTGCACCAGTTAGGGCTAGGCGACCGACTGGAGGCCGAATGGAGGCCATACGGCCGATTAGGGTGCGATTGGGGTCCATTCGCACGATTGGGCTTCATTCGCACGACTGGAGGGCCATCGCGTGGGTGTCATGCGACTGAAGGTCCATTCGCACGACTGAAGGTCCAGTCGCATAGGTGTTCATCCGCATTGTCCATTCGCACGACTGGATGTTCATTCGCATAGGTGTTCATCCGTATTACTTCAATCGCATGATGTTCAGTCGCATGGAGGCCATGCGACTGAGGGGTGTCCATACGCCCGAATAGGGCTGTTGAACCCGAGGAAGGTGTAGATTAACTTCTGACTTTCGGGGGAAAGTGCAGATGTAAGTGTTGATGTAAAGGTTCCCATAAGAGTCTTTAAGATGACGATCGAGGTCTTAGAGGCATGTTGGGCATGATGAGGGTGAGATGTTGTACGTTATGTATGTATGATGTTGCCATGTATGATTTGATGTTGATGCATGTTTATGTTCCTTATGTGATGTATAATATCTTTCCTGTGGCTTTACTTGTTATGATGAATGAACGAAGTATTATGTAACGTAAAGTGAAAGATAAAGGAAGAGGAACATGATGAACGAATGAAACGTCTTGCACACATCGGATACGGGGTCCCTCTTGGTGATTGACCCCAAATGTAGAACCTCTACCGCTCACCCCTAGTACTGTGGCATACGTTTAGCTGTCATTCGTTGACTTCGGCCCAGTAGCTAAGACTGACGGTTACTCCTAGTACCGCGGCATACGTTTAGCTGTCATTCGTTGACTTCGGCCCGGTAGCTACGACTAACGGGGTAGCACATGGTATTGGTTCGGGATGATGTCCGATGCGCAAGTAAGGTAATGAAAGAAGGAATGAACGAATGAAGGAAGATAATAATGATATTATATGTGTACGTATGATGTGTGATCATGTAAAAGTACGAACGGTTTTATCTTAAAGTAAAGTATGTTTTATTTATAAAACTAGAACTCACTCAGCAACGCTGACTTTGATGTGTTTCCAGTTGGCAGGTAATGTTTGCTGAGGATGGCACGGGCGACTACTCAGCTTTTTTTTGGGATGGCATTCTTTTGATTAATGTTTTTGCATTGTAATGCGAACAAACAATTTTTGTAATGAATGTTGTATTAGTTTGCAAAAGCATTTACATGGAAATGAAAGTTTGTTTTAGTTTTCCGCTGCGATTTATTAAATACAAACGTAATTATATGTTTTATGTGCGATGAGAACCCAGCTGTAAGCGTCGCGGGAACGGGGCCTTACAAGTTGGTATCAGAGCCAAAGTTTAAGTGAAATGGGTAAATTTTCAGAATAAACATAATCTTAAACTGAGAATGGGATGGAAAGGAAATGGGATGCCAAACTGAGTAGCTGCGTGCCATCAGGTATTTTCATATAGTTAACCGGTTTTATGTGCGCATGGTATGTGTTATGGGTTATATGTAGGTTTAAATACTGATGTAGTCAGGACAGGTAATACTTGGGGTATGAAGAGTAAAGTAAGTGGCTAATCACAACTGGCCACTGTAATTAGGGACTTACTATACTTGACATAAACTGAGTTGTTTCCTTGAATGACCGTGTTGGTGTTTGAATCTTTCAGTGTGCGTGTGATGGTCGGAGGTAGATCTTCGAAAGCTTCTAGGGGTGGAGGTCACGGTGTTGAACCGCGACCCAAGAGAGGGAGACCCAGAGTTGAGAGAGTGGTTCATGAAGAACCAGAGACCCCTCATCCGGAGGGTGGCGACGAAAGCGCCAATCTGAGAGCCTCAGTAAAAGAGGCTGTTGTAGAAGAAGTACATCAGGTCATGCAGACGATCTTACCGTCTGTGGTGACCGAAGTTATTAAAGCTGTACGAGAAGGGGAAAGGAAAGAAAGAAACAGATCCTCTGGGGAACGGGAACAACCAGAGCCGGAAACGGTTCTATCTGATGATGAAGAGGAAGAAGAAGAGCCTGTGCCAGAGGCAGTGCGAGGATGTAATTATGGGGCTCTTATGAGATGCAAACCCCCTACTTTTGATGGAAACGGCACCGCTGCAGCTGCTCACCGGTGGGTGAGGGAAATGGAAGCTGTTCTCGACATCAGCGAGTGTCGAGAGGACCAAAAGGTGAAGTTTGCTACCCACTCTTTTGTGGATTCAGCTCTGTGTTGGTGGGATAACATTGTCCAAGCAGAAGGTAATCGGGCGATCAGGAGAATGAAATGGCCCGAGTTGAAGAAGATGGTGATTGAGGAGTTCTGTCCTCACAGAGAAATGGATAAGTTGGAAAGGGAGCTTTTACAGTTGGAGGCTGGAACCATGACACACCAGCAGTATACCACCAAGTTTAATGAAATGGCACGGCTTGTGCCTGATCAGGTGACGCCTCTGTCTCGAAAATCAAGAGGTACATTCAGGGTTTACCGGTGGATGTTCGCCGGCATATGATCGCCGCCCGGCCAAGCACGTTTAGGTCGGCGGTTGATATGGCAGGGAGGCTGTATGATGAGCGGGAGGTAGTGGTGACTGAAGCAAGTAAGAAGGGTGGTGGTGATCGGAACTGGAACGGGAAATGGTTTGGTCGGGGTGATGCCCCGATGGGTAACAAAAAGGCACGGGTGGATGAACGCCGTGTGGTCACATCAAGTGCGGGGTCGAAAAGGTGTGGCAAGTGTGGAAGGGAGCACAGCGGGGAATGTAGGTTTGGGTCAACTTGTGCTTCAAGTGTGGGAAGACAGGGCATATGGCGAAGGATTGCATGTCGAGCAAATGTTTTAACTGTGGGGAAATTGGTCATATGAGCAGAGATTGTAAGAAGTCGAGGACTGAGGGTTCAGGGGTGAAGAAGACGGGAAGTGATGGACCGAGGGCGAGCGCCAGGCGTTCACCATGACACAGGAGGAGGCTAGGACGGACCCTGACGTTGTGTCCGGTACGTTTCTAGTGAACCAGACTTTAGCTTCTATGTTATTTGATTCGGGTGCTAGTAAGAGTTTTATTTCTGCTGCTTTCTGTGCTAAGCTGCCTGTTAGTAGTAGACGTGTTTATGCGCTCTTTGATGTAGAAACTGCCATAGGTAAGTCTACCAGGATTTCTGAGATGATAGAGAATTGTGATGTGGAACTTGAGGGTCACAAGTTTCCTGTTAGACCGTTTGTGATGACCTTGGGTGGTTTCGATTTGGTTCTTGGGATGGATTGGTTGGCGGATTTCGAGGCGAACATTGTGTGTCACAAGAAGATGGTTCGGTTGACAGCGCCTGACGGAAGTTTGGTAACGGTTTATGGTGATCGGGTTACTACGATTCCGAAGGTGATCTCAATGGCGGTGGCGGGAAAGTGTATGAGGCGTGGATGTAGCGCCTACTTGGCTTATGTAAAGGATGTGGATACACCAACACCACAACTAGCCGATGTACCGTTGTGTGTGACTTTCCAGACGTGTTCCCAGAAGACTTATCAGGAGTGCCACCTGACAGAGAAATTGAATTTCAGATTGATCTGATACCGGTGCCCAACCTGTTGCCAAGGCACCGTATCGATTGGCTCTAACCAAGATGAAAGAGTTGATGGAGCAGCTGCGAGAGCTGCTTGATAAGGGGTTCATTAGACCGAGTATCTCTCCTTGGGGTGCTCCGGTCCTATTTGTAAAGAAGAAGGATGGTAGTATGAGGATGTGCATTGATTACCGCGAACTGAACAAGTTGACAGTGAAGAACCGCTACCCCTTATCGAGGATAGATGATTTGTTCGATCAGCTTCAGGTTGCTAGTTGGTTCTCGAGGATAGGTCTTCGATCTGGTTATCATCGGTTGAAGGTGAAGGAGCAAGATATCCCTAAAACAGCTTTCTGTACGCGTTATGGTCATTACGAGTTTCTTGTCATGTCCTTTGGTTTGACCAACGCGCCAGCTGCTTTTATGGATCTGATGAACCGTGTGTGTCGGCCTATGTTGGATAAATCAGTGATTGTGTTTATTGATGATATCCTGATTGTGTTGGGCATGATGAGGGTGAGGATGTTGTACGTTATGTATGTATGATGTTACCATGTATGATTTGATGTTGATGCATGTTTATGTTCCTTAATGTGATGTATAATATCTTTCTTGTGGCTTTACTTGTTATGATGAATAACGAAGTATTATGTAACGTAAACTGAAAGATAAAGGAAGAGAAACATGATGAACGAATGAAACGTCTTGCACACATCGGATACGGGGTCCCTCTTGGTGATTGACCCCAAATGTAGAACCTCTACCGCTCACCCCTAGTACTGTGGCATACGTTTAGCTGTCATTCGTTGACTTTGGCCTAGTAGCTAAGACTGACGGTTACTCCTAGTACCGCGGCATACGTTTAGCTGTCATTCGTTGACTTCGGCCCGGTAGCTACGACTAACCGGGGTGTAGCACATGGTATTGGTTCGGGATGATGTCCGATGCGCAAGTAAGGTAATGAAAGAAGGAAAGAACGAATGAATGAAGATAATAATGATATTATTTATGTGTACGTATGATGTGTGATCATGTAAAAGTACGAACGGTTTTATCTTAAAGTAAAGTATGTTTTATTTATAAAACTAGAACTCACTCAGCAACGCTGACTTTGATGTGTTTCCAGTTGGCAGGTAATGATTGCTGAGGATGGCACGGGCGACTACTCAGCTTTTTTTTGGGATGGCATTCTTTTGATTAATGTTTTTGAATTGTAATGCGAACAAACAATTTTTGTAATGAATGTTGTATTAGTTTGCAAAAGCATTTACATGGAAATGAAAGTTTGTTTTCGTTTTCCGCTACGATTTATTAAATACAAACGTAATTATATGTTTTATGTGCGATGAGAACCCAGCTGTAAGCGTCCCGGGAACGGGGCCTTACAACTAAAATCAATACGATTCAAATGGTAGCAAGTTGATGATGTGACAATGTATGTGTAAGTATGTAGAATGGTCAAACTGACGCTATATTTGATTTCAGTTGACCGGGCTGACTGGTTGACTCGGTCAGCAGGTTTGCCTGTTTGATGGGCGTTTTGTTTCAGTTGACCGGGTCCATGTTAGCCGACCCAAACCAAAAAATCTAATAGTCTGACCCAAGCTAACCGGCCACAACCTCGGCTGTGTAAGGCCCCGTTCCCGGGACGCTTACAGCTGGGTTCTCATCGCACATAAAACATATAATTACATTTGTGTTTCATGAATCGCAGCGGAAAACTAAAACAATCTTTCATTTCCATGTAAATGCTTTTGCAAGTTAATACAACATTCATTACAAAATAGCTTGTTCGCATTACAATGCAAAAACATTAATTAAAGGAATGCCATCCCAAAAGAGCTGAGTAGCTTCACGGTGTGCCATCCTCAGCAAACATTACCTGCCAACTGGAAAACATATAAAAAGTCAGCGTTGCTGAGTGAGTTCTAGTTTTATAAATAAAACATACTTTACTTTCATATAAAACCATTCGTTACTTTTACATGATCACACATCGTACGTACACATAGATAATATCATTATTATCTTCTTCATTCATTCATTCGTTCATTCGTTCTTTGTGACTTTACTTGCGCATCGGACATCATCCGTACCAATACCATGTGCTACACCCCGGTTAGTCGTAGCTACCGGGCCAAAGTCAATAAATGAACAGCTAAACGTATGCCACGGTACTAGGAGTAACCATCATTCTTAGCTACTGGGCCGAAGTCAATAAATGAACAGCTAAACGTATGCCACAGTACTAGGGGTGAGCGGTAGAGGGTCTACATTAAGGGTCAATCACAAAGAAGGACCCGTTATCCGATGCTTGCAAGACTTCTTTCATTCGTTCATTAATGCATGCATTCAACATGGTGTTCCTCTTTCATTGTCTTTCACTTTTCGTTACATAATACTTCGTTCATTCCTTATAATAAGTAAAGCCACAGGAAAGATACTATACATCGTACTAAGGAACATAAACATACACTCATGCATCATCATACATTGCATCATACATTTATAACATACATCATGCCTAATCATGCAACATCATCAACATCATACATGCCCAACATAACATCTAGGACCTTAAAAGTCCATATACCTAACCCTCGGGAACCACCCAAGTCAAGGCTTACATCTCCACCTTTCCTTCAAACCTGAAATTATTCTAAGTGTTCATCCGCATTGGTTCTGTTCATCCGCATTTGTCTAATACTCATCCGCATTTGCCAACACTTAGGCAAAATGCTCATCCACATTTGCTGTTGTTCATCCGCATTGGTTACTGTTCATCCGCATTTGTCTAATACTCATCCGCATTTGCCAACACTTAGGCAAAATGCTCATCCGCATTGGCTGTACTCATCCGCATTGGTTACAGTCGTACGCATTGACTTACTTTGTTCATCCGCATTGGCTATACTTAGCCAAATGCTCATCCGCATTGGTACAGTCATCCGCACTGGGTCGCCACATTTGTCCAGACTTAGTCAAATGCTCATCCGCATTGGTACAGTCATCCGCATTGGGTCGCCGCATTTGTCCAGACTTAGTCAAATGCTCATCCGCATTGACTCTTCCCATCCGCATTGGTCCGGACTTGGTCAAATGCTCACCCGCATTGACTATTACTCATCCGCATTGGTCCGGACTTGGTCACATGCTCACCCGCATTGACTATTACTTATCCGCATTGGTTTCTAACACTTAGGCCAATTTTGAACTTAACCCAATCGGAACTGAAACTGCAGAATCATACTATAACCACTATTTTCATGCTTTAAGCTTAGATCTTACCTTCTAAGCCCTCAGATTCAACATATAACAAGAACATGAACACACATAACATCATAACATCGTCAAATATGCATGAAAAACATACGGGTCCGAGACCCAGATCAGTAAAACATATAGATTTGTATTTCCAGCCCCAAAATCGTTTGAAAACATGTAAATGAGGGGTTCTAGAACTCACCTTAACAGCTCTTGAGCAGGACTTCTTCCAACTCGTTTGAATTTGAGTTCAACCGCCTAAAAACTCACTAAAACACACACCCGAACACAGGCAAACACATATAAGCACACAAACGAGATAAGGCCAGCTTCAAACACTTAAAATTTCGGGTTTCTTACCTTGAATTCACTTCTTCAGCCCTATTTCTTCTAAAATCCGAATTTTGCACTTTCTCTCTTTAGAATTCTACTGAATTGAGAGTTGTGGGAAAGTAGTGGGCGGCCATGCCCACTTTACACCAACTTTTCAACCCTTTTTGTCCTTTTGGCACTTTTTACCCTTCAACTTGGGTAAAATATCTTTTCCCCCTTTTTCTTCACTTTATTCTCTCTTTATTTAATTAAATGAAAGATCCGGGTGTTACAAGTCCACCCCCCTTAAATAGGTTTCGTCCCCGAAACCTGTTATTCCTCAAACAAACGTGGATAATGCTGTCTCATCTCATCTTCAGTCTCCCACGTTGACTCGGATCCCTTCTTGTGCTTCCACTGTACACGCACAAGAGGAACCACCTTATTTATCAATCTCTTTTCTTTTCGGTCAATGATCGCCACTGGTTGCTCTACATAGTTGAGCTGTTCGTCTACCTCGATGTCTTCCAGTGGAACAATCATATCTTCATCCGCCAAACACTTTCTTAAGTGAGATACATGGAATGTTGGGTGAATTCCACTTAACTCATCTGGCAACTCCAATTTATAGGCCACCTCTCCTACTCGAGCAGTGTTTCGGAAAGGGCCTATATACCTGGGGCTCAACTTGCCCCTCTTTCTGAACCTTATAATACCTTTCCACGGCGAGACCTTCAACATAACCCGGTCACCCACCTGGAACTCAATTGGCCTACGTCGCTTATCGGCATATGACTTCTGTCTATCTTTGGCTGACTTCATGAAGGCTTTAATCTTTTCAAACTTCTCTGTCGTAGCCTTGATTACCTCGACGCTCCCTAATTTCTTCTGACCAATATCATCCCAACAAACAGGTGTTCTGCATCTCCTACCGTATAGCATTTCATATGGTGGCATACCAATGCTGCCATGATAGCTGTTGTTGTATGAGAATTCAGCTAACGGTAAGTGGTCATCCCAACTTCCACCAAAATCGATCACACATGCCCGGAGCATGTCTTCCAGTGTCTGAATGGTTCTTTCTGACTGACCATCGGTTTGGGGATGATAATCCGTGCTAATATGTAACCTCGTCCCCATAGCGTCGTGGAATTTCTTCCAAAATTTAGATGTAAACCGAGTGTCGCGATCGGACACAATAGACACTGGCACACCATGACGAGTTACAATTTCCTTGATGAACAGATCAGCCAACCTCTAAGATGAATACGTCTCGCGGATCGGTAAAAAGTGAGCACTCTTCGTCAAACGATCAACTATCACCCATATGGCATCATACCCTTTCGCGGTACGCGGCAGCTTTGTAATGAAATCCATGGTGATGTGCTCCCACCTCCATTCCGGTATATCCAAAGGTTGGATCTTCCCATACGGCTTTTGGTGCTCGGCCTTCACCTGTGAGCAAGTAAGGCACTTACTCACCTACTCCATCACGTCGCGCTTCATACCCGGCCACCAATAATCTTTCTTCATATCATGGTACATTTTCGTGGCACCAGGATGAATGGAGTATCGAGTCTTGTGAGCTTCATCCATTATCTTCACCCGTAGATCCCCAAAACGAGGAATCCACACACGACCGAATCGAGTTCTAACACCGAGTGTGTTTTCACCCAATTCCCCAACCAGACCTCTCATTCTTTCCGAATTCAGATGATCTTCTTTCAATGCCTCATCTTGAAACTCCTTGATTTGCTTCATCACATCAGAGGTCATGATTAGTTGACAAGCTTTCACCCGAATCGGTTCGGGCCTTTCCTTTCGGCTAAGGGCATCCGCCACCACATTAGCTTTGCCTGGATGGTAATGGATCTCGCAATCATAATCCTTTATAAGCTCCAACCATCGCCTCTGCCTCATGTTCAGGTCTTTTTGCTCGAAGAAGTACTTCAGACTCTTGTGGTCAGTGAATATGGTGCACTTCGTCCCGTAGAGATAGTGTCTCCAAATCTTTAACGCAAAGACCACGGCTACTAGCTCCAAGTCATGAGTGGGATAGTTAACCTCATGAACTTTCAACTGCCGGGATGCGTAGGCTATAACCTTCCCTCTCTGCATTAACACACACCCCAACCCTGAGTAGGAAGCATCAGAATAAACCACCAGATCTTCGCTTCCATCGGGTAATGACAGAACAGGAGCTTGAGTCAGTCTTGCCTTCAGCTCTTCGAACGCCTTCTCTTGAGCTTGACCCCATACAAATTTCACATCCCTTCGGGTCAACTTATTTAGTGGAGAAGCAATCTTAGAGAAGTCTTGGATGAATCTTCTATATTAGCCCGCCAAGCCCAAGAAACTACGGATCTCGGATGGCGTCTTTGGTGACCTCCATTGCATAACCGCCTCCACCTTCGCCGGTCCACCATTATCCCGTCAGGATTCACCACATGACCCAAAAACTGAACTTCGCGCAACCAAAACGCGCACTTGGAGAATTTAGCATACAATTTCTCCCTTCTCAACGTCTCTAGAACCTCTCGAACATGACCGGCATGCTCAATCTCACTCTTCGAATAAATCAGGATATCATCAATAAACACAATCACTGATTTATCCAACATAGGCCGACACACACGGTTCATCAGATCCATAAAAGCAGCTGGCGCGTTGGTCAAACCAAAGGACATGACAAGAAACTGGTAATGACCATAGCGCGTGCGGAAAGCTGTTTTAGGGATATCTTATTCCTTCACCTTCAACTGATGATAGCCAGACCGAAGGTCTATTCTTGAAAACCAACTAGCACCCTGAAGCTGATCGAACAAATCATCTATTCTCGGTAAGGGGTATCCGTTCTTCACTGTCAACTTGTTCAGCTCGCGGTAGTCAATGCACATCCTCATACTACCATCCTTCTTCTTTACAAACAAGACCGGAGCACCCCAAGGAGAGATACTCGGTCTAACGAACCCCTTATCAAGCAACTCTTGCAACTGTTCCATCAACTCTTTCATCTCCGTCGGAGCCAACCGATACGGTGCTTTGGCAACAGGTTGGGCACCCGGTATCAGATCAATCTGAAATTCAATTTCTCTATCAGGTGGTACCCCTGGTAAATCTTCTGGGAACACGTCTGGAAAGTCACACACAACTGGTACATCAGGCATTTTGGTGTTGGTACATCTACATCCTTTACATAAGGCAAGTAGGCGCTACATCCATGCCTCATACACTTTCCCGCCACCGCCATTGAGATCACCTTCGGGATCGTAGTAACCCGATCACCATAAACCGTTACCAAACTTCCATCAGGCGCTGTCAACCGAATCATCTTCTTGTGACACACAATGTTCGCCTTGAAGTCCGCTAACCAATCCATCCCAAGAACCAAATCAAAACCACCCAAGGTCATCACGAACGGTCTAACAGGAAACTTGTGACCTTCTAACTCCACCTCACAGTTTTCTATCATCTCCGAAATCCTGGTAGACTTACCTATGGCAGTTTCTACCTCAAAGGGTGCATCAACATGCCTACTACTAACAGGCAGCTTAGCACAGAAAGCAGCAGAAATAAAATTCCTACTGGCACCAGAATCAAATAGCACAGAAGCTAAAGTTTGGTTCACCAGAAACGTACCGTACACGACATCAGGGTCTGTCCTAGCTTCCTCCTGTGTCATAGTGAATGCCCTGGCGCTCGCCCTCGGTCCTTCACTTCCCGTCTTCCTCACCCCTGAACCCTCAGTCCTTGGCTTCTTACAATCTCTGCTCATATGACCAGTTTCCCCACAGTTAAAACATTTGCCCGACATGCAATCCTTCGCCATATGCCCTATCTTCCCACACTTGAAGCACACGTTCAAACCCAGCCTACATTCTCCTGCATGCTCTTTTCCACACTTACCACACCTCCTTGATCCCACTCCTGATGTGGCCACGCGGCGGTCATCCACCCGTGCCTTTTTGTTACCCGTCGAGGCATCACCCCGACCAAACCTCCTCCCATTCCAGTTCCGATCACCACCACCCTTCTTACTCGCTTCAGTCACCACCACCTCCCGCTCGTCATACAGCCTCCCTGCCAAATCAACCGCCGACCTAAACATGCTTGGTCGGGCGGTGATCATATGCCGGCGAACATCCACCGGTAAACCCTGAATATACCTCTTGATTTTCCGAGACAGAGGCGTCACCTGATCAGGCACGAGTCGTGCCATTTCATTAAACTTGGTGGTATACTGCTGGTGTGTCATGGTTCCAGCCTCCAACTGTAGAAACTCCCTTTCCAATTTATCCATTTCCCTGTGAGGACAGAACTCCTCAATCACCATCTTCTTCAACTCAGGCCATTTCATTCTCCCGATTTCCCGATTACCCTCTGCTTGGACAATGTTGTCCCACCAACATAGTGCCGAGTCCACAAATGAATGAGTGGCAAACTTCACCTTCTGATCTTCCCAACACTCGTTGATGTCGAGAACGGCCTCCATCTCTCTCACCCATCGGTGAGCAGCGGTAACATTGCCATTACCGTCCAAAGTAGGGGATTGCATCTCATAAATGCCCCGTAGTTACATCCTCGCACTGCCTCTGGCACAGGCTCTTCTTCTTCCTCTTCATCATCAGACAGGACCGTTTCAGGCTCTGGGTGTTCCCGTTCTCCAGAGGATCTGTTTCTTTCTTTTCTTTCCCCTTCTCGTACAGCCTTAATAACTTCAGTCACCACAGACGATAAGATTGTCTGCATGACCTGATGGACTTCTTCTACAACAGCCTCCTTTACTGAGGCTCTCAAATTGGCGCTTTCGTCGCCACCCTCCGGGTAAGGGGTCTCAGGTTCTTCATGAACCACCCTCTCAACTCTGGGTCTCCCTCTCTTGGGTCGCGGTTCAGCACCGTGACCTCCACCCCTAGAAGCTTTCGAAGATTTACCTCCGGCCATCACACGCACACTGAAAGATTCAAACACCAACACGGTTATTCAAGGAAACAACTCAGTTTATGTCAAGTATAGTAAGTCCCTAATTACAGTGGCCAGTTGTGATTAGCCACTTACTTTACTCTTCATACCCCAAGTATTACCTGTCCTGACTACATCAGTATTTAAATATACATACAACACATAACACATACCATGCGCACATAAAACTAGTTAACTTTACGAAAATACCTCATGGCACGCAGCTACTCAGATTGGCATTCCATTCCCTTTCAGTCCCATTCTCAGTTTAAGATTAGGTTTATTTTGAAAATTTACCCATTTCACTTAAACTTTGGCTCTGATACCAACTTGTAAGGCCTCGTTCCCGGGACGCTTACAGCTGGGTTCTCATCGCACATAAAACATATAATTACATTTGTGTTTCATGAATCGCAGCGGAAAACTAAAACAATCTTTCATTTCCATGTAAATGCTTTTGCAAGTTAATACAACATTCATTACAAAATAGCTTGTTCGCATTACAATGCAAAAACATTAATCAAAGGAATGCCATCCCAAAAGAGCTGAGTAGCTTCACGGTGTGCCATCCTCAGCAAACATTACCTGCCAACTGGAAAACATATAAAAAGTCAGCGTTGCTGAGTGAGTTCTAGTTTTATAAATAAAACATACTTTACTTTCATATAAAACCATTCGTTACTTTTACATGATCACACATCGTACGTACACATAGATAATATCATTATTATCTTCTTCATTCATTCATTCGTTCATTCGTTCTTTATGACTTTACTTGCGCATCGGACATCATCCGTACCAATACCATGTGCTACACCCCGGTTAGTCGTAGCTACCGGGTCGAAGTCAATAAATGAACAGCTAAACGTATGCCACGGTACTAGGAGTAACCATCAGTCTTAACTACTAGGCCGAAGTCAACAAATGAACAGCTAAACGTATGCCACAGTACTAGGGGTGAGCGGTAGAGGGTCTACATTAAGGGTCAATCACAAAGAAGGACCCGTTATCCGATGCTTGCAAGACTTCTTTCATTCGTTCATTAATGCATGCATTCAACATCGTGTTCCTCTTTCGTTGTCTTTCACTTTTCGTTACATAATACTTCATTCATTCCTCATAATAAGTAAAGCCATAGGAAAGATACTATACATCATACTAAGGAACATAAACATACACTCATGCATCATCATACATTGCATCATACATTTATAACATACATCATGCCTAATCATGCAACATCATCAACATCATACATGCCCAACATAACATCTAGGACCTTAAAAGTCCATATTCCTAACCCTCGGGAACCACCCATGTCAAGGCTTACATCTCCACCTTTCCTTCAAACCTGAAATTATTCTAAGTGTTCATCCGCATTGGTTCTGTTCATCTGCATTTGTCTAATACTCATCCGCATTTGCCAACACTTAGGCAAAATGCTCATCCGCATTTGCTGTTGTTCATCCGCATTGGTTACTGTTCATCCGCATTTGTCTAATACTCATCCGCATTTGCCAACACTTAGGCAAAATGCTCATCCGCATTGGTTGTACTCATCCGCATTGGTTACAGTCGTCCGCATTGACTTACTTTGTTCATCCGCATTGGCTATACTTAGCCAAATGCTCATCCGCATTGGTACAGTCATCCGTATTGGGTCGCCACATTTGTCCAGACTTAGTCAAATGCTCATCCGCATTGGTACAGTCATCCGCATTGGGTCGCCGCATTTGTCCAGACTTAGTCAAATGCTCATCCGCATTGACTCTTCCCATCCGCATTGGTCCGGACTTGGTCAAATGCTCACCCGCATTGACTATTACTCATCCGCATTGGTCCGGACTTGGTCAAATGCTCACCCGCATTGACTATTACTTATTCGCATTGGTTTCTAACACTTAGGCCAATTTTGAACTTAACCCAATCGGAACTGAAACTGCAGAATCATACTATAACCACTATTTTCATGCTCTAAGCTTAGATCTTACCTTCTAAGCCCTCGGATTCAACATATAACAAGAACATGAACACACATAACATCATAACATCGTCAAACAGGCATGAAAAACATACGGGTCCGAGACCCAGATCAGTAAAACATATAGATTTGTATTTCCAGCCCCAAAATCGTTTGAAAACATGTAAATGAGGGGTTCTAGAACTCACCTTAACAGCTCTTGAGCAGGACTTCTTCCAACTTGTTTGAATTTGAGTTCAACCGCCTAAAAACTCACTAAAGCACACACCCGAACACAGGCAAACACATATAAGCACACAAACGAGATAAGGCCAGCTTCAAACACTTAAAATTTCGGGTTTCTTACCTTGAATTCACTTCTTCAGCCCTGTTTCTTCCAAAATCCTAATTCTGCACTTTCTCTCTCTAGAATTCTGCTGAATTGAGAGTTGTGGGAAAGTAGTGGGCGGCCATGCCCACTTTACACCAACTTTTCAACCCTTTTTGTCATTTTGGCACTTTTTACTCTTCAACTTGGGTAAAATATCTTTTCCCCCTTTTTCTTCACTTTATTCTCTCTTTATTTAAATAAATAAAAGATCCGGGTGTTACAGGCTGCGCCACCACCCACAACTTGCGTGATCACCCATAACCTCTAGCTGACCGTCCCCCCTTCGCGACCTCCTCGGCAGATCCCCCAACCTTGGCGACTCCCTCGGAAGATCCCCCAACCGTGGCAACTCCCTCGGCATCTCCACCTTGGCGACCCCCTCGATAGATCCCCCTATCTGTGCGACCCCTTGGTAGATCCCTACCTTGGGGTCTTTTTGGCGTTTGGGGGCAGTGGTGGACATTACGATGATGGGTCACGTTTGGCGGTGGTTGTGGCGACGGAGGGGTTGGATTAGGGAGGTGCGAAAGTGGGTTGATTAGAGGAGAGCTTGAGCTTGTACGGTGGTTGTGGTGGTGGTGATGATGAGATGAAGGTGTGTGAAAAAGATGAAGGTGTTGTTAATAGTCGTGTGGGAGTGTATAGCAAATATAAATGATGTTGGGAGTGGAAGAGTGGATGTGAGAAATATATAAATTAAATTATATATTTTTGTCATTCAAAAACCTTGTATAAAATAAGAAGCTAAATATATAAATTATTTGTTTTTTTTAATTTTTAACAATGTATGAATTTTAGAATTACATAAATTAAATTATATATTTTTATTATTCAGCAGAGTCAGTTAAATACTGAATCAAACAACCAAGTTTTAATCAGATGCAACTCAGTCAGAACTTCTAACTAGGTCAGTTTCTAACTCAGTAAGAACTTATTGAGTCAGTGTAATCAAAGAACTCCTGTGTAAAATGAAACATTAATTTGTAACAAAACATATAGTTCACAAGAATAGTTAAACCATATCAAATTGAAGTGTAAAGTGACCATTTCAAAATGCTTTAATTGGGAGTAAATGCAACAGAATGAAATAAATTTGCATATGTAAGGTAGTTCATTTGAGCTCAAAAGGAAAAGCACCGGAACTTGCGAGCAATTAGGTTAGAATTTTCTAGCTTGAATAATCAAGAATTTTCTAGCTTGTCCACCCATTATATAGTTTAAAATGTATTAATGCACCCTGATTCCTTCGAATTTCCTCTTTTTAAGTTTACTGATCATAATTCAAAAAATATTAAATTATTTTCTTATAAATAAAAGTGAGTGGTTATGTATGTGCCCTGCCATTTCAATGTCTTGCCTTTATATGTATGTGCCCTGCCATTTCAATGTCTTGCGTTTATCTATACCATGTCCAAGCTAAGCTAATAAACTTCAATACTTTTTACAGCCTATATTTCTGTTAAGGGTTTTTCTAAATGGGTTTTTTTAAATACACCTTGGGCAATTTTCCATTCATACCATAGTTTATGTATTAATTTTGTTTATTTATAAAAACCAATCAAAATTGCTCTTTTAAAAGAAAACTGAAATCTAGAACTAGAAAGTAATAAAAGAGTTAATGATACATTAAACAATACACGTATATCAAAAAACCAATAAATTTAAAAGAAAACGAAAAAGAGTATTTTTCTCCGAAATTATTGTTTATGAAGTTTTTTTTCAAGTGACTATTAGTTGAAAATATTTATCAAAGTGGAGTTGATATTTATTTTCGTATTCTTAACTAGCATAATATACAATCTTTTTAATTTTTTATTCGATGTGTCTATTATTTATGTTATCAGAAAATGAATGTTTGCCTTATAGTTTCAAAATTTTAGTTATAAAAGATATAAAATAACATAAAATTGTATGTATGCATTATTAGCCCGTATGTAATTAATCTTTCATGCAATGTGAATCTAATTTGACAAAAGAAACATAAGTTTTCAAAAACTCTTTATATACCGCAAATGTTGATTTAGTTGGGGAACGTTGTTTGGAAAAGAAAATATAGGCAAGGATTCTCTACTTCATGAGTATAATTAAAGAGTGGGTTTAAAAATAGTAGTTAATTAGTAGTTGGGAAGTTTTTAATGTTTGTGTTAATAAATGATTAGATAATAATAAATGATTATGAAATAAGAAATTAGTAGACTAAGGTTCAAAGAACAACATCTTTTCTAGTTTCTAATTACACCCTAGTCTATTATATTAATTACATTTATTAGTTTTGTTGTTTTCTAAACCCAATCAAGTATACTTGACACCTAAAATTTTGTGTAACATTAATTACTTAAATTAACTACTCATCGCCACCGACGTTTGCTACCTCTGATCACTCATCGTCGCCGTCCTCCGCTCCCTACGCATCTCTGCCGCTGCTTCGACGACGCAAATGACGTCGTGTTGCTCCTCGCCGATCACCTCAACGCAAACAACGTGTTGTCGTACGAATACACTCCAGATCCCGTCGATTACCAATGCATCGTGTGCTTGAACGATTTCAGCGACGGTGAACGCGTCTACCCACCACCGCGCTCAACTCCCAATCAGACATCTTCCCCTTCATCTCTTGGATGTTTTCACGGTTTGATTTCGTGACAAAGATCTCTTTACGATGCAACCGTAGATCCGTTAGCATAGATGACAGTGGGTTGATTTTGATATCCATACGGTGTCGGAAGCTCACATGCCTCAAGCTCTGTAGTTGCCGTGAAATCACCGATATAAGTATGACAACATTGGGGAAGAACTGTAAGGAATTGAAAAAATTCTCGTGTGGATCTTGTATGGTTACGAGGCTAGTGATGGGACTGTGGTGGTGGTGATGGGGCTGCGGTGGTGGTGATGGTGTTGCCGTGGTGGTGATAGGGCTGGGGAGGTGGTGATGGGGCTGGGGAGGTGGTGAAGGGGTTGCGGTGGTGGTGATGGGGTTGCGGTGGTGGTGATGGGGTTGCGGTGGTGGTGATGGGGCTACGGTGGTGGTGATGGGGCTACGGTGGTGGTGATGGGGCTGCGATGATGGTGATGGGGCTGGGGAGGTGGTGATGGGGCTGGGGAGGTGGTGATGGGGTTGCGGTGGTGGTGATGGGGTTGCGGTGGTGGTGATGGGGTTGCGGTGGTGGTGATGGGGCTACGGTGGTGGTGATGGGGTTGCGGTGGTGGTGATGGGGCTACGGTGGTGGTGATGGGGTTGCGGTGGTGGTGATGGGGCTGGGGAGGTGGTGATGGGGTTGGGGAGGTGGTGATGGGGCTGGGGAGGTGGTGATAGGGCTGGGGAGGTGGTGATGGGGCTGGGGAGGTGGTGATGGGGCTGGGGAGGTGGTGATGGGGCTGCGGTAGTGGTGATGGGGTTGCGGTGGTGGTGATGGGGTTGCGGTGGTGGTGATGGGGTTGTGGTGGTGGTGATGGGGCTGCGGTGTGGTGACGGGGCTGCGATGGTGGTGATGAGGTCCGTGAAAGTGTGATGGTTAGTTGTCATGGTGGTGATGAATGGTAGTTTGGTCTTTTTAACAATAATTTTAACAAAATAACTAATGGTGTTAGTCATCTATACTCAAATGGAAATAAAAATAAAACTACAAATACTCAAATGAAGATAACCTGAAACGTTGGGAGTCGGATGACAATTTTGAAACCATAGGGATGCAAATAGTTAAAATGAACAAACGTCAGGGATGCAAATGGTAATTTACTCGAAATTATATTAAAAACGATTGCATTTAATGCAAATGTAAGATTTAGAAAAATAATTAAAAATGAAAGTAGTTGAATTTAGTGAGCATCTCTCATTCATAATTAATAATTACTTAATGATTGAATAATAATAAATAATAAAGTAATAGGTTGTTATAAAATAGAGTGCAAATAACAACGCTTTTTTTTAACTATGAGTTTGTGACCCAAATCATTATAATTTCAAAATATTATGTTTTTATCTCAACATGCTTTTAACTGTTAGCTAGTAAACTAATTAGTCTCAAATCATTATAATTTCTATAAGATAATTAATTCTTCATCCCTTTAACTTAAGTTTTTCAAAACCAATTTTAATGATCAAACCATTGGTTGACTTGATGTTAGCTCATATGGTGTTTGTTTAAAGACACATAAGAGGCATGTAGCTATGCTTTATACTATGTTTTAGGGTGTGGATAGGTGAAAATGTCATCGGCCATTGCCCAATTTTAAAAGCTAACCTTAATTTACTAACGATGTAGACATATTTTTTACAGCCACACTCTTCAACGTATATGGATGTCAGTAATATATGTTTCTTTCTAGTTTGGCCATTTGTTTTATTTGACTTTCAGGTTTACTCCTTTGACGTTTGACTTTTTACACAATGTAAAATGGTAGATGTAAATGTATATCTGAGGCGTAGTGAAATTATAGTTTTGTCCTTTGTTATTCATAAGTCAATGTTTAGACCCTTAATATATTTTTACTTTAGCTTCTGCAGGTTGATTTTTTCTTGCCTAAACGTTTTGTTCTTTCATTTTGGTTGTTTTTATTCACCGAGCCTTTATATTGATTCATTTTGTAAAAGTCACAGTAATCCTAGAATTGGAGTTTGTTTCACGATATTGGCAATAGATATTACAAATGACATGTTGTGCTACTCAGATTCATGCAAACTAGTAATCTGTTAGTGTGTGCATTGTTCATGTAAGAATTATATTCAATAGGTCTTAAACTTGCAATAGAAAGATATCATCTCTAACATACTCGTCCACACAACCGCATGCAAAAATAGCCATAACTTATATTCTACTTGATATGTGAAACACTGGACAAAAACTGTCTAAAGATATTATAGAGAGCTTGTCCAGAACATCATACTATTATAATTATGGTTATAGAGCATAGAAAGTTGGTCTATCATATAGTCATAAAAAGTTTTCTTATATGTTAAAATATTACCTCCAGATTGCTCCCTACTGAGAAAAGAAAGAAAATGTAGGCAAAACAACTTCAGCTTTTATGTCAAGCAGTGGATATGGGTTGAAACGGCTATAATCCCGTGACCCAATAAGACTTTTGATAGAAAAGTATGACCTTTAGTGATATGTAATCTACTATGTGCAGTTACACAAACAAGAGTATTACAAAAAAACAATCCGACTTTTATAATGAAGCGAGTTAGGAGATTTTACGCATTTTTATACATTTTGCATGACTTTCAACACTTGTTGACACATCAATCAAATATGTATTAAACCAAACAACAGATAGAGAACAAACATATATGCCTATTAAAATCACATTCAAACAATAGGGTCTAGGGAAAAATATAGATGAATGAACAAAATAATTTTACAGGTTGCTTTTCACAAATTATTGAATTAGTAGACTTGTCATGTTGGAGATCGATAATGAGGATGCACTTCAATATAATTCATGTTTAGGCAATTAATAATTGATGTTTTTCAACCCATATTCCATTTTCCTTTCTGGTAGGACGGTATTAAATGTCCTTCATTTTGTGTATGCTTGCTCTCAAAATGACTAGAGAAAACCTTTTGGTAATGCATGTCAAACGATATTGCTTTCTTTTTGAGACCGGTTCAAGTAATGTTCTTGATTTTGTGTTGCTATTAGTGATGTTTCTGTGAATATGATTGGCCCTATATAAGTGTTCTATTAAGTTCAAATGTTTCTAAGAAACTGTGTTTGGCTCTATTTTACTTGTTGCCATTGTTGCCTCAAACTGTAATTCTTATTTGTTTTCTAGTAGAAACGCAAACTGGGGTTTAAATTAAAAGAAGTTTATACTGATTAACTATTGGAATTTAGGAGGGTTATTGAATAGATGTTCACTGCAGGACCGTTAGAAGGAATGATTCACTTTTACAACACAACAACACAACAACACAAGTGAGGATAGTTCTTTAAAAACTTAACAGATCAAATAAGGATCTGGTTTAACTATTATGAGAGATGCAAAGAACACAAGTAAAAGAGACAGAACAAGATAACAATACAAGTATTTGGTTTTCAAGATTGCAGTATATTGCTTCTCAAGTTCTATTACAAAGTGTTACAAAGCATACATCTAAAGTTACAAGTACTTGAGATACATATACTACATCCTACATCCGGCTATACTTTAAAAGCCAGTTGGATACATAAGACTAGACAACAAAATCAAATGTAGAGTCAAAAGGCAGATTGCTTTTTGAGTAGTGATTATGTCATGGCATAGCTTACATCCTAATATATTACTAAAAGGATAAAGTACATAAAGTAGAAAGCTCATACTCAAGACCTCAATGTACAGTATTCCAAAACCATGGACCTTTTCACCAACTTTTGAAAGTTGATGAGTCAAATAGAGTTGTAGCGAAAAGGTGGTCCAGCTTTATGGAAAAGTATATCAAAATAGCATGTACATATAAGTCTTCGAAAGAAATTTGTCTTCATAAAATTGGCTTCAGAAGACTTTATCTTTGAAGCATCGGAAGACTTCATATTTACCTTTGAAGATATTGGTCTTGGCTTCAGAATATTTTACACTTAGAGTATTTATGATGTGAGGTGTAAAACTTCCGAAGCATTTCTACTTCAGTACTTCAGTGCATGCATGCAGAGAGACTTTGGACGCTTTGAATGTTTTTGACTGCATCAGACTTGTTGAAAACCTTACAAACTCCCCTTGATGCTACCAAAACATTTAAAGATCTTCATCAGTTGATGGTCTTTATCATGATGATGACCAGACCCTTCTTCATTAGATGGTCAGGATCACTCAGAGTTTCATAGTATCTTCTCATTTTAAAAAGATCATGCAAAAGTAGGTTGAATAAATCTTGCCATGTGTAGACATTCACACCACCTTGATTTCTAATCACATGCTATCTTTCTAGATTAGTTGTGAAGGTCTAGGATAAGATGGGTCTCTCAGAAGCAAGAGAAGTCACTTGGATTGGAGTTGTTTGGGTTGCCTCTTCATGCACTCCCTTAGGTTGATCTGACTCATCCTGAGGTATGGAGGTGGGTGGTTTAGACATCTTCTTCTTCTTTGACTTTAGTCTAGAAGCCATCCTCTTCCTCCTCTTTGATGTCTTTTACTGAAAAGACTTGTCTACAACACCTTGTTGATTAGTCTTGTCTTGCTTAGTTGGGTGTTCCTCCCTCACAGGTTTAGAAGTAAAGGGAGTTTGACCCTACTGTGGATCAGAAGATGAAGTTTGCTGAGGCTCAATAGGAGGTCTAGGTTGTGTTATCTTAAAGGTTCAACCTTAACCTCCACTTCTTGAGGGACCTGACTTGGTAGGGAGTGTAAGTCAACAAGTTCTCCTCATTTAATCTTCTAGTTGATCATCCTAATATGCTCATCCATTGTAGATAGAGACATAGGGCCAAGTCTCCTTCCGGAGAATCCATACAGCTTCAAGAAACTCATCATTCTTTGTCTGTTAGCTGACTTCTTCATACACTTTCGAATGATGGCCCTTGACTTTGTAGCAACTTTCCTTAATTTTCTCTTTGTTGTCTTGTGTTCTTTGAGTACTTCGATCTCAAGCTGTTGAGATACTCAAACTCTATGTACTCAAAGGACAAGGGATGAAGTGCAGATGCCTGGTACAGACCTGTGACACTCAGGTAGTTAATCATATTGATCCTATCAATCTCTTTGTCTACCTAAGGTTCTTGTGGAGCCACAGCCTCTTGTGCATGACGTTCTTGAACTGGGGAGAGAGTGGGAGCTTGTAGAATCTCTTTTGTCTCCTCTCCTTTGTGATTTGAAAAGTAACTTTGCATCCTCTGCTTCCTTTCTCTTTCTTGACACTTCCATGTCAGCCAGTTCATTAAGTTCTTTAATGGGAGAGATATAATCTCATCAATGTCATAGTTCTTGGTTTGCAGTTAAGTAATCCTGACTGCCATCAACTCATCATTTTGAGTGTTTGGTCCGGGGGCAGCCCTGATTGCAGCTTCCATGAATCTTGCAGATCCAGAGGAACTTTCTCCCCTTAGCTTCCTCTTGCTCTCTCTCTCTCCTCCTCAATCTCCTCAGAAGTCATTTTCCTTTTCCATTTGTCACTCACAAACCTTTGTGACTCAAGGTGGAGAGAACTTTGGCCTTTATTGCTTAGTGTAGCCTCCAACCTCTGGCCAGAGAGAGGTTGTGATACACCTTCACCAGCAGGTGCTTCACTGAGTGAATGAATTTCTGAAGTAGTTGTAGGTGTGACAGGGCATTCAGGCTCTACCACTAGGCCTTCAGTTAGGGTTTCCCCTTCAAGCTAATCTTAGGGTCTGCCTCAACATCCAGTTGACCAATAGTATTACCTAATTGCCTTTGTCTCCTTCTAAGACTGAACTTTTCAGTAATTCTGTTTTGAATCCTTTGTGCCAGCCTATCAGCTTATCTAGATTGGGTTGGATTGACAAGTGGCATATTGATCTGGTCAAGACCTTTATAGTAGTTCATGGTTTGAAAATTGAAGACTTCTTGCTGCCCTTGAACTCTTTGAAGAATAAGGGCTCTTCTATTTGCATCATACATCAACCCTATGATGTAGTTGGAAGTTCCTTGAGGTGGAGATGATGTAACCCTGGTATGACTTCCTTAAAAAGACTGAATATAAGAGTCTATTGAGTCCACATTACTATGAACTTGAGGAAGTTGCTAAGTATGGACAGTTTCAAGTGAAGATGGCAAGTCCTCAATGTCCCTGCTCTGTGAAGAACTTCCAAGTTCTATGTCTATGGTGACTTTCTCCCCTTTTTTGGTAGCATCACCCATTTGCATATGTGAGCTAGAGGTTAGATCAACCACATTCATAGGTTCTTGTGTTCCTGGTTGAGCTCTTCTTAAAGGTCTCCTAGCTAGGTTTTTCTTAAGATGATATCTCAAGTTGCTAATCATTGACCCTGTTTTGCAAGGTAGTCACCTGAGATTCAAGATGACTAACCTTGGAGACTAGGTAAGTACATGTTTTTGATATTTTTTGCACCTTTAGCCTCAGATTCCGCTCATCTTCATTAGAAAAATCATGGGGGGATGAGAGAATTAGACCAAAGTCTTCTCTCTCACCACCAATATGAAGTTCTTGGCTACTGGTTTTCCTCTGCTCAATGACAACTTCAGTTGAAGTGTCAATGGACTGATTTGCCATAGTTGAAGTCTTAATGATGTAATCACTTGCTGAAGTAAGAGCCTCTTCTAAATAGATATCCTGAACAGGTTCAAAAGTATCCATCTTAGTGATAGGTGACTGATGTGTGCTAGACATAGGTGAGTCAGGAGCACTCATCTTTCTTTTAGTAGGGGAGGAGTAGAGAGACTCATGGTACTTACTGAAACCTAAATCATCATTATAAAAGTCAAGGTTAGGGATTGTGTGATTTAAGTCTAAAGGTTAGGATGGTAATTGTCCTCTTAAGGTTGTTCACTTGAGTGTTGAGACTCAGAGTGAAGGCTTAAGGTAGTTTGGCTTGGGAGCTCATCAGGTTGAGCATGAGGAACCTTAGCACTAATCCTTGATGAGATGGGAGTGGTTTGCTCCTCAAAAAAAGTGGGTGTTCTAGTATCCACTTCCTCCTATGTAGGTAAGTGTATGGGAGCCTGTACAGACTCAATAGCTTGAGTAGGGATTTATTTGGATTTACTTTTGTAAGTGTGGGTGATTTGGGGTCTTGTTGGTGGTTAGGAAGTAGAGAAGGTGTGGGTTCAACACTAGCTTGTGTTGCTAGGTTGTCACCATGACATTTTGGGGACGAGGGTTGTTTCTACTATTGAGAAGCCAAAAGTTGGCTTCTTCATGTGAGCCCAGTTCACAGTTGAGAATTTATTAAACATATCTAGGAAACATGTAATACTCGACGGAGTCCAACTTAGCAAGTAAATTATATAAACAAACTTAGAGTACCTGAACTTGACCCCCTGAACCATTCCATGCACTATGAAGGAGAGATCTTGAGGAATCTGGTCCCACCCTCCATGCTTGTTGGACAAGCTATTGATAATCACATGAAACAAGTATTTCCATTGAAATAAAACCTTCCCTTTCCTGAAGGTCTTTATAGAGAAATCTCCCTTATGCCCATCTGCTTATTAACAGCTTCTTTTGGGAAGAACACCTCACCTTCTTCATCATCCAGCTGAAGATGACTGTTGATGATGACTGGAGTGATAAAGATTGTCCTCCCCTACACTATGGCAGACAGTGCCTTCTCCCCATCCATAATGACCTTTTGGTAGGTCTTCCAAAATTCAAGTAAATAATCCTCATATAAAGTAGGATCAATGGTAAGGGAGGTTAAGTAGTTTGATAGTGCCAGAAAATGACAAATCTCTGAGAAACTATCATCTTTCTCAAAGTTCAACAGAACAACCTGGTTGTGTTGTCTATGAAGTTGCATGAAGAAATCAGGGTTTTTTTGGCGATTTAGATTGGCCATTTTGAGAAGCTTAAGGGTGAAGGAAGATGAAGAACAAAGGCGGTTTGGGAGAATATTGGTCAAAGAAGAAATGCAGATGAAGAAGACAGTGAAAGAGGGGAGAACCGTTGGGTTTATATGTGAAAAGGATTAGAGAAAAAAATAAATGAAAGCGGATAAACTTTGAAATCCGGAAGTCGGTCACACCTCTGAAAAAGTAGTTTTCTTTTTGCCTAAAAAGTAGTTTTCTTGGAAGTCAAGAATCTTCCGAAGGTTATTTTGCTTCGGAAGTTCTTGAAGAAAAGATTCCGATGGCAAATTGACTTCGGAAGATATTTAGAAGATTTTTGAGAATTTTGCTTTGAAAGAGATTTAGAACTCAGAGTTTTTATTCTATGAAGAATATCAGACTACTTGTCTTCTTGTAGTTGGATCTCCAAGTTTTTGGAATGCTCCAAATTCTACTTGAGCATCCAAATCTGGGTCAATACCAGCGAAAAGATCCTCCGTAGAGAAATTGTTTCGGAAGAAAATTTGTTATTATAAAACATACAGGTATTTAAGTTGATTTTAAGCTTCGGAAGATATTTCAGAAATTTCTTCCGAAGGTAAAACTACTTAAGTAGATATTTGTTTTCTAAGTCAAAAGTTTCTTCCGAAGGTAATTTTAAATCTTTCGAAGGATAAAAATATAAAAATTTTCAAAATCTAAGGAATAACTTTTTAAAAGATTTTACTCCCAAAGAGAACAAGGGCTTATGAAGGTGATAAAATAGACAACTTAGGACACATAGGTTTTAGAAATAATATGATTAAGTTTTAAGAAAAGCTACTCAAAGTTAATCATCCCAATAGCTGATACAAGATATTTGAATCTTTGTTCATCAAAAGCTTTGGTGAATAGATCAACATATTGTTCATTTGTGTTAACCTTGACTAGTTTGATTAATCCCTTTTCAAAGTTATCTCTAATCAAATGATATCTGGTATTGATGTGCTTTGTCCTTGAGTGCTGCATAGAATTTTCTATGATTGAGATAGCATAATTGTTGTCTATGTGGATGGGAGTCTCCTTGAAGTTGAATCCATAGTCCAGCATCTGATTTTAAATCCAAAGTGCTTGAGCACCACAGCTTGCAGTAGCAATGTATTCAACCTCAACAGTTTATGCAGTTACACAGGATTGTTTCTTACATTGCAAGGAGACTATCCTTCCACCAAGAAATTGGCATCCCCCGGATGTAGACTTTGCATTCATGTTGCAGCCACCATAATCACTATTTGTATAAGCATACAGATTAAATTCAGAATACTTTGGATATCAAAGGCCAAGTGATGGAGCACCTTTAAGATATGTTAGAATTCTTTTGACTGTGATTAGGTGTGACATCTTGGGGCTGGCTTAATATCTTGTAGAGATGCATATAGAAAACATGATATCAGGCCTGCTAACTGTGAGGTACATAAGAGATCCAATCATTGCCCTGAAGAAATATTCATCAACACACTTCCCCTCAAGATCAGGTCAAAGGGAGTGGTTTTTGGCTATGGGTGTCTTAGCAACCTTACAATCAGTCATGTTGAACCTTTGAGGTATGTCTTGAACATACTTAGACTAAATTATGAAGATGCCATTTTCAACTTGCTTCACTTGAATTTCTAGAAAGAAATTGAGTTCCCCCATGGCACTCATTTCAAACTTGTCTTTCATCAGCTTTTCAAAGTCTTTGCAGTGTTTTGAATTAGTTGACCCAAATATAATGTTATCCATATATACTTGAACTAGAATAATGTCATATCCTATTTCTTTGATAAAGAGAGTTCCATCAATAGTACCTCTCTTGTAGCCATGTTGACAGAGATACTATGATATAGTCTCATACCACTTTCTTGGTGCTTGGTGCAACCCATAAAGAGCCTTATCAAGCTTGCAGACATAATCAGGATGATTAGGATCTGCAAACCTAGGTGGTTGTTTGACATACACCTCTTCATCAATCACACCATAAAGAAAATCACACTTGACATCAAGTTGGTAGACCTTGAAGTTCTTGGATGCAATAAAAGCTAGGAATATCCTAACAACTTCAAGTTTTGCTACAGGAGCAAAGACATCTGTGTAGTCAACTTCTTCTTCTTGAGCATATCCTTGAACAACTAGTCTAGCCTTGTTCTTGATGACAAGTCCTCTATCATCCTTCTTATTCCTAAATATCCATTTGGTTCCTATAGTAATCTTCCCATGAGGAAGGGGACATAGGTTTCAAACCTTTTGCCTTATGAATTGAAGCAGCTCCTCTTGCATAGCTTCAACCCAACTTCCATCTCTTAAAGCCTCATCAATTTTATTTGGCTCTATCTGGAACAAGAAACAAGAGTGAAGACAAACATTAGCATTATGGGTTTGTCCTCTTGTTCTTACTCCTATATCAATATCTCCAATGATGTTTGTGGAATGGTGAGACTTGTGGGTCCTTAGTTGAAGGATCACAATAAGTTGCTTAGACAGATCTAAATTAGAGAAATTTTGATCTGTTAATGAGGATTCTCCCTCCATACTAGCACACTTATCAAGATTAACTTGATCTAATAAGTGTGTGACATCATTGATGTTTTCATCGATGGAGTGATTATCAGCATCAAGAAATTCCTGATCAATGTCACCACCACCATGCTTTCCAACATTTGAAGCTCCTTCCTCTGATTTGTGTACCTCTAAGCTAGAATTTGAAGGCACCCCAGAGGCATCAGCAGGATTTGTTATTGATGTGCTAGTAGAAGCCTTATTTGCATGATTTGTTACCATTAGAGCTAAAGATGTGTAGCTTGAACGCCTTCTTAGCTTAAATCTTGCATTAGGATCACCTGTAGGTAGTATGACTATAGATCCTGAAACATGCTCGCAAGATTTGTTAAAACAGTTGGTAACTAAATCAAGATCAAACAGCTAATCAAGACCAGAACCTTTCATACTGGAGTGTGCCCATTGAAAGTCACATTGGCTGACTCTTCAACTACTCTAGTTCTGAGATTGTATACTCTATAAGCCTTAGCTTAGGAGGAGTATCTAATGAAGTGTCCATCATCTGATTTCTCAGCAAACTTGGCAATTTGATATTTGGTATTCATGATTGTGCAAGGACATCAAAATGACCTGAGAAAACTAATGAAAGGTTTCCTCTTGTGCCAAAGTTCATGAGGAGTCTTACCATGAGTCTTAACCACTAAAACTTTGTTTTTCACATAGCAGTCAATGTTGACTGCCTCAACCCAAAAGGTGATGGGCAGTTTAGAGTCAGGCATCATAGTTCTTGCAACTTCAACAAGTGTCATGTTTCTCCTCTCAGCAACATCATTTTGCTGAGGAGTCCTAGGAGCACTATATTGTCTTGTAATACCCTTTTTATCACAAAATCTATCAAGGATTTGGTTCTTGAATTCAGTTCCTTGATCACATCATATGGTTTTGACCTTGTGATCACATTGATTCTCAATCTTTAGATGAAATTCTTTAGAATCTTAGGAGTCTCATCTTTAATTCTAAGGAAGAAGACCTATGTGAATCTTGTAAAGTCATTTGTTATCACTAAACAGTAAGAGGTCCTTCCTAGACTCATTACACTACAGGGTGATGCACTTTTACAACACAACAACACAAATGAGGAGAGTTCTATAGAACACTTAAAAAATCAAATAGGGATCTGCTTTAACTATTATGAGAGATGCTAAGAACACAAGTAAAAAGACATAACAAGATAACAATACAAGTATTTGGTTTCAAGATTGGAGTATATTGCTTCTCAAGTTCTATTACAAAGTGTTACAAAGCATACTTCTAAAATTACAAGTACTTGAGATACATATACTACATCCTACAACCGTCTATACTTTGAAAGCCAGTTGGATACATAAGACTAGATAACAAAATCAAATACAGAGTCAAAAGGCAGATTGCCTTTTGACTAGTGATTATGACATGCCATAGCTCACATCCTAATATATTACTAAAAGGATAAAGTACATAAAGTAGAAAGCTCATACTCAAGACCTCAATGTACAATATTCCAAAAGCATGGACCTTTTCACCAACTTGTGAAAGTTGATGAGTCAAATAGAGTTGCAGCGGAAAGGTGGTCCAACTTTAAGGAAAAGTATATCAGATAATAGCATGTACATAAAAGTCTTCGAAAGAAATTTGTCTTTATAAAATTGGCTTCGGAATACTTTGTATTTGAAGCTTCGAAAGACTTCATATTTACCTCCGGAAGATATCCGTATTGGCTTCAGAAGATTTTACACTTAGAGTATTTCTTATGTGAGGTGTAAAACTTCCGATGCATTTCTACTTCAGTGCATGCATGCAGAGAGACTTTGGATGCTTTGAATGTTTTTGACTGCATCAGACTTGTTGGAATACATACATTCACCTATTAACGTTTTAAAATATTTTCAATTTTTGTTGTCACTAAAACTTTAAAATACTTCTTACTTGCTTCTGTATACCTCTCAGTTTTAGTTTTAGATGACATGGAGCATTAAATAATAATTTTGTATGAAAATCTTCCTACTATTTTTATTACTATCCAAACCCAATTACCATGATTCTCGTAGCACAACCTAAACCAATTAAAGCACGCACATGTTCACAAGTACACTTATTACATGACCTCCATAATAATTGAGTTCTAAACCGACGACAACTTTTATACTTATTTACAAGTTATGATGTATAAGCAGTAAGAAAACGAAAATCATCGATTTGAATGTTCATGTTTTTAAGCTAGCTCAACAATATTGTCTTTCTGATATTTATTTTGAACCAAATTGTGAAATTATAGCCAAGAAACTTAAACTCCACTTGTAGAAAAAACCAATATCAAAGTAAGGTCATAGATTGTGTAACATCCGTCATTTTCAAAGTTTAAACCCAAACCCTAACCCATTTTGAACTTCCATTATTAAATTATTTTAATAATTTGATGATCAAATACATCAATTGTACAATTAACCATTATTGGTAATTGTTTTATTTAATTTCCATTTATTAAAACTCAATTAATAATTTATAATAATTTTATAAGTTATAAAATAAAGTTTCATAAATTTATGAAGCTTTAAATATCATTTATAAGTTTCAACTACTAAATTAAGATAAAGAATTAAATCTCAAAGTTGAACAAGCTTATAAAGTTATAAAGTTTTTATAAGTAATTTGGATTATTTTTAAATTAGGATTTTAAAATATTAAGGTTTAAATTGTAAATTTAAAAACTTAACTCATAAACTATTTACCTTGAATGTTAAGTTTTCTAAACTTTAGGGGCCTATCTGTAAATTACTTATAACCAACCCAAACCCACCCCCGTCGACACTTTACTCTGGCCACGACTTCGGCGGTCCTCTGGCGGCCCCTTCACACCCAAAACAACCTCTTTAATTCCAATTAAATAGCAACGAATCATCTCCTCGACTGTTCCGAATCAAACACCCAAATTAATTTGGATTAATCACTTGTTAATCAATGTTAAAACAAAACCGAGACCCACCTTCAAACCATTAACTCGTTCGACATGAAACAATCATAATCAAGACTAGATAATCATGTTAAAACTTTTGAATCAACTCCTTCGAACCATCTGCAACTCCAATTTCATACGAAACACACACATACACCATGAACGGGTATCAACCCCATTTGCGACGTGCAACATAGTCGTTATCGATGTTCGAAGCAACTTAAATCAAAATTTTTTGAGGGCTAATACTCATTGACATCGTTAGAAGCTTTTCATTTGATCAATTGAACCAACGACATCATCAACATTTCAAACAAACTTCATTCTTGGTCGCGACTCGTTCTTAAACCCGAGATCATCAATTCAAACTCAATCACGTAAGTTTCACACATCAATATACTCGGTTTCACATGGGCAGTCAAAGCCCTATGGTTGATTTCATTTTAACAACATCAATTCGAGGTTCAATTTTGACCAATTCCAATCTAGTGTTCTTGAGTGATTTCGGGGTTTATTTGAAGAATAATTTTTAAGGATTAATTAGTAAATATTTTAAGACAAGATGGGCTTTGGCCCATTGGTTAACATCAAGCACTTATACATAGCAGGTCGGGGGTTCGAACCCTGCCCCTACCATGTTTTTAATTTGTGGCTTCTTTTTACATTTTTAAATTAGAAAAGCTATTATAATAATAATTCTAAATAAATATATTTTCTTAATTAAAACATTTCAGAAATTATTAAGTTAATTTTTAAAGATTTAAAACTTATAATTCTTAAATTTAATTTCTTGTTAAAAAACAAAAGGTTATATAAATATTATTAAGTCATTTATATGTTATAATTATAATAGACCAAACTTGGGTTATTTCAAAACACTTTAAACCTACCTATTACAAATACTTTAAATGTTTATTTACAAAAATGATTATTTAAATAAATATTTAAATAATTAATTGTCCATCTAACCATTTAACTATGTATATCATATTTAGTTAATTTTCTCTAAACTTTTATTTAAACTCTTGAAACTTGTAAAACAATATATTATACTTTATTCTTATTACTAAAAGTTTGTATTATAAAATTTATATAATAAATCATTTAGAAGGTCAAAACTTTATAAAATGATTTTAAATAATGTTAAAGCCATCTAAATAAATATTCAATTAAGTACCTTTATCAAATTTTAAATAATTAATTAATTATTTCTTTTCACACATCATGTTTAATCTTTATTAATTCAATAAATTTAATTATTGAATCATTCACTATCATTCTTATTTTTAATTGATTTATCCGAACTTTATTAAACCAAAACATAATCGATTGCTTTATTTTATCTTATTTGAGTTAGTTATTAAAAACCTCCAAATTTCAAATGAAATCCTAATTCATGTTTACTCTTAAACCATATATTTATCCTAATCCTAAGACACCAAATCTTAGGTTGAATCGTGAAGAAATCATTGGAACCATCTTATCTTCTTATTGTTATCTTAAGTGCAACTAAGGCACGTGAGTTTTCCATGTGAGTTCTCCATGACCATTTTTACTTTATTTTTACACCTTTCGGGGTGAAACATGTTAACCTTGTAAACTTACACTTGTAAACATCTTGATACTCGTAAATGCACATGCAATTCATCTTTACTTTTTGTCATGGTTATTGGTATTAGTGTGAGTGTTATATGAGATATATTATATGTTGACAATCATTAATTATTGCTAGCCTGGAGACGTCTTAGATCTATGGGCCTGACTAGTCTATTTGATGCTAAAGTCGATGTATTGCCAGCTCATGACTATCTATGGGCCTGACTAGTCTATGGTAACCAAGTACACTTAGCCAATCTTACAAACTTGTAATTAAGTCGAGGTTTGATTGTAGCTATATATGTTCTATAAACTTGCATAATTTATAACCATTGACATGAATTGCTATTTGTAAACCTTTTGATATATATATATATATATATATATATATATAATATATATATATATATATTATATATATATATATATGTGTGTGTGTGTGTGTGTGTGTGTGTGTGTGTGTGTGTTTAACCCATGGAAACTCACCAACTTTCAAAGTTGACCCTTTATTTTTAACATGTTTCAGGTTTGATACTTGAGAATCTCTTTGTGCTCATATAAGACTTGGACCTAGTTTAACTATATATTTTATTTCTTTGTTTGAATCTTTTGTATATAATGATCTATTGACTTTGTAACGTGCAATGAAAATGATATTTAATATTAATCCAACTTATTTAGTTCCATGTGCTATGAACAATCATTTCACATTCGCCTGCCCTGATGATTCCGCCGTCGGTCGGGGTGTGACAGATTGGTATCAGAGCCATGATTATAGAGAATTAGGTTATTAGAAATGGAATGACCTAGACTATAACTAAGTACCCTTACACATGATTCCTCTCATGTATTTTATATGCTTAGATAGGATTTTATGTGCCTTATGTGTTTATACTTGATTATGTGATTATATGCTTTACGTGCTTATTCTTATACTTTGAATCTTATCAATGCACACACGAATCTTAAATCATGTTCTAAGGCATTATGTGCCTAAATCAAATGTTTTTCAAAATGAGCTTTGAATCGTTATTTGTGGTTTCAAGTCTCGTCAAAGTCTGTGTCCTACAACTTGAAACATGTAATGCAGGAAAAGCGTGATGCCTGTATCTCGAGGTGTGGGTACATAAGAATTTTGTGAGCACACAAGAATTTCGCGGGTACATAGAGTAAAAAAAATGCCAATAAGATTGTAACAACATAAGAATTTTGTGTATAAGAGTTTAACTTATAATTGGAGCTTTAGAACCATATAAGTTAAATTCATAAAGCTACAAACAAAATGATCAACTATAATAATAATAATAATAATGCCCTAAGAACAATAAAATTGGCATGCAACTTTAAATGGTTGTTACCTTAGAAAGGAGAAACCAAGTAGTGACTGTGAATTGGTGTTGTAGTTAATGAACCGACACTACATGGACCAAAACAACAAATGCCAGGCTTAAACACAAATGAAAGTGAGGAATAACAGAGGAGAACAGTCGATTCCGTATTGGTACTTGATAGTATCGAGACCCACACGCATCTAGGTTATTCTGATTTGCATCGCGGAGCTGCTACACAAGCAATTTAATAGCGGTTTCAATGGCACCATATACCAGCAAGCGTTGAATCGCTTCGATTGAATGTGTAAAAACAACAAAACAATTGAAACAGACAAAATGCAAGATGCTTTACCTTAGAAAACAGAATCTCGATTGTTAACTCAACAAAATGTGTGTGCTCCTAAGTGACAATAGCAAACCACAATGAGTGCCGATCACACCACTACCAGCAAATCATATGAAAAAAGTCAAAATCAAGAAATTGAATCAAGAGAAAGAAACTAAGAGGGAGATCAAAACAAATGTAAGAGTGTATTGAAATGTCACCTTGAAATCGGTAGTAGCGGTTGGCTGCTGGTGAACTCCGTATCAATTGGTGTATACATAGATGTGGGTACCAAGAAAGCGTCATTGCTTCTTACATTAAAGACCCAATAGTGAATATCATTGAATTTAGGACAGGGGAAAGACCGGAGGCCTTCCACCGGTCCCTCAATCAAGAATAACGGCCGGTGGGATCAGGATCGTATGTGAGGGTGAAGGAGGAAGCAACCAAGGGACGCGTCTTATACAATAAGGGTGAAATTACCATTCTAGCTATTGTTTATGCATTATAGTAACAGATATATGTTTCCCATCAATTATCTTTGTAGATGCATGTGTACCTAGTTTATGAGCTTAATGTAAATATCTTTCATGTTTTACACATATGTAATGAATGGGTTCAATGAAATATAATTTGTGATTGATGTTTATTAATGTTCATTTATTTCATATTATTAGTATGTTAAAGTATAATGTATATGTGTGACCTTATTATATTATTTTAAGGGTGTTGTCATGATTCTTAGTCAAAATGATTAAGAAATGTATTCAACATGGTCGGATGAGTAATCATGCGAATGGCGCATACTTATGGACCATACGCATGAATACATCATGCTAATGGACCAACCACATGATTGGACTAGGAGACTGGACCAATCATACAAATGAAAGCCCCTAACTTATAAATACCACTTATTTCCTGGAAAAACAAAACAATTGAGAGAGAATTCGAAACACTTACGAACCCTAGCCATCCAGAACGTCCAAGGAAGCCTGTCCAACTTCATAGATCATCCTGATCGATCTCTGTTCGTTCATAACATTTAGTTTCAATCGTATATCGATCAGGTAATTGTTCTCACTGATTGGATCGCCAATCAAATAGGATTCCGCACTATTTGATTAGGTTAAATGCAGAATCTGTTAGTATTCCATACGTACACGGTCCTGACAAGTGGTATCAGAGCTTTGGCTCTTGATTTTGCGTTTGATTCAATTAGAATTGTGTCAAAACTCACATTTTAACTCAAAAGAGTCATCTTTTTGAGTCCAAATGGTGTTTTTCGACGTTTCTAGGCGTTATAGTTGAAGTTTTTCGTCATACGATAGATTAGGGTTTCTGGGTAAATCATAATTCGTGTCTAAGTGCCAAAAATTCAAATTTTCCAAACATAGCAGCCTTCAGTCGCACGAATAACTCATTCGTACGATTGAACACATTCGCACCCTGCATCCGCACGACTGAACTCAATCATATCCTTCATTCGCACGACTGAACACCTTCAGTTGATTAAGTCCATTCGCCTTGTTGATACACACGTGTAGCGCCCCGAATAATGTCTAAGTGAGCCATATAATAATAATGGGCTTAAACGAGATGGACCATGACCATGGCTAATGTATATGTATACTGTGTTATAGAACCATGGCTCATAGATGGACCATGACCCCAAAGCACAACATCTGTGCTCACTTGGATGCCACCACTCGAAATGCTTCCGAGTATGCTGGGATCGTTGCATTTCTACGGAGATCGAGGATCTTCAAAGTTATCTCGACACCATGCACACCTTACAGATCTATTTAGCAGGCCTTCTGGGAAAGCACCATAGTAGATAGGTCTGTTGAGCCACATTGTATACTAGCTCCATTTATGGTCAAGAGATCGAGATCACTGAGGCTGATCTGAGGCGGGTCTTAGATCTGGGTGAGGACGGAACCTATCTAACTAAACTACATTCCCTGACTATCCGGGAATGCTTCATGAGGATCAAGTATGACGATGACATAAATGCTTGAGTACTGAACAAGAGCAACATGTGCCCTTAGTTCAAGTATTTGGCACGTGTGATCCTGAAGTGCATAGCCTCAGGTGTGGAGGATTTGACGATCTGTCCGACCAAATTCAGAATGCATACGTTGCACTTGTACTGTACCACCAATTCAGTTTCTCTCGCATGATCTTCTCCTACCTGATCGAGAACCTTGAGGCTAAAGGCAAGGAAAGCTTCTGTATGTACCCACGTTTCTTACAGCTTATTATAGATGAGAAGCTTCCTCCACTACCAAAGGAAAGGGATGATGTTGTTTTGCTGGAAGTTATGGATGGCGCAACATTGAGGAGGATGAAAGTATACAGGGGGAAGCAGGTGAAGCCCCCTGTTAGGAGATTGTATGGGCATTTGGCCAGGGAGGATTATGTGGCACCTGCTCGCAAGAAATGGCGTCACGATGACAGTGATTCAAATACTGAGCCCTTCATGACTACCACATCTGATGACGAGGACGATGATGATGACCAAGATGATGATCAAGGTGGGGGAGGTGAAGGTCCCAGCACGTCACGGGCCACCAATACGACTACTATATCTTCACCACCTCCACCCAGTACCTCTTCTGCTCCAGGTTGATCTGAGTAGGCTTCTATCCACTTGGATTTTCTGATAGAGGAAGAATAGGAGACAGATGAAGAGCCTGTGGTACGGACGGTCAGGAGCTGGGTCGTGGCCACTAAGAGAGGGATTAGGGTGGTTGGTGGACGCCAGGCTGAGTTTAGGGGTGATGCTACTGATGGCACAGATCCTTCTTACACCCCTGACCAGTGCAGCAGCCAAGGGGGAATGCCTATTGCAACGGGCTCTAGGAAGAAGAGGATGACCCAACCTTACAAGACGAAGAGAAGAGGCTGAGATTTACTTTGATTACTTCTTCAGACACAACCACCACTTTCACACCCATAGCTACCACCACTACCACTTCCACCACCACTGCCACAACTACCACCACTACCACACCTCCCATCACCACTCCTCCCACTACTACTATCTCTCATCCCTCCACCACTATCATAGCCACTCCACCACAACCCACACACATTCCATCTCCCATATTCACCACATCCACTACTACCTCCACCACTCATCAAGCAGGTCCATCCACACATTCTCTATTTCCATCTAGACCCACTCTACCCCACATCGAGTTAGAGGAAAAACTAGTTAACCTAAATAGCACTGTGCTTATACTTCTTGCAACTGATGAGCTTCGGGCTTCTCAATTACACAAGATGATGGAAGTTAATGCTGCTCAAGCCAAGAAGATCAAGGAGCTTAGTGAGAAGAGTGACTTATATGAGCAAGCTCTAAGCCGAGACCACCATGCACTTACAAGTCAAAATGAGCTATTGCTGGTGTCGGTAAAGAGAATTGAGGAGCTAGAGAAGAAGAACAAAAAGATACTTCTAAAGCTTAGAGGATCAAAGTCTAAGCCATTCAATATTAAAGATGGTGATAATGAAGAAGATGATGATGATGAGGATGAGGATGAAGATGGCAGTGAGGAGGATGTTGGAGAAGGTGGACCGAGCGGGAAAGATCGAGAGGACGAGGATGACTAGGAAGGTGATGCTGCTACATTAGCCTCTCCTCAACCTTAAGAGAGGTGTACCAAATGTAACCAAGATCAAGGAGCCTCATCCTCTGCTCCTCCAGCTAAAGAACCTGCTATTCAAGATAAAAGTAATGACTAGATGTTTTGTATTTAAAACTTTTGTACTTGAATTATGTATTACCTTAATCTAATTATTGCCAAAAATATCACCCAAATTGGGTATAACATTGCCTTCATGGTTAGTTTCAATCGAAACACTTACGAACCCTAGCAGTCCAGAACGTCCAAGGAAGCCTGTCCAACTTCATAGATCATTCCTGATCGATCTCTATTTATTCATAATGTTTAGTTTCAATCGTATATCGATAGGGTAATTGTTCTCATTGATTGGATCGCCAATCAATTAGGATTCCGCACTATTTGATTAGGTTTAAACGCAAAATCCGTTAGTATTCCGTACGTACGCGGTCCTGACAATCTTCTTAATCTTTTGTAATAAAATAATAATTTAAGATGCCATGTGATACCATCACAATTTTTCTCGCTAAAATTTTTCCGCATCATTCCTATAAATTATTACCTTAATTACTAATAATATTATTCAACACTATTTTAGATTTAATAAATTAAAAAAGAGATCTATTATTAATGTTATTTCTAAATAATTTTTTTATAAAATAATAAATTTTTCTAAAGCATAGTTTTTTTTAAAATACGAAATATTTTTAATTGGCATTTTTAAAAATTCAATTTTTTAAAACCAAAAATAATTAAATTTGTGAGTTATAATAAGAAAAATTTAACAGTGATACTTTTATACCGTTTGTTTTAGAACAAAATGTTAATTTTCTGTTTTGAAAACAAAATTATGACAAAATTTTAAAAAGTTGATATCACTATTTTATTACTTATAGTCTTGTTTTATAAGTAATAATTTTATTATATTAATATTTTATTTATTTAACACATGTAATATACGTGTTTATTAAAGTTAGTTTATTTAATATTCGAGACTGTTAACAAACTCCAATACAATGTCATTTATTCTCTATAGATTAGGTGATAAAATCAAAAAGCGTTATTGCTAAACGTTAAAACCATAAACAATCAAATATATAAGTAAATAAGACTCAATTGATTAATTCTTATTTCTAAAACAATAAACAAGTAAACACTATGAAAACAAGTTCTAACCGAATATATTAGTGCAAGACTGTTTAGGAGGGTTGGTCACTTTCAACACAAGCACACAATAAGGAGAGTGATATTAGAAGTGTTAAGCACACAATGTTGTATATTGCTCTCAAGTTCTTGTACAAGTGTTAAGCATAAAGAAAGTTACAAGGACCTTAGATACTTCATACTACATCCTATAGCCAGTCAAACTTAGAAAGCTAGCTAGAAACATTTGAACTAGACAACAAAATCAAATGTAGAGTTAAAAGGCAAGTTGCCTTTTGACTAGTTACTCTGACATGTCATAGCTCATATCCTAATATATTGCAAAAAGGATAAAAGTAGATAAAGTAGAAAGCAGAAACTCAAGACCTTAATGTATGGTTTACCAAAAGCATGAACCTTTTCACCAACTAGTGAAAGTTGGTGAGTCAACAGAGTTGTAGTGGAAAATGGTCCAGCTTTATGGTAATGTACATCATATAAAGCATGTATTCAAAAGTCTTCGGAAGATAATCTGTCTTCACTTCTTATCTTCGGAAGACTTTGTCTCTGAAGCTTCAGAAGACTTCACTTTAAGCTTCAAAAGATGTTGGTCTTGGCTTCAACAAATTTTACACTTAGAATATTTTCTAGTGCATGGTGTAAAACTTCTGAAGCGTCTCTACTTCGGTACTTCAGTGCATGCATGCAGGAAGACTTTGGATGTTTTAGGTGTATCAGCCTTTACATAAACCTTACAAACTCCCATTAGGCTGATGCTTCCAAAACATTAAAGATCTTAGGTGTTGACAATCCTCATTATGATAATAAGCATGCCTTTCTTCTTTATATGGTCAGGATCACTCAAACTCTCATAGTATCTTCGTATCTCAAAGAGATCATGCAGAGGTAGATTGAACATGTCTTGCCATGTGTAGACATCGTCAATACCTTGATCTTTAGTTACATGCCATCTTTACGGATTAGTGGAGTAAGTCCAAGATAAGATAGGTCTTCTTGTTGCAAGAAGAACTGCTTGTATAGGAGTTGTTTGAGCTTCATCTTGATGTTCTTCCTCATGATGTTCTGACTCATCCTTATGTCTGAAGGTGGATGACCCTGTTTTTTTCTACTTCTTAGACTCGGGCTTAGAGGCCATCCTTTTCCTCCTCTTAGAACTATTTAACTGAGAAGACTAGCCTGTAGCACCATGTTGTTCAGTCTTGTCTTACTAAGTTGGGTCTACCACCCTTACAAGTTTAGAAGGAGAGGAAGTTTGATCTTGATGTGGATCAGAAGATGAAGCTTGCTGAGACTCAACAGGAGGTCCAGTTTGTATTGTCTCAAATGGTTCAGCCTTAAGCTCCACTTCTTGAGGGGTTTGACTTGGTGGGAAGTGTAAATAAATGAGCTTTTCTTTTTTAATCTTCTGCTTGATCACCCTAATGTGCTCATCCATGGTAGATAGAGACATAAGGCCATGTCTCATTCCATAGAATCCATACAGCTTCAGGAAGCTCGTCATCCTCTGCCTATCATCAGACCTCTTTGTAGCCTTTTGCTCTTTGAGTACTTGAAGTTCAAGTTGTGTTATGATCATGTATTGAATGAAATACTAACTGATATATGTGCATACCAAGTCAAATAGTGGGGAATCTTATTTGATTCGCCATCCAATCAGTGAGAACGCACGTAGAAACAATTGTAGATTGAAACTAAACGTTAAAAATGATTGGTAATCGATCTAGTGCGATCTATGAACTTGGAACAGGTTCTTAGAAGTCTCTGGACGGCTAGGGTACGATTTAGTACGTAGGTTTTCAAAGTGTTATGTTTTTCCACGATTTAAGTGGTATTTATAGGTTAGGGTTTCTCATTCGGGTGACTGAACAATTAGCATGGTTCGGTCGTCTGATTGAGTCACGCGGTTGATCCCTTCGCACGATTGAGTGTTCAGTCCTGCGACCGAGTCAATATCATGTTACAATCATGCCTCTGATCCAGTCTCCTGGTTCTGTCATGCGCTGGTTCATTAGCATGAAGTTGTTCATGCGTATGGTCCATTAGCATGGGCCATTCGCGTGAGAACTTCACACAATCAAGTTTAACCATATTTATCGATCATTATTAACTAAGAACTGTGTAAACAACCACAAACCTATATAGTTAGTTCAATAAGCATTAACATACTAATCAATGAAATAACAAACATTATAAGCACAACCACACATTCTATTTCATTAAGTACCCATTCTATTACATATATGTAAGACAATAAAGACATTTTACATTAAGCTCATAAACTAGATACACATGTATCTACAAACTCCCCCTTGGACCTAGTTTCATCTATTGTCTTACATTCTTCATAAGCTCCTCATATTTCTTGTACTTCTACTCTCTTGTAACTCCTGCATGTATTTCAAATGCAAAGTAGAGTCTAATCACGTTTTGGAATTTGAGGGCTTGTATAATATCTTGCGCGTCATAGAACAGTGGCCACTTGTATAAGGTGCAAACATATCAGCCGACAGGTTAGTGAGCCACATGGGGTCAAACACCCTGATAGTTTCCATACTACCATTTCTGTTCAACACTATGACTGCCTCACTTGTTCTCCAATCGTAGTACCACCACTTGAAGTGTGGAGTGAAGTCCTGTGCCATTTCCCGTAGAGGGATTCTAGACACCGTGCACGGACGACTCCACTTCAGCACTATTTTTGGTTTTCCAGTAATGGCATCAACTTCAAATCTTCTGATATACCTCGTTAGTTGTTGAGGTTTAAAGTTGACCCACCTGTGTGTGGTACTTTCTCTTTAAAGCAGCTTCAAACCAGCCTGACATCTTACGAGGGTCAACATATAGCAACTTCAATTTTGCTAGCTAGTTAAGCTCAAAACCCGGAAGAGTCTTCAGATCGTGTGGGAATCTGAAGTACTCGATCCCGTTCTCTCTTTTAACAGCATAAACGTTAAGATCTTAAAAATAGGTTAACGCTATAATTTTGCCTAATACCTTGTGATGCTTCCTCACTTTATAGAGTTTGGTGTAGACATTTGTCTTTGGAGCACTGCGCTGGGCTCTAATTTCTGCAAAACATGTTGTCCATTCAGCCTCTCTAATATTGACATCAGCATCTGAGGCTTGGGCTTGCTCTTTATTCTTCTCCGACTCCTGTTCCATTTTATCCAGAGTTTCGAATGTATCACTGACACGGGTATCTCCCAGATTTGGAACGACATTTCCTTCATTGTCAGTATACTCTGGATAATGTTGGGCCGTGACATCTTCAATCTCTATCTCGTCTATGTCATTTAGCTCATCGTCACTTTCCACATTTACTGTAGGAGCATCCTTCACGATCTCGTCAGGATTCAGTCGGAATATTCCAGCCAATTGCTCATCAGTGAGATCATGAATTATTTCTCCTTCTTCAGGAGTGTAACTCACAAATCTCCTAACTATCCCTTACAGATCAAGAATCATTGTGAGTTGAGTCTTGATCTGCTGAAGGGGAGCAACATTGTATTCATCTCTTTGAAAATTTGGATCTGCTTGATTTAAAACATGTAACACATCAACCATTAGTCAATAATCAAAACAGTAAATATCAAATATATACATAAACATTTATTACATAATATTAATCCAAAATTCAATTACAAAGTTTTCATGTACATAAATATCTAAACATTACTTTTCCCCTGAATAGCCGGCGCGTCAGTAGGAGGGGCAGAAGATGAGGCTCTTTGGTCTTGATTTCTCTTTGTACGTCTCTCTTGTCCTTGAGCTGAGGTAGATGCAACTGCATCTCCTTCTTCATGATCATCACTGTTCTGCCTTTCCCTTGTCTCTTCTTTATCACTTGTCTCATCATCATCACTCTCATCATCTTCACCATCATCATCATCATCATCATCATCATCATCTCCTTCTCTTATCTTGAGAGGCTAATCCTTTGATCCCTTGAGCTTGAGTATGATGGTCTTGTTAGAAGCCTTCAACTCTTCTATCCTCTTTACTGAGTGGACATTTTGCTCCTGGAGTTGGGCGATTTACTGAGCTTGCTGTCAGTTCTGTTGTGCTTAGTGGCGTTTACCTCCATAAGCTGATGTAGTTGGGTGGTCTTTTCTTCATTAGTAGCTAACAGCTTCAACACCATACGGTTGAGTGCTGACAGCTGTTCCTCTACCCTAATGGAAGGTAGAGATGAACCTGTGTGAAATGTAGGATGGGATGATGGTCCGGTTTGGTGGCTAGTGGTGGTGTGGTGGCAAAGGTGAATATTGGGGGTGGTATAGATATGGGTGGTGATGGATGGGATGTGGGTAAGTGGTGGAGTGGGTATGGTAGTGGTGTGTGAGGTGGTAGTGGTGGTGGCAGGTGGTGTGGTAGCAGTGGTGGTGGTAGTGGTGGAAGGTGCGGCTAAGGTAGTGGTTGTGACGGTAGATGAGGTCAGGGTAAACTTCAATCTTTTCCCCTTCTTGCCGTAGGGGTGAGCCATCCTCTTATTCCTTGTGCCTCTAGGCATTAAGGCTCCCCCTTGGCTGCTGGGCGGGTTCGGGGCATATGAGGGATCTGAATCAGCAGCAACATCCCCGGACTCCCCTAGGCGTCCACCAACCACCCTCAAATTTCTCTCTGTGGCAACCACCCTGCTGCCCACAGTCCTCGTCAGAGGCTCCTTATCACTCTCCTCCTCCTCATCTGGAGGGCAAAAGTCCTTATGGAAACCGGCGGTGGTGGCTTCTCCATGAGCGGGTGGTGGAGGTATAACATGTGCAGTGCTGGCCCTAGAAATACCAGGCCCAGAGTCTCCACCGGTGTCACCGTCATCATCGGAGTCATCAGATGGAAAAGAAATCTGCTCAGCATCTGAGTCACTCTCCTCATGGCGCCACTTACGACTAGCGGGCCATGTAATCTGCCCGGGGCAGATGCCCAACGAGTCTCTTCACAGGGGGTTTGATCTGCTTTCCCCTGTAGACCATCATGCGACCTAGTGTTGTGTCACCCATCACCTCCAGTGACATCGCATCGTGGCTCTCCTTAGGCAGAGTGGGTAGATTCTCATCAATAATCATCTGAAGAAACCTCGGGTACATGCAAAAACCCTTTTTGCCTTTAGCCTCCAGATTCTCAATCAGGTATGAAACTATCATGCTCGAGAAGCTGAAGGGATGGTTCAGCACCAGTGCCACGTAGGCATTCTGAGTCTGGTCTAAAAGATCATCAAAGCCACTCCTCCTTGAAGCTAAGAACTTAAGTATCACATGTGCTAAGTACTTGTACTGGGGACACAAGATTCTCTTGTTGAGCACACCTAAATTATGTCCCCAGAGTACTTAATCCTGAGGAAACACCCTCTCACTGTTAGAGGGTGTAGTCTGGTCTGGTGATCTGCATCGTCACCCAGATCTCGTACTTGACGAATATCAGCAGCTTTCACCTCTATATCCATCCCAAAAATAGTACTCCGAATGTTGTAGGGCTCATGTGAACGATCAACCGATGCCCCCTCCCAGAAGGCCTGCTGTATAGACCTATAGGGAGTGCACGGTGTAGATATGGCTCTGTGGATCCGTGACCTCTTCAGAAAAGCGATGATGCCAGCAAACTCGGCAGCGTTCTGAGTTGTGGCGTCCAGATATGCACAAATATTGTGCTTAGGTTTTATGGTCCACCTCTCAGCCATCATTTTGTAACACAAGGAGCATATGAGTTAGATCATCACCCAATAGAAACCATTTCTAATTAACCTGTTTGAAATTAGTCTGGTTCAATCATGCGACTGAACCATATGACTGGGTTCAGTCGTTTGACGTAACATGCGACTGGATACAATCGGGTGACTATTCATGCGATTGAGTTCAATCGGGTGACTGAGCTTGTGATTGGTTTAGTCGGCCAACTAAGCTCATTCGTATCATTCATTCGGCTGATTGAGTCATTTTCCAGCTCAGTCGTGCGATTGTAGTTCATCCGGGTGTCGAGTCGCATGACCCACTGTTTGTTCGACTAAAATTCGAATTTGCCTAAATCTTAAAATTAGACATCGTGTTTTGGTTCATTAGACTCGCAATCACTTAACATAGCACCTAATAACTTTGATTTCAACATTTTACTTAGTTTAGTTAGGTTATTTGTCCAATTTAACTCTCGGTTCTTGTTAGGGCCGCATGTTGTCATTTTGGAATCAAATCGACTGAAATTTGGTGAGATAGCACCGCAATGTACTTGTATAAACACCAGAGATCTTCAAAATATCGAAATAGGGTGTGAAATTAGATCAGAGGAAATTTTGGCAGAGTAACGGTAGGCTGTGTGATTTTAGGGCGAATGGGGGGTGATGAGTTTATGCGATCAACTATGGCCCTATTTATACTGAATCTGATTTCAAGGCGACTGGACCCATTCGCTCTTTTCATTCGGGCGATTGGATCTCAGTCGTGTGATTGGTTCAATCGATCACATCCAGTCGGCCGACTGGTTTCAGTCGGGCGACTGACTCATTCGCACAACTCCATTCGGGTGACTGGCTCAATCTTGTAAACCATTCGTGTGAATGGTTCATACTCAAGCTCCATTTGGTTGTTTAGGGCATAAGTATGGTCCAATAGTATGATTGGTCCATACTCATGGTCCAGTCGTGTGAATGGATCATACTCATGATTTTGACTTTATGACCAATTGACATTTTACACCATTTAACTAATTGATTAAACATTTTGAGCATTCGATCATCTCAGACATGATCCTTTTAACTTTGAAAACTTTTGATCACCTCAGACGTGATCCTTTTAAAACAATTTGTCACCTCAGAGAGGCGGCAAACAACAATGAATTCTAGAACATATAGGTTATGCTTATCCTCAGGTCAGTGCCACCACACAGTAGAGAGGCACATAACCTATCTTCTTGTTTGAGCAATTTAATTTTGTTGCACAAATTGCACCAACAACATAGGTCATCAGTTTGATTGCTTTTTGCATTTTTTAGCATGTGCTTTTGCTCATATTTTGGTCAAACGCACACATTTGTGGTGTTTATTTGCTCGTCATCCCTTATTGGAACTCTGTTGATTGTGTTACCAGGGATAAGATGATAATCCACAGCTTGTTGAACAGCTTAGTTTGATCTTTTGATATCACCAAAGAGGTCTACTTATCTATTGTGTTGAATCTACCGACATATCATCTAATGGTCTAGCAACCTCTAGGTCTACTTTCTCCGTGTTACCTTAGTAGTCGCTAGTTTTACTATCATTTTTCCTTTTATTTTTGCTTACACTTCTTAGACTTGTACTTTGAACTTCTTATCTAATTCAATTAAATCTTTTAAAGTTCCAAATGCTTTGTTCCTCTGTACTATCATTTTCCATAGTCGTTGAATCGATATCTCGGTTACGATCTCATTTCTATCAGCTAGCTGTCCTCCTCCCTCGTTTTTTCTTTCTTTTTATAATACTAACTTAACCTATTCTCCCCCTATAATTCTAAAACCGTAAGCGAGTTACGTTTTTAGGAATTTAATAGGCGAAGAATTGAAATCAATAAATTAAATTAAATAAAATAAACTAGAATAAAAGAAAATAAAAAAATGGACTTAACGCATCGGACTAGACCTGTTCATCGTCCGGAATTACATCACTTTTCTTTTTAACGCCGCTGACCTCTAACAAATATAGAAAACGTGGTTTATCAAAGGCTTTTGTATAGAGGTCAGCGCGTTGAAAATCCGTATTTATTTTAACAACATCAATTAGATTCATTTCAAAACAATCACATATAAAGTGATATTTTATGCCGATGTGTTTGGTCTTAGGATGTTGGATAGGATTTTTAGTAACTGCTATTGCAGTAGAATTATCAACAAATATAGGGGTGTTAGAAAATTTCAAACCGTAGTCCCGCATCTGATGTTGAATCCAGATTATTTGAGAACAACAGCTTACTGCTACAACATATTCAGCTTTACAAGTTGACGATGCAACTATGTCTGCTTCTTACACTACCACGTGACTAATCTTCTCCCAAAGAATTGGCAACCTGCTCAGGTAGATTTGTAGTTCATCTTGTAGCCACCATAATCGAGTCACTGTACGTGGTTAGCTCGAAGTCATCATCATGAGGATACCATAATCCAAGCGTGGGGGTATCCTTTAGATAACTAAATATCCTTTTGACCCCAATAAGATGGTTAACTTTTGGTTTCGCCTGATATCTTGAACAAAGACATGTAGCATACATAATATCAGGTCTTGAGGCAATGAGGTACATGAGGGATCGATCATTCCTTGGTACATGGTGGCATCAACCAAATCACCATTCTCGTCGGGTGCTACATCATGGTTTGTAGCAAGTGGAGTCCCAGCTGCGGAAGCATTCTCCATGTCAAACCAACTGAGAATATCCCCTACATACTTGGTCTGATGTAAAAATATTCCTTTTGGTGTTTGATCCACCTGTAACCCGAGAAAGAACTTCATCTCTCCCATGGCACTCATTTCAAATTCTGCCTTCATTACTGCTTCAAATTCTTTACATAATTCTTTGTTCTTGGAATCGAAGATTATGTCATCAACGTAAATCTAAACCAGCAGCAGATCACCATCTTTCTCTTTGATGAACAGTGTACAGTCAATTACACCTTTGTGAAATTCGTGTTTCACCAGGTGAGTTGAGAGTTTTTCATACCATGCTCTCGGGGCTTGGTGAAGCCCGTTGGTAGCCTTATCCAGTTTGTAAACTCTGTCCCGATGATATGGATCCTCAAATCCCTCATGTTGACTAACATCCACTGTTTCCCGGATTTCACCATGATGAAATGCACTCTTTACAACCAATTGATAGACTTTAATCTTCATGTAAGAGGCATAGGCTAGGAAGATACGGATGGCTTCCATTCTCGCCACAGGTGCAAATACTTCATTGTAATCTATTCCCTCGACTTGTCGAAATCCTTAAACTACAAATCGAGCCTTGTTCCTGATGATGACACCTTGATCATCTTTCTTACACTTCAAGACCCATTTGGTACCAATGACTTTAGCACCTTTAGGTCTATCAACTAGTTTCCATACACCTAACTTCTTGAACTGAAGAAGTTCTTCTTGCATGGCACTAACCCATGCCTCATCATTAAGGCTTCACTAACGTATTTTGGCTCAAACCGAGACACAAAACAATGATAAGCACCATCGTGAAGGTATCCTTGTCCATGACCGAGGCATAATCAGCTGAATATAACTGATTTCTAGTCTGAACACCTGATCTTACATCCCCAATGACATTGTTCAGAGGATGATGTGTTAGGATCGTGTACTTGACGAATACTAACAGATTACGCGTATACCGAATCAAATAGTGCGGAATCCTATTTGATTGGTGATCCAATCAGTGAGAATGCATGTAGAATCAATTAAGGATTGAATCTAAACATTAAGAACGATTAGCAATAGATCTACTGCGATCTATGAAGTTGGAGCAGGTTGCTAGAGGTCTCTGGACGGCTAGGGTATGTCTAGGTATCGAAATATTCAAAGTGTCTAGTTTTTCCATGATTTAAGTGGTATTTATAGGTTAAGGTTTCTCAATCATGCGACCCGACCATTTGCACGGTTCAATCGTGCGATTGATTCATGCGGTTGATCCATTCGCATGACTGAGTGTTCAGTCGTGCGACTGAGTAAATCTCATGTTACAATCATGCGACTGATCCAGTTTCCTAGTTCATTCGTACAACTGGTTCATTAGCATGAAGTTTTTCATGCATATGGTCCATTAGCATGGGCCAATCGCATGGGAACTTCACATGATTAAGTTTGAATATGTTTCATAATCATTAATTGACTTAGATATTATTCAAACAACCACAACCTATATAATTAGTTCAATAAGCGTTATTACATACCAAGCAATGAAATATTCAACATTACAAGCACAACCACATATTATATTTCATTAAGTACCCGAACAATTACATATGTGTAAGACAATAAAGACATATTACATTAAGTTCAGAAACTAGGGACACATGTATCTACAAACTCCCCCTTGGACCTAGTTTCGTCTAATGTCTTACATCCTTCATGAGTTCCTCAAACTTCTTGTACTTCTCTTCTCTAGTGACTCTGGCATGTATCTCAAAAGCAAAACAGAGTCGTATTACGTTCTAAAATTGTAGAGCTTGTACAATATCTTGAGAGTCATAGAATAGTGGTCATTTGTATAATGTCTAGAAATCATCTATAGACAAGTTTATAAGCCACATTGGGTCAAATACCCTTATGGTTTCTATTATTCCATTCTTGTTCAAACTATGGCTGCCTCTCCTGTCCTCCAATCATAGTACCACCATTTGAAGTGTGGACTGTAGTCCTATGGCATTTCCCGTAGAGGGATCTTAGACACTATTTTCGGTTTTCCAGTTATGGCATCAACCTCAGACCCTCTGATATACCTTGTTGGCTATTGAGGTTTAAAGTTAACCCATCTGGTGTGGTACTCTCTCTTTGGAGCTGCTTCTAACCAGCGTGGCATTTTGCGAGGGTCAGCGTATAGCAATTTCAACTTTGCTAACTGGTTAAGTTCAAATCCAGGAAGAGTCTTCAAGTCGTGTGGGAACCTGAAGTACTCAATCCCTTTCTCATGTTTAACTGCATAAACGTTGAGATCTTCAAAATACGCCCATGCTATGATTTTGCCTGACAGCTTGTGATGTTTCTTCACTTTGTACAGCTTGGTGTAGACAGTTGACTTTGAAGCACTATGTTGGGCCCTTATTTCTTCAAAGCATGCAGCCCACTCAGCCTTTCTAATATTGACTTCAGCTTCCGAGGCTTAGGCCTTATCTTCTATCTTGTCAGACCCTTGTTCCATTTTACCAGAGTCTCAAAAGTTTCACTGACAAGATTGTCGCCCAGATTAGGAATGACATTACCCTCAATGTCAGTGTACCCTAGATAGTGCTGGTCCGTGACATCTTCAATCTCGATCCCATCCACGTCGTTGAGCTGGTCGTCACTTTCCACATGGACTGTTGAAGCATCTTTCACGATCTCATCTAGATTGAGTCGAAATATTTCAACAGTTGCGAGTCGGTGAGATCATGAATTATCTCTCCTTCTTCAGGAGTGTAATTCACTGATCTCCTGACTAATTCCTGCAGATCAAGAATCACCGTGAGCTGAGTGTTCATCTGTTGGAGGGGAGCAACATCATATTCATCTCTTTGAAATTTGGATCTGCTTGACTTAAAGCATGTAACACATCAACCATTAGTCAACAATCAAAGCAGTAAACATCAACAAATAGATATAAACATTAATTACATTAATTTGATACAAGATTCAAATACACATGATTTAAATAACATAATCAACTAAGCATTACTCTAGTCTTGTATCATGTGATCCTCTGCTGACGGGATGATGTGGAGGCACTTTGGTCTTGAGCTTTCTTGGTCTTCTTTTCACTTGCAGATGTGGCACCCGCAGCAGAAGTATCATCATCTCCATCATCTTCATCATCAACATCATCACCAACATTAGTATCCTCCCCTTGATCATCACCATTATCATCATCATCATCATCATCATCATCACCATCATCTCCATCTCCTTCTCGGATCTTTAAGGGCTCATCCTTTGATCCTTTGAGCCTCAGCATGATGGTGTTGTTGGTCGCCTCCAACTCCTCTATCTGTTTTGCTGATTGGATAAGTTGCTCCTGGATTTGGGACATCTCTGAGCTCTGAGCAGCCATCTGCTGTGCCTGTTGCTCTATCAGCTGTGCCTGCTGAGATATCTGCAGAGATTATGCAACAGTAAGTTCTACTAGCTGACGAATCTAGGCTGTCTTCTCGTCATCGGCAGCCAACAACTTCAGCACCATACGGTTCAGTGTCGAGAGCTATTCCTTGACCCCACTGGGAGGTAGAGCAGATCCAGATGGAAAGGAGGGATAAGATGACAGTCCCGCTTGGTGGCTAGTGGTGGTGGTGGTGGCAGTGGTGAAGATTGGGGGTGGTATAGATGAAGGTGGTGGTGGATGAGCTGTAGTGGAGGTGGATTGTATGCGGGTAAGTGGTGGAGTGGGTGTGGTAGTGGTGTGTGAGGTGGTAGATATGGTGGTGGGTGGAATGGTGGTAGTGGTGGTAGGTGGAGTGATGGTAGTGGTGGTAGTAGGTGGAGTGGTGGAAGTGGTGTAAGTGGTGGTAGTAGTGGTGGTGGTGATAAATCTCATCCTCCTCCTCTTCTTCTTCAGTCCGTGGGGCTGAGCCATCCGTTTCTTCCTCGAGCCCCTCGAGGTGGATGCTCCCCTAGGGACGGTGCTGGGCTGATCGAGAGTATAACTCGGATCAGTATCAGCCTCCCTAGACTCGCCAGGGCGTTCACCAACCTCCTGAATCCCTCTGTCGGTGGCGACCACCCTGCTCCCCACAGTATGAGTCAAGGGCTCCTCATCTGTCTCCTCCTCCTCATCAAGACAAAAGTTCTGATGGAACCCTACAGCCTCTGTTACACCTTGGGTGGATGCTGGAGATGCTATATCGGCAGTGGGGGCCCTCAGTTGAGTGGGCCCTGCATCACCATCATCACCGCTGTCGTCATCATCGGAGTCATCTTCAGGGAGCTCAAGTTGCTTGACATCAGAATCACTATCTGTGTGGCGCCATTTATGCCTCCCTGGCGCCACATAATCAACCTGGGCCAGATGGCCGGTGAGTCTCTTCACCAGGGGTTTGACCTGCTTTCCCCGGTAAACCTTCATACGACCCAGTGTCGTATCATCCATGATCTCCAACGAAACAGCGTCGTGGCTCTCCTTGGCAGTGTGGGAAACTTCTCATCAAAAATCATCTGTACAAACCTAGGGTACATGCAGAAACCCTCTTGCCCTTCGCCTCTAGATTCTCTATCAAGTAAGAGAATATCATGCTCGAGAAGCTAAAAGGGTGGTTCAGTACTAGTGCCACGTAGGCATTTTGAATCTGGTCTGAAAGATCATCAAACCCACCCCTTCGCGAAGCCAAGCACTGGAGGATGACATGTGCCAAGTACTTTTACTGGGGACACAGGTTGCTCTTGTTGAGTACACCTACATTAATATCCCCAGCGTACTTCATCCTCAAGAAGCACCCTCTCACAGTCAACGGGTGAACTCTGGTAGGGTGGTCTGCATCATCACCCAGCCAAAGTACACGCTTGATATCCTCAGCAGTGGCCTCAATATCCATCCCAAAATAGAGCTCCTGATACTGTACGGCTCATGAGAGCGGTCAACCGATGCCCCCTCCCAGAAGGCCTGCTGAATAGACCTGTAGGGAGTGCTTGGTGTATATATCGCCTTGTAGATCCTGGATCGCTTGAGGAAAGCAATGATCCCCACGAACTCGGCACCATTCCAAGTCGTGGCATCTAAATGAGCAAAAATATTGTGCTTGGGATTGATGGACCACCTGTTAGCCATCAATCTGTAACACAAGACACGTAGACATTAGATTACCACACGACAGAAATCAGTTCTAATTATCTTGGTTGAATTCATTCTGGGTCATTCATGCGATTGAACCATGCGACTGTGTTCAGTCGGTTGGCTTGGCATGCGACTGGATTCAGTCGAGTGACTGAGGAGGCGACAGAGTTCACTCGGTTGACTGAGCCTGCGATTGGTTCAGTCGGCCGACTGAGCTTATTCGTATGATCCATTCGGCCGATTGAGCCATTCGACCAGCTCAATCGTGTGATTGGAGTTCATCATGGTGTCCTGTCGCATGACCCACTGTTCGGTCGATTGAGATTTGAAAATGAACCAATTCTTAAATTAGACATCGGGTAGTGGTTCTTTAGACTCACAATCATTATACTAATAACCTAATAACCTTATTTCAACATTTTACTTGGTTTAGTTAGGTTATTAGTTCATTTAAAGTCTCGGTCTTGTTAGGGCCAATTTCTTGATTTTGGAGTCTAATTGATGGAGTTTTGGGCAGGTTCACACCGCATTTTACCTGCATAAGCACAAACGAACCTCAGAATATCAAAATATGTAAGCAATTTGGGTCAGAGGAGATTTTGGCAGAGTAACGGTAGGTTGTGCGATTTTAGGGCGATTGGGGGTGATGAGTTGAATGCGATCGACTATGGCCCTATTTATACTGAATCTGATTTCAATCGGCCGACTGGACCCATTCGCTCGGTTCATTCAGGCGAATGGACCACAGTAGGGCGATTGGTTTAATCGATCACAATCAGTCGGCCGACTGGATTTCAGTCGGGTGACTAACTCCTTCGCACAGCTCCATTCGGTCGGCTGGCTCATTCTGATAAGCCATTCGGGTGACTGGTTCATACTCATGTGCCATTTGGCTGTTTAGTGCATGAGTATGGTCCATTCGTACGGTTGGTCCTACTCATGGTCCATCGTGCGATTGAATCATACTCATGATTTTGACTATATGACAATTCCACACTTAATCCCAATTTTAACCTTTGAATAACATTATGACATGTGATCATCTCAGATATGATCCTTTTAAACAATTTGTCACCTCAGACGTGACTGATTTTTTATTTGAAAACACGTGTGGTCATCTCAGACGTGACCCTTTTTGGTGATTAAATCCCCTATTGAGTTCCATGGCATAGTCTGATATCAAACAAACTGAATTGACTAAACTTAAACAAAATAAAAGACGTAAACTGAAATAATAAAAAAAAACTTGTTTTTGACGTTTTGTGTGAGGTGTAAATCCTAAGATAGAAATCTAATGGATTCGGTTCCAGAATAGGTAGCTTCAATTCATTTTGACCATAAATGGACCAATTCAATTTGGAATCACACAGGCAAGTAAAATCATTTGGGTCATGTGATCAACACCTTTTGATGCTCAATTCTGGGTTTCCATCTAGAGTCGTTAGCGATTTTAGGAAATCATACTGGTACTATTAGATCACCACATTGATTTGGACTTTCATGAATTGTAGCCACGATGATTGTCAATATAGTTGTCCTCTTAAATCCATACACAAACTTTTGACACTGATTGGTGATAATTTAAGGTTTGCTTATTTCAACAAGCATTTATGGATCCCATATTTATATGGTAATCAACATTCCTCAGGAGATTTTTGAGTGGTCTAAGGGTAATTTTCAAGAAGAAACTATTATTAGAACTTTCAAAGAGAAGCCAAACCTCAGGTCAGTGCCACCGCATAGCAGAGAGGCGGCAAACAGTAATGAATTCTAGAATATATAGGTTATGCTTATCCTCAGGTCAGTGCCACCGCACAGCAGAGAGGCACATAACCTATCTTCTTGTTTGAGCATTTTTAATCTTTTTGCACAGATCTCACCAACAACAGAAGATATTGGTTTGATTGCTTTTGCTCATATTTTGGTCTTATGCGCACATTTGTGGCGTTTATTCTGCTCGTCACCCCTTATTGGAATTTTGTTGGTTGTGTTAACCATGGATAAGATGTTAACCCATAGCTTGTTGAACAACTTAGTTTGTTCTTGAGATCACCAACAAGGTCTAATCATCTATTGTGTTGAATATACCGACATATCATCTATGGTCTAACAACCTCTAGGTCTACTTTCTTTGTGTTACCTTAGTAATAGCTAGTTTTCCTATCATTTTTCCTTTTATATTACTTAGACTACACGGACTTATACTTTGAACTTGGCATCTTATTTTATTTAAACTTTTAACGTCCCAAGTGGTTTGTTCCTGTGTACTATTATTTTCTAAAGTTATTGTATTGGTATCACAGATATGATCTGGTTTTAATTAGCTAGCCTCTCCTGCTCCCTCGTCTTTTTTGTTAATGTTACTAACTGACCTATTCTCCCCCAAAAATTCTAAAACCATAACCGATTTACACTTTTTAGGATTTTAATAGACGACAAAATAACATCAATTTAATTAAACTACACTAGGTTAAACAAAGAAATAAAAGAAATAAAAATTTAAAGAAAAATGGACTATACGCATCGGACTACACATGGTCCTCTTCAGGAATTACATCACTTTTCTTTTTAACGTCGCTGACCTCCAATAAATATAGAAAACGTGGCTTATCAAAAGCCTTTGTATAGACGTCAGCGCGTTGAAAATCAATATTTATTTTAATCACATCAATTAGGTTCTTTTCAAAGGAATTACGTATAAAGTGATATTTTATGCCGTTGTGTTTGGTCTTAGGATGTTGGACCGGATATTTAGTTACTGCAATTGCAGCAGAGTTATCAACAAAAAGGGGAGTAGAAGAGAAATTCAAATTGTAGTCCCGCATTTGCTGTTGAACCCATATGATTTGTGAACAGCAACTTGCAGCATCAACGTATTTGGCTTCACAGGTTGACAAAGCAACCGAGGTCTGCTTCTTACACTACTAGGTCACTAATCTTCTACCAAAGAACTGACATCCCGCTGATGTAGACTTGTAGTTCATCTTGCAGCCACCGTAATCCGAGTCACTATACACTGTAAGCTTGAAGTCATCGTCATGAGAATACCACAACCCAAGTGTTGGTGTACCCTTCAGATAACGAAAGATCCTTTTGACCTCTATCAGATGGTTAACTTTTGGCTTTGCCTGATATCTTGAACATAGACATGTCGCATACATGATATCAGATCTTGAGGCAGTGAGGTACATGAGAGATCCAATCATTCCTCGGTACATGGTGGCATCGACCAAATCACCATTCTCGTCGGGTGCTACATCATGGTTTGTAGCAAGTGGAGTTCCAGCTGCGGAAGCATTCTCCATGTCAAACCAACTGAGAATATCTCCTACATACTTAGTATGATGTACGAAGATCCCTTTTGGTGTGTGATCCACCTGTAACCCGAGAAAGAATTTCATTTCTCCCATTGCACTTATTTCAAACTCAGCCTTCATTACTACTTCAAACTCTTTGCATAGATCTTTGTTCTTTGAACCGAAGATTATGTCATCTACATAAATTTGGACAAGTAGTAAATCTCTATCCTTTTCTTTTGTGAACAGTGTACAGTCAGTGACACCTCTGCGAAAACCGTGTTTCACAAGGTACGTCGAGAGTTTCTCATACCAGGCCTGGGAGCTTGATGAAGCCATATAAAGCCGTGTCGAGTTTGTAAACTCTGTCCCGATGATATGGATCCTCAAATCCCTCAGGTTGACTGACGTATATTGTCTCTCAGATTTCACCATGAAGGAATGCACTCTTCATATCAAGTTGATAAACTTTAATCTTCATGTATGATGTATAGTCAAGGAAGATTGCCACGGGTGCAAATACTTCATTGTAGTCTATGCCCTCGACTTGTCGAAATCCTTGAACAACAAGTCAAGCCTTGTTTCTAATGATCATGACTTGATTATCTTTCTTGCATTTCAAGACCCATTTTGTGCCAATGACCTTAGCACCTTTAGGTCTATCCACCAGAGTCCATACCCCTAACTTCTTGAACTAAAGAAGTTCTTCTTGCATGGTACTCACCCATGCCTCATCATTCAGTGCTTCACTAACATACTTTGGCTCAATGTAAACACAAAGCAACGATATGCACCGTCGTGAAGGTAACCCTTTTCCATCACTGAGGCATAGTCAGCTGAATACAACTGATTTCTTGTCTGAACCCCTGATCTCACATCCCAATGACATTATCCAAAGGATGATAGACATTTGGCATGATCCAGGAGTGGTTGGAACAACTACCTCAGAATCAAGATTATGAACATTTGGTTCAGTATCTGAGGCAGTAGGAGTTTGAGGTTCCGAAGACTCAGAGGCATTAATGTCAGATGCTTATGGACTTGCAGTAGGAGGAAACTGTTGCTCCTGGTTGTTCAGATCAGTCTCCACATCTTCTTCATCAGAGGAAGAGTCACTATCTTCAAGTGCTCTCCCTGAGTTGGTAGATGAATCGCCTTGTAGTCCGGATGATGTAGATTCCTGAGATAGTGTGTTTAGAACATCATACATCATCTTTGTTACTAACTCATCATCAAAAGTGGAGAGTGGTATGTTGAAGGACTTGAAGAATCCATCATAGTCGAAAAAGAAGGCAGGTCCTTTCCCAACAGGTGGTGTGGTGTATCTTTGAACATCCACATTACACCACATTTCTACCTGACCCGTTAATTTGTTTTAAACCCTCTTGTTCCATATGTTGTATCCTAGAAAGATACCTTCTTCAGCCTTCTTACTGAATTTTCCCTCCTGAGTCTTCTTCAGTAGGGTGCACGGAGCGCCAAACGGCTCGAGATACTCTAGATTAGGTTTACGTCATTGTAGTAACTTGTAACACGACTTTCCATGGCGTTTAACTACCAGAACCCGATTTAGCGTATAACACGCATTTGCAACTGCTTCATTCCAAAATAGGATAGACATTTGAGTCTGTTAGCATGGTCCGTGCTGTCTCTTTCAAGCTGCGATTCTTCCTTTTAGCAACGTCGTTCATCTAAGGGGTGTAGGCAGAAGTGAACTGATGCAAAATTCCCTTTTCCTTGTAGTAAGGCTCCATCTGTTGATTCTTGAACTCGGTTCCATTGTCTGAGCGCACTTGACGTACCTTCAACTTATATAGAGACTCCAGAGTAGTTATTAATTCCTTGAATGACTCAAATGTTTCTGATTTGGATTTCAAAAACATCACCCAAGTGAATCTTGAGTAGTCATCGGTAACTACATAGCAGTGCATGTCGCCTGCGATGCTTCTTGTACTGATTGGACCAAACAGATCCATGTGAAGAAGTTCAGGGGAAGTTCGATAGAATGAACTTTCTTTTCCTTATGAGACTTCTTCATATGTTTCCCTTCTTGCACGCAACACAAAAATCTAGAAGTTGGAAGCTTTTGATGTTAACTCCTCGCACCAGATCATTCTGGATCAAGTGATTCATCTTCCATGGATTAATGTGTCCCATTCTCCTATGCCAGGAGATGGATTCCTTCTCAGTAGCTTTTGACAAGAAGCACTAAACTTCATGATCCGTTGTGGAGGCCTTGATAGATCCAAGACATAAAGATCCTTATATCTTGAGGAAAACAGTAAGACTTGATCCTCCGGGATGACATAGTCTTTTTCAGGACATGGCACTTCTTGTTGTCAAATACTACCTTAAAGTCTTTATCACAAATTTGAGAAACAGAAAGCAAGTTATTTTGAAGTGTTGTGAACGTAGTTTACCTGTCAAACTTCACTTCTGATTACCTACTTCCCCTTGAGCTGTGATGTACCCACCTTTGTTTCCCGCAAACGAAACGTGACCTCCTTTTATCTGTTTGAGATTTGATAAGAGATCCCTGTTCCCTGTAATGTGCCTGGATGCTCCTCTTTCTATAATCCATATGTTGGTTTCAGCACTATAGCCGAACACCCTGAACATTCAGTTTGAAAACATTAGTTCAGGTTAGGGACCCAAGCCTTTACTGACTTGGGTTTCCCAGAGGCATCACACATCATAAATGTAACCCATTGACCATTCGAGGGTGAGGGAAGCTCAGATGTCTTCTTGTTCTTATTATCAGACAATAAGGTTGAATTTTCTTTCCATAAGCTAGATTTGTGTAAGGCCTATTGTGATAAACAGACGACTGGCTAATGTGTTGAACTTAGGTTCACTATCTTTTTAGGTGGCGTCACAAAGTTCCTCTTAAAAGAGCTAGGTTTTTGTTAGGTAGTTCAACTTTCCTCCTTGGTGTCTGATAGTAAGACAATGAGACGCAATGTGTCCATACTCTCTACAACTGTAGCATGATCTGCTTTCGATTTTACGATTTACCTGTTTGTGGAGATGTATGTGACACCCAGGTGACCTTACTCTGTTTGGGTTGGACTCTGCTTGTTTAGATGTTTTGTCTGGTTTAACAAAGTTAATTGCTTTACATTTTTAACATCTTTTTCTTTTCTATTTTCTGGACTTTGACATGATGCATGTGATTAGTTAACATTACTGGTTTTTTTAGGTTCAGATTTGATAGTTGTTGAACCAGACTTTATACTAACCTTTTTAAACTCTTTGTCCAGATGAACGCAAGGTATTTTACCTTTTGCCTTTGAAGTGGCGTCCTTTTGTTTAGGACCAGATTTATTTGATGAACATTTGAGTAGACACCACATGATCCTTGATTGGATTGTTATTAATTGGTTTACTTTTAGTGTTCATCAAGGTCTCATGTGGTGGTGGAACCATTTTATAACCCAAACCCTCCCTATTATTACGTTCTCTCACTAAGTGTTGGACCTGTGTGAAGAACTAGTCCAACTATGTAGTTTTTGTTTTAGGAATTAACTTCTACTTCTAAAACTGCCTTTTGTTTCTTAGTGTCCTCAATGGAGTTTAGATATTACCTAATGTCATTAGCTTGGTTAAAGGCTACTACTTTTGTTTCCCTAAGTTGTTTGTTCAAAAGGTCTATCTTTTCTTTGTAACTATGCTCATTTAGTTTTAACACTCTGTTAGCTTCAGTGCATAGTTCTAAGTCCTTTACTAAGTTATCATTATGATCTAATAACCTAGAAAATTTTAATTCAATGCTTTCCCTAAATTTATTACAATCAAAACAAGCATGATTATTAAAAAGTTTGTCAGTAGTACTTACCTAAGCGGGTTCTGACGAATCAGCCATCAATGCAGAGTCTGGTGTTTCTGGAGCTGATGATTCTATCGTTGTTGCAGTTTTCCCTTCTTTAGGCAGGTAGTTGACCACTGGTGCAGTTTCTTCTGAGTTTGACATCGTGAGTTCAACTGCAATATCTCCTTCAGTAGCAGAGTCATTATTTATATCCTCCACACTAGCGATATAGATTCTCCCCGTGAGACAAACTGAAAGCTCCAGTCCTGTCCTTCATCATCATGAGAAGTCAAGGCTTTGGGATCCTTGCTTGATGAAGTAGGACTACTAGTGGGTTTATCCTAATGATTTAAGGAGGAGAAATGATTCCAATTGCTAGTCTTCTTTGGCTTCACGGACTCCCTTTCGAAGTGCCCTTTCTTACCGCAGTTGAAGCAAGTTACCTTGGTTTTATCAAAGCTGAAGGTAGTGTCCTTAGTTGCAATCCAATTTTGTCCAGTCTTTTTGACAAACTTCTTAGCTCTCTCCGGACTGCACTTACTAAGGCCCACATTATGTCCATCCGCTCTAGCTCTGTCTCATCCACCTGCTCATAATCCTCATCTGCCAGATGGCAATTCCCAATTTTACCAGCAATTAGTCCATCATAGGAGTGGACTACGGCAACTAAGAGATCCATGTGCTCTTTGGCTACTTCAACTGCCACATTGCCGAAGTTCTCGGTCTTCAGCTTTGCTGCATTTTGCTTCAGGTGCAATGTATTGGGTACGAGATGACCCTGATGTTTCTGACCTTGAAGTAGAGGCTGGTGAAGGACCAGACAGCTTGATACAAAAGTTGTCTGAAGAGGTTCTCTAGATGTTTTGGCTTGAGGAGTCGCGTTGTACAATGCAGGATTCTGATCATTAGAAGACTTTTGAGCTCTATACTTCATCCTTAGTTCTTCCTCTCTCAGCTTCAGAATGAAGTCATTGATATCTAACTTCGTTAGCATACCATTTTGTTTGAGATTGGATACAAATGAAACCCATTTCTCCAGCAGCCCATCTGCAAAGTTGGACACTTTGTCCTCCGTTGACGTCGATACTCCATGAGTGTGCATCTCACTCATCATGTGGTAGAACCTATCGATAACATCATCAAGGCTTTCTTTTCCCATCGAGGAGAAGTTGTCAAACTCCTTCTTTAAAGCCTTAGCCTTTATGGCCTTCAATGATGCGTTTCCGTCATAGCTTTCCCCAATAATCCTATAGTTTCTTTGCTTGTGTATATTCCGAGAATTGATGGAATTTATATCCTTCAGAATTGACTCTGTGAGCAAAGCATAAACCTTCTTTTCAGCATTGTATTTGACCTTTTGTCCATCAGTCATGCCACCTAGTGTGAGTTTGACACCATCAGCTCCTACAGGCATGCTGTACCCCGTCTCTATAGACTCCCACAGATTGGGATCAACTCAATTTAAGTAGATCTCGAAACGTTGCTTCCATTGTGGGTATTCCTCTAACGTGATTAGCTTTGGGGGCTTGTTATGATTCCCCACTTCATTTCTCCAGTAGCAGTAAGTTTTGAATACGTGAGTCTCTCCCTGTTGTGAATGCCGAGTATTATTCCTCCATTGCTGTAAACTTTAACTTTAAACCAAACTGTTGTATTAGTGCTAATGAAGGTGTGCGATTGCGCTATTCGAGCGATTGACCTATGCGGATGGTTCAATCATGCGACTGAACTAATGCGGATGACTCAGTCGGGTGAATGAACTAATGCGGTTGAACAATGCGAATAGACTTCTAAGTCGGACGAATGGAAGTGCGAATGAGTCCAATCGTGCGTATGGGGAATGAGTATGAACTAAGTCGTGCGATTGAGTCAATCGTGCGACTGGGCCTGCTGGATTTCCGAAATTCGTAGGTTTAAGGTGTTTGAACGCAAAAACACGAATTTCTTGCAAACCCTAATTGCCGTATGCCGGAAAAACATAACTTTACAATCACAAGACGTCTAAAATCGATTTGACACAAAAGATTGCGTTTTTGAGTGTAAAAACACAATTTTTCTATCAAAACGATTGAATCACACGTAAATCTAGAGCCAAAGCTCTGATACCACTTGTTAGGATCATGTACTTGACGAATACTTAAAGATTTACACGTATACCGAATCAAATAGTGCGGAATCCTATTTTATTGGAGATCCAATCAGTGAGAACACACGTAGAATCAATTAAGGATTGAATCTAAACGTTAAGAACGATTAGCAATCGATCTACTGCGATCTATGAAGTTGGAGCAGGTTGCTAGAGGTCTCTGGACAGCTAGGGTACGTCTAGGTATCGAAATATTCAAAGTGTCTACTTTTTCCACAATTTAAGTGGTATTTATAGGTTAGGATTTCTCAATCGTGCGACTAGACCATTTGCATGGTTCAGTCGTGCGATTGAGTCATGCGGTTGATCCATTCGCATGACTGAGTGTTTAGTCGTGCGACTGAATCAATCTCATGTTACAATCATGTGACTGATCTAGTACCCTGGTTCATTCGTACGACTAGTTCATTAGCATGAAGTTTTTCATGCGTATGGTCCATTAGCATGGGCTAATCGCATGAGAACTTCACATGATTAAGGTTGAATATGTTTCATAATCATTAATTGACTTAGATATTATTCAAACAACCACAACCTATATAATTAGTTCAATAAGCGTTATTACATGCCAAGCATTGAAATATTCAACATTATAAGCACAACCACATATTGTATTTCATTAATTACCCGTACAATTACATATGTCTAAGACAATAAAGACATATTACATTAAGTTCAGAACTAGGGACATATGTATCTACATGATAGACATTTAGGCGTGATCTAAGAGTGGTGGGAACAACTACCTCAGAATCAAGATTATGAACATTTGGTTCTGTATCTGAGGCAGAAGGAGTGTGAGGTTCTAAAGACTCAAAGACATCATTGTTAGATGCGTGTGGACTTGTAGTAACAGGAACTTGTTCCTCCTGATTATTCTGATTATCCTCCATGGCTTCATCGTCAAAGGAGGAATCACTAGCTTCAAGTGCTCCCCTTAAATGGTTAGTCGATTCACCTTGTGAACCAGATGATGTTGAATCTAGCGATGGTATGTTTAAGACATCATACATCATTTTGGCTACTAACTCATCGTCAGATGAAGATAGAGGTATGTTGGAGGACTTGAAGAATCCATCATAGTCGAAAAAGAATGCGGGTCCCTTTTCAGCAGGAGGGGTGGTGTATCTCGGAACATCTACATTACACCTCACTTCTACTTGACCCGTTGAGTTGTTGTAAACTCTCTTATTCGGTATGTTGTATCCTAGAAAGATGCACTCTTCAGCCTTCTCGCTAAACTCCCTCCTGAGTCTTCTTCAGCAACGTGCATGGTGCTCCAAATGGTTCGAGATACTCCAGATTTGGTTTACATCGTTGAAGTAACTCGTAACACGTCTTGCCATGACGTTTTACCACTAGAACTCGATTTAACGTGTAACACGCATTGGCTACCGCCTCATTCCAAAATTGGATAGGCAGTTTCGAGTCTGCTAACATTGTGCGTGCGGTCTCTATTAAGTTGCGATTCTTTCTCTCAGCAACCATGTTCATCTGAGGAGTGTAGGTGGAAGTGAACTGGTGCACAATTCCCTTTTCTTTGCAGAAAGCCTCCATCCATTGGTTCTTGAACTCGGTTTCGTTGACTGAGTGTACTTGTCTTACCTTTAGCTTGTAGAGAGACTCTAGTGTAGTTACCAATTCTTTGAATGAGTCAAATGTTTTTGATTTTGATTTCAAAAATATCACACAAGAGAATCTTGAGTAATCATCTATAACTACATAGCAGTACAAGTCGTCTGCGATGCTTCTTGTACTGACTGGACCAAACAGATCCATATGAAGACGCTCAAGAGGTAGTTCTATAGAATTAACTTTCTTTGCCTTATGAGACTTCTTTGTCTGTTTGCCTTTGTTGCAGGCAACACAAAAATTTGGGAGTTGGAAGTTCTTGACATTGACTCCTCGCACTAGATCATTCTGGATCAAGTGGTTCATCTTCTGTGGATTGATGTGTCCTATTCTCCTATGCCAGGAGATAGAATCTTTCTCAGTAGCTTTTGACAAGAAACACTAAACTTGATAATCAGTTGTGGAGGCCTTAGATAGATCCAAGACATAAAGGTCATTATATCTTGAGGCTGACATTAATACTTGTTCCTCCGGAATCACATAGTCCTTTTTCAAGACATAGCACTTCTTATTGTCGAGAACTACCTTAAATCCTTTGACACATATTTTGGAAATAGAAAGTAGATTATTCTGAAGTTGTTGAACGTAGTTTACCTTGTCAAACTTAACTTTCTGGCTCCCTACTTCCCCTTGAGCTATTATGTACCCTCCTTTGTTTCCAGCAAAAGAAACTTGACCTCCTTTGATTTGTTTGACGTTTGATAGGAGTGCCCGGTATCCAGTCATATGTCTTGATGCTCCGCTATCTACAATCCAAGTGTTTGTTTCAGCACTATAGCGAACTCCCTGCACATTTAATTGAAAACATTATTAAGGTGAGGGACCCAAGCCTTAACTGGCTTGGGTGTCCCAGAGGCATCACACAACATAAACTCTACCATTGTCCATTAGAGGGTGAGGAAAGATTAACTGTCTTATTGTTCTCATTTCCAGCCAAAGACTTTTCTTTCCATAAGCCAGCTTTGTGTAAGGCCTGTTTGTGATAAACAGACGACTCGCTGATAGGTTAAATTTAGGTTCACTGACTTGTTTTGGTGCAGTCATGGAGCTTCTTTTGGAAGAGCTTGCTTTAGTGTCATTTAGTTCAATCCTTTTCTTTGGTGTATGATCATAAGACAATAAGACGCTATGTGCCCATACTTTCCATAGTTGTAGCATGATCTGCTTTCAACTTGACGATTTACCTGTTTCTGTGGAGAAGTATGTGACACACGAGTGACTTTACTCTGTTTGGGTTTTGACACTTCTTGTTTAGATGTTTTCTCTTGTTTAACAAAATTAATTGTTTGGACATTGTTAACATCTTTTCCTTTTTGTTTATTTGGACTCATACATGAAGCATGTGATTGGTTAATTTGATTGGTATTTCTTGGTTCAGAAATAGACTTTGTTGAACCGGATTTTATTTTAACCTTTTCAAATTGTTCATCCAGATTAACACAAGGCATTTTACCTTTTGATTTTGAAGTGGTATCCTTTTGTTTTGTGACAGATTCATTTGATTTACATGTGGAATCTGGATCACTCACAAGAGGAGTGGACACCACATGATCCTTGATTGGGTTTTTTTATTGGTTTACTTTTAACATTGATCAAGGTCTCATATGGTGGTTGTACCACTTTATATCCTAATCCCTCCCCATTATTTCGCTCTCTCACTAAGTGTTGGACAATGTGGGATGAACTTGTCCAACTATGCAGTTTGTTTTAGTGAATTTACTTTTACTTCCAAAACTGTCTTTTGTTTCTTAGTGTCTTCTAGGGAGTTTAGATAGAACGTAATGTCATTAGCTTGGTTAAAGGCTACAACTTCAGTTTCCCTAAGCTGTTTGTTCTTTCTATCTTTTCTTTATAGTTGTGCTCATTTTGTTTTAAGACTCTGTTGGCTTCATTGCATAGTTGTAAGTCCTTTACTAAGTTATCATTATGGTCTAATAACCTAGCAAATTTCATATCAATGCTTTCCCTAAATTTATTACAATCAAAACAAGCATGATTATTGAAAAGTTGAGTAATGGTACTTACCTGAGAAGGTGTGGTTGAATCAGGCATTAAAACAGTGTCTGACTTCTCTGGTTCTTGTGATTCTGGACTTGTTGGACTTGTCCCTTCTTCAGCCGGTGATCAACTACTGTTGCAGATTCTTGAACATTTGACATCGCGAGCTCTACTGTAATATCACATTCGCTGCTGAGTCGTCATCTAGATCCTCAACACTAGCGATGTTGGATTCTCCCGGAGACACAAACCGGAAGCTCCAATCTTGTCCTTCGTCATCATGAGCTGTTAAGGCTTTAGGATCCTTGCTCGACGAAGTAGGGCTGTTTGTGGGCTTATCCTAACGAGTTAAAGACGAGAATGGATTCCCATTTCTCGTCTTCTTGGGCTTCACACATTCACGTTTGAAGTGCCCTTTTTCCCTATAATTGAAGCAGGTAACTTTTGTCTTATCAAAGCCAAAAGTTGTGTCCTTAGTGGCAATCAGATTATGTCCGGTCCTCTTGACAAACTTATTTGCTCTCCGAATAGCACTTGCTAAGGCCCACATGATGTCCATCCGTTCTAGCTCTGTCTCGTCTACCTGCTCGTAGTCCTCATCTGCCAGATGGCATTTCCTAATTTTCCCAGCAACTAGCCCATCATAGGAGTGAACTACCGCTGCTAAGACGTCCATGTGCTCCTTTTCTACCTCAACAGTCACAATCCCAAGATTCTCGGTCTTCAATTTTGTAGCATTTGCTTCAGGTGCTATGTATTGGGTACAAGATGACCCTGACGTGTCAGATCCTAAAAAAGAGGCTGGAGATGGACCAGCTGAACTCAACACAAAAGTTGTTTGTAGTGGAGCTCCAAACGTTTTGGCTTGTGGAGTTGAGTTGTACAGAGCTGGATTCTGATCATAAGTAGACTTTTGGGCTCTGTACTTCAACATCAACTCTTCCTCCCATAGCTTCAGAATGAAGTCGTTGATGACTAACTTCACTAGCATATCATTCTGTTTGAGGTTGGAGACAAACGAACTCCACTTCTTGGGCAAACCATCTGCAAAGTTTGAAACTTTGTCTTCCATAGACGTAGTAACTCCATGAGTGTGCAACTCACTCATCAGATGGTAGAAACGATGAATGACATCATCTAAGATCTCCTTTCCCATTGACGAGAAGTTGTCAAACTCCTTCTTCAACGCTTTAGCCTTCAGAGCTTTCAATGATGCATTTCCCTCATATCTCTTTTCCAATGCATCCCATAGCTTTTGAGCTTGCTTGTTCTCAGAAAATTGATGAAAGATGTCCTTAGGAATTGACTGAGTCAGCAATGCATATACTTTCTTCTTTGCATTGTATTTTACTTTTTGTCTGTTAGTCATACCGCTTAAGGTGAGTTTGACTCCATCTACACCTACAGGCATACTATATCCTGTCTCTATCAACTCCCACAGATTGGGATCTACTCCATTTAAGTATATTTCAAATATTTGCTTCCATTGTGGATAATCATCTAATGTTATTAGCTTAGGGGGTTTGTTATGATTTCCCACTTCATTTTCTAAAAGAAATAGATTTTGAATCCTAGAGTCCCTTCCGGCGGTAAACGCTGAATATGATCCTCCATTATTATCAACTTTATACTTAGGAACAAACTGTTTAACTTGTGCGAATGAAGGTATGCGATTGAACATTTCGTGCAATTGAACAATGCGGTTGACTCAGGCGTGCGAATAAGCAAATGCGGATGGCTCAAGCGTGCGAATGGACTGCTGCGGATGAACAATGCGAATGGCCAATTCAGTCGTACGAATGGATGTACGAATGAGTCCAATCGTGCATATGGGGAATGCGTATGAATTCAGTCGTGCGATTGAGTCAATCGTGCGACTGAAGTTGGTGAAACTTGAAAATTCGAAGGTTTAAGGTATTTTGACGCAAAAACACGAATTTTTCAAGAACCCTAATTGTCATATGCCGGAAAAACGTTAACTTTACGATCTGGAGACATTCAAAACAATGTTTGACACAAAAGGATTGCTTTTTTGTGTGAAAAACACAATTTTTATATCAAAATCGATTGAATCACATGTAGTTCAAGAGCCAAAGCTCTCATACCACTTGTTAGGATCGTGTATTAAACGGAATACTAACTGATATACATGTATACCAAGTCAAATAGCGTGGAATCCTATTTTATTGGCGATCGAATCAGTGAGAACGCACGTAGAAACAATTGTAGATCTAAACTAAACGTTAAGAACGATTGGTAATCGATCTAGTGTGATCTATGAACTTAGAACAGGTTCTTAGAAGTCTCTGGACTGCTAGGGTATGATTTAGTATGTAGGTTTTCGAAGTGTTATGTTTTTCCACGATTTAAGTGGTATTTATAGGTTAGGGTTTCTCATTCGGGTGACTAAACCATTAGCATGGTTCAGTCGTGCGATTGAGTCATGCGGTTGATCCATTAGCACGACTGAGTGTTCAGTTGTGCGACTGAGTCAATCTCATGTTACAATCATGCGACTAATCTAGTCTCCTGGTTCAGTCGTGCGACTTGTTCAGTAGCATGAAGTTGTTCATTCGTATGGTCCATTAGCATGGGCCATTCACTTCACACGATTAAGTTTAACCATATTTCTCAATCATTATTAACTGAGAACTATGTAAACAACCACAAACCTATATAGTTAGTTCAACAAGCGTTAACCTACTAATCAATAAAATAATAAACATTATAAGCACAACCACACATGGTATTTCATTAAGTACCCATTTTATTACATATGTGTAAGACAATAAAGACATTTTACATTAAGCTCATAAACTAGGTACACATGTATCTACAAGTTGTTTGAGGTACTCGAACTCAACAAACTCAAAGGGCAAGGGAAGAAGTGCATCTACCTAGTAGAGACTTGTGGCACTCAGGTAGTTGATTATATTTTGCATGTTAGTTTCTTTTTCAACTTGAGGTCCTTGTGGTGCCACAGTCTCTTGCATAGTGCTTTCTTGAACTGGTGAGAGAGTAGGAACAGATTTGTAGAGTATTTTCAGTCTATTTTCTTCCCTGATCTGAAAGAGCAATCTTGTATCATCTACTTCCTTCTTATCTCTAGACATTTCCATGTCTGCCAGTTCATTCAGTTCCTCTAAGGAGAGGGAGATGATTTGTTCAATTTCATAGTTCTTGGTTGGTAAGTAAGCAATCCTAACTGCCTTTAACTCATCATTTTGAGTATTTGGTCTAGGGGCAACCCTGATTGTAGCTTGCATGAATCCTGAAGACCCAATGGAACTATCTCCCTTTAGCTTCCTCTTCCTCTCTCTCTTCTCCTCCTCAATCTCCTCAAGAGTCATTTTCCTTTTCCCTTTGTCACTCATAGACCTTTGTGATTCTGGGTGGAGAGAGCTTTGGCCTTCATTGCCTGAGTAGCATCCATGCTCTAGTAAGAGACATGTTCTAATGCACCTTCACCAGCAGGTGTGTCATTGAGTGAATGAAATGCTGAAGTGTTTGTAGGTGTGACATGACTCTCAGGCTCTATCACTAGGCCTTCAGTCAAGGTTTTCCCTTTGAAGCTAATCTCAAGGTCTGCCTCAATATCTAGTTGACCAATGACATTACTAGATTGCCTTTGTCTTCTACTTTGACTAAACACTTCAATAATCCTGTCTTGAATCCTTTAAGCCAGCCAGCCTGCCAGCTTGCCTAGTTGGCTTGGGTTGACAAGTGGCATGTTGATCAGGTCAAGACTTTCATAGTAGTTCAAGGTCTGAAAATTGAAGAACTGTTGCTGCCCTTGAACTCTTTGAAGAATGAGGACTGTTTTGTCAGCATCATACCTCCACCTAATTATGTAATTTGAAGTTCCTTGGGGTGGATATGACATGGCCCTTAGAATAACTTCCACAAGAGACTCTGAATGAGAGAATCTAGAGAGTCCACATCAATGTGAACTTGAGAAAGTTATTGAGTAGGGACAGTTGCTAGTGAGGATGGTGAGTCCTCAATGTCCATACTCAGAGAAGAACTCCCAGGTTCTATGATTGTTATGACTTTCTCCCCCTTTTTGGTAGCATGACCCACTTGCATAGGTGAGCTAGGAGTTAGGTCAATCACATCCATAAGTATCAATGTGTTGAGTTACCATGGTTGAGATCTAAATGATGTAATAACTTGGCAGAAGTGAGAGCCTTTTCCATATGGATCTCCTGAATATATTTAAAGAGATCCACCTCACTAGTAGGTGGATGATGTGGGCTAGACAGGGGAGTGGCAGGAGCACTCATCTCTTTTTAAGTAGGGGAAGAGTAGAGAGACTCATGGTACTCACTGAATCCTATGTCTTCATCATCATAGAATTCTAGGTTCGGAAGTGGTTAGTTGAGATCTAGAGGCTAGGGATGGTAATTGTCCCCTGAAGGTTGTACACGTGAGCGTTCAGGCTCAGAGCGAAGGCTTAAGGCATTTGGGCTAATTAGCTCATCAGGATGAGAATGAGGAACCTCAGCACTGATTCTTGATGAGATGGGAGTGGTTTGCTCCTCAGGAGAAGTGGGAGCTCTAGTGTCTACTTCCTCCTGTATGGGTGATCATGTGGGGGCCTGCAAAAGTTGAATAGCAAGTGCAAGGGTTTATTTGGATTTTCTTTGGTAGGTGAGGGTGATTTCAGGCTATTTTGGTGGTTGAGATGTAGAAGGTGTGGGTTCAACACTAGCTTGTGTTGGTAGGTTGTCACCTTGAGCAATGAGCTCTAATATTTTGGGGACAAGGGCTGTTTCTACCCTAGAGAAGCCAATAGTTGGCTTCTTCAAGATTTTAAAGATGTCAGGCTTCATTTGTCCTAATTTAAGAATATTACCTATTTCCCTCAACTGTTAGCCCAGTTCACAGTTAAGAATGCGTTAAACATATCTAGAAAACATGTAGTACTCTAAGGAGTCCAAGTTTGTAGGTAAATTTGTATAGAGAAATTTAAAGTACCTGAACTTGACCCCTTGAACCATTCTATGCACTATGAAGGAGAGATCCTCAAGAATCTGGTCCCACCCCTCATGCTTGTTGGACAGCCTGTGAATGACCACATGTAGTAAGTACTTCCACTAAGATGAGACCTCCCTTTCATGAAGGTCTTTATAGCGAAATCTCCTTTATAACCCATGTGCTGAAAGGAGTGGTTGACAGCTTCCTTTAGGAAGGACAATTCACCTTCCTCATCATCCAACTAAAGATAATTGTTGATGATGGTTGGAGTGATGAAGTTTGTCCTACCCTGCACTGTAGTAGATAGTGCCTTCTCCCCATCTAGGATGACCACATGATAGGTCCTCCAAAACTCAAGCAGATGATCCTCATAGAGAGTAGGATCAAGAGTTAGGGAGGTGAAGTAGTTTGACAGAGCCAGACAGTGGCAAAGTTGTGAGAAACTAGGTTCTTTCTTAGAGTTCAATAGAGCAACCTGATTGTGTTGCTTGTGAAGCTACATGGAGAAATCAGGGTTGTTTTTGCGGTTTAGGCTGGCCATTTGAGAAAGTTTAAGAGTGAAGGAAAATGAAGAATAAAGGCGGTTTCTAGGTGAAATTAGGCTTTGTAAAGGTATAGAAGAAGAAGATAATGAAAGAAGGGGAACTGTTGGGTATATATATGAAATGGATCTCAGACAAAGTTAATGAAAGAAGATAAACTTGTTAATCCGGATGTCGGTCCCACCTCTAAAAAAGTAGTTTTCTTTTTCCCAAAAGTTAGTATTCTTGGAAGTCTAAAATATTTTGAAGGTAATTTTACTTTGGAAGTTTTGATGAAAAGCTTCCAAATCCAAAATGGCTTCGGAAGATATTCCAAAGGGTTTAGAAAATTTTTTGCTTTGGAAGAGGTTAACACTTGAAAGTTTTAGTAAAAATTCCAAGAGTTAATTGCTTTTGAAAAAAGTTGTTCTTTAAAAAATACAAGTATTTAAGTAAAAGTTAAGCTTCAGAAGATAATTTTAGAAATTTCTTCAGAAGGTATATTGTCTTAAGTAGTTGTTTGTTTTAAAGGCTTAAATAATTTTCCTTCCAGAGTAAAACAAATGCTTATGTAAGCGATAAAATAGACAACTTAGGACACACAATTTTTAGAAATAATATGATTAGGTTTTAGGAAAAGCTACTCAAGGTTAATCATCCCAATAGTTGAAACAAGATATTTAAATCTTTGTTCATCAAAAGCTTTGGTAAACAGATCAACATATTGTTCATTTTGTGTTAACTTTAACTAGTTTGATTAATCCCTTCTCAAAGTTATCTCTAATCAAATGATACCTGATATTGATGTGTTTTGTCCTTGAATATTGTAAATGATTTTCTATAATAGAAATAACACTATTGTTGTCTATGTGGGTGGGAGTCTCTTTGAAATTAAATCCATAATCTAACATCTAATTCTGAATCCAAAGCACTTGAGCATAGCAGCTTCCAGTAGCAATGTATTTAGCTTCAACAGTTGATGCAGAGACACAGATTGCTTCTTGTATTGCCATAAAACTACCCTTCTACCAAGGAACTGACATCCCCCTGATGTAGACTTTGCAGTTATGTTGTGGTTATAGTCACTATCTATATATGCATACAGATTGAAGTCAGAATTCTTTGGATTCCAAAGGCCAAGTGTTGAGGTGCCTTTGAGGTATCCTAAAATTCTCTTGATAGAAATTAGATGTGAAATCTCGGGGTTGGCTTGATATCTTTCACAAATACATGTAGGAAATAGATATCAGGCCTGCTAGCTGTGAGGTACTTAAGAGACGCAATCATAGCCCTGTAAAGATGTTCAACTACACACTCCCCCTCAAGATCAGGACCAAGGGAGTAGTTTCTTGCTATGCGTGTCTTAGCAACCTTAAAATTAGTCATGTTGAATCTTTTAAGTATGTCCTGAACATACTTTGACTGACTAACGAAGATGCCATCTTGAACTTGCTTCACTTGAATTCCCCTATGGCAATGAAGACAGAGTGAAGACAGATATTGCATCATGGGTCTATCCTCTTGCTTTTACCTTTAAATTAACATCTCCAATGATGTTTGTGATAGGATGAGACTTGTGAATCCTTAGTTCAGTAATCATAGCCAATTGCTTAAAGGGATCTAAATTAGAAAAATTTAGATCTAGCATTGAGGTTTCACCCACCAGATCAACACACTTATCAAATGAAATTAATCCAAAAAGTATGTGACATCACTGATATTTTCTTCAATGGGATGGTTATCAGCATTTAGAAATTCTTGAGTACTGTCACCATCACCATTTTCTCATATATTTGAAGCTCCTGCATCTATGTTTTTATGCCTCTAAAATGAAATTTGAAGGCACCTCAGAGGTATTAGTTGAATTTGTCATTGTTGTGCTCATAGGTTCTTCATTACAGGGTAGTTACAACTAGAGCTAAAGTTGTGTATGTTGAAGGTGTTCTCAGGTGAAATCTGGATTAGGATCACCTATAGGTAGTATATCTGTGGACCTTAATACTGCTTATGTGATCCAATTATACATATAAAACACATCAATTGCGTATTAGTTATTCTAGGAACACTTACTAAAAATGATGATTTGATAGTTAACTCGTTCATATCATGTTTGAAGGCTTGGAAAAGACCATGATGGACAAAATGAGCTTAAATAAGAAGAAAATCAAGAAAATCAAGTTTTGAAATTAAAGCATGGGGTCGTGCTTCATGAGGCACACCCCCATGCCTAACCTAAAACACACCCTATGCTTAAATCAACACACCCCCAAAGCACGGGGCATGCCCTAGGAGGCACGGGGTCATGCCATACCACAAACACAAGGTAGTGCCTCATTGAACACAGGGCCGCGCCCGAAAAAATTTGAGTGTACGAGCCGAACAACTTTTACGTACATTCTACTAGCACGGGGCCATGCTTAAACACTCCAGAAAGCCTATAATAGGACTTAGTTTACAACTTGAAGAGTAGCTTTTGGGAGGTGAAGAGCTGGGGTTCCCTCTTGGGAACCCAGCCTTTGGAGATCCTTAAAAGGTTTTAGACGTTCATTCAACACTTAGAAGAATTTTGGGATCGTTTAACATCATCCATAATGAATCACCGGTTTGATTGTTCTAATTTGCCAATGATTTCATTACTATCTTTTATCTTTTGTTATTCTATTCAAGCTCCTTATGAGCTAAGCTTCATGTGTTATCCTAATTTAATGAAACTTATGTTATTTGTGATATATTATGTTAATGTTATGGTGGTCTTGGGAAAAATTTTGATGGGTAACATCTATATTTGAACATGAAGTTATAAATTTAGGGTTTGTGATTGTAATTGTCACACACTGTAACACTCGCTTATTTTTTTTAAGTTAGTAAAGAAAGAATAAAGTGAAGAAAAAAAGGAAGAAAATATATTTTACCCAAGTTGAGGGGTAAAAAGTGTCAAAAGGACAAAAAGGTTTGAAAGTGGCTGTAAAGTGGGCATGGCCGCCCACTCTCTCCTTACAACATCCAGATCTTCATATTTTTAGAGAGAGAGAAAGAAAATAGTAGAAGGCTCTCTAGTTTGAAGAAGAACCAGCTGAAAACTCAAATTCAAGGTAAGAATTCATGATTTTTGAGTTTTCTTAACCAGTTTTATCCTTGGTTGTGAGCTTATGTATGTTTGTATGTGTTCGGGTGTGTGTTTTAGTGGGTTTCTAGGCAATTGAACTCAATTGCAAACGAGTTTGGAAGAATCCATACTCAAGCTGCTAAGGTGAGTTCTAGAACCCCTCTTTTACTGGTTTTTAAATGTTTTGGGGCTAGAATTCCATGAATGAACATTATTATAAAATTGGGTTTCATACTCGTATGTTTGTCTGTATGTATGTTTCCGGTCTGGTTGGATTTTGGAATATGTTTATGCTTGATGATGTTATGGTTGTGTTTCTAAGGCTTAGAATGCATGATGTAAGCTTAGAACATGATAGACGAGGTTTGGGGACTGAATCTGCTGTTAAGTGTGCCCTAGGCTGCTCATGCACCCAAACAGTAGTTCATACGCCTAAGTTTAGAAAAAATTGCTTAAGTGTTGACAAATGCGGATGAACAGTTAATGAGGATGAGTAAGTTCATGCGGATGAGAAGGTTCATACGATTGAACAACAAATGCGGATGAACAGTTAATGCATATGAGCATTGACAGATAAGTAAGAACAAATATGGATGAGTAAGTCATGGGGCTGAATAAATGTAGATGAACAAAGTTAATGCGGAGGAGGATTGACAAATGTGGATGAGTTAAAGTCAATGCGGAAGAACAAATGTTAAGTTCACGCGACTGAACAAATGTGGATGAGTAAAATAAATGCGGATGAACACTTAGAATATTTTCTGACTTTTTGGAAAAAAGTGTAGATGTAGGCTTTGACTTGAGAGGTTCCCGGGGGTTCATGTAAGCTGATTTTTGAGGTCATAGATGATGTGATGGGCATTGTATGACGATGTTATGATGTATGATTGATGTGAATGCATGATGGTATGTGTGATGTATGTATGATGCCCTGTATGATGATGTTGACTGTGTATGTTGATGTTCCCTACATTGTATGTTTATTTTCCCATGGCTTTACATTGAAAGTTAGAGAGTGAAATGAAAGTATTATGTAATCTAAATTGGAAAATAATAAAAAGAGGAACATAATGATAGAATGCATGCATTAATGAACAAAGGGAAGCAAAGTAAGTCGTGCAAGCCTTGTATGTAGAAACACGCCCAATGAAGGGTGTTAGTTCAATGGTGTGTGGGTTAGCTACCCCAGAAGGATGCACACTGGGGTCTCTCTTTGTGATTGACCATTTGTATATAACCTTTGTCGCTTACCTCTTGGTACTGTGGTAAGGCCACCGGGCGTAATGTATGGGGGTCTATGATAGACCTCGGCCCAGTACTCGCTTTATATGTGACGGATGGGGTATAGCACAAGACAATGGTACACCTGAATTTACCATGGTACTGTGGTCAGGCCACCGGGCGCAATGTATGGGGGTCTATGATAGACCTTAGCCAAGTACTCGCTTTATGCATAACGGTGGAGTAAAGTTCATGGTTTTGGATGCGATGTAAAGTAATGGTAAACGTATGAATGAAAATTAACGAATGAGCGATGAAGATAACAATCATATTATCTATGTTTACGTATGATGTGTGATCACATGCAAAAGTACAGAACGGTTTTAATGAAAGTAAAGTATGTTTTATTATAAAACTAGAACTCACTCAGTAACGCTGACTTTTTATTCATTTTTCAAGTTGGCAGGTGAGCATTGCTGAGGATGGCTTGTTTTGGATGGCATTCCCTTATATAATGTTTTTGTATTGTAATGCAAACAATTGTTATTTTATATTGAATGTTGTGTTATTTTGCAAATGCATTCTTAATGAAAATGTTGTTTTCAATGTTTCCGCTGCAACGTTTGTTTCAATTTAATGTAACTATATGTTTTATGAGTGATGATTGGCCAGCTATAAGCATCCCGGGAATAGGGCCATACAAGTTGGTATCAGTGTCAAAGTTTAAGTGAAATGGGTAAATTTTCAAAATAAACCTAACTTAAATTAAAAATGGGACGGAAAGGGAAGGGATGCAAGTCTGAGTAGCTACGTGCCACGGAAAATGGTGTTTGAATCTTTTAGTGTGTGTTGAGGATGGTCGGTGGTAGATCTTCAAAGGTTTCTTCTGGTGCAGGTTATGGTGGACGTGGTGCTGGACTGCGTGTCACGAGAAGCATGGCTAGGCTTCTGAAATGGCACTCGAAGAGCCCGAGATCCCTCACCTGGAAGGCGGCGATGATAGTGCTAGTCTGAGGACCACACTGAAAGAGGCTGTTGTTGAGGGAGTTCAACAGGTTATGCAGACGATTCTGCCGTCTATGGTGATTAAGGTAATTAGGGTGGTGAAGGAGACGACCATGACTGAGGTGAACAAGAAAGGTAGAGGCGATAAGAATTGGAACGGAAAGCAGTTTTGACATGGCGGGGCCACTCCAAACAAAAAGGTTGCTAGGATGGATGACCGGCATGGAGCTTCGTCCGGTGCGACGACGAGAAAGTGTGGTAAGTGTGCCAAAGGGCATATTGGAGAGTGTTGGGGGATCAAACCTCTACTTCAAGTGTGGGAGGCATGGTCATCTAGCAAGAGAGTGTGGGGTGGTATGGTGCTATAACTACAGTGGAAGGGGTCACATAAGCAGGGACTGCAAGGAGCCAAGGGCAGAGAGTTCTGAAGCCAGGGAGACGACGAGAAATGAATGGCAGAGGGAAAGCACAGGGTCTTCATGATAGTGCAGGAGAAAGCTAGGACGGACCCCGATGTCATGTCAGGTACGTATCTAGTAACCAAACTCTTGCTTCTGTGTTGTTTGATTACGGTGCTAGTAGGAGTTTTATTACTGCTGCCTTTTGTGCTAAGTTACCTATTAGGAGTAGAAGTATTGATGAGCCATTTGATGTATAAACTGCCATAGGGAAGGCCATTAGGATTTCGGAGCAGATAGAAGGCTGTGATAGAATTAGAAGGTCATATGTTTCCTGTCAGACCGTTCGTGATGACCTTAGGCTGGTTCGATGTAATCCTAGGAATGGAGTGGTTGGCGGAGTATGAGGCAAGCATTGTGTGTCGCAAGAAGATGAGTGGTTTGACAGCACCTGACGGGAGTTCGGTAACGGTTTATGGTGATCGATTCACTATGATTCTGAAAGTGATTTCGATGGCGGTGGCGGAAAAATGCATCAGGCGTGGATGTAGTGCCTACTTGGCCTATGTAAAGGATGTGGATACGCCAATGCCACAACTGGGTGACGTACCGGTAGTGTGTGACATTCCAGATGTATTTCCCGAAGACCTACCAGGAGTGCCACCAACCGTGAGATCGAGTTTCAGATTGATCTGATATCGGGTGCCTAACCTGTTTCTAAGGTACCGTGTCGGTTGGCTCCGACTGAGATGAAAGAGTTGATGGAGCAATTGCAAAAGCTGCTCGATAAGGGGTTTATTAGGCCGAGTATCTCTCCTTGGGGTGCTGCGGTCTTATTTGTGAAGAAGAAAGACAGTAGCATGAGGATGTGTATCAACTACCATGAGCTGAATAAGGTGACAATGAAGAACCGATACCCGTTACCAATATTGATGATTTGTTTGATCAGCTTCAAGGTGCCAGTTAGTTTTCGAGGATATACCTTTGAGCGGGCTACCATCAGCTAAAGGTGAAAGAGTAGGTTATTCCTAAAACATCTTTTCGCATGCATTATGGTCACTACGAGTTCCTCATTATGTCATTTGGGTTGACCAATGCGCCAACTGCTTTTATGAACTTGATGAACCAAGTGTGTCGGCCAATGTTGGATAAATCGGTGATTGTGTTTATCAACGATATCTTGATTTATTCCAAGAGCAAAGAGGAGCATGTCGGTCACATTCGGGAGGTGTTAGAGACGCTGAGAAGGGAGAAGTTGTATGCTAAATTCTCCAAGTGTGCATTCTGGTTGGGCAAGGTTCAATTCTTGGGTCACGTGGTGAATCCCGAGAGGATTATGGTGGATCCGGAAAAGGTGGAGGCGGTGATGCAATGGAAGTCGCCACAGACGCCATATGAGATTCGTAGTTTCTTGGGTTTGGTGGGCTACTACAGAAGATTCATCCATGACTTCTCTAAGATCGCTTCTCCACTAACCAAGTTGACCCGAAAGGGTGTAAAGTTTGTATGGGGTCAAGCTGAAGTGAAGGCAGATAATCAGAAGCTGTATGGAAAACCCAACCTTTGGATATACCGGAGTGGAAGTGAGAGCACATCACCATGGACTTTATAACGAAGCTGTCACTACCACGCGAGGGTATGATGCCATATGGGTGATCATCGATCGCTTGGCGAAGAGTGCTCACTTCCTACCGATTCGCGAGACGTATTCATCTGAGAGGTTGGCAGATCTTTTCATCAAGGAAATCGTAACTCGTCATTGTGTGCCAGTGTCTATTGTGTCTGATCATGACACTCGGTTTACATCCAAATTTGGGAAGAAATTCCATGATGCGATGGGGACGAGGCTACATATCATCATGGCTTATCATCCTCAAACGGAGGGTCAGTCGAAGAGGACGATTCATACGCTGGAAGACATGCTTCGGGCATGCATCATTGATTTTGGAGGAAGTTGGGATGACCACCTACCCTTAGTTGAGTTCTCATATAACAACAGTTATCATGCCAGTACCGGTAAGTGGAAGCATAGAAAGGGATCTGAACGGCTCAATTACGCGGCGCAACCAGTGGCGATCATTGATCGAAAAGAGAAGAGGCTGAGGAATAAAGTGGTTCCTCTTGTGCGTGTATAGTGGAAGCATAGAAAGGGATCTGAGTCTACATGGGAGACTAAAAAAGAGATGAGACAGCCGTACCTACGATTGTTTGATGAATAACAAGTTTCAGGGATGAAACCTATATAAGAGGGTGGACTTGTAACACCCGGTTATTTTTTTAAGTTAGTAAAGAAAGAATAAAGTGAACAAAAAAGGAAAGAAAAGATAATTTACCCAAGTTGAGGGGAAAAAGTGTCAAAAGGATAAAAAGGTTTGAAAATGGGTGTAAAGTGGGTATGGTCGCTCACTCTCCCCTCACAACATCCAGATCTTCAGATTTTTAGAGAGAGAGAAAGAAAATAGTAGAAGGCTCTCTAGTTTGAAGAAGAACCAGCTAAAAACTCAAATTCAAGGTAAGAATTCATGATTTTTGAGTTTTCTTAACCGGTTTTATCCTTGGTTGTGAGCTTATGTATGTTTGTATGTGTTCGGGTGTGTGTTTTAGTGGATTTCTAGGCAATTGAACTCAGTTGCAAACGAGTTTGGAAGAATCCATACTCAAGAGCTGCTAAGGTGAGTTCTAGAACCCCTCTTTTACTGGTTTTTAAATGGTTTGGGCTAGAATTCCATGAATGAACATTTTTGTAAAATTGGGTTTCATACCCGTATGTTTGTCTGTATGTATGTTGCTGGTCTGGTTGGATTTTGGAATATGTTTATGTTTGATGATGTTATGGTTGTGTTTCTAAGGCTTAGAATGCATGATGTAAGCTTAGAACATGATAGACGAGGTTTGGGGACTGAATCTGCTGTTAAGTGTGCCCTAGGCTGCTCATGCGCCCAAACAGTAGTTCATACGCCTAAGTTTAGAAAAAACTGATTAAGTGTTGACAAATACGGATGGAAAGTCAATGCAGATGGAAAGGCAATGTAGATGGAAAGTCAATGCGGATGGAAAGTCAATGCAGATGGAAAGTCAATGCGGAAGAACAGTTAATGCAGATGAGTAAGTTCAGGCAATGAGAAGGTTCATGCGATTGAACAACAAAGGCAGATGAACAGTTAATGTAGATGAGCATTGACAGATAAGTAAGAACAAATGCAGATTAGTAAGTCATGTGACTGAACAAATGCGGATGAACAAATGGAGATGAGCATTGACAAATGCGGATGAGTTAAAGTCAATGCGGATGAACAAATGTGAAGTTCATGCACCTGAACAAATGCGGATGAGTAAAGAAATGCAGATGAACACTTAGAGTATTTTCTGACTTTTTGGGAAAAGTGTAATGTAGGCTTTGACTTGGGAGGTTCCCGGGGTTTCATGTAAGCTGACTTTTGAGGTCATAGATGATGTGATGGGCATTGTATGATATTTTATGATGTCTGATTGATGCTTATGCATGATGTTATGTGTGATGTATGTTATGTATGTATGATGCCCTGTGTGATGATGTTGATTGTGTATGTTGATGGTCCTTACATTGTATGTTTATTTTCCCATGGCTTTATGTTGAATGTTGATGAATGAAATGAAAGTATTATGTAATGTAAAGTGAAGATAATGAAAAGAGGAACATAATGACAAAATGCATGCATTAATGAACAAAGGAGGTAAAGTAAGTCTTACAAGCCTTGAATATAGAAACACGCACAATGAAGGGTGTTAGTTCAACGGTGTGTGGGTTAGCTACCTTAGAAGGATGCATACAGGGGGTTTTGTGATTGACCATTTGTATAGAACCTTTGTCGCTTACCTCTTGGTACTATGGTCAGGCCACAGGGCGCAATGTATGGGGGTCTATCATAGACCTCGGCCCAGTACTTGCTTTATGCGTGACGGATGGGGTATAGCACAAGACAATGGTACACTTGAATTTACCCTGGTATTGTGGTCAGGCCACTGGGCGCAATGTATGGGGGTCTATGATAGACCTTGGCCCAGTACCCGCTTTATGCATAACGGTGGGGTAAAGTTCATGGTTTTGGATGGGATGTAAGAGGTAATGGTAAACATATGAATGAAAGTTAACGAATGAACGATGAAGATAACAATGATATTATCTATGTGTATGTATGATATGTGATCACATGCAAAAGTATAGAATGGGTTTAATGAAAGTAAAGTATGTTTTATTATAAAACTAGAACTCACTCAGCAACGCTGATTTTTTATGCATTTTTCAAGTTGGAAGGTGAGCATTGCTGAGGATGGCACGAGGCAGCTACTTGGCTTATTTTGGATGGCATTCCGATGTATAATGTTTTTGTTGTAGATACATATGTACATAGTTTATGAGCTTAATGTAAAATGTCTTTCATGTCTTACATATATGTAACAGAATGGGTAAGAATGAAATATAATATGTTTGTGATGCTTATAATGTTTAATATTTCATTGATTATTGTGTGTTAACACATATTGAACTAACTATATATGTTATGGTTGTTTACATAGTTCTTAGTCAATAATGATTGGGAAACATGCTTAAACGTAACTGTGTGAAGTTCTTATGCGAATGGACCATGCTAATGGACCATACACATGAATACTTCATGTTAATGAACCAGTGGCACGACTGAACCAGGAGACTAGATCAGTCGCCCAATTGTAACAAGAGATTTACTCAGTCGCACGACTGAATCTTCAATCGTGCGGATGGATCAACCACATGCTTCAATCGCACGACTGAACCATGCAAATGGTTCAATCGCATGAATGGAAAACCCTAACCTATAAATACCACTTAATTCGTGGAAAAACGTAACAATTTGAATCCCTACGTACTAAATAGTACCCTAGCCATCTAGAGACTCTAGAACACATGTTCCAAGTTCATCGATCGCTGTAAATCATCCTACTATCATTCTTAACGTTTAGATTCATTCTTGGATTGATTTTACTCGCGTTCTCACTGATTGGATCGTCAATCAAATAGGATTCCGCACTATTCCGTTCTATACCCCATCCGTACACACGTTAATCAGTTAGTACTCTGTACTGAAAATGGTCCCAACAAGTGGTATCAGAGCTTTGGCTCTTGATTTGCGTGTGATTGAATCAATTTTGATATAAAAATCGCGTTTTTCACTAAAAAACGTAGTCTTTTTGTGTCAAATAGTGTTATCGACGTCTCCATGTCAAAAAGTTAATGTTTTCCGGCATACGGGAATTAGGGTTAGTGAATAATTCGTGTTTTTACGTCAGAGTATCTAAAACCCTCGAGTTTTTAAAAACCAGCAGCTTCAGTCGCACGATTGACTCAATCGCACGACTGGACTCATACGCACCTCCCATACGTACGATTGCACTCAGTCGTTCATCCATTCGTACAATTGAACACCCTATTTCCATTGTTCATCCGTACCTGTCCAATTGCACGATTTAGCCATCCCTAGTTGCTCAATCGCACGATTGAGCCATTCGCATTGTTCAATTACACGAACAGCACAATCGCACTCTTTCACTCGCACAAGTACAAAAGTTTGTTCTAAACTCAAAAGTAAATAGCAACCGAAGATCAATATTCAGCATTCACTGCAGGTAGAGATTCAAGGATCCAGAATCTATTGCTTCTGGAAATGAGTGGGGAATCACAATAATCCCCCTAAGCTCATAACGTTAGATGATTACCCACAATGGAAGCAATGGTTCGAGATTTACTCAAATGGTGTAGACCTAAATCTGTGGGAATCATAGAGACAGGGTATAGCATGTCGGTCGATGCAGATGGAGTTAACTTACCTTAGGAGCATGACTGATGGACAAAAGGTAAAGTACAATGCAGAGAAGAAGGTGTATGCTCTGTTAACTCAGTCCATTCCTAAGGATATTTTCCATAAGTTCTCTAAGAACAAGCAAGCAAAGAAGCTATGGATGCTCTAGAAAAAAGGTATGAAGGGAATGCCTCATTAAAAGCTCTAAAGGCTAAAGCGTTGAAAAAGGAGTTTGATAACTCCGTCGATGGGAAAGGAGAGCTTGGATGACGTTATCAACCGCTTCTACCACTTGATGAGTGAGCTGCACACTCATGGCGTTGTTACATCCATGGAAGACAAGGTATCGAATTTTGCAGATGGATTGCCAGAAAAGTGGTTTTCTATTGTGTCAACCTCAGGCAGAATGATATGCTGGCGAAGTTGGATATCAACGATTTCATTCTGAAGTTAAGAGAGGAAGAGTTGAGGATGAAGTACAGGTTTCAAAAGGCGTCATATGATCAGAACTCGTCACTTTACAACTCCACTCCTCAAGCAAAAACGCCTGGAGCACCACTTCAAACGGCGTTTGTATCTAGTTCAACCGCTCTATCTCAAGCTACTACTTCAGGATCTGACAAGTCAAGGTCATCATGCACCCAACACATAGCACCTGAAGCCAATGCTACCAGATTGAAGATCAAGAATCTTGGTAATGTGACTGTAGAGGTAGCAAAGGAGCATATGGATCTCCTAGCAGCTGTCATTCATTCTTATGACAGTCTAGTCGCGGGGAAGATTGGAAACTTCCATTTGGCAGATGAAGACTACGAACAAGTAGATGAGACTGAGCTAGAAAGAATGGATATCATGTGGGCATTGGCAAATGCTGTTTGGAGGGCTAAGAAGTTTGTTAAAAAGCGGACAGAACTTGATTGCCACAAAGGATATAACCTTTGGTTTTGACAAAACCAAGTGACTTGTTTTAACTATGGAGAGAAGGAGCATTTCAAGCGTGAGTGTGTGAAGCCCAAGAATACAGGAAATGGTAATCCGTTCTTATCCTTCACCTGTCAAGATAAACCCACAAGTAGTCATGCATCATCAAGCAGGGATCCTAAAGCCTTGACGACACATGATGACGAAGGGCAAGATTGGAGCTTTCGGTTTGTTTCTCCGGGAGAATCCAACATTGCATGCGTTAAAGATTTGATGACGATTCTGCAAGCGGAGGAGATATAGCAGTTGAACTAGCAATGTCAAGTAGTGAAGAAACTGCAAATGTGGTAAATCATTTGAATGATGAAGGCCAAAGTACAACATGTTCAGAATCACCTACACCAGAAAAGTCAGGCTCTACTATGATGACTGATTCAACAGAACCTTCTCAGGTAAGTTTCACTAACCAACTTTTCAATAATCATGCTTGTTCTGATTGTAATAAATTTAGGGAAAGTATAGATTTGAAATTTTCTAGGTTATTAGATCACAATGATAGCCTAGTAAGGACTTGCAACTATGCACTCATGCAAATCGTATTTTAAAATTAATAAGCATAGTTGCAAAGAGAAAATAGAACTGTTAACAAACAACTTAGGGAAACTGAAGTTGTGGCTTTTAACCAAGCTAGTGACATTAAGTTCTATCTAAACACCCTAGAAGAAGCTAAGAAACAAGAAGTAGTTTTGAAAGTCGAAGTAAATTCATTAAAACAAAAACTACACGGTTGGACTAGTTCTTCTCACATAGTCCAGCACTTAGTGAGAGAACGAAACAACCGGGAGGGGTTGGGTTATAAAGTGGTACCACCGCCAGATGAGACCTTCTTGAATGCTAAAAGCAAACCCATTAGTAACAACCCAATCAAGGATCATGTGGTGTCCACTCCTCTTGTAAGTGATCCAGATTTCATTAGTAAACCAATTGAATCTGTCACTAAACAAAAGGAGACCACTTTAAAGGGAAAAGGTAAAATGCCTATTATTAATCTGGATGAACAAATTGAGAAGGTTAAGGTAAAGTCTGGTTCAAATACATCTAATACAGAACCTAAAAAGACCAAACAAGCTGACCAAGCACGTGCATCATGTCTATGTCCGGATAAACAAAAGTGTAAAGATGTTAAGAAGGTTCAAACAATTAATTTTGTTAAACAAGATAAAACATCTAAACAAGAAGTTTCAAACCTCAAACAAGTCAAAGTCACACGAGTGTCACACACTTTTCCACAGAAACATCCATACCAACATGTCGAAAGTAGATCTTGCTACATGTGTGGAAAGTCTGGACACATCGTGTCTAATTATCCTTACTATCAGACACCAAGGAAGAAAGTTGAACTTCATGATCCTAAATCCAGTTCTTCTAAAAGAAGTTCTATGACCCCACCAAGAAGAATTAGTGAACATAAAGTTCAAACCATAAGCCAATCATCTGTTTATCATAAACAGGTCTTACACAAAACTGGCTTATGGAAAGAAAAGTCTAGTTCAATGTCTGGTAATGAGAACAAGAAGACGAATGATCTTCCCTCACCCTCTAATGGATAATGGGTGGAATTTATGATGTGCGATGCCTCTGGGACACCCAAGCTGGTTAAGGCTTGGGTCCCTAACCTTAACTAATGTTTTCCATTGAAGGTGCAGGGTGTTCGCTATAGTGCTGAAACAAACACTTGGATTGTAGATAGCGGAGCATCCAGGCACATGACGGGGAACCAGGCACTCTTTTCAAACTTCAAAAAACAAAAGGAGATCATGTTTCATTTGCTGGAAACAAAGGAGGTTATATGACAGCTAAAAGGGAGTGGGGAATCAGAAAGTGAAGTTTGACAAGGTAAACTATGTTCAAGAACTTCAAAATAATTTGCTTTTTGTCTCCCAAATCTGTGACAAAGGATTTAAAGTAGTATTCGACAACAAAAAATGCTATGTTCTGAAAAAGGACTGCGTGATCCCGGAGGACCAAGTCTTAATCCCAGCTTCAAGATATAACAGCCTTTATGTCTTGGATCTTTCAAAGGCCTCCACAATGGATCATCAAGTTCAGTGCTTCTTGTCCAAGGCTACTGAGATGGATTCGATCTCCTGGCATAGGAGAATGGGACACAACAATCCACGGAAGATGAAACACTTGATCCAGAATGATCTAGTGTGAGGAGTAAATGTCAAAAACTTCCAACTACCGGATTTTTGTGTCGCCTGCAAGAAAGGCAAACAGACCAAGAAGTCTCATAAGGAAAAGAAAGCTCATTCCATAGAACTGCCTCTTGAGCTTCTTCACATGGATCTGTTTGGTCCAGTCAGTACAAGGACCATTGCCGGCGACTTGTACTGTTATGTAGTTATAGATGACTACTCAAGATTCTCTTAGTAATGTTTCTGAAATCTAAATCTGAGACATTTGAGTCATTCAAAGAGTTAGTAACTACTTTAGAGTCTCTCTAGAAGCTGAAGGTAAAACAAGTACGCTCAGACAATGGTACTAAGTTCAAGAATCTATGGATGGAGGTTTTCTGCAAAGATAAAGGAATTGTGCACCGGTTCACTTCTGCCTACACCCCATAAATGAACAGAGTTGATGAGGGAAAGAATCGTAGCTTGATAGAGACAAGAAGGACAATGCTACCAGACTTAAAACTGCCCATCCAATTTTGGAATGAGGCAGTTTCAAATGCATGGTGCACTTTAAATTGAGTCCTGGTGGTAAAACATCATGGTAAGACATGTTATGAGCTACTTCAATGACGTAAGCCAAATCTAGAGTACCTAGAAGCATTTGGCGCACCCTGTACTCTTTTGAAGAAAACTCAGGATGGAAAGTTCAGTGAGAAGGCTGAAGAAGGAAATTTCCTAGGATACAACAAACCAAATAAGAGAGTTTACAATAACCCAACAGGTGAAGTAGAATTGTGGTGTAACATGGACGTTCAGCGATACACAACCCCCCGCTGGAAAAAGACCCGCATGCTTTTTCGATTATGATTCTTTAAATCCTTCAACATCCCTCTCTCCACTTCTGAAGATGAGTTAGCAACCAAGATGATGTATGAGGTCTTAAACTTACCGCCCCTGGACTCAACGACATCCAACCTCAAGGCCAGTCTTCTAGTAACTCAAAGGGAGCACTGGAGGTAAGTGAATCCTCTTCGGATGATGAAGAAGTGGAAAATGTTTAGGTGGATCAGGAGGAAGAGGTTCCAACTACTCCAAGTACACACGCATCAGATGTTGATACTTCTGACACTTCAAAAACCCATACTCCCATTGCCTCAGATACTGAACCTGTGGTTCACAATCTAGATAATGAGGTAGTTGTACCCACCACTCCTAGATCTCATCTAAATGTTATCATCCTTTGGACAATGTCATAGGGATGTACAATCAGGAGTACAGACAAGAAATCAGCTATATTCAGCTGATTATGCCTCAGTCATGGAAAAAGGCTACATTCATGACGGTGCTTATCGATGTTTTGTGTCTCAATTTGAGCCAAAATATGTAAGTGATGCCTTAAACGATAAGGATTGGGTGAGTGTCATGAAAGAAGAGCTTCTTCAATTCAAGAAGTTAGGTGTGTGGACTCTGGTGGACAGACCTAAAGGTGCTAAGGTCATTGGCATTAAATGGGTCTTAAAATGGAAAAAGGATGACCAAGGGGTCATTATCAAAAACAAGGCTTGACTTGTAGTTCAAGGATTTCGACAAGTCGAGGGAATCGATTACAACGAAATGTTTGCACCCGTGGCAAGAATGGAAGCCATCCGTATCTTCCTTGCCTATGCATCATATATGAAGATTAAAGTCTATCAGCTTGATGTGAAAAGTGAATTCCTTCATGGTGAAATCTGAGAAACAGTGTACATCAGTCAACCCGAGGGGTTTTGAGGATCTGTATCATCGGGACAGAGTTTACAAACTGGACAAGGCTCTATACAGGCTTCATCAAGCCCTCAGAGCCTGGTATGAGAAACTCTTGACTCATCTTGTGAAACACGGGGTTCGAAGAGGAGTGATTGATTGTACATTGTTTATCAAAGAGAAGGATGGTGACTTACTGCTTGTACAGATCTATGTTGATGACATAATCTTCGGTTCCAAGAACAAAGATTTATGTAAAGAATTTGAAGCAGTAATGAAGGCTGAATTTGAGATGAGTGCCATGGGAGAGATGAAATTCTTTCTCGGGTTTCAGGTGGATCAGACACCACATGGGATATTTCTACATCAAACAAAGTATGTAGGCGATATTCCCAGTCGGTTTGATATGGAGAATGCTTTCACAGCTGGGACTCCACTTGCTACAAACCATGATATAGCGCCCGACGAGAATAGTGATATGGTGGATGCTACCATGTACCTAGGCATGATTGGATCTCTCATGTATTTCACTGCCTCACGACCTGACATCATGTACGCAATGTGTCTCTGCTCAAGATATCTGGCAAAACCGAAAGTCAACCATCTAATTGGATTCAAAAGGATATTTTGCTATCTAAAGGGCCCTAACACTCGGGGTGTGGTATCCTCATGATGATGATTTCGAGCTTACAGCGTATAGTGACTCGGATTACGGAGGATGAAAAATAACTACAAGTCAACATTAGTGGGATGTCAATTCTTGGGAGAAGATTAGTCACGTGGCAGTGTAAGAAGCAGACATCAGTTGCACTTTCAACTTGTGAAGCCTAATATGTTGTTGCAACAAGCTGCTGTTCTCAAATCATCTGGATTCAATAGCAAATGCAGGACTGTTGGACCAAAAGAACCAATGAGCCGGATCAGAAAAACCTCTAAGTCCCACAGACATCACAACAACTGCTGAAGACTTGATTAGCTGTTTGACAAAGTCTGAAGACTTCAACAGCTGAAGACTAAAGTATTGAAGACTTCAACAGCTGAAGACCAAAGTCTGAAAATCAATGGCTGAAGACTAAAGTACTAAAGGCTTCAACAGCTGAAGACTAAAGTACTGAAGACTTCAACAGATGAAGACCAAAGTCTGAAGATCAACAACTGAAGAACAAAGTACTGAAGATCAACAGCTGAAGTACAAAGACTGAAGACATCAGCTGATGACAACAGCTAAGGTTCAAGTACAAGTACTGAAGCGTTTAGAGTTTGTTACAACAGCTGAAGAAGCATTCTTCAGTTGTTGTGATGGTTTCCTTTCAGTAGTTTTCTTTTTGTTTCAGTATTTGTAAAACGACTAAAGAGCATGTTCTTCAGTCGTTGTAGTTTCAGTAGTTTCTTTTCAGTATTTGTAGTGATAGTTAACACTTAGTATTTTTGTAAGAAGATGTCAGCTGTCTTGACATATTCAGTAGTTGTGTTAACTCTTAGTAGTTTGAATAATTCTGTTAGATGTCACTATCAAGTGACAATAGCAGATGTCACATCTCCTATATAAGGAATGTTCCACCACGACATTCCTATGTAAGGGATGATTGACCTGATTGTAAGTGTGACATTTTGCCACCACGAAAGCGCGTATTGAATGAAATCTTTGATTTGCAGAATTCTTTCTATAATCGTTTGTTCTTACTTTGAATATCAACTGTATTCTTGTGAATTGTCTAAATTCATTGTTTGATTTCCGCTGCAATACTCTTTAATCAATAAAACGTAGATCACTGATCCTAACAATTGGTATCAGAGCGGGTCAATCATTGATCGATCTAACAATTGATCATTAAAACTGCTAATAGATATTTGCATTTGATTGAATTGGCATATTTGCAAGAATTGGTTATAGTTAAATTGAATTTCTGCTACTTTCGTTTTATTGCTTTCTGTTTTCTCTTGGTTCAATTTTGTCTGTTGTGTTCTGTTCTAAATCTGTTAAAACTTAATTGATTTTGGTTGAATCTGAGAATGACTACTCCTTCTAATGACCCTCACAATACCGGTTCCTCAACCAAGCCCCCGATGCTGCTTAGGACTGAGTATAACATATGGCAACGAAGAATGCTTCATCACCTGTCTGTTAACAGTTCAGGTTGTTGGACATAAGTGGTACATGGTCCACATAAGCGTATGGTGAACAATCCAAAAACCAATCAAATGGTTCCGAAGAAGAAGGAACAATACTCAGATGAAGATCGGAAACTATTTGAGATTGATGCTAAAGCCCATGGAATTCTGGCCATGGCACTGCCGAATGAAATCTATTCAGGGCTTATGCATCATGAAACTGCTCATGACCTCTGGAATGCACTGAAGGAACAATTCAGTGGAACTGATGAGGTCTTAGCAAACAACAGAGAATCCTTGCCCACAATATGAAACATTCTCTCATTGAAAGGGTGAGACACTGACTCAACAGTTTGAGCGTTTTTCCTGTTTGATCTCTGAGCTAAAAATGGTCAAACATGAATATACCAATAGCCAGATGAATAACAGATTCCTTAGATCACTGCCTGAGAGATGGGACACATACACTATTGTCCTACGCTCCAGTGCAAATCTGGATAAACTATCTCTCACCCAACGTCATGGGAAATTGCTTACATTTGAGAGGGAGATAGAGCAGAAAAGGAAACTGGCCTCATCAGGAAAGCTCACTGATGACTTTGTACCAGGGAACACTGCCTTGGTTGGTCATGAGTCAGAATATGCTGCATCTGAAAGTAATTATGATGAGCATATAGATTTCTCTTCAAACAATTCAGATCATGCATTTGTTGGTGTTGATAGTCACTAAGGCTGTAATAGTGACATTTACGTTTTATCATGGATGATTTGAAAGGAATAGCTACTGATGATCTAGAAGAGATGGATATTCTGAGCCAAATGGCCTTGATTAATATCAGATCTCAGAAGTTCTACAAGAGGACTGGCAGAAAATTTCCAGGACTCTCTGGCAAAACCAAAGTTGGTTTTGACAAGAGTAAGTTGAGGTGTCACAAATGCCAAAGGCTTGGACACTTTGCAAGAGAGTGTAGATCATCTGGATCTAACTCCTCTGCACCTTTTGTGACTTTTCCAAGCACTAGCCCACAAAACAGGGGGCAACAACCTGCTAGTTCTGGTCATCATTCACAACCTGTTTCACCTACATATTTTGTCCCTCAGGGTCCAATGTCATATCCGTATCCCTGCTATTACATGCCTCAGCCAAATCCAGCTCAAGTTCCTACTGCACAACAACCACAAGCATTACCTGAGCCTCTACCATCTCATTCACAACCTCATCACAACTTTTTCACCCCTGGTAATTATTGACTGGTGAAGTTTACCAAATGATCTCTCTGCACTGAGCAATTATTTACTGGTGATGGTCAACATGGTGGTGAACATCCTTTTGGGAATCTAGCTCTCATGGCCCTGGAATCTACTGAGGGTTCTTGCTCCAATGCACCCTCTTCACAGGTAACCCAGGTATCTTCTGAGGCTAAGGCCAAGCTTTGTTCTGAATCTTGCATAGATGCATTTGTCTCTATTAGAGAAGCAAATGTAGCTGTAATTAATCAAAATCTAGAGCTTGAGCAAACTATTTCCAAAAGAAAAGCTAAATACGAGTCTGTCTTTAAGGACAAAGATGATGAGATTTATAAGCTTGAATGCCAATTAAATGATGAAAAGGCTAAGCTAGAGGTCATTCTTAAGAACCATAAAGAACTCAAAGATAAACTTGCAGTTACCCAGTTGAGTGTGACCGCTGGGTGTCATCCTGCAAGGGATTTGAAATGCTGCTCAGTAAGCAATCTGCTTCGAATGTGAAGTTTGGAATTAGTTATAACCATATTGCACCTCCACAGATTTTACTCCAAAACCAATAGTAAAATCTAAAAGTGAAAGCAATCTCCAAACCACATTATCATGTGCATCATTCACAAGTGATCTCCAAAATCACAAGATGAAATAAGGGTTGATACCTGTTGGACCACAAGAGCCAATGAGCCAGATCAGAAACACCTTAAGTCCCACAGTGGTCACAACAACTGCTAAAGACAAAGTCTGAAGACACAAGTGCTGAAGACAAAGTCTGAAGACACAAGTGCTGAACACAAAGTCTGAAGACAAGTGCTGAAGACAAAGTCTGAAGACACAAGTGCTGAAGACAAAATCTAAAGACAAGTGCTGAAGACAAAGTCTGAAGACACAAGTGCTGAAGACAAAGTCTGAAGACAAGTGCTGAAGACCAGTATCAGTCGTTGTCACAACAGCTGAAGAGGTCTTCTTCAGTAGTTGTGACGGTTTTCTTTTAGTAGTATTATGTTTTTGTTTTCAGTAGTTTTGTAAAATGACTGAAGAACTTGTTCTTCAGTCGTTGTAGTTTTAGTAGTTTCGTATCGGTAGTTTTATGTTTTATACTTAGCACTCTGATATGTTCTCAGTAGTTGTGAACATTTCAGTAGTTGTTAAGTTTTAGTTATTTTTGTAACAAATCTGCCAGATGTCACTATCCCGTGATATCAGCAGTGATTGCACTCTAATAAGGAGTGTCAACCCAATGTAATCTGTGAATGATTGAGCAGAAACATTTGATATTATTGAAACATTCCTTTTCACAGAAAATATTCTCTCTTTACAACCGTATTGTTCTTAATGCATACGTATAACAAAATCTTGCTATAATTTGTTTAATTCTGTTCTATTCCGCTGCGTTACACTCTAATCAATCAAACATGAGATCATGATCCTGTCCATACCTCAGCAAGTCAATTGGCTGATGGGTTAACTACTGATAAGCACATGAAGCTGAGTATTTCAGATGTTGTCCCTCAAAGTAACTTAAGTATTGAAGGGCAAGTTACAACAACTGAAAAGCATTTCAAATCAGCTGAAATAAATGGATTAACAACTGCTGACAATAAACAGCTGAAGAACAACTCTTCAGTTATTACAAATTCTTCAGTACTGAACAAAATTACTGAAAGGAGGAAAGTACTAAAGATCACACCTTCAGTAGATTCCTCATCAGCGTTGATCAATCCAAGATGAAGAATAAGCCATGTGAAATATGTGGTAAATTCAATCATCTTTCTGATGAATGTTAGTACAGAAAGGGTTCCAAACTCAATATAGATAAGCTCATTAAAATCCAGATGGATGAAATGAAAACTGGGTTTGAGACCGGTTTGTACCGCAATCATTCCATTGTGATAAACCCAAGCCTTCAACGAAATTCAAAAAGAAGGATAAGGTTAATCACAAAACAGCTGATGGTGCTCCTCATGATAAACATGAGACTAAGTCTGTTAATTTTAAGGAGGAAATGGTGGATCACAAGAACTCATCAAACACAAGTATGATATGTCACAAGAGCTGAAAGCTTTGGCTACAAATCAGACACAACTTGTTATGATGGTTCAACATTTGTTGGGGAGAGTTAACCAATTAGATGCACCTATGATCAAATCACTGAAAAGGCATTCCAAGCCCATATCCAAGGAATCCATTTCAGCACCATCTCCTTCTTCAGCTGTTAATCATAAGAAACAAGTTATGGTTGCATCTGTTGATGAAAACAGACCCAAAACCAAAAAGGTTTGGGTCTCAAAATCTAATTAGTTTTCTTTCATGGAGGGTTCTTCAACATGCCAAAGGAGCATCTGGTATGTGGACAGTGGAGGATCTATGCATATGACTGGGAGCAGTTCTCTTCTTAATGACTACTCTCAAGGAAAGAAGGGATTTGTTTCATTTGGAAATGATGCCAGAGGTTACATCATTGGGAAAGGATATGTGTCTAATGGACAAATCAGGTTTGATGATGTCAACCATGTGGAGAATCTCAAGTATAATCTGCTGAGTGTTAGTTAGATGTGTGATAAAGGGCATGTTGCACTTTTCACAAGCCAGAACTACAGGATTCTGTCTTCCCAAGTTCTGAGGCTGATGGACAAGGTAATGGATGAACATACTCTCCTGAAGGCCAACAGGATTGGAAGAGTGTATGCCTTGGATTTGTCAAAGAAGATTGATTTGAAGGGTCATCCATGCCTATTCTCCAAAGCCTCTCTTCAGGAATCTAAACTATGGCATAGAAGGCTGGGTCATGTTAATCTCAGAAACATGACCAGCTGATCCAAAATCGTTTAGTGAGAGGTTTATCAACAAAGGAGTTCCACTGTGATGAAGCCTGCACTGCTTGTTTGAAAGGAAAACAGCACAAAGTCTCATTCCCTCCCATTGAAGAACCTAAGTCCATTGCCTGCTTGCAGTTGCTGCACATGGATTATTTGGTCCTGTGAGAGTGATGAGCATGGCAAAGAAGAAATACTATGTGGTAAATGTGGATGATTACTCCAGATTCGTATGGACTTTCTTTCTACATTCAAAGGATGAGGTTGCTCAGAAGATTATAAACTTTGTGTTGTATGTTGAGAAGCAGTATTCCCTATTAGTGAAGTGTATGAGGAGTGACAATGGTACTGAATTCAGAAACCATGCACTTGATGATTTTTATCTTTCAAAAGGAATCAAAAGGCAGTTTAGCATCCCAAGGACTCCGGAACAAAATGGAGTAGTGGAGAGAAAGAACAGGACTTTAATTGAAGCCGCAAGGTCCATGTTGGCTGACTCTGGTTTGCCTTTGACCTTTTGGGCTGAAGTTGTCAATACAGCTTGCTATATGCAGAATAGAGTGTTAGTAAATCAGAGGTTGATGAAGACTCCATATGAAGCTCTACATCATTTGGCTCCTTTGATTTCATTCTTCAGAGCCTTTGGATGTCCTTGTTTCATTCTCAACACAAAGGGTCAACTCCACAAATTTGATCCTAAGGTGGATGCAGGGTATTTTGTAGGTTATTCATCCACTTGCAAGGCTTACAGAGTCTTCAACTATAGAACAAAGATAGTTGAAGAAACCTTGCATGTGAAATTCAATGAATCTCCTAAGGATAAAATCCACAAAACCCTGTGGAGTTGTTTGATCTGGACATACTGCAATATGCTCCTTATCAAACTCCAGCTGTTGCAGATCATGTGGATAAATCATCTTCTGCAGCAAGTCTTCCACCTGGTGGTACTGAAGATGATGATGATATCAGTACTCACCTTTTAAGTTCAGTGACCAACTGCCTGAGTCTGCTAAACTTGATGTTCCTGTACCTTCAGCAGCTCCATCCACAACAAATGCTGATGAGATTTCTGATTTCTACATCGTTTGATTTGCCATCTAATACTTGGTTTCAAGAATCTGAATCAACATCTGCTGATGCTGAACCGGCTACAAACACTTGCACTGATCTTATTATGCACCAAGAGCTGAAGGATCACCCCATGTCTCAAATCATTGGTGGTATCAATGCTGGCGTCTCAACTAGAAGTCAATTGTCTAACTTGTGCTTCTATGCTCTCTTCATCAGTCAGCAAGAGCCAAAGAACTATCATGTTGCTCTGAGAGACAATGGATGGGTGGAAGCCATGCAGCTTGAGCTACTTCAGTTCAAGAAACAGCAAGTGTGGAACTGGTTCCTCTACCCCCAGGTAAGTGTGCAATAGGCACTAAATGGGTGTTTAGGAACAAAACAGATGAAAATGGGCTTATTGTTAAGAACAAGGCCAGACTGGTTGTTCAGGGGTTTTCAAGAAGAAGGTATTGATTATGATGAGACCTTTGCCCCTGTAGCCAGACTGGAGGCAATTAGATTGTTCTTAGCCTATGCTGCATTTCACAATTTTAAAGTTTTTCAAATGGATGTTAAAAGTGCATTTTATATGGTAAAATAAAAGAAGAAGTTTATGTATGTCAACCACCAGGTTTTGAGGATAATAAACATCCAGATTGGGTATACAAGCTTGATAAGGCTCTTTATGGGTTGAAACAAGCTCCTAGAGCCTGGTATGAGACATTATCAAATTTTTTCTTCAAAATAATTTCACTAGAGGCTCCATAGATAAAACTTTATTCATTAAGAAGGTGGATCAGCATAAGCTACTTGTTCAAATTTATGTTGATGATATTATTTTTGAATCCTTTGATCCCCAATTGTGTGATGACTTTACCAATCTAATGCATAAGAAGTTTGAAATGAGTGCAATGGGAGAATTACAGTTCTTTCTAGGATTGCAAATCAAACAAAAGGCTGATGGGACTTTCATTCATCAGTCTAAATATACAAAAGATCTTTGAATAAGTTTGATTTACAAAATTGTAAGCCCTGTTCTACTCCCATGTGCAACACCACACAACTGGATGCAGATCAGAAAGGTAAAGCTGTTGATGAAACACTTTACAGATGTATGATTGGGTCCTTGATGTACTTAACAGCTTCTAGACCAGATATTATGTTGCAACGTGTGTTTGTGCTAGATTTCAGGCTGCTCCTAAAGAGTCTCACTTGATTGCAGTCAAACGGATCTTTAGATATCTGCAAGGTACACAATCTCTAGGTTTATGGTATTCCATTGGACACTCTTGCAAATTGGTTGTTTTTTCTGATAGTGACTATGCAGGGTGTAAGTTAACCAGAAAGTCAACTTTTGGTGGATGTCAATTCCTAGGCAACTGTTTGATTTCTTGGCAGAGTAAGAAACAAACATTTGTTGCTACATCCACTGCTGAAGCAGAGTACATTGCTGCTGCAAGCTGTACTTCTCAGGTACTCTGGCTTCAGAACCAACTTTTGGATTATGGCATTACAGAGACTAAGACTCCATTATTAATGGATAGTGCTTCAGCTCTTTGCATTGTCAAGAATCCTGTCCAGCACTCTAGGACCAAACATATAAGATCAGACATCATTTTATTAGGGACTGTTTTAAAAAGGTCTGATTGATCCAAAGTTTGTGCCTAGTGCTGATGAGCTTGCAGACATTTTTACTAAGCCTTTGGATAGTTCGACTTTCCAAAACCTAGTGTTAAGGCTTGGTATGCTGCAGCTAGAATAAGTGATAACTACTGATGATCTCAGTAAATAAGTACTGATGATCATTTGTAACCATATCACAAATAAGTACTGATTCTGTTACAAGAACTGATACAGTCATAACTACTGATATAAGTACAAACAGATAAGTACTAACGTCCTATGAAACAACTGAAAAACAGCCAAAAAGACTGATGAGTAAGTGTTGAGGACAGTATGAAACAGCTAAAAAGCTATGAATTGACGAAAACTACTGATGAGAATTTTCTCTTCAGTTGTTTCTAAAACTGCTGCTTCATCTTAAACAACTGATGACAAAACCACGTCTTCAGTAGTTTCACAAGTACTGAGGACTAATACCACGTCGTCAGCTGTTTACAACAACTGATGATAAAACCCTCAAACTACTGATGACTAACACCACGTCTTCAGCTGTTTCCAACATCTGAAGCTAAAAACCATGGTCTTCAGTAGTTTTATAACTACGGATGCCTACAACCAAGACTTCAGTTGTTTCAACCTCTGAAGGTTAATACCACGTCATCAGTCGCTTAAAACTACTGATGACTCATACCAAACCCTTCAGTTGCTTTATAACCCATACCCTATAAATACCTTGTCTTACAGAGCTTCATCATCTCAAACCTAACATTCAAAAACTCAGAAACTTCTCTCACATCAATGGCGAACATGAAGCTTAAACCACGACACAACTGTGTTGCTTACCTTACTAAATCACCCTTCTGGACAAATTGATAATGCCATTGATCTAATGATCAACTCTCCATACAAAACGGCTTTCCTTCTAAATCCTACCATTCATGCTGAATCCCTCCAGCAGTTCTGGACGAACGTCACCCTCGTCACTGGGGAGAATGACACCGACTCTCTACAGTCGTTCGTCAACAATCGTCAGGTGGTCATCACTCCAGAAATCCTTTGACAAAACCTACAACTGGATGATGCCACTTTCCCCACTGGGTATCCAAAGGGCACCACTGATCTATTATTTGCCCAACATGGATACCAGGGTAACCTTAGTGCCTCTACCATCCTGAAGAAACATTTCCATGATGCGGAACGACTAATTTTTCATATGGTGAATGTATGCTTAGCTCCTAAGACTTCTTCTTGGGATCAAATGTCGACGAGGTGGCAGCAGGTATTATTTCTATCCTTGACCAACAACACTTAATTTTTCTGAAATATTATTTCTTGAACTCAAGGATATGGCCTCCAAGCCTATAGCTAACCGATGGATATTATATCCTCGGTTCCTAATGGCCATTATAGTAAACCAGCTGAAAGCTGACGGACTTGTTGGCCTTGGAGTCCCTGCCACGGCTGTATTGCCTGAAGTATACTCCAGGCACAACTCAGACCAGTCACTCAAACTGGCTGCCAAACTGCGAAAACCCACGCAGCTGGAACCCACAGCCACCACCTCCAAATCCTTTGTCCCCACCAAACCCAAACACAAGAAAGCCAAAAAGGCTACTCAGGGAAATGAGTCCCCTGAGGATGCCCCTGCACCACAAACGCAGGTTATATCTACTGGTCATAACCCCCCAGTAGATACACGACTCACTCACCCAAACCGCTCAGGTTTCCTCTCAACAGGAGCCTGTAGCAACCATCTCTGGGGCACCTATACATCTGGAACCTTCCTCACTTGAGGAGGTTGCCATTGAAACGCACCACTCTCCCCGGGTGCATACTGCCTTCACACCCTCTCCCACTGCAACCGCCCCCCAAAGTCCTACCATCATGATTGCCAAGTGCTGACTCAGTTGCACTCCTCACCTCCTCCCCAGATACCAATCACAACTGGGATAGCCCCAACCATTGAGGGGGAGGACCAAAGTGCTTCTGACACCCACAGCACAGGGGTTACCATATTCAATCTCCAGTTGTAGAAACGGAGATTCGAATTTCTGGTGAGGCTGCCACTTCTCCTGCTTCAGCAAATGATCAGGATGAATTGGTACTGTCCATAAGACCTCACCAGAGGCAACTGCCGATGAAGGACATGGTCCTGAGGCAGGAAGTCCCCAGTACCATGACCAAGGGGCACATGCTAACTGATCTACACAGAGCAGTCATCCTGATTCTATCAGGAGGTCAGGTGATTCAGATGATGACCTGGGCTTCTTTTATGATGTTTTAGCCCAAAACACCATCCTCGAGGATGAGGTGAGCAACTCAAAGAGCTGCTTGCCAACATTTCTCAGGATCAAAGACCATCTACCCCTCACAACCCACAGATGGCACCTTCTCTGAAGGTCTCCCATACACTGAGCCACTCCAAAACACTCAGCCACCTGCCTCTGCTTCTGGCACTATTTCTCAGGGACAGAACCCCCTGAGCAAATAGCTGCTATCTTTCAACATTCCTTACCTCTCATCACATCAACTATTACTGATATGGTCCTTAAAACCCTTGATGAGAGGCTTCCTCAGTTATACAACCATGATAGAGGATGCTGTGAGCAAAAGGCTTTCTGACAATCAACCCTTGCAACCAATGCAACCAAAAAGGGGGAGATTCAGTCAGTGAAAGCAAAAAGAAAGAGGATGGCAGATAGGAAAGAAACTGAAAAGGAGAAGGTGAAGGATGCTGACATGGAGAAAGTGACTGAAAGTACTAAAGACTTTCATGTCACATCCAAGAAAAGGAAGAATGAGAAGGAGACTGACTTGGAGACAATGGTGAAGAAGGCTGATGCCGAACACAGCCGATCAATGGATAACATCATTGATCAGTTGTTTAGGCAAGGCCACGACACTGAAAAACTTGACTCAGAAATCAGAAGACTAGAGATTGAAGAAATCCAAGCTAGATGGGCAAGTTATGATGTGTTGGAAAGGGAAAGGTTAGAGATCATGATCAGGTTCATAGCAAATATTTGGGTAGATCATTGATTGAGATCAAGGCATGGTCCAGGGATAGCATCTTGGCAATAACCACCAAGATCTGTTCGTCTGAAGTATACACAAAAGGATTGGTTATTGAAGCCTTAAACGAAGCTGGTGCTGGGAGCAGGACTGAACTAGTCAAGCAATCTAAAGCCGACCTCACATCCAGAATGCTAGAACAGCCTGTCAACATTCCCACACCAAAACCACCCCACAACCCAACCCACCAAAACAACTCCTCTACCCTCAAAACCAGTAGCCGATGAAGTACCCCAGAAGAGGAAGAGAAGGGTACTGAGGCTAGAAGAAGATGACGAAGATAATGATGAAGATGAAGATAGGCTGCCACTCTCAGCTGTTATACAGTTGCCGAAGGCCACAAGTCACTCTCCAACAATTACTCCTGAAACTCAAAGACAATTGTGAAAGTGAAGCTAGAAGAAGAAGAGCTTCACAAACAACATGATGAGGAATTGTTGAGGACGGTTGACAAAGCATATGCTGCCACATCTTCAATCATCAACATGAAGAAGCATGCTCTCAGATTATACACTCTTAAACATACATTTCAATATCAAAAGGAGAGAGTGAGGATTTGGCCTGATCCCAGGGTGTCTCATAGGATTCACAAGAAAAACATTCCACAGAGATACATTGGCCAAGTGAAGAAGATTGTAGATGAAGTGATCTCACTGGTCTTTGTAGTATCACCCTGGGAAATCCTAGATGACTTCAAGAAAGCCTATAAAGCTAACCTGACCCACAAAAGATGTGGAAAATAAAATGGTGAAAAAGGGGTTAGTATATAAGAGGCTTGAGGAAGTTAGAAAGAATGAGCTCCAGTTGTTCTTAGAGGGTAATCACCCTGATGAATTTGCTTATAGAGTAATAACAACTGTGGAACTCAAAAATGGGAAACAGGTCAAATACCTATCTGAATATTATGGGCCAGAATCACTTTTTGAAGGAGGAGCTGAAGACTTACCATGGAGGAACAGATAACCTTCTTGAGGCCTATACAAGGGAGTCATACAGACTCATGTTGGGAAGTAGATCTCATGGATGGGGTAACAGCTCTGTGTCCAGTTCCCCAAGACAGAGTTCCCATTCATCATTCTTTGCCAAACAGATCATTGAGACTTCTTCCCAGGCCTGTGCTTATATGGGTCACTTCTGAGCTGATCTAGAAGACAAAAAGACCAATCTTTCTGCCATAATAAGTGGGACATCTTCAATAAGTTTAGAGGTTTTGGCTGCATTGGTTCAGGGGGAGTTTGTTGGACCAAAAGAACCAATGAGCCGGATCAGAAAAACCTCTAAGTCCCACAGACATCACAACAACTGCTGAAGACTTGATCAGCTGTTTGAAAAAGTCTGAAGACTTCAACAGCTGAAGAATAAAGTACTGAAGACTTCAACAGCTGAAGACCAAAGTCTGAAAATCAACGGCTGAAGACTAAAGTACTGAAGACTTCAACAGCTGAAGACTAAAGTACTAAAGACTTCAACAGCTGAAGACCAAAGTCTGAAGATCAACACTGAAGAACAAAGTACTGAAGATCAACAGCTGAAGTACAAAGACTGAAGACATCAGCTGATGACAACAGCTGAAGTTCAAGTACAAGTACTGAAGCGTTTAGAGTTTGTTACAACAACTGAAGAAGCATTCTTCAGTTGTTGTGATGGTTTCCTTTCAGTAGTTTTCTTTTTGTTTTAGTATTTGTAAAACGATTGAAGAGCATGTTCTTCAGTCGTTGTAGTTTCAGTAGTTTCTTTTCAGTAGTTGTAGTGATAGTTAACACTTAGTATTTTTGTAAGAAGATGTCAGCTGTCTTGACATCTTCAGTAGTTGTGTTAACTCTCAGTAGTTGAATAATTCTGTTAGATGTCACTATCAAGTGACATCAGCACACGTCACATCTCCTATATAAGGAATGTTCCACCACGACATTCCTATATAAGGATGATTGACCTGATTGTAAGTGTGACATTTTGCCACCACGAAAGCGCGTATTGAGTGAAATCTTTGATTTGCAGAATTCTTTCTATAATCGTTTGTTCTTACTTTGAATATCAACTGTATTCTTGTGAATTGTCTACATTCATTGTTTGATTTCCGCTGCAATACTCTTTAATCAATCAAACGTAGATCACTGATCCTAACAAGGACTATGGTTTAAATTCTCTAACACTCCCTATATTTGTTGATAATTCTACTACTATAGCCATAACTAAAAATCTGGTCCAACATCCTAAGACTAAACACATCGGTATTAAATATCATTTATACGTGATTGCTTTGAAAAAATTTTAATCGATGTTGTTAACATTAATACGGATTTCCAATGCGCTAACCTCTACACAAAAGGGTTTTGATAAACCACGTTTTCTGTATCTGTTAGAGGTCAACGGCGTTAAAAAGAAAAGTGATGTGATTTCCTACGATGACAGTACTAAGTCCGACAAGTAGACTTCATTTACTTTTAATTGTAAGTTTGTTTTGTTTTATTTTATTTTTATTTCTTCGCCTATTAAAATCCTAAAATGCAAGTGTTTTACGGTTATAGAATTTTAGGGGGAAAATAGGTTAAGGTAGTATTTAATTTTAGTACATAAAAATAAAAAAAACAAGGGAGGAGGACAGGCAAGCTAAAAGAAATGAGATCGTATCTGTGATACTGATTCATTGACTATGGAAAATGATAGTACACATGAACAAATAGTTTGAGACTTTAAAAGAAGAAATGGTTTAAATTGCAAAATTCGAAGTATATGTCTAAGAAGTCTAAGCAACAATAAAAGGAAAAATGATTGTAAAACTAGCTACTACTAAGGTAACATGGAAAAAGTAGACCTAAGAGGTTGCTAGACCATTTGATGATGTGTCGGTACATTCAACACAAAAGATAAGTAGACCTCGTTGGTGATTTCAAGATCAAACTAAGTTGTTCAACAAGCTGTGGGTTATCATCTTATCCCTGGTTAATATAATCAACATAGTTTCAATAAGGGGTGACAAGCAAAATAAATACCACAAGTGTGTGCGGATGACCATAAAATGAGCAAAGCATATGATGAAAAATGTAAAAAGCAATCAAGCTAATAACCTATGTTGTTGGTGTGATCTGAGCAAAAAGAATAAAATTGCTCAAACAAAAAGATAGGTTGTGTGCCTCTCTGCTGTGTGGTGGCACTGACCTGAGGATAATCACAACCTAAATATTCTAGAATTCATTGGTGTTTGTGTCTCTCTGCTATGCGGTGACACTGACCTGAGGCTTTGCAACTCTTTGAAAGCTCTAAAATAGTTTCTTCTTGAATACTACCCGTAGGCCGCTCAAAAATCTCCTAAGGAATGTTGATTACCATATAAGCGTGGGATCCACAAATGCTTGTTGAAATAATTAAATCTTAAACAATCACCAATCTGTGTCAAAAGTCTGTGTATGGATTTAAGAGGACAAGTATACTGAGAATCATCGTGGCTGCAACTCTTGAAAGTCAACACCACTATGTGCATCTTGTAGTACTAGTATGATTTCCTAGACTTGCTAATGACTCTCAATGAAAACAAGATTCGAGCATCAAAAGGTTTTGATAACATGTCCCGAATAATTTGACATACTTGTATGAATCCATAATGAATTGTTCCACTTATGGTCAAATAACTTGAAGCTTCTGTTCGAGAAATAAATCTGTTAGATATCTATCTTAGGATTTCCACCTCACACAAAACTTACAAAAATATGTTTTACTTCTGTTTTCCAGTTCTAGTAATATCGTTTATTTAATTTTTGTCAGTTTAGTTATTAAAAGTCGGACTACGTATTGAAGTTATGTTCGGATCTAATCACTAAAAAGGGTCACGTTTGAGGTGACCGAAATGGGTTTTTCTAATGTTAAAAGGATCACGTTTGAGGTGATCAAAAGTTTTCAAAGTTGAAATGGTCATGTCTGTGATGATTGAATGGGAAAAATGTCATATCAATAAGAAAAAGGAATAAATGAATGAATGGTCATTAAGTCAAAATCATAAGTAGAGGCCATTCGCACGACTGGACCATGAGTATGGACCAATCGTTCGATTGGACTATACTTATGAACCAGTTAACCGAATGGAGCATGAGTATGAACCATTCACATGACTGGCTTACAAGAATGAGCCAGTGCTTCACTGGGGTTGCCAAATGAGTTGGTCGCCCGACTGGATGTGACCGACTCACCCAATCGCACGACTGATATCCAATCGCGTGAATGAAAAGAGTGAATGGATCCAATCGCGCGAATGAAGAGATTGAATGGGTCCGGTCGCCCGATTGAAACCAGATTCAGTATAAATGGGGATAAAGTCGGTCGCAAATGTTCATCACCGATAGTGCTGTTACGCTGCCAAATTTTCATTTGACCTTTCTAGACTAGAAATTGTTGTGTTTTGACGATTTCCAGTGATTATGCAGGTATAGTGTGGTGCAATCTACTCAAATGTCAATCATTTGTGCCCTAAATGACTGAATTCACCCTAAATAGAACGAGACTTAGTTTTGACTAATAAACTAATAAACTAATAAAACTAAGTTTATTGTGAACTTGAAAGTTATTAGGTGTTATATCAGTCACTTGCGAGACTAATGATCCAAACTACGACGTCTAACATTAAGTTTTGCTCAAAATTTGAATTTGAATTGAACAGACAGTCTGTCATGCGAATGGACACCCTGATGAACTTCAATCGCACGACTGAGCTGGGCGAATGACTCAGTCGGCCGAATGAACGAGGTGTATGAGCTCAGTCACCCGACTAAACTCAGCCGCAGGCTCAGTCACCCGACTGAACTCAGTCGCAGGCTCAGTCGCCCAACTGAACTCAGTCGCATACTAAGTCTCATGTTTGAAGTCGGTCGCATATCATATCAACAGGCTAAACTCAGTCGTAAGGTTCAATCGCATAATTGAACCAGACTGATCTCAAACAGTTTAAAGTGAAATGGCTTATGTTATGTGCTGATCTAATATGTATGTGTCTTGTGTTACAGATTCATGGTAGATCAGTGGATCATAAACACCAAGCACAGTATTTGTGCTCACTTAGATGCCACCACTCGGAATGTTGCCGACTTTGCTTGTATTATTGCATTCTTAAAAAGATCGAGGATACATCGAGCGATATCGACACCCTGCACACCCTATAGGTCGATTCAACAGGCCTTCATCGACTGAGCCCTACAGTATATTTGGCACCATCTTAGGCCAGGAGATTGAGGTCACAGCAGCTAATCTGAGACGTGTTCTTGATTTAGGAGATGATGCTGCTTACCCCACCAGACTACATCCACTTACCGTAAGGGATGCCTTTCTACGGATGAGGTACACTAGGGACATCAATGCAGGTGTGCTCAATAAAAGCAACATGTGTCCCTAGTTCAAGTACCTAGCTCACTTCATCCTTAAGTGCATTGCTTCTCGAAGGGGTGGATTTGATGATTTGTCAGACCAAATCCAGAATGCCTATGTGGCACTGGTGATAAATTACCCCTTCAGCTTCTCCAACATGATTTTCTCCTACTTGATCAAGAATCTAGAGGCCAAAGGCAAGGAAGGCTTCTGCATGTACCCGAGATTTCTGCAGATGATCATTGACGAGAAGCTTCCTTCATTGCCTAAGGAGAGCCATGATGCTATATTTCTCAAGATCATGGATGACACCACACCTGGAAGAATGAAGGTATACAGGGGCAGGCACGTAAATCCCCCTATAAAGAGGCTATTTGGGCATTGGCTAGAGAAGACTATGTGGCGCCAGCTCGGCGAAAGTGGCGTCACGAGGACAGCGACTCGGATGTAGAGCAGATTGCCCTACCCTCCGATTACTCTGATGGTGATGATCATGATGCTGATCAGGGAGGGGATGATCAGGGTGGAACTGAACCAACTCCTATTCACCCTGACTTTCAGATGGAGGAGGAAGAGGAGTCTAAGGAAGAGTCTCTAGTACGAACTATGGTGAGTCAGGTCGTACCAACAAAGAGAGGTATTAGGGCGGTTGGTGGACGCCAAAGGGAGTCCAGGGATGCTGTTGCTACAGATACATATCCATCATATACCCCGGACCCGCCCAACAGCCAAGGGGGAGCCATAGTGCCTAAAAGCACAAGGAAAAAGAGAATGGCTCACCCTTAAGGCAAGAAGGGGAAGAGACTAAAGTTGACATTTACATCTACTATAGCCACAGCCACCACCTTAGTCACTATTGCTACCACCACCACTACCACACCACCTATCACTACCACACCACCTATCACTACCACACTCCCATCCACCTCCACCACAGCTACCACCACTATCACCACCCACTAGCCTGGACCATCATCCACTAGCCATTCACTACAGGATCCTCCCTACCTTCTGTTAGGGTAGAGGATGAGCTGGCAGCACTTAACAGGATGGTGCTAAAGCTGTGGGGTGCTAACGAGGAAAGAGCTGGACAAATCAGATAGCTTGTGGAGCAGAACGCTGCCAAGCATAGCAGATCTCTCAGCAGGCCCAACTAATAGAAGATCAGGCTCACCAGATGGCTGCTCAAAGTCAAGAGATTGCCCAACTCCAGGAGCACAAAGTTCTATCAACAAAGAAGATAGAGGAGTTGGAGGCTGCCAAAAAGACCATCATGCTCAAGCTTAAAGGAACAAAGGATGAGCCTTTGAAGATAAGAGAAAGGGATGGTGATGACGATGGTGATGACGATTGTGATGACGATGGTGATGACGATGATGATGAGGATGATGATGAAGAGGATGATGATAAGGATGAAACAGAGGGAGGAGATGTTGAAGGTGCAGGAGATGGAGGAGATGATGAAGAAGAGGGTGATGCATCTGCATCGGGTGCCACACAAGCTAGTGAGAGGCGGACCAAGAAGAATCAAGATCAAGGTGCCTCAACCTCAGCCCCAACTGCATAGGAGCACATGATTCTGGACAAATGTAATTCCTAGTTTTTATGTAATCTTAAATCATGTATAATTGAATAATGTATTAAACTCATGTACATAATGTTTATATTTAGTTAATGTTTTACTGTCTTGATTATTGACTAATGGTTGATGTATTTATGTGTTTAAATCAAGCAGATGATTCATCTCAGCAAGATGACTACGGTGTTGCTCCCCTTCAGCAAATCAAGTCTCAAATGACAATGATACTTGATTGCAAGGGATTGTCAGGAGGTCTGTGAGTTATACTCCTAATGAAGGAGAAACAATTCATGACCTTACTGATGAGCAACTAGCTGAGATATTCCAACTGAATCCAGATGAAATAGTGAAGGATGCTCCGACAGTTGACATGGATAGTGATGATGAGCTTAATGATGTAGACAAGATAGAGATTGAAGATGTCACAGCCCAGCATTATCTAGAGTATGCTGACAACAAGGGAAATGTAGTCCCCAATCTGGGTGACACTCTTCTCAAGGATACATTTGAAACACAGGATAAGATGGAGCAAGAGTCAGAGAAGAATAAGGACCAAGCCCAATCCTTGGACGCTGATGTCAACATCAAAAAGGCTGAATGGGCGGCAGTTTTGCAAAGATCAGAGCCCAATGCAGTGCCCCAAAGCCGAGTGCCTACACCAAGCTCTACAAAGTGAAGAAGCATCACAAGGTGTCAGGCAAGATTATCACGTGGGCCTATTTTGAAGATCTAAATGTATATGTTGTCAAGAGGGAGAAGGGAATCGAGTACTTTAGATTCCCACACGATCTAAAGACTCTCCCTAGTTTTAAGCTCAACCAGTTGGCCAAACTGAAGCTATTATATGCTGACCCAAGAAAGATGTCAGGCCGGTTTGAAGCTGCTTTGAAAAGAGAGTACCACACCAGGTGGGTCAACTTTAAACCTCAACAACTGATAAGGTATATAAGAAGGTCTGAAGTTGATGGCATTACTGGAAAGCCAAAAATAATGCTAAAGTGGAGTCCTCCACGCACGATGTCAAGAATCCCTGTAAGGTAAATACCACAAGACTTCACTCCACACTTCAAGTGGTGGTACTATGACTGGAGAACAAGTGAGGCAGTCATAGTTCTGAACAGAGATGGAAATATGGAAACTATCAGGGTATTTGACCCAATATCACTAACTAACTTGTCTTTTGACGATGTCTACACCTTATACAAGTGGCCACTGTTCTATGATGCGCAAGACATTGTACAATATCTCTAATTCCAAAATGTGATAAGACTCTGCTTTGCATTCGAAATACATGTAGGAGTTACAAGGGAGGAGAAGTACAAGAAATATGAAGAGCTAATGAAGAATGTTAGACAATAGAGTAAACTAGGTCCAATGGGGAGTTTGTAGATACATATGTACCTAGTTTATGAGCTTAATGTAAAATGTCTATCATGTCTTACATATATGTAACAAAATGGGTATGAATGAAATATAATGTGTTTGTGATGCTTATAATGTTTAATATTTCATTGATTATTGTGTTTTAACACATATTGAACTAAATATATAGGTTTATGGTTGTTTACATAGTTCTTAGTCAATAATGATTGAAAAACATGCTTAAACTTAATCGTGTGAAGTTCTCATGCGAAGGGAGCATGCTAATGGACAATACGCATGACTACTTCATGCTAATGAACTAGTCGCATGACTGAACCAGGAGACTGGATCAGTCGCATGATTGTAACATGAGATTGACTCAGTCGGACGACTGAATCTTTAGTCGTGCGGATGGATCAACCGCATGCTTCAATCGCACAACTGAACCATGTGAATGGTTCAATCGCACGAATGAAAACCCTAACCTATAAATACCACTTAATTCATGAAAAACACATAACAATTCGAATCCCTACGCACTAAATACTACCCTAGCCGTCCAGAGACTCTAGAACACATGTTCCAAGTTCATAGATCGCAGTAAATCATCCTACTATCGTTCTTAACGTTTAGTTTCATTCTTGGATGATTTTACGCGCGTTCTCACTGATTGGATCGCCAATCAAATAGGATTCCAAACTATTTGGTTTGGTACACACTTTAATCAGTTAGTACTCCATACCGAAAACGGTCGTAACATTTGTATTGTAATGCGAACAAACGATATTTTGTATTGACTGTTGTGTTATTTTGCAAAAGCATTCTTAATGAAAATGTTGTTTTCAATGTTTTCACTATAACATTTGTTTCATGTAAATGTAATTATATGTTTTATGAGTGATGATTGGTCAGCTGTAAGCGTCCTGGGAATGGGGCCATACATAGACAATTGAAAAACGTATGATCAACTTTCATTCGCGAAACCGGTCTTCATAATAAGTCCATAGCTAATGAACTAGAAATGGTTATTAGAAATCATATCACCTTAACTTTTTGATCATTTGCGGGTTTCTTTTTATTACTCTAAGAAATCTACAATAATTGTTATGGTTTTTTAAAATTAATGGTATATTAGGAACGAACCTGATCAACTCTCTTTTTAACATTAAGTTATGTTTTTAGAAATCGTATGTTAAATAAGTCACAAAAGATTCACCTACATTACTAGGGCTTTGATCTAAGCAGTAAAACCAGCCTGACATGATCGTAGTCACTACGGAGCAGGATAGACGAGAAATCGCACCAGCTCACCTTTATAAACATTAACATAATTACATTAATCAATACCTTTAATCACACTACCAATTCATCACAATTACATACGTGTAATCTAAATTAGGATAACAGCCTTACTTCACTAAAAGAATCACCAACAGCCTCAACCTATCTTTATCTATTTTTATTTATCGTTATTATGTTTAACTTATCATTTTCTAAAACATAAAACTGATAGTCAATTATGAGGGTTGTTGAGTATGCTTAGTGTGTCCACGGATTGATACTCGGTTTTTACCAACACTATATTACCACACGACAGGTACACTTGCCTTTTTTTGTGTGGTTTAGTATTTGTAATAACCAATTACAACTTAATATGGGCGAAGAATCGTTATCAAAATATATATACTATCCGCACCCATCAAGTTTTTGGTGCCGTTGTCGGGGACACATGTTAGTTTGAAAGATGATCCAAACTTTTGACTATTTTGTTTTATTTCAAAAACAAATTATTTCAAAAAATTTGATTTTATTTCAAAAAAAATTATTAGAAAATATTAAAAAATGAAGAAAAAGTCTATCCAGATATGCTATCAAAAGTTAAAAACAATGAGGGATGAAGCTTCAAAATCAATGGTAATCGGTTAATGGCCAAATCGATATACCAATTAATATTTTCTTGGAGGTGATAAACCTCCACTTTATTAAAAACTAAGTGCAGGGAAGGGTCTAGCCAAGGACCCGTAACCAAAACATGGCTCTATGTTACTTTCCGTCTGTTTATTATTTATTATGAATCATATTGAGGACAATGTGAACTTTATGTGTGGGGAAGGATAAATGCTTGATACTTTGCTTATAAATCTGTCCAAGTTATAATCAAAACTTTTGTGAAAAGTTACTTTGATTTTAATGTTTGTGGCAACAACACTAGAAACATGAAATGATAAAACAAAATACAAATATACATTTTCGAGAAATAAATGTTAGAAGACCATGTACTGGACGGAGTACTAACTGATTCACGTGTATACCAAATCAAATAGTGTGGAATCCTATTTGATTGGCGATCCAATCAGTGAGAACGTTAACCCGATTGATATAATATTAATCTAAACATTAAGAACGAATAGGAATCAATCAAGAACGACCTATGAACTTGGACTAGCTTTCTTGGATATTCTGGACGGCTAGGGTACGTGTAGGAGTCGAATTCTTCAAAGTGTTACGTTTTTCCACGAATTAAGTGGTATTTATAGGTTAGGCTTACTCATTCGTGCGACTGAACCATTAGCATGGTTCAGCCGTGCGACTGAGTGATACGGTTGATCCATTCGCACGACTGAGTGTTCAGTCATGCGACTGAGTCAATCTCATGTCACAATTGCCCGATTGATCCAGTCTCCTGGTTCAGTCGTGCGACTGGTTCATTAGCATGAAGTTGTTCATGCGTACGGTCCATTAGCATGGGCCATTCGCATGAGAACTTCATGTGACTAAGTTTGAATATGTTTCACAATCATTACTTCACATAGATCTATTCAAACAACCATAAACCTATATAGTTGGTTCAATATGCGTTAATAAATAATAAAAATTAAATCATACACTGAAACATTAAACATTAAGATTATTAACCACCTAATACGTTTCATTCAACTCATATATTTCATTTACATTAAGGACATGACAGACATATTACATTAAGATCGTAAACTAGGTACATATGGATCTACAAACTCCCCCTTGGACCTAGTTTCCTTTATTGTCTGACATCCTTCATAAGCTCGTCAAACTTCTTATGCCTCTCCTCGACTGTGACTCCAGCGTGTATCTCAAATGCAAAGCAGAGTCTTATTACGTTCTAAAATTGGAGGGCTTGTATAATATCCTGCAGATCATAGAATAATGGCCACCTATATAAAGTATAAACCTCATTCGTTGATAGGTTAGTGAGCCACATTTGGTCAAATACCCGGATTGTCTCCATTTGGCTCCCCTTTTGTAATACTATGACCGCTTCTCCTATACGCCAGTCATAATACCACTACTTGAAGTGGGGAGTGAAGTCCTGTGGCATTTCCCTCAATGGGATTTTAGACATAGTACGTGGAAGACTCCACTTCAACACCACTTTGGGTTTCCAGTCCTTGGGTCCACCTCTGACCATCAAATATACCTCGTCGGTTGTTGAGCCTTGTAATTAACCCATCGTGTGTGGTATTCTCTCTTCAATGTAGCTTCAAACCAACCTGACATCTTCCTCTGGTCAGCATACAGCTGGTTTAGGCATACCAACTGGTTGGGCTCAAAATCAAGAAGAGTCTTCAGATCATGTGGAAATCTGAGGTACTCGATTCCTTTATCTCATTTCACTGCATATACATTCACATCCTTAAAGTAAGCCCACGCGATTATCTTTCCAAACACCTTAAGATGCTTCTTGACTTTGTAGAGCTTGGCGTAGGCACTCGTCTTTGGCGCTGTGCATTGGGCATGGATCTTAGCAAAACAAGCCGCCCATTCAGCCTTTTTGTTTTAAACATCGGCATCCGTGGCTTGAGCATGGCTTTCAGAATTCTCCGTCTCCCTCTCCATCGTATCCAATTTAATATGCATATCATTGTCGAGTGTATCTCCAAAATCAGGGACCACATTTCCCTCTCGATCAGTATATTCTGGATAGTGCTGTGCTGTAATGTCTTAAATCTCTATCTCATCAACATCATTGAGCTCGTCATCACTAGAAACATCGACGATAGGGGCATCCTTAACCAATTCATCCGGGTTTAACCGGAACATTTCTACGAGTTACTTATCAGTGAGATTGTGAATAATTTCTCCTTCTTCGAGAGTATAGCTTACAGACATCCTAACAATCCCATGCAGATCAAGTATCATTATGAGATGAGACTTGATCTGCTGAAGGGGAGCAACATCTTAGTCATCTCACTGATAATGTGAATCTGCTTGATTTAAAACATTTAACACATCATGCATTAGTAAATAATCAAGACATTAAAAATTAAATATATATATATAAACACTCAAGCACATAAGTTTAATACAATATTCAAATTACACATGATTGAAATTACACAAAACTCTATGCATTACTTTTGTCTTGGATCATGTGTTCTTCTGCTATCGGGGCTGATGTCGAGGCACCTGGATCTTGAGTCTTTTTGGTCCGCCTCTTACTAGCTTCCTGTGCACCCGAAGCAGATGACTCTCCTCCTCCTTCAGTGTCTCCTCCATCCTCATCATCACCCTCATCATCACCATCATCATCATCACCTTCATCATCACCATCATCATCATCATCATCACTATTATCATCATCACTATAATCACCATCATCATCGTCTCCCTCTCTGATCTTCAGAGGCTCATCCTTTGTGCCCTTAAGTTTGAGCAGGACGGTCCTCTTAGCATCCTCCAAATCCTCAATCTTCTTAGTTGATAACACATTTTTCTCCCTGAGTTGGGAAATCTCTTGACTCCGAGCAACCATTTGTTGAGCCTGCTCCTCAATCTGCTATGCCTGCTAAGAGATCTGCTGTGATTGTGCAGCAGTAAGCTCCACTAACTGTCGGAGCTGAGCAGTCTTCTTGTCATCGGCTGCTAACAGCTTCAGCACCATACGGTTTAGTGCTGAAAGTTGTTCTTTACCCTACTGGGAGGTAGAGATGATCCTGATGGAAAGGATGGGTGATATGATGGTCTTGCCTGGTGGCTAGAGGTGGTGGTGGTAGCAGTGGTGTATATGGGAGGTGGTATATGTGTTGGTGGTGATGGGTAAGCTGAAGTGGTGATGGACGTGATGTGGGGAAATGGTGGAGTGGCTGAGGTAGTGGTGGTGTGTGGTGGCAGTAGTGGTGACAGGTGGAATGGTGGCAGTGGTGATGGTGGGGAGAGGTAGAGGTAGTGGTGGTGTGGTAGAGGTGTTGCTTGTGGTGGTGGTGGTGATAAAGGTCATCCTTCTCTTCTTCATCATCATTCCATGGACTGAGCCATCCTTTTCCTCCTCATGCCCCTAGAGGTGGATGCTCCCACTAGGATGCTGCTAGGCTGACTTGGTGAATAACTGGGGTCGGCTACAGTCTCCCCAGACTCGCTAGGGCGTCCTCCAACCTCCTGAATGCCTCGGTCGGTGGCAACCACCCTGCTGCCCACTGTCCTAGTAAGGGGCTCCTCATCACTCTCTTCCTCCTCATCAGGAGGACAGAAATCCTGATGGAAACTAGCGGTGGTGGCATCTGCATGGGTGGGTGGTGGAGGTGTAGTATGTGCAGTGTTGGCCCTAGAAACAGTGGGGCCAGAATCTCCACCAGTGTCACCATCATCATCATTGGAGTCATCAGATAGAAGAGCAATCTGCTCAACATCTGAATCACTTTCCTCGTGGCGTCACTTATGCCTTCCCGACGCCACGTACTCCTCCCAGGCCAGATGCCCGAACAGTCTCTTTACAAGGGGTTTGACTTGCTTTCCCCTATAGACCTTCATGCGGCCAGTGTAGTTTCATCCATCACCTCAAGTGATATCGCATCATGGCTCTCCTTAGGCAGAGAGGCAGCTTCTCGTCGATAATCATCTGAAGAAACCTTGGGTACATGCAAAATCCCTCTTTGCCTTTTGCCTCAAGATTCTCGATCAGGTATGAGAATATCATGCTAGAGAAGCTAAATGGGTGGTTCAGCACCAGTGCCACGTAGGCATTCTGAATCTGTCTCATAGGTCATTAAAGCCACCCCTCCTCGAAGCTATGCACTTCAGTATCACGTGTGCTAAGTACTTGTACTGGGGACACAGGTTGCTTTGTTTAGCACACCTGCATTTATGTCCCCAGAGTACTTCATCCTAAGGACCATCCCCTCACTGTTAGAGGGTGTAGTCTGGTTGGGTGATCAGTATCCTCACCCAGATCTAGTACCCGTCTAATATCTGCACCAGTCACGTCTATGTCTTGCCCGAATATAGTACTCCTGATGTAGTAGGGCTCATGAGATCAACTGATGCACCCTCCCAAAAGGCCTGCTCTGTAGGGAGTGCATGGTGTAGAGATGGCTCGGTGAATCCGTGATCTCTTCAAGAATGCTATAATGCCAGCAAACTCGGCAGCGTTCCAAGTTGTGGCGTCTAGATGAGCACAAATATTGTGCTTTGTGTTGATGGTCCACCGTTCAACCATCAATCTGTAACACAAGAAGCATACAAGTTAGATCATGACACAACAGAAACCATTTCAAATTAACCTGTTTGAGATCAGTCTGGTTCAATCATGCGATTAAGCCATACGACTAGGTTCAGTCGTTTGACCTACCATGCGACTGAATACAACCGGGTGACTTATCTTGCACCTAAGTTCAATCGGGCGACTGAGCCTGCGACTAGTTCAGTCGGCCGACTGAGCTCATACGCATTGTTCAATCGACCGACTGAGTCATTTGTCCATCTCAGTCGTGCGATTGTAGTTCATCCGGGTGTCCAGTGGCATGACCTACGGTCTGTTCAATTCAGATTCAAATTGTGAGAAAATCTTACTATTAGACATCGAGGTTTGGCTTATTAGGCTCGCAATAACACTACTTAGCACCAAATAACCTTGATTTCAACATTTCACTTAGTTTTATTAGTTACTTTGTCCAACTAAGTTTCGGTTCTTGGTTAGGGCCGAATTCAATGATTTAGGGCATGAAACAACTGAGATTTAAGTAGGTTGCACCGCATTGTACCAATATAACAACTAGCAATCGTCAGAATCTCGAAATTTGAAGTTACGTAAGGTCAAAAGAAATTTTGACAGAGTAACGGCTCAATATGTGATTTTAGGGCGATTGAGGGGTGGTGAGTATGTGCGATTGACTATGGCCCTATTTATACTGAATCTGGTTTCAATCGGGCGAATGGATCCATTCGCTCTTTTCATTCAGGTGATTAGATCTCAGTCGTGCGATTGGTTCAGTCCATCAATTTCAGTCGGCCGACTGGTTTCAGTCGGCCGACTGACTCATTCGGACAATTCCATTCGGGCGACTGGCTCAATCTTCTAAGCCATTTGTGTGAATGGTTCATACTCATTCAGTTGTCTAGTGCATAAGTATGGTCCAATCATACGAATAGTCCATACTCATGGTCCAGTTGTGCGAATGGAACATACTTATGGTTTTGACTTTATGACCATTTGACATTTAACCCCATTTAACTATTGATTGACCATTTTGAGCAGTCGATCATCTTAGACATGATTATTTTAACTTTGAAAACTTGTGATCATCTCAGTCATGATCTTTTTAAGTAATTTAATCCTAGATTGAATTCCACGACATAGTCCAACATATAACTCTAAATTGATTAAATGTTAAAACAAAACAAAAGTGGAAACAGTAAAAGACAAAACTAAATATGGTTTTGTGATTTTGTGTGAGGTGGAAATCCTAAGATAGAAATCTAACAGATTTATTTCTTGAGCAGTCAGCTTTAAGTTAGTTTGACCATAAGAGGAATGATTCATTATGGAATCATACAGGTAATCAACTCATTCAGGACGTGTTACCAAAATCATTTGATGCTAGATTCTTGTTTACATCGAGAGTCATCAGCAAATTAAGGAAATCATACTAGTACTATAAGACGCACACATTGATTTAGACATTCAAGAATTGCTGCCAGGATGATTGTCAGTATACTTGTCCACTTAAATCCATACACAGACTTTTGACGCAGATTGGTGATACATTAGGTTAGTTTATTTCAATAAGTATTTGTGGATCCCACGCTTATATGATAATCAATATTTCTCAGGAGATTTTTGAGCGGTCTATGGGAATGTTGACAAGAAGAAACTATTCTTAGAGCTTTCAAAGAGAAGCCAAGCCTCAGGTCAGTGCTACCGCACAGCTGAGAGGCAGCAAACAACAATCAATTCTAGAATATATAGGTTATGCTTATCCTCAAGTTAGTGCCACCGCGCAATAGAGAGGCACATAACCTATATTCTTGTTTGAGCAATTTATTTTTGTTGCACAGATTGCACCAACAACCTAGGTTATCAGTTTGATTGCTTTTTGCATTTTCCATCATTTGCTTTGCTCATATTTTGGTCATCCGCACACATTTGTGGCGTTTATTTTGCTCGTCACCCCTTATTGGAACTCTGTTGATTGTGTTAACCAGGGATAAGATGATGACCCACAGCTTGTTGAACAACTTAGTTTGATCTTGAGATCACCAAAGAGGTCTACTTATCTATCGTGTTGAATCTACCGACACATCATCTAATGGTCTAGCAACCTCTAGGTCTATTCTCTCCGTGTTACCTTAATAGTAGCTAGTTTTACTATCATTTTTTCTTTTATTTTTGCTTAGAATTCCCAGACTTATACTTTGAATTTCGCATCTAATTCATTTAAATTTTATAAAGTCCCAAAAGCTTTGTTCCTGTGTACTATCATTTTCCATAGTCGTTGAATCGATATCTGAGATACAATCTCATTTCTTTCAGCTTGCCTGTCCTCCTCCCTCGGTTTTTTAATACTAACTTAACCTATTCTCCGCCTAAAATTCTAAAATGGTAACGATTTGCGTTTTTAGGATTTTAATAGGCGAAGAAATGAAATCAATAAAATAAATTAAATAAAATAAACTAGAATAAAAGAAATTAAAAGAAAAAAAAAGAAAATGGACTTGACGCATCGGACTAGACCTGTTCGTCATCTGGAATTACATCACTTTTCTTTTGAACGCCATTGACCTCTAACAAATATAGAAAACGTGGTTTATCAAAGGCTTTTGTATAGAGGTCTGTGCGTTGAAAATCCTTATTTATTTTAACAACATCGATTAGATTCTTTTCAAAACAATCACGTATAAAGTGATATTTAATGTCGATGTGTTTGGTCTTAGGATGTTGGACAGGATTTTTAGTAACGGCTATTGTAGCAGAATTATCAACAATATAGGGATATTAGAAAATTTCAAACCATAGTCCCGCATCTACTGTTGAATCCAGATGATTTGAGAACAGCAGCTTGCTGCAACAACATATTCAGCTTCACAAGTTGACAATGCAACTGATGTCTGCTTCTTACACTACCACGTGACTAATCTTCTCCCAAGGAATTGACAACCTGCTGAGGTGGATTTGTATTTCATCTTTCAACCGCCATAATCTGAGTCACTGTATGCAGTAAGCTCGAAGTCATTGTCATGAGGATACCACAACCCAAGTGTTGGTGTACCCTTCAGATAAAGAAATATCCTTTTAACCCCAACAAGATGGTTAACCTTTGGTTTTGCATGATATCTTGAACAGAGACATGTTGCATACATAATATCAGGTCTTGAGGCAGTGAGGTACATGAGGAATCCAATCATTCCTCGGTACATGGTGGCATCAACCAGATCACCATTCTCGCTAGGTGCTACATCATGATTTGTAGCAAGTGGAGTTCTAGCAGCGGAAGCATTCTCCATGTCAAACCGACTGAGAATATCCCCTACATACTTGGTCTGATGTAGAAATATCCCCTTTGGTTTGATCCACCTGTAACCCGAGAAAGAACTTCATCTCTCCCATGGCACTCATTTCAAATCCTGCCTTCATTACTGCTTCAAATTCTTTACATAATTCTTCGTTCTTGGAACCGAAGATTATGTCATCAATATAAATCTGAACCAGCAGCAAATCACCATCATTTTCTTTGATGAACAGTTTACAGTCGATTACACCTCTACGAAATCCGTGTTTCACCAGGTGAGTTGAGAGTTTTTCATACCATGCTCTCGAGGCTGGGTGAAGCCCGTAGAGAGCCTTATCCAGCTTGTAAACTCTGTCCCGATGATATGGATCCTCAAATCCCTCAAGTTGACTGACATACACTATTTCCCGGATTTGACCATGAAGAAATGCACTCTTTACATCCATTGATAGACTTTAATCTTCATGTAAGAGGCATAGGCTAGGAAGATACAGATGGATTCCATTCTCGCCACAGGTGCAAATACTTCATTGTAATCAATTCCCTCGACTTGTCGAAATCCTTGAACTACAAGTCAAGCCTTGTTCCTGATGATGACTCCTTAGTCATCTTTCTTACATTTCAAGACCCACTTGGTGCCAATGAGTTTAGCACCTTTAGGTCGATCTACCAGTGTCCATACACCTAACTTCTTGAACTGAAGAAGTTCTTCTTGCATAGCACTCACCCATGCCTCATCATTTAGGGCTTCATTGACGTATTTTGGCTCAAACTGAGACACAAAACAGCGGTAAGCACCATCGTGAAGATACCCCTTTTCCATTACCAAGGCATAATCAGCTGAATACAACTGATTTCTTGTCTGAACTCCTGATCTGACATCCCCAATGACATTGTCCAGAGGATGATAGACATTTAGGCGTGATCCCGGAATGGTGGGAACAACTACCTCAGAATCAAGATTATGAATGTTTGGTTCAGTATCTGAGGAAGTAGGAGTGTGAGGTTCCAAAGACTTAGAGGCATCAATGTCAGATGCTTGTGGACTTGCAGTAGTAGGAACCTGTTGCTCCTGTGTGTCCTGATCATTCTCTATGGCTTCATTGTCAAAGGAAGAGTCACTTACCTCGAGTGCTCCTCCAGAGTGGGTAGGTGATTCACCTGGTGAGCCAGATGATGTAGAGTCCTGGGATGGTGTGTTTAAGACATCATACATCATTTTGGCTGCTAACTCATCATCAGAAGTGGAGAGAGAGATGTTGAAGGACTTCAAAAATCCATCATAGTCGAAAAAGAAGGCAGGTCCTTTTCCAGCAGGAGGGGTGGTGTATCTCTGAACATCAACGTTACACCACACCTCTACTTGACCCGTTGAGTTGTTGTAAACACTCTTATTCGTAGAAAGATGCCCTCTTCAGACTTCTCGTTAAACTTTCCTTCCTGAGTTTTCTTCAGCAGCGTGCATGGTGCTACAAATGGTTCGAGATACTCCAGATTTGGTTTACGTCGTTGAAGTAACTCGTAACACGTCTGGCCATGACGTCTTACCACCAGAAATCGATTTAACGTGAAACACGCATTGGCCACTGCCTCATTCCAAAATTGGATAGGCAGTTTCGAGTCTGCTAGCATTGTGCGTGCTATCTCTATTAAGTTGTGATTCTTTCTCTCAGCAACTCCGTTATTCTGAGGAGTGTAGGTGGAAGTGAACTGGTGCACAATTCCCTTTTCTTTGCAGAAAGCCTCCATCCATTGGTTCTTGAACTCGGTTCCGTTGTCTGAGCGTACTTGTCTTACCTTTAGCTTGTAGGGAGACTCCAGTGTAGTTACCAATTCTTTGAATGATTGAAATGTTTCTGATTTTGATTTCAGAAACATCACCCAAGAGAATTTTGAGTAGTCATATGTAACTACATAGCAGTACAAGTCGCCTGCGATGCTTCTTGTACTGACTGGACCAAACAGATCCGTGTGAAGAAGCTCAAGAGGCAGTTCTATAGAATTAACTTTCTTTGCCTTATGAGACTTGTTTGTCTGTTTGCCTTTCTTGCAGGCGACACAAAAATCTGGGAGTTGGAAGTTCTTGACATTGACTACTCGCACTAGATCATTCTCGATCAAGTGGTTCATCTTTCGTGGATTGATGTGCCCTATTCTCCTATGCCAGGAGATAGAATCCTTTTTAGTAGCTTTTGACAAGAAGCACTGAACTTGATGATCCATTGTGGAGGCTTTCGATAGATCCAAGACGTAAAGGTCATTATATCTTGAGGCTGACATTAATACTTGTTCCTCCGGTATCACATAGTCCTTTTTCAGGACATAGCACTTCTTATTGTCAAAAACTACCTTAAATCCTTTGTCACATATTTGGGAAACAGAAAGTAGGTTATTTTGAAGTTGTTGAACATAGTTTACCTTGTCAAACTTAACTTTCTGGTTCCCTACTTCCCCTTGAGCTGTGATATACCCTTCTTTGTTTCCAGCAAAAGAAACATGACCTCCTTTGATTTGTTTGACGGTTGATAGGAGTGCTCGGTTTCCAGTCATGTGCCTTGATGCTTCGCTATCTACAATCCAAGTGTTTATTTCAGCACTATAGCGAACACCCTGCACATTAAATTGAAAACATTAGTTAAGGTGAGGGACCCAAGCCTTAACCGGCTTGGGTGTCCCAGAGGCATCACACATCATAAATTCTACCCATTGTCCATTAGAGGGTGAAGGAAGATCATTTGTCTTCTTGTTCTCATTACCAGACACAGACTTTTCTTTCTATAAGCCAGTTTTGTGTAAGGCTTGTTTGTGATAAACTGGCGACTGGATGATAGGTTGAACTTTAGGTTCACTGACTCTTTTTGGTGGAGTCATGGAGCTTCTTTTGGAAGAGCATGCTTTAGTATCATAAAGTTCAATCTTTTTCTTTGGTGTCTGATAATAAGGACAATAAGACACTATGTGCCCATACTTTCCACAGTTGTAGCATGATTTGCTTTCAACTTGACGATTTAACTATTTCTATGGAGAAGTATGTGACACACGAGTGACTTTATTCTGTTTGGGTTTTGACACTTCGTCTTTAGATGTTTTATCTTGTTTAACAAAATTAATTGTTTAAACATTGTTAACATCTTTTCCCTTTTGTTTACTTGGACTTAGACATGAAGCACGTGATTGGTTAATTTGTTTGGTATTTCTTGGTTCAAAAATAGACTTTGTTGAACCAGACTATATTTTAACCATTTCAAATTGTTCGTCTAGCTTAACACTAGCCATTTTACCTTTTGAATTTGAAGTGGCATCCTTTTGTTTAGTGACATATTCATTTAGTTTGCATGTGGAATCTAGATCACTTACAAGAGGAATGGACACCACATGATCCTTGATTGGGTTATTACTTATTGGTCTACTTTTGGTATTAATCAAGGTCTCTTGTGGTGGTGGTACCACTTTATATCCCAAACCCTCCCCATTGTTGCGCTCTCTCACTAAGTGTTGGACAATGTGAGAAGAAGTTGTCCAACTATGCAGTTTTTGTTTTAATGAATTTACTTCTACTTTCAAAACTGCCTTTTGTTTCTTAGTGTCTTCTAAGGAGTTTAGATAGAACTTAATGTCATTAGCTTGGTTAAAGGCTACAAATTTAGTTTCCTAAGTTGTGTATTCAAGAGTTCCATCTTTTCTTTATAGTTGTGCTCATTTTGTTTTAAGACTCTATTGGCTTCAATGCGCAGTTGTAAGTCCTTTACTAAGTTATTATTATGGTCTAATAACCTAGAAAATTTCATATCAATTCTTTCCTAAATTTATTACAATCCAAACAAGCATGATTATTGAAAAGTTGAGTAGTGGTACTTACCTGAGAGGGTGAGGTTGAATAAGCCATCAAAGTAGTGTCTGACTACTCTGGTTCTGGTGATTCTGGACTTGTTGGACTTGTCCCTTCTTCAGGCAGGTGATCAACTACAATTGTAGTTTCATCAACATTTGACATCGCGAGTTCCACTGCAATATCACCTTCGCTTGCTGAGTCGTCATCTAGATCCTCAACACTAGCGATGTTGGTTTCTCCCAGAGAAAAAAACTGAAAGCTCCAATCTTGTCCTTCGTCATCATGAGCTGTTAAGGCTTTAGGATCCTTGCTCGACGAAGTAGGACTACTTGTGGGCTTATCCTGATGAGTGAAAGATGAGAATGGATTCCCATTTCCCGTCTTCTTGGGCTTCACACATTCACGTTTGAAATGCCCCTTTTCCCCACAATTGAAGCAGGTAACTTTTGTCTTGTCAAAACCAAAAGTTGTGTCCTTAGTGGCAATCAGATTCTGTCCGGTCTTCTTGACAAACTTCTTTGCTCTCCTAACAGCACTTGCTAAGGCCCACATGATGTCCATTATTTCCAACTCTGTCTCGTCTACCTGCTTGTAGTCCTCGTCTACCAGATGGCAGTTCCCAATTTTCCCAGCAACTAGCCCGTCATAGGAGTGGACAACAGCTGCTAAGAGATCCATGTGCTCCTTTGCTACCTCTACTGTCACATTCCCGAGATTCTCGGTCTTCAATTTCGTAGCATTTGCTTCAGGTGCTATGTATTGGGTACTAGACGACCCTAACGTGTCAGATCCTGAAGTAGTAGCTTGTGATGGACTAGTTGAACTCGACACAAACTCCTTTTGAATTGGTGCTCCAGACGTTTTGGCTTGTGGAGTTGATTTGTACAGTGTTGCATTGTGATCATATGAAGACTTTTGGGCCCTGTACTTCATCCTCAACTCTTCCTCTCGCAGTTTCAAAATGAAGTCGTTGGTATCTAACTTCGCTAGCATATTATTCTGTCTGAGGTTGGAAACAAACGAACTCCACTTCTCGGGCAACCCATCTGCAAAGTTTGAAACTTTGTCTTCCATAGACGTAGTGACTCCATGAGTCTGCAGCTCACTCATCAGGTGATAGAAACGATCAATGACATCGTCCAAGCTCTCCTTTCCCATTGACGAGAAGTTGTCAAACTCCTTCTTCAATGCTTTAGCCTTCAGAGCTTTTAACGATGCATTTCCCTCATACCTCTTTTCTAATGCATCCCACAGCTTCTTAGCTTGCTTGTTCTCAGAAAATTGATGGAAGATGTCCTTAGGAATTGATTGAGTCAGCAACGCATATACTTTCTTCTTTGCATTGTACTTTACCTTTTGTCCGTCAGTCATACCGGTTAAGGTGAGTTTGACTCCATCTGCACCTACAGGCATATTATATCCTGTCTCTATCGACTCCCACAGATTGGGATCTACTCCATTTAAGTAAATCTCAAATCTTTGTTTCCATTGTGGGTAATCAACTAACATTATAAGCTTAGGGGACTTGTTATGATTTCCCACTTCATGTTCTAGAAGCAACATATTTTGAATCCTGGAGTCCCTTCCGGCGGTGAATGCTGAATATTGATCCTCCATTTCTAATAACTTTGAACTTTGGAACAAACTGTTTAACTTGTGCGAATGAAGGTGTGCGATTGGACAGCTAATGCGATTGAACAATGCGAATGGCTCAAACGTGCGAATGAACCAATGTGAATGAATCAATCGTGCGAATGTACAGGTGTGGATAAAGAGTGCGATTAGATAGTTCAATCGTACGAATGGATGTACGAATGAGTCCAATCGTGCATATGAGGGGTGCGTATGAACTCAGTCGTGCGATTGAGTCAATTGTGCGACTGAGGCTGCTAAATCTTGAGAATTCAAAGGTTTAATGTATTTTGACGCAAAAACGCGAATTTTTCAAGAACCCTAATTGTCGTATGCCGAAAAAACATTATCTTTAGACCTGGAGACATCCAAAACAACGTTTGACACAAAAGGATTGCATTTTTGCGTGAAAAACACAATTTTTATTTCAAAATCGATTGAATAACACGTAAATCAAGAGCCTTGGCTCTGATACCACTTGTTAGAGGACCGTGTACTGGATGGAGTACTAACTGATTCACGTGTATACCAAATCAAATAGTGCGGAATCCTATTTGATTGGCGATCCAATCAGTGAGAACGTTAACCCGATCGATATAAGATTAATCTAAATGTTAAGAACGAATAGGAATCAATCAAGAACGACCTATGAACTTGGACTGGCTTTCTTGGACGTTCTTGACGGCTAGGGTAAGTGTAGGAGTCGAATTCTTCAAAGTGTTACGTTTTTCCATGAATTAAGTGGCATTTATAGGTCAGGGTTACTCATTCGTGCGACTGAGTCTTGTGGTTGATCCATTTGCATGACTAAGTGTTCAGTCGTGCGACTGAGTCAATCTCATGTCACAATTGTGCGACTGATCCAGTCTCCTGGTTCAGTAGTGCGACTAGTTCATTAGCATGAAGTTGTTCATGTGTATGGTCCATTAGCATGGGACATTCGCATGAGAACTTCATATGACTAAGTTTGAATATGTTTCACAATCATTACTTGACTTAGATCTATTCAAACAACCACAAACCTATATAGTTGGTTCAATATGAGTTAATAAATGATAAACATTAAATCATACACTGGAACATTAAACATTAAGATCAATAACCACATAATACGTTTCATTCAACTCATATATTTCATTTACATAAATGACATGACAGACATATTACATTAAGACCGTAAACTAGGTACATATGGATCTACAATAAATATGCAAATAAAGTAAACCCAATAATCTTAAAAATGTTTTTGTGATATCGTGAAAAGCAAAAAGAGTTGGTGAAAATATTAAAACCTGTAAAATGAAACACTTATACCCAATGCCATCCTATGTGTGAGCTTATTTTTTAGCCTTAAACAAGCTTTGCATTTATGCATTTTTTGCTTTCATTATGGATATATTGAGGGTGCCTTATGTTGCGTGTGAATTACAACTTGTTTTGGGTATGCATTTTAAAACCTTATAAGTGTTTCTTGCATAAAAACAATTTAGGCAATTAGGAAAACTGGCATTCAAGCCTCTATCATTTTCAAATATCCTCACCCAAACATTATCCCTAGTTAGCCCCATTGAGCTTAAACGTTTTCAATTTCCATCACCCAAACCACTAAGCCACTTAACAAAAAGCCTAAACAAATACCCGTTTTTGTTAAAGACATGTTTTGACTTATTTAAAATAAAAAAAAGTTAAAAAAAGATAGAAAGAAAGAAATAAAAAAAACAAAGAAAAAGAAAACTAGTTCCATCATTTTGTGGTATATCGAGATATTTGTTCAAGAAAGGAAAAAGAATATGAAAGATGCCCAACGTGTGGGGAACTGGTTTCATAAAGGAAAATGCAACAAAAACCAAACCGAATCCAAGAATTTGACATCCAAATCCATTGGGTGCTTTTCAGCTCCAAGCCGAACGACCCTTAAAAAGGTATTGCTACGTATATCAATGGGTTAAGGAGGAGGTCTAGTTTTTGAAAATGCAATACGGTCTTGACGATCTGACCATAAACGAGTCATCAAGTTAGCATATCCCTTATAGCTTGAGTATTGTATAAGGAACCAGTTTATTAGTTTCCATTTAGTTTAAGAAATAAGACAATACCATTGTTTCTAGCATTTAGCCACTTTCCCCGAATAATCCATACCTTGAACCTGAGCCAAATTACAACCCATTAAAGACCTAATGATTTATGCAAGTAAATACCTAACATAGGTGGAAATTTGATCCCTTACCAAGCATATGATTTCACATGTATTCGTACTAATCAATTAAGCATATTAGTCATACTTCATCATATGTATGATTCCATATATATAGCCGAGTGTGAGTGCACCGTGTGAGAAGTGTGAAATTTTACATGTTAAAAATATTTAGAAACCACTCTATTGCTTGAAAGGATATCATTCCACATGTGTTTAACTGTTTATATTTGGGTAAACCAAGTTTGCTTGTATACTTCTCGAAAGACATATTTATATCTTGTTTTATTTGGCTTTTGGTGGAGTTGCTATTTTGAGTGATTTTGCTTGAGGACAAGCAAAGTTTTAAGTATGGGGATATTTGATGTGATCCAATTATACATATAAAACACATCAATTGCATATTAATTATTACAGAAACTCTTACTAAAAATGATGATTTGATACTTCAATTATTCATATTGTGTTTTCAGGCTTGGAAAAGACCATGATGAATAAAAGGAGATTAAATAAGAAGAAAATGAAGAAAATCAAGTTTTGGAATTAAAGTGTGGGGTCATGCTTCATGAGGCATGCCTCCATGCCAAGCTTGAAACATGCCCCGATGCTTGAATCAACATACCCCCGTGTTTATTGGTCTGACAGGACAAAAAAGTACGGTTCCGCGACCCGAGGCACCGGGTTGTGCCCCACCACAAACACGGGGTTGTGCCCCACCACAAACACGGGGTTGTGCCCTATTGAACACAAGGTCGTGCCCCATTGAACACGGGGTCGTGCCCGATAACATCTAAGTGTACGAGCCGGCCAACTTTTACGTACATTGTACTAGCATGGGGTCGTGCCTTTTAGGCACGGGGCCATGCTTAAACACTCCAGAAAGCCTACAAATAGGACTTAATTTGCAACTTGAAGATGAGCTTTTGGGAGGTGAAGTGCTAGTGTTTCCTCTCGGGAACCCAGCCTTTGGAGGTCCTTAGAAGGTTTTGGAGGTTCATTCAACACTTAGAAGAAGCTTGGGATCGTATAACATCAACCACAATGGATCACCAGTTTGATTGTTTTAATTTACCTATGATTTCATTACTATCTTTTATCTTTTGTTGTTCTGTTCAAGCTCCATATAAGGTAAACTTCATGTGTTATCCTAATTTAATGAAACATATGTAATTTGTGATATATTATATTAATATTATGGCGGTCTTAGGAAAACTTTTGATGGGTAGCATCTACATTTGGACGGGAAGTTATAACTTTATGGTTTGTGATTGTGATTGTCATACATGGTTGAAAAACGCATGATGAACTTTCATTCGCAAAACCAGTCTTCATAATAAATCCATGGCTAATGAACAAGAAATGGTTATTAGAAATCATATCACCTTAACTTTTTGATCATTTGCATGTCCCCTTTTATTAGTCTGAGAAATCTACAGTAATTGTTATGGTTATTTAAAATTAATGGTATGTTAGGAAGGAACCTAATGAACTCCTTTTTTAACATTAAGTTATGTTTTCAGAAATCATATGTCAAATAGGTCACAAAAGATTCACCTACATTACTAGGGCTTTGATCAAAGTAGTAAAATTAGCCTGACATGATCCTAGTCACTACGGAGCATGATAGACGAGAAATCACGCCAGCTAACCTTTATAAACATTAACATAATTACATTAACAAATATTTTTAATCACACCACCAATTCATCACAATTACATAAGTGTAATCTAAATTAGGATAAAAGCCTTACTTCACTAAAAGCATCACCAAAAGTCTCAACCTATCTTTATCTATTTTTATTTATCATTATTATGTTTAACTTATCATTTTCTAAAATATAAAACTGATAGTCAATTATGAGGGTTGTTGAATAGGCTTAGTGTGTCCACGAATTGATACTCGGATCTTACCAACACTATATTACCACATGATTGGTACACTTGCCTTTTGTGTGTGTGATTTAGTATTAGTAATAACCAATTAAAACTTAATATAGGCGAAAAATCTTTATCAAATTATATATACTATCTGCACCCATCACATGCTAAGACGATTTGCTAAAACAATTAATAACTAAATCAAGATCAAATAGCCAATCAGGACTAGAACCATTTACACTAGGAGTGTGTTCATTGAAGGTCATATTGGCTAACTCCTCAACTACTCTAGTTTTGAGATTGTATACCCTATAAGCCTTGGTTTGAGAAGAGTATACAATGAAATGTCCATCATCTGATTTCTCAGCAAACTTGGCAATTTAATCTTGGTATTCAAGATGGTGCCAAGACATTCAAATGACTTAAGAAAACCAATGAAAGGCTTCCTCTTATGCTAAAGTTCATAAGGAGTCTTACCATGTCTCTTAACTACTAAATCTCTGTTTTGCACATAGCAGGCGGTGTTGACTGCTTCTGCCCAGAAGGTGCTGGGCAATTTAGAGTCAGACAACATAGTTCTTGTAGCTTCAATAAGTGTTTTGTTTCTCCTCTCAATAACACCGTTTTTCTAAGGAGTCTTGGGAGCACTATATTATCTTGTAATTACTTTTTCATCATAAAATGTATCAAGAATTTGGTTCTTCAGTTCAGTTCTTTGATCACATCTTATGGTTTTGACCTTGTGATCACATTGATTTGCAATCTTTAAGATCAAATTATTTAGAATCTCAGGGGTCTCATCTTTAGTTCTAAAAAAAGACCCAAATGAATCTTGTAAAGTCATCTATGATCACCAAACAATAAGAGGTCCTTCCTGGACTCATTAGACTGGTGAGGCTAAAGAGATCCATATGTAATAAGTGTAAGGGAGTAGTGATGGAGTTTCTTTCCTTTGGCTTGTGAGATACATTGTGTTGCTTCCCTTTCAGGCATGCAACACATTGGTCATCACTTGTAAATTCTTTCTTTGGCATTCCAGTTACCAAATTATTCTTAATTAGTTTATTCATGTTCTTAAAGTTTACATGGCACAGTCTTTTATGCCATAGGAAAGACTCTTCACTATTTGCTTTAGATAGAAAGCATGAAACTTCTCCTAAAGGGGATGTTTCTTGTAAATCCATCATGTACATGTTCCCTTTCCTAGGGGCTATGAGCAGGATATGCTCATGAGGAATGACCACCCCGAGCTTAAGAACAATACACTCATGCTCAATAAAAAGCATGTTATGACTAATCACAAAATTGAGATACACTCGGAAGATTGTATCCAAGCTCCTTGACAAAGTTTACCTTCTCAATGCTGAGCTTACTATTTATGACCTTGCCATTTCCTGTAATGTAACCTCCAGAATCTCCACCAAAATCAATTGGTCCTCCATCAATCTTTTTAAGACTCATTAATGATCCATACATTTTTGTTTGTCTTGAGCTATTCTTGCATAAAAAAGATGATTAGTTACATCTGGAAATCCAAGACTCATTGGTCTTGGGCTTATTAAAAGAGGTTGAAAACAATATAACACCAATAGATCCTATAGTCATGTTTTGAGGATCATTTGTTGATATTGATGGAGAACTTTTAGTCACTTGGTCTTTCTTGGTCTTCCACACCACCTTTGAAAGCTTAGACTTGACCTTCAATACTTCAGAAGTTTTTTTGAATTTGGATGTTTTGATGACTGGACCTTTAAAAGATCTTCCTAATACTACAGCAGGCTTTAGTATTTCGGAAGTAGTCCTTTCTTTTGATACCAAATTTTCTTTCTAATGCAATTTTTCACTTGTCTTCATCTTTATTTTGGAGCTTTAGAGAGGAAAAGTTTTTCTTTCTAAAGCTTGATTCTTCTTGGAACTCTTAGAAGTCTCTTTTTTGGTCATATGGACAGTACCTTCTGGATTGCAAGGACAATTCTTATCAAGAAGAGAGGTACTCTCACACATGATACAATCCATTTTCTTCTTCCTAAGAGCATTCTTTTATGAAAAAGGCTAAACTTGATCACTTTCCTTCTCCATCTTCATCTTCACGATTGCGGTAGAAGTTCTTTTAGGGTGAGAACTCCCTTTGGAGTTGGATGATTCAAGTTGTGTAGCACTAGTACACAACTGACCAGCCTTCTTCTTACTGCTAGGATGAGTTAGATATAAACTAGAACTCCTAGTACTAGTGTTCAAGTTAGTGTCTTCAGTCTTCACCACCTCAAATCCTGCAGAGAGAAAAACTACTGCTACTTGGAATTGAAGGTGGTCTTGATCGGTTGAGTCTTTTTTGCCTTCCTTTTCCTCCTCCTGATCAAGTTCTTTCTCATGGACTTGGTCATCCCAACCTTCTTACTCTCCTCAGAAGGATAGTGACCCTTCTTTGAATCCTCTTCTTCACTCTCTTCAGAGGCATTCTTCATTGTCTCTTCTTCATTCTATTCAGTCATAGGGTCTATGAGGGGAAGCTCATCTTCACAAGTTCCACACCTAGAAGTTCTTATAGACAAGATTGCATGTGGAGGATATTATGTTCTTGAAGGTCTCTTCTTCAAGAACACATTTTTCTGCCCTGACTTTGCTGATCATAAGCTCAGCGTGCATTCAGTCACCTTGGTTATGAGATCTTTGATTGAAGTCATGTAGTTTGTAAGCTCATGTTTAAGAGTTGAAATGGTTTTCTCTAAGTCCTCTATCTGTAGTTTATAATCATTTTTAGCTCTTTTAAAATCAGATTTTAAGATATTTAAGGACTCAAGATCAGATCTCATTTCTAAGTTGTAGGAGCTGTATCTATTAACTTTAGTAATATATTCAGGTGTAAAGAGATGTGTCAATACCTTTGCTTCATCATGATCAGCCATTAATGCTTGGTTTGGAGATGAATCTTCCACCTAAAAGCTCGAGTCAAGGCTTCCTTCTTCAACAACAATTGGAGCTTGCTGCTTTGGCTTTTCATTCTGGGTGGCTTTTTCAGTGTAGTTTCATCGGGCTTGTGCTTGGCCACCATTTGTCCTTGGTTCCTTACACTCCCTTGCAAAGTGACCCATTTAGTTAGAATTGTAACACTTATCTTTTCTTTTGTCCATCCCAAACTTTCCACTGGTTGTATTGCTAGGAAAATTCATCTCTGTCCTCTTATAGAACCTCTTGGCTTTTTGAGTGAGAAGAGCCATTTGCTGGACTATCTTCATGTACTTCAAGTCGTCTAGATGAATACAGTCCAGGTCTTGAAGGGTGAAGAGAAAGTTGATTGTGATTTCATCAGAAGACACAAAGGCATGTGAAGAGCTTGTCTCTTGGAATGGGCTTCCTTAAGTGTAGCTTTCTCTTGGTGTCTTTTGGAAGGTGATGAAAGTACCCTTTTGTGAATTTTCAAGGTAGCATATAAGATGATGTTTTGGTTCTTTGCTATCCCTTTCAACCACATGGAGGGCTGAACTCAATGGATTTTTAGAGTGACCAGATGAATTTTGCATGTTCATCTCCATCTGGTATCCACTAAGAATACCATACAACTCTGTCAGAGTAAGAGTCTTAAGGTTCTTAGTTCTCCTGATAATAACACAATAATGTGTCCATTGTCTAGGAAGAGAGGACATAAACTTTCTTACTACGTCCCTATTCTCAAGATTCACTCCAACATCCATTAGAGTGTCCACAATCTCAACATACCTGAAGTATTTTTGAGTCATGGTTTCACCTAATTTGAAGGTGAAGTTCTCAAACTACTGCTTTATGAGATCCTTATTGTTCTCCATGGCTTTATTTGACCCCTCATACATTAGCTTTAGTGTATCACATACTTGTTTAGCTATTTTTCACTTCTTGAAGCCTCTGTATATGGAGTTTGGCAAAGCAGTTTGAAGGGCTGTCAGGGCTTTCTAATCAATATCAACTCTTTTTTCTGTCTTCATCAGAATAATCAGCCATAACCTTTGGAATCATACCACCTCTAGTAGCAGCTGAAGAGGTGCTTGGTATGTAAGGCCATGAGACAACAAATTCTTACATCCTGGAGTCTTGTGACTTTTTGAACCCTTCCATCTGTTGGCACCAAGTGTCAAAGTCTTTAGGAGTGATCAGTGGGGACTTTGTCATGGTTCCGGTTTCTTTATCAGCTTTAGTGATAACTGCCATTTGAGATGTTAAGTATTTTGTATGTGTGAAGGATCTTAAGATGGTGAGATCTTACAATCAAGAGCCTAGAATGCTTTAATACCAATTGCAGGACCGTTTAGGAGGGTTGGCCACTTACAACACAAGCACACAATGAGGAGAGTGATGTTAGAACACTTAACAAATCAATTAGGGAATTGATAGCCTGCTAGAATGATACTAAGAACACAAGTAAATATGAGGCAAAACCAAGAATAAACAACACAGATAAATGGTTTTCAAAAATGTTGTATATTGCTTTCAAGTTCTTTTACAAGTGTTAAGCATAAAGAAAGTTACAAGGACCTAAGATACTTTATACTACATCCTATAGCCGACCATACGATAACAAAATCAAATGTAGAGTCAAAAGGCAGATTGCCTTTTGACTAGTGGCTATGACATGCCATATCTCACATCCTAATATATTACAAAAAAGGATAAAAGTACATGAAGTAGAAAGCACAGACTCAAGACCTTGTATAGTTTACCATAAGCATAGACCTTTTCACCAACTAGTGAAAGTTGGTGAGTCAACAGAGTTGTAGCGGAAAGTGGTCCAACTTTATGATAAAGTACATCAGATAAAACATGTATTCAAAAGTCTTCGGAAGATAATCTATCTTCATTTGTTGGCTTTGAAAGAATTTGTCTCTGAAGCTTCAGAAGACTTCACTTTAAACTTTGAAAGATGTTGGTCTTGGCTTCGGAAGATTTTACACTTACAGTATTTTCTAGTGCATGGTGTAAAACTTTCAAAGCCTCACTACTTATGTACTTTAGTGCATGCATGCAGGAAGACTTTGGATGTTTTAGGTCTATCAGCCTTTACATAAACTTTACAATTAGATCAAAATGTCATTATCACAATCACCATTATTAACTCACTACTAGAAAATATACTTTAATGAGACGCAAATTATCACAAGCATTGCTTTTATGACATGCAAAAGTGTGTGTCATAAGAAAAATGTCATATTATCTAAAATCTCAGGAATTGATGACAAACATTTGTGCGTGTCATTATCTTAGCATCATAAAAAATACGAAATAGACATCTGAATAATTGTGTGTCATCTTTACATGTCATTTTATGTATTTCAAAACCCCATGCTTGTTAACATCAACAAAACCCTAGATCCTCATAGAAACTCCACCACCGTCAAACATTCACAAAAACCCTAACCTAATTCCTCCACCACCATCAACATAAATCAGAAATCCTGCAACTCAATTGCTCGAACCAATGTCTATTGCTTTCTCATAGACTTCACATCCTCTTCAACTCTCTTGAAGCTTCCATTTATAGCAATTTCATTCTAACCTCATAATGATGTCCCTAAACTATAGTCCCGATGATTGAGGTTCTTCTCACACGACTAATTTTAGGTAATTTGTTATGAATAATGACCTGAATTATCCCTAATTTGTTGATGACCGGTGGACTCGCCGACTCCGGTCATCTCGAAGAAATAGCAAGCATTTAGGTTCTAATCGAACAAGCATACACCAGGTTCCTCCTTCTACCGGCCACCAAACATCAACATTCACAAAATCCTCTACTAGGTTCCTTCTTTTATGTTGTTTTGATCTTGATTTAAGTGTTCCATATGAGCATTTAGGGTTCTTCCATCTGTTTTTGAACATTCTATCAAAATTGATTGTTAGGATACAACATTTTAATGGATTGGCCAGGTTGTAACTATTGATTGATACATGAGAAATGTATAAGATTTAGGAAAAAAGAATAGTGTTCTTTGTTGGATAGAAAATTTTAATGATTTTCATTTGTATTGGTCCATTTCAGCAAATTTGGATATGGTTTAGTTATTAATTCAATTTCTATGGTTAATTTGATCAAAATGCATTCTAATTTCACAAGTGGTTGTGAAGCCTGCCAAAGGATTTTGCTCGTTTGTAAGGTATGCAAATGGATTTTCATTATTTTACTTAATTGGTATGAAATGATTCTTTTTGTTATTTTTTGTAGGATTATCTTTCTATTTATGTTTTTAACATCCATTGGAGAATATTAGGCTTTTTATTATATGGTTATTTTGGCTTATCCTTGGTAAATCTGTTCTGAATGATATATATATATATATATATATATATATATATATATATGTATATATATATATATATATATATATATATATATATATATTAGTTTATAATCACTAGATTATGAGCTTTTTTATATGTAATAGATTTGCTACAATCATGGCCATAGAGACTTAATATGATCATTATGTTCGAACTAGTGTATGCTAAGCTTACTGAATGGTTGTTGGAAATTTATTGATAATATTAATATGGTTATTAATATTTAGTCAATAAATTAATATGTTTAATGAAAATTAATGTGTTTAATGACATTAGGAATTAATAGTGTGAGAAGTTGTCCCACATTGAAGGAAGACATAATATAAAATGGTTTATATTCATTAACCTATTGTTTATATTGTTTCCGAAGGTTTCACAATAAGTGGATTCGCAAAGGGTTTGAAACACCCTTAACTTTCCCTCACTTACACGAGTGCGGTGTGGGCATGTGGACGTAATGTGGCGCTTTAATTGTGCACTTTGCACTTAGTATTTTCGAAGGTTGGTTCGAGGGTCTGGTCGGGTGCGACTAACCTTTATGCGCGGACAGAGCTGTGACTCGTAACAGTTACCGTTACACATTGACCAACAACTGTTAATGATGAATTAAATGAGTAGTTACGATTTTGGATTAATGACTGAGTGATGGCTAGGTCGTTGTTATGGTTTCAATCCACTATAAATACTAAGGGTGCCTCAGAAAGAAGATACACCAACACAACTGAAAACCTACAGCAAAATAGGTTCTCTAATCATCCTCAATCTCTCTGGTTTCTCTTCTACAAACAAGTTCGGGTTCTAGATCATTCGTGGTAGTACAAACTGTTTCGGTTGTTGTACCCTAGGAAATAAAATGAGTTCTCCTGGGAGGCTCAAAATCTGTTTTAAGGGCCCCATGTTAAACATGATCCTCGGTGTTTTCATTTCTATTCAAATATTTCTGTTAATTTACAATTGTAAAAGAATTGTAGTCGTTTATTTATGTTCATTTGTATTGAGTATATTAATAAAATTTGTTTGAGTTTATTTTTTATATGAACCGTTCCTACAAACTTAAAACAAATTTTAAAAACATTGTCCATATATATATTTTAATCAATTTGTGCTTTTAAAAGTTTGATTTTTTAAATGTTTTTGTTTTCTCATTCACGTGTAATCTTTAAAGTTGGACTTAGAACATCTCTCGTTTAATTTTATAAAATTCCAAAAAGAGTTTAAAAAATATCATCCAATTTCAAATAATCTGTGTTTTTATAAGTTTTAATTTATTTTTAACTATTTTCATTTTCTTATTCACAGGTGATCTTCAAAGTTGGACTTAGAACATCTCTTGTTGAATTTTATAAAATTCGGTAAATAATATGAAAAATATCATCCAATTTTTTTGTTATTTCAATTTTATTTAACATCATTCTAACTTAAACTGTTTCTGTCAAAACAGCAAACAACATGTCTTCTAGTGCTATGAGTTCCTCTTTAATCGCCTCTTTAGCTGCAACCAATGTGGGAGCGACCACTGTTGCCAACCACGCCAAAAGACCCAAAAAGTTCATGAGTGTCCATTTTAAAAGATGGCAACAAAAGATTTTCTTCTACTTCACCACCTTGAGGTTAGCACAGTTCTTAGAGAAAATGCCTCCCCTACCTAAAGTAGGGTATGATGCTCAAGCCTTCAGTGCCATTGATGCTTGGAAGCATTCAGAATATCTTTGTCGCAACTAAATTTTGAATGGTCTTTGTGATTCATCGTATAACATTTATTGCAACATGAAGACTACCAAAGAACTTTGGGAGTCTTTAGACAAGATGTATAAAACCGAGGATGCGGGTAGCAAAAATTTGTTATGGCTCGGTTCTTGAATTTTAAAATGGTTGATGACAAGACTATGATTAGCCAAATTCAAGAGATACAAGTTATACTTCATGAAATTCATGTTGAGGATATGCCTCTCAATGACACGTTCCAAGTTATAGCCATGATTGAAAAGTTGCCTCTAAGTTGGATAGAGTTTAAGAATTATCTTAAGCTCAAACAAAAGGAGATGACTGTGGATGAACTTATTGTTTGTATTCTAAATGAAGAAGACAACAAAATTGACAGGATCAGCGATCACAAGTTTGATGTATTAGGATTCAAAGCAGTGGAATACAAACAGGAATTAGACAAATTGTAGCAAGTAGTCGATACTTGTATGCATTAAGAGCACATACGGTTATAGTGAGAGAATATATATTTCTGTTTCAAGGAATGTTTATAGATGTAGAATATTTCTAATCAAATCATTCATATCATTCCCGTCATTCACCCCCTGAATATTACAATAGGTTGTCACTCCTTATATAGAGTGCAACAATCACTGCTGTTATCACGGAAAGTGACAACTGGCAGATCTAATACAAAAATAACTAATTCTTAACAAACTACTAAAATGTTCACAACTACTGAGAACATATCAGAGTGTTAAGTACAAAATATAAAACTACTGATTAGAAACTACTAAAACTACAACGTCTGAAGAACAAGCTCTTCAGTCGTTTTACAAAACTACTGAAACATAAAACTACTGAAACTAGAAATATAAAACTACTGATATCACAACTACTGAAGAAATACTCTTCAGCAGTTGTGACAAACTACTGAGGCTTCAGTACTTAATCTTCAGACTTTGACCTTCAGGTGTTTCATCAGCTGATGACTTCAGTAGATATCATCAGCTGATGTCTTCAGTCTTTATCTTCAGACTTTGTACATCAGTTGTTGATCTTCAGTACTTGTAAACTCTTCAGCTGTTGTACTTCAGTACTTTGGTCTTTCAGCTTCAGCACTTGTGTTCTTCAGCTGTTGTACTTCAGCACTTTAGTTCTTCAGCTGTTGAGGTCTTCAGCACTTGATCTTCAGCTGTTGAAGTCTTCAGCAGTTGTCAAACTACTGATGAGGCTTTCAGCAGTTGTTGTGATACCATGTAGGACTTAGAGGTTTTCTGATCTTGGCTCATTGGTTCTTTTGGTCCAACAAACTCCCCCTGAACCAATGCAGCCAAAACCTCTAACTTATTTATTATCCCACTTATTGATGGCAAAATGTTGGTCTTTTTCCTTCTTGATCAGTAGAGAAGATGACCCATGTAAGCTCCGGCCTGGGAAGAAATCTCAAATATTTGTTTGGCAGAGTATGAATGGGAACTCTGTTTTGGGGAACTGGACACAGAGTTGTTATCCCATTCTTGAGATTTACTTCCCCATAATGAGTCTGTATGACTCACGAACATAGGCCTCAAGGAGAACAACTTGTTCCTCCTGAGAGAGTTCTTCTGCTCCTCCTTCGAAGAAGAACTCTGGACCATAGTACTCTGATAAGTACTTCATGGTCCTGCCATTTTTCAGCTCCATCGTAGTTACCTCCCTATATACAAATTCATCAGGATGGTTGCCTTCAAGGAGTAACTGGAGTTCATTCTTCTGGATGTCTTCAAGCTTCTTATATAGCAACCCCTTCTTTATCATCTTGTTTTCTAGTAAAGCTTGAGGGGTCTTCTTTGCTTGGTGAGCTTTCTTGAATTCATCAATGATTTCCCAAGGTGAGACTACAACGGCCAACATGATGGTAGACTCTATTGTTTTTCGTACCTGGCCGTTGTATCTGTGTGGAATAGTTCTTTTATGGATTCTAGAACTCACCCTGGGGTCTGGCCATACTCTCACTCTCTCCTTCTGATACTGAAAGGTGTGGCTGAGAGTGTACAGCCTTTGAGCATGCCCTTTCATGGCTTGAATAGATGATGACTGAGGAAATTCCTTGTCAACCATCTTCAACAGTTGCTCATCATGCTGTTTCTGCTGTTCTTCTTCTTCTATCTTGACTCTGACCATTTCCCTTGAGAGTCAGGTGTGATCATGGGTTGACTTTGGGGTTTTGGTAGCTTCAGAACAGCAGAGAGTGGCAGACTATCATCTTCATCCTCCTCTTCTTCTTCTTCTTCCATCCTCAGCACCCTTCTCCTCCTTCTGGGTACATCACTGGATGATGGTTGGGTTGGTGAAGGAATTGGTTTTGAAGAATGAGGATGTTTGGATTTTGGCTTAGAGATTGGATGGGAGATTTGAGGGATAGGATCTATTTGAGTGGGTGGAAGGGAAGGTTGATCCAGCATCTTTGTAGTTAGTTTCGCCTTTGTGAGTTTAGCCATCTCTAACCTTTTACCAGCCCCAGCCTCATCAAGGGCTTCCACAATAATCCCTTTGTTGAATTGCTCAGACAGACAGATTCTGGTGGCTATAGCCAGAATGCTGTCCCTGGTCCATGCGCGAATCTCCACTAACGATCTTCCTAAGTATTTTGCAATGAAGCGGATCATTATTTCCAATCTCTCTTTCTCAAGAGCATCATACCCTGCCCATCGGGTTTGTATCTCTTGTACTTCCAACCTTCTGATCTCACTATCCAGTGTGGCTGTGTCAAACCCCTGCCTGAAGAGTTGTTCAATTATTTTATCCATGGATCGGCTGTGTGTAGTGTCAGCTTCTTTGACCAGCTCCTCCAAGATTTGTCTTCAGCAGTGTGATCATCAGCACTTCTCTTTCGCTTGTAAGTGAGCAGAGGTTGCTTTTCTTTCTCCTCCTCTTGGGCTTGCTTCTCTTCCTTCTTCTCCTTTGTTCTTTTCCTCTTCTTTTCTTTCACTGCAGTACTCTCCCCCTTTTTGGTTGCATTGGAGGAAGGGGTTTGTACCGTAGAAAGAGTCTTTTGTACAGCAGCATCAACCAAGGGCTGTAAAGTTGAGGAAAGCCTCTTATCAATGGCTTTAGTCACAATATCAGTGATTATGGGTGTGATGAGAGGGAGGGAATTTTGAAGTACAGCACCTATTTGCGCAGGAGGGTTCTGTTCCTGAGAAGTAGGGCCTGAAGCAGAGGCAGGTGGTTGAGTTTGGAGTGGCTCAGTGTTTGGGGAACCTTCAAGTGAAGGTGCCATCTGTGGGTGGGTAGAGGCAGATGGTCTTTCTCCTTGTGAGAGTTGGTCAAGTAGGTTTTGCAGCCTACTGACTTTCTCTTCAAGGATTGTGTTCTGGGCAAGAACATCATAGAAAAAGCCCAGGTCATCATCAGCCGAAACTGAATCATCTGACCTCCTGCTTAGAGCAGGATTTACATGCACTGGGTGTAGACCAGTTGGTGCATGTGGCCCTTGTGCTTGGTACTGGGGACTTCCAGCCTCAGGACAGTGTCCATCATCCGCTGTTGCCTCTAGGGAGGTCTTAGCAATGTTACCAGCCTCACTCTGATCATGTGCTGAGTCAGAGGAGGTGGCAGCCTCACTAGATATTCTAAGCTCCTTGTCTACACCAGAGATAGAAGTGGTAAACCCCTGTGCTGTGGGTTCTCAAGTGCACTGTGTTCCTCCCCCTCAATTGTAGAGGTATTCGCAGTAGTATGTGGTTTCTGGAGAGGGGGTGAGGAGTGCAGTTGAGTCAGCACTTGTGCAACTATTAAAGTTGGGCTGTGAGGGGCGGTTGTTTGGGGTGAAGGGATAGAAGCAGTGTGCACCTGGGGAGGTTGGTGCTCTTCAATGGCAATCTCCTCAAGCGAGGAAGATCCCAGATATGTAGGTACCCCTTGTGTGGTTGCTGCAGGCTCCTGTTGAGAGGAAGCCTGAGCGGCTATGGCTGGAAGAGTCATTGTATCCACTAGGGGGTTGGACTAGTGGATATATCCTGCGTTTGTGTTGCAGGGGCATCCTTAGGGGACTCAATTCCCTGAGTAGCCGTTTTGGGTTTCTTTTTGGTGGGTTTGGTGGGGACTTTGGATTTGGAGGTGGTGGCTGTGGGTTCCAGCTGCGTGGGTTTTCGCAGCTTGGCAGCCATTTTGAGTGTCTGGTCAGAGTTGTGCCGGGAGTACACTTCCGGCAGAACAGCCGTAGCAGGGACTCCCAAGCCAACAAGTCCCTCAACCTTAAGCTGGTTTGTAATGATGGCCATTATGAACCGTGGTTATAGTATCCAACGGTTGGCAGTTAGTTTTTGAGCCATATCCTTGAGCTCTAAAAATATTATTTCTGAAAAATTAGTGGTTGTTGCTCAAGAATAGAATACATTACCTGCTGCCATTTTGTCGACATTTGATCCCAAGACGACGTCTTAGGGGCCAAACATACGTTCACCATGTGAAAAATCAGGCGCTCAGCGTCATTAAAGTGTTTCTTCATGATAGTGGAGGCACTGAGATCGCCTTGATATCCATGTTGAGCAAAGGATAGATCTATGGTGCCCTTCGGATATCCAGCAGGAGAACTAGCATCATTCAGTTGAAGAATTTGGCAGATTATTGCAGGAGTGATGACTACTTCTTTGTTGTTGATGACCGACTGGAGAGATGGTGTGTTGTTCTCCCCAGTGGTAATAGTAACGTTCATCCAAAATTGTTGAAGGGATTCGGCATGTAGTATGGGATTCAGAAGAAATGCCGTATGGTATTGGGACTGAACCATAAGATCGATAGCAGTATCGAACTTAGTCCAGATAGGCGATTTAGTGAGGTAGGCAACACAGTTGTGTCGCGGTTTAATTTGCATGGACGCCATGGAGAAGAGGAAGTTTTGGAGAGGAACGTTAGGTTTGAAGAAGATGAAGCATTGAGAGCTTAGGTTAGGGATATTTATAGGGTACGGGTAAGAAACGACTGAAGGATGTGGTGTTAGTCATCAGTAGTTTTAAATGACCGTTGACATGGTATTATCCTTTCAGACGTTAAAACAACTGAAGTCGTGGTGTTAGGCATCAGTAGTTTAGAAAAATACTGAAGACCGTGGTTTTGACTTCAGATGATTGAAACAACTGAGGACGTGTTGTTTGTCATTAGTAGTTATGAAACTACTGAAGACAGTGGTTTTGTCATCAGCTGTTGTAAACAACTGAAGACTTGGTATTAGTCATCAGTAGTTATAAAACTACTGAAGACGTGGTTTTGCTTCAGTTGTTTAGAATGAAACAGCAGTTGTACAAACGACTGAAGAGAAAGTTCTCTTCAGCTGTTTTCGTCAATTCTTAGCTTTTCAGCTGTTTCATACTGTCCTCAACACATTCATCAGTCTTTTTGGCTGATTTTAGTTGTTTCACAGGACATCAGTACTTATCTGTTTTTACTGATTGCAGTAGTTGTAACTGCATCAGTAGTTGTAACTACATCAGTTGTTTAGAACAGATGAAGTACTTCAGTACTTGTGAGACATTTAGCCTTCAGTAGTTATAAAACTACTGAGGGTAAAAGAGCTCATCAGTACTTATATGTGACATAGGTACTAATGATCATCAGTACTATTACTAAGATCATCAGTAGTTGTCACTTATTCCATCTGCAGCATACCAAGCCTTAACACCAGGTTTTGGAAAGTTGAACTATACAAAGGCTTAGTAAAAATGTCTGCAAGCTCATTAGCACTAGGCACAAACTTAGGATCAATCAGACCTTTTTCAAAACAATCCCTTATAAAATGATATCTGATCTCTATATGTTTGGTCCTAGAGTGCTGGACTGGATTTTTGACAATGCAAAGAGCTGAAGCACTATCCATTAACAATGGAGTCTTAGTCTCTGTAATGCCATAATCCAAAAGTTGGTTTTGAAGCCAGAGTACCTGAGATGTACAACTTGCAGCAGCAATGTACTCTGCTTCAGTAGTTGATGTAGCAACTGAGGTCTGTTTCTTGCTCTGCCAAGAAATCAAGCAGTTGCCTAGGAATTGACATCCACCAGAAGTTGATTTCCTGGTCAACTTACATCCTGCATAGTCACTATCAGAAAAAGCAACTAATTTACCAGAATGTCCAGTAGAATACCATAAACCTAGAGATGGAGTGCCTTGCAGATATCTAAGGATCCTCTTGACTGCAATCAGATGAGACTCTTTAGGTGCAGCCTGAAATCTAGCACAAACACATGTAGCAAACATAATATCTGGTCTAGAAGCTGTTAAATACATCAAGGACCCAATCATACATCTGTAAAGTGTTTCATCAACCACTTTACCTTTCTCATCTGTATCCAGTTGTGTGGTGCTGCACATGGGGGTAGAACAGGGCTTACAGTTTTGTAAATCAAACTTTTGCAAAAGATCTTTTGTATATTTGGACTGATGAATGAAAATTCCATCAGCCTTTTGTTTGATTTGCAACCCCAGAAAGAACTGTAATTCTCCCATGGCACTCATTTCAAACTTCTGTTGCATCAACTTTGTAAAGGCATCACACAACTTGGATCAGAGGATGCAAAAATGATATCATCTACATAAATTTGAACAAGTAGATTATGTTGCCCAGCTTTCGTAATGAATAAAGTCTTATCTATGGAGCCTCTAGTGAAATTGTTTTCCAGAAGAAAGTTTGATAATGTCTCATACCAGGCTCTGGAGCTTGTTTTAACCCATAAAGAGCCTTATCAAGCTTATACACCCAATTAGGATGTTTATTGTCCTCAAAGCCTGGAGGTTGACATACATAAACCTCTTCTTTAATTTTTCCATACAAAAATGCACTTTTGACATCCATTTGAAAAACTTTAAGGTTTTGATAAGCAGCATAAGCTAAAAACAATCGAATTGCTTCCAGTCTGGCTACAGGGGCAAAGATTTCATCATAATCAATACCTTCTTCTTGTGCAAACTCCTGAACAACCAGTCTGGCCTTGTTCTTAACAATAAGCCCATTTTCATCAGTTTTGTTCCTAAACACCCATTTAGTGCCTATTGCACACTTACCTGGAGGTAGAGGAACCAGTTCCCACACTTGCTGTTTCTTGAACTGAAGAAGCTCAAGCTGCATGGCATCAACCCATCCATTGTCCTTTAAAGCAATGTGATAATTCTTTGGCTCTTGCTGACTGATAAGAGAGCATAGAAGCAGAAATTTGACAATTGACTTCTTGTTGATACTCCAGCAGTGATATCACCAATGATTTGAGACATAGGGTGATTCTTCAGATCTTGATACACAATGAGATCTGTGCAAGTGTTTGTAGCAGGCTCAGCAGCAACAGATGGTGATGGTGAATCATTTCCTTGAAACCAATCAGTGGATGGTAATTCAAAGGAAGTTGAATTCGAAGAGATCTCATCAGCATTTGTTGTGGATGGTGCTACTGGAGCTACAGGAACATCAGGTCTAGCTGAGTCAGGCAGCTGATCACTAAACCTGAAGAGGTGAGTACTGCAATCATCATCATCATCAGCAGTACCACCAGGTGGTGAACTGTTGACAGGAGCAACAGCAGGAGTTTGATAAGGAACATATTGCAGTATGTCCAAATCAAATAACTCCACAGGGCTTTGTGGAATCTTGTCCTTTGGAGATTCATTGAACTTAACATGTAGAGTTTCTTCAACCATCTTTGTTCTGCAGTTGAAGACTCTGTATGCCTTGCAAGTAGATGAATAACTAACAAAGTACCCTGCATCCACCTTAGGATCAAATTTATGGAGTTGATCCTTTGTGTTGAGAATAAAACAGGGACACCCAAATGCTTTGAAAAATGAAATCAGAGGAGCCAAATAATGGAGAGCTTCATATGGAGTCTTCATGAACCTCTGATTTACTAAAACTCTATTTTGCACATAGCAAGCGGTGTTGACAGCTTCAGCCCAAAAGGTCAGTGGCAAACCTGAGTCAGCCAGCATGGACCTTGCAGCTTCAATGAGGGTCCTGTTTTTTCTCTCCACTACTCCATTTTGTTCTGGAGTCCTTGGAATGCTGAACTGCCTTTTGATTCCCTTTGAAAGATAGAAGTCATCAAGTGTATGATTTCTGAACTCAGTTCCATTGTCACTCCTAATACACTTGACTGGAAGGGAATACTGCTTCTCAATATACAGCACAAAGTGAATAATCTTCTGAGCAGCCTCATCCTTTGAATGTAGAAAGAAAGTCCATACAAATCTGGAGTAATCATCCACAATTACCAGACAGTATTTCTTCTTTGCCATGCTCATTACTCTCACAGGACCAAATAGATCCATATGCAGTAATTGCAAGCAGGCAGTGGACTTAGGCACTTCAATAGGAGGGAATGAGACTTTGTGCTGTTTTCCTTTTAAACAAGCAGTGCAGGTTTCATCACAATGAAACTCCTTTATTGGTAAGCCTCTGACTAAACTATTGTGGGTAAGCTGATTCATGTTTTTGAGATTAACATGACCAAGCCTTCTGTGCCACAGTTTAGATTCTTGAGAAGAGGCTTTGGAAAATAGGCAAGGATTGCCTTTGAGATCTATTATCTTGGAAAGATCTAAGGCATACACTCTTCCTGTCCTGTTGGCTCTCAGGAGAGTGTGATCATCCAACACCTTGTCAATCAAGTACAAAACTTTGGATGACAGAATCCTACAGTTTTGACTGGTGAAAAGAGCAGCATGGCCTTTATCACACATTTGACTGACACTCAAGAGATTGTACTTGAGATTTTCCACATGATTAACATCATCAAATTTGATTTCTCCATTGGAGACAAAACCCTTACCAATGATGTAACCCCTAGCATCATTGCCAAAAGAAACAAATCCCTTCTTTCCTTGAGAGTAGTCATGAAGAAGAGAGCTGTTCCCAGTCATGTGCATAGATCCCCCACTGTCTACATACCAGATGCTACTTTGGCATGTTGAAGAACCCTGCAAAAATAAACAATTAGTTAGTTTTAGAGACCCAAACCTTTTTGGTTTTGGGCCTGGTCTCATCAATAGATGGTAAACTAACAGGTTTATCTGAAACAACAGCTTGAGAGAAAGAAGATGGTGTAGAAGAGGAGTCCTTTGGCTTGGACCTCCTTTTCTGTGGTTTCAACATAGGAGCATCTAGTTGGTTAACTCTACCCAACAGATCTTGAACCATCATAACCAGCTGTGTCTGATTTTGTGATAAGCTTTCAGCTCATCAGACACATTGCTAGTGGAGTTTGATAAGTTCCTATGTTGCACCATCTTCTTCTGAGCACCCTCAGCTGTCACCTGTTTAACCCCTTCCTTTTTGGATTTTTTTGAGGACTTAAGGGTTACAGGATTTGATGTTGCTGATACAAATATGGTCTCAAACTCAGTTTTCATTTTTACCATTTTCTCATTAATTTTTTCTTTTTGTTTGAGTTTGGAACCTCTTTTGTACCAACAATCATCTGTAAGATGATTGAACAAACCACATACTTCACATGGTTTCTTCTTCATCTTAGGTTGATCATCAACTAAAGAGGGTGAAGCAACTGAAGACTTGTTCTTCAATGCTTTGGAAGCAATATTTGCTTTCTTGACTGCCTCTTTAGTGGTCTTCAAACTCTTTCTGCTGGCAGTTTTCTTCTCTTCAGTACTGACAGCAGTTGAAGTTTGAACTTCAGGTGTTAAATCCTGCTCTCTAGTCCTTTCAGGACCTTCAGAATTAACTCCTGAGTTGATCAACTCATTAATCATGTGAATGTCAGCATTTGAACCATCAACATCAGCTGATAGGTTCAAAGAGGGCTTGATGCTGACTGCTACTTCTGATTGTGTTGTATCAGAAGGTAGATCACATGATGTGATGGATTGGTTATCACTCTCACCATCAGATTCTACCTCTGCTCTTGGGGTAAAATCTGTAGGTGGAGCAGTGTGATTGTAACCAATTCCAAACTTCACATTTGAAGCAGATTGCTTACTAAGAAGCATTTCAAAACCTTTGCATGATTGTACCCATCTATCACACTCTACCAGGGTAACTGCAAGGGTTTCTTTGAGATCTTTGTACTTCTCTAGAAGTACCTCTTCTCTAGCCTTATCATCAATTATTTGGCAATTCAGTTTATAAATCTCATCATTTTTATCTTTAAGCACAGACTCAAACTCAGCTTTATTTTTGGAAATTGTTTGTTCTAGCTCAATGTTCTTATTAATTAACGCTACATTTGCTTCTCTAATGGAAGCAAATGCTGCTATGCATGGTTCAGAACATAATTTGGCTTTTGCCTCAGAGGATACCTGTGATACCTGTGGTGTAGAGGCATTAGAAAATGAAGTATCAGCAGACTCCAAAGCCATAAGAGCTAGATTCCCAAAAACACTGTCACCACCATGTTGACCAGCACCTGAGAACAGTTGATCATGACCAGACTTGTCATCTGGTAAACTGCTCCAGTCAACAACTCCTGGGGTGAAGAAGCTGTGTTGTTGAGGTTGAGTTTGTTGATGAGATTAGGAAGGCTTAGGATCTGGTAGTGCATGAGGTTGTGGTGCCATAGGAACTTGAACTTGATTTGACTGTGGCATGTAATAACAAGGGTACTGATATGGCATTTGACCCTGAGGAACAAAATATGCTGGAGATTGTTGTTGAGGATGATGACTAGAAGTGACAGGATGTTGCCCTCTGTGTTGTTGACTATTGCCAGGAAAAGTCACAAAGGGTGCAGTGGAGTTAGATCCAGTTGATCTACACTCTCTTGCAAAGTGTCCAAGCCTTTGGCATTTGTGACACCTCAACTTGCTCTTGTCAAAACCAACTTTGGTTTTGCCAGAGAGTCCTGGGAATTTTCTTCCAGTTCTTTTATAGAACTTCTGAGATCTGATATTTATCAAGGCCATTTGGCTCAAAATATCCATCTCTTCTAAGTCATCATCAGCAATCCCCTTGAGATCATCCATAATGAAGCATAGATTGTCATTATTACACCCAGTAAACTGACCATCAACACTCACAAATGCAGAATCAGACGTGCTTGAAGAGAAATTAATATGCTCATCATACTGGCATTCAGATGAAGCATATTCTGACTCATGACCCACCAAGGCAGTGTTGCCTGGTACAAAGTCTTTAGTGAGCTTTCCAGATGAAGACAGCTTTCTCTTCTGTTCTATCTCTCTCTCAAAAGTGAGTAGTTTCCCATGGAGTTAGGTGAGAGATAGTTTGTCCAAACTTGCACTGGAGCGTAGGACAATAGTATATGTGTCCCATCTCTCAGGCAGTGATCTGAGAAATCTGTTATTCATCTGAATATTTGTGTACTCAAGTTTGACCATTTTTAGTTCAGAGATCAAACAAGAGAACCGCTCATATTGTTGAGTCAGTGTCTCACCCTTTCTATGAGAGAATGTCTCATATTATTGGGCAAGAATTTCTCTATTATTTGCCAAGACCTCATCTGTTCCTCCAAATTGTTCTTTCAAGGCATTCCAGAGGTCATGGGCAGTTTCATGATGCATTAGCCCAGAATAGATTCATTGGGCAGTGCCATGGCCAGAATTCCATGGGCTTTTGCATCAATTTCAAGCAACTTCTTATCCTCATCTGAGTATTGCTCCCTCCTCTTCGGAACCATTTGATTGGTTTCCGGGTTATTCACCATAGGCTTGTGTGGACCATGTACCACTGATGTCCAACACCCTGCGCTGTTAACAGACAGGTGATGGAGCATACGTCTTTGCCATATGTTATACTCATTCCTAACTAGCATTGGTGGCTTGGTTGAGGAACCAGTATTGTGAGGATCATTGGAGGGAGTGGTCATTTTCAGTTCAAAAACAATTTAATTCAAGCTTTTAAAAGTTTTGGACAGACCACAACAAACTCAATGAGAACCAAGAAAAGATCTCAGGATGAATGACCAGAAATACAGAAAATTCAATCTCTATAACCGTTTCTTGCAAAAAAACAAAAGCTAGTTCAATCAAACTTAGATCTTGAATAGCAGTTTCAATGATCAATTATTAGATCGATCAATGATTAACCTGCTCTGATACCATTTGACAGGATCAGCGATCACAAGTTTGATGTATTAGGATTCAAAGCAGCGGAATACAAACAGGAATTAGACAAATTGTAGCAAGTAGTCGATACTTGTATGCATTAAGAGCACATACGGTTATAGTGAGAGAATATATATTTCTGTTTCAAGGAATGTTTATAGATGTAGAATATTTCTAATCAAATCATTCATATCATTCCCGTCATTCACCCCCTGAATATTACAATAGGTTGTCACTCCTTATATAGAGTGCAACAATCACTGCTGTTATCACGGAAAGTGACAACTGGCAGATCTAATACAAAAATAACTAATTCTTAACAAACTACTGAAATGTTCACAACTACTGAGAACATATCAGAGTGTTAAGTACAAAATATAAAACTACTGATTAGAAACTACTAAAACTACAACGACCGAAGAACAAGCTCTTCAGTCGTTTTACAAAACTACTGAAACATAAAACTACTGAAACTAGAAATATAAAACTACTGATATCACAACTACTGAAGAAGTACTCTTCAGCAGTTGTGACAAACTACTTAGGCTTCAGTACTTGATCTTCAGACTTTAACCTTCAGGTGTTTCATCAGCTGATGACTTCAGTAGATATCATCAGCTGATGTCTTCAGTCTTTGTCTTCAGACTTTGAACATCAGTTGTTGATCTTCAGTACTTGTAAACTCTTCAGCTGTTGTACTTCAGTACTTTGGTCTTTCAGCTTCAGCACTTGTGTTCTTCAGCTGTTGTACTTCAGCACTTTAGTTCTTCAGCTGTTGAGGTCTTCAGCACTTGATCTTCAGCTGTTGAAGTCTTGAGCACTTGTCAAACTACTGATGAGGCTTTCAGCAGTTGTTGTGATACCATGTGGGACTTAGAGGTTTTCTGATCTTGGCTCATTGGTTCTTTTGGTCCAACAAAAATGGCTTAAAAAGGCATCCATGTGGAACCGATGGAAAAGGTAAATATGGTTAAATATGGGCAATCATCAAGGGGATATAAAGGTAAAGGGAAAAAGCCAATTGGGAAACCAAGGTGAACCCTGGACCAAAGAAAGGGGTTATAAAAAAGAAACCTCCACCTCCTCTTTTCTAAGGGATTTGCTACAATTGCAATGAGATAGGACACCATGCTAATCAATGCAAGCAACCAAAGCATGAGCGTGCGCATATGGTGGATCAAGACGGTGAATCATTAGTGGCAATGATCACCGGGCTATCAACATTGGTGGAAGAAATCAACCTTGTGGGAAGCAACCCACGTGGATGGTTCATTGATACGGGAGCTACCCGTCATGTGTGTGGTGAGAAGACCCTCTTTAGCACTTTTAAAGAGGCTAAGGGTGATGAAAAGCTTTATATGGGTAACAAGCTACAGCCGACATCAAAGGTGAAGGAAATGTGATCCTGAAGATGACTTTCGGGAAGGTAATCACTTTGAGCAACACTTTGTATCGGAGATTCACAAGATTCTTGTTTCGGGATGGTTGCTTAATAATTTTGGTTTTCATTTAGTGTTTGAGTCGGACAATTTTGTCCTTACTAAACGTGGAATGTATGTAGTGTGACATCCGGTAATTTTCCGTTACCAAACTCCGTTAATTTCGTTAAGTCTTGCATACACGTGTCGTGAGCACACACTAGTTGACGTTGAACGTTTATGACTTAATAATAGTAATCTATGATAAACAATAATAAACTAGTTAATAATGTTGATTATTAGTTGTGATTGTGTGGTTCATGAGTTTATAGAATTTAAAATGTTTGTTTTTATAAATTTTACGCGATAACGTGACAACTTGTAAGATATATTTCGTGTGTTTTGTGACTTATTGTAAATGGTTAGGATTACTATTATTGGTTAATATTACTTGTCTTTGATAGTTAAAAACTATTTAAAATTTATTAGAAAGATTAGTTTTTATAAAATATAATTAAAGGGGTTTACTTTGTAAATTATTCTAAACCTAAAATTTACCTAAAATACAACCCTAATCCCCCCAAACCCCAATTGTTGGCCTCAAACTCTTCAAAACACCTCTCACTTTGTGAATTTGATCCAAGAACAAGAACATAAGTCAAATTCCAAGTGGTTTCAAGTATTACAAGTTGATTTCAAGTGATAATCATCATCTAAGCACATCTAAATGTTAGTTTTGATTAGTTTTTCATGTTGATTGTTCTTGATGAACCCTAGATTCGATATTGGTGACGATAATATGAAATTAATGACTGCTAGATGTTTATATGATATTCGTTAGGTTGTATGAATGCTAGATTATGTTGATTATGCAAGAAATCCGTGGTTTGATTATCTAGTTCATACATTGCCATAAGAGAAAACTTTTTGTTCTTGGAATTCATGATTTAATGATGTGAAGATGTTAGATGTGATGCTTAGATGTTAGTTTAATTGAATTATGCAAGAAAATCCATGAAATTGTGATATTGATCATGACTTACTAAAAGTTGAAACTTTTGTGTATGATGTATGGAATTTGGATGTTTTGGAGGTGATTAGCATGTTAGAATGAATGCTATGAACTTGATTAGGTATATAAATGTTGAAATTATCGTTGAATTGGATGTTGAATCACTTTTGGGTATTACTTTCCCAAAAGGGAAACTTTATACTTGTAGAACTTTGGATGTGATGATTTGGGCATGCTTATGATGTTAAGATCATGTTAGAATGATTGTTGATAATGTTTGTTGTGCTAGAATGTGTAATTAAGTTGTATGGATACTTGGTTGATCATATAAGAAGTATAGGTTTTGATGATCATATGTGATGATGAATTATGGTTAGTGATTAGGGGATCATGATTGGGTTTGAATTTGGTTGTCACTATTTATGCTAGTATTGTGATTATGATTGTCATACACACATGCGAATTTGAGGCCCCTACTTAGTAGGATTGGCAGGGTTTAGGATGTGAGGTCGTGGGTGACTTCACATGGCATGTAGTGCATGATTAAACTTCACATATGAATTGTTTGATAAGATGTATTTATATTGATTGATCATGATGATTATTTGAGATTTGCATGAGTGTATGATGATCTAATGTGGTATTATGACCTAGGAAGAACTTGGGTTGATGATGTGATGTACATGGATAACTTACATGATATTCGTGTAGGATAAGTTGATTTGCATGATTAAACAATATCCATCTAATATGTCACAAACGGGTCAAACGGGTCAACTAGGTTAACCTAGGGTTGTTAAGTTTTCTGTGTACACGTACTTATGTACTTGTGTGATCTAGGTAACCTTTGAAGAGTTGTCTTTGCACCTATCACGAGTCACTTTATTCATCAGGTGAGTTCATGGCCCTCTATCTTATAAACCTTCTACTGGGGGACGTAGCATACTTGTACTCAAACGCTATTTTATTATTATAAGTTGTGTATGTTTTAACATAGTGCTTAATACCTTGAAAAGTCCTCACACTTTCGGATTGTTAATAATGGTAACTAGTGGGAAATCTTGGGTAGTACTACTGGGTGTGACGAGCCCCACATGTGCAACTCGAGGTCAAATGGGTGTAATTTTGTCCTAAACACAAACATCGTCACGACGTGGTAAGTCGTGACGGGAGGCAACAAACGCAACACAGTCAGCTTCGATCGTGAAGTCACTATGATTATTACTTGTGAATATAGACTACCTATCTATTTCAATACACTTCTTATGCTATACAATTGATAATGTTTATGTTAAACGCAAACTCTTGAACTCACCAACCATTGTGTTGACATTTTTAGTATACTATTCTCATGTCGTTAGCTCTACTTGCCATTAGGAGCACAACACGGGTCCATCATGCATCCTAAGACTTTAATTTTCATAGACATAGTTGTTTGTCTTTTATTTATGGGTTTTAAACATTAGGATGGTGTTAGAGCTGTAAAAGATAGTCTATATTATCAACACAGTGAATATCAACAAAAGTCAACGTCATGGTCAAAGTCAACAAAAGTCAAACCCGACACGTTCGAGATGAAGAACCGAGGCGAGACGTTGAAGATTTAGATGACTAGGAGTTTTATTGTAATAAATATATCTTGTGTGAAAAAAATATATGTTATCTTGTTTTTAGTCATTTTTATGCTTAATATGTAATTTTGCATTAATTAGCCTAAGTCTAGGGAGTTAAGTGCAATTTGTGAGTAGTAGTCTAGACTATAAATAGGTTAATTGTTATTAGTGTTCATGATGGTTGAATGACCAACTGATTGAGGGTTTCCACTTTGTACAAATTATATGCAATCAATATAGATCAAAGGGGTTTTATTGTGATTATCATTATTTTTATCTAATTCTTCATGATTTGATTCAAGTTTGTTTAGAGAGAGAAGTTGAGGTTTTGGTTGTTTTTGTTCAATATCATGTTTTCATCAATTTCCGATCAAATTTGAGTGTTATTGATATGGAGATTGATTGAAGTTTGCTTGTTATTGGTTGGGAAAGCTTTGTTAATCATCAGGTTTCAAATCCATTGAGATTTGGGCGATTTCAGATTGATTTCATGTTGAAAAAGCTTTTCAGCTTTGTCCAGCGAAATTACCAATTCATCCAGCGAAACTGCATGTTCTTTCAGCTAAACTACAAGTGTTTTACACTTTGTATTTAATTTCAGCATCTCAGCGAAAGTAGTGATCTTGAACGAAAGTTCAATAGTGTTTGTGTGCATATTACAAGTGAAATTGGTGTCGAAAGTATCTTTGAATGAAAGTTCAAGCTTGTTTTGTGTGAAATTGTCGGCGAAACTAAGCAGCCTAAAGCATTTGGCTAGCGAAACTGGTGCCGAAATTTCCAGCGAAACTACTGTTGGCTCAGCGAAACTAGATTTTTCTACGAAACTACAATTTCGGGAAAATTATTTTTTTCAGCGAAACTAGAATGTCAATGATGACCTTTTTTCAGCTTCATTTAATTTTATGAAATACTTGGCTTCATTTAAAAATTATTTTTTAAAAGAATGAAGCCAAGTATTTCATAAAAAGATTATTTTTTTGGTTAATTTAGGAATTAACCACCATAAACACAGAACTTAAAAAGAATGAAGCCAAGTATTTCATAAAACTAAATGAAGCTTTAAAAGAAAATCATCATTTAAAATGAACTCTTCTTGAATGAAATGCTAAAATTAATCTTTTAAACGAAAGAGTCCCTTGGCTGAATTTGAAACAAGTAAGCTTAAAACAAACCTTGATAGATGGACCATATCCAAAATGAATCAAGAAGAGCTATTATGTAAACAAAAGGGAGCTAGGATTAAAATGGGAGTTAGTTGTGGTGAAAATCCATACATCTATCTTCCTCCTAGTACCCATTGTTACTCTCCTATGCCTCAACCTTATCCATCTAATGATTTGATTGAAGTTGCTGAAACTAATAGTTTAAATGCAAGTTTAAGCAACGTTAATCTTAAGAGCTTAGAGATGTGCAGGATTCTCCTGTAGGTTTGGGATTCCTTAGGCAGGAGTCTAATAAGAAGAATAATGATGATTCCACCTTTGATGCTCCAAAACCAATATCAGTTGCTTCTCCAACCATCTTTAACAAATTCAAAACAAGTAATATTCCTTCGTTTGTTCCTGTCAGGTTTATAAAAGAAGGAACAGCTATTGAATCATCAAGCAATCAGAATCCTATAATCAAAGCCCAAATAATAGGAGGTGTCAATCAAGATCCATTGGAAGCAGATCTGTGTATATGAGACTGGTCAAGCTCAGATGATGAGTCTAACACGGAGGATAGTGTCGGTTCGTCAAAGATCCAGATATCACCTGACATTGTCAAGTGTCAAATGCTTCCAAAAGATGAATCAAGACCAATATGGATCTCTCCTCCAATTAAAAAACAATCCAGTCAATCAGTGAAGATCTCATTCACTGTTCAGCACAACAAACACCAAAACAAGCAAGAATCTGCTACAAGCTCAAAGCAATTCTCTTCCCCACCTGCACAACACGGGAATACAAAGAATCAAAAGCCTTTCAAGGCTTGTTTTGAGTGTGGAAAAGAAGGTCATGTGGTAAATAAGTGTCCTCAAAGACTTGCTTCGAATGATAAAGGCAAACCACATTGCTTCTCTCGATGTAAGTCTACAAACAATGTTCTAGACGTAAAGGCAACAAGAGTTGCTTCTCTGGTTCAAGAGGTAAAAAGCATACATCTTTGAATGGTTGGATGAAAAACCCTCCATCCAAACCTTTTCGTATGAAGCTAGTTTCATATGATTCAAAGATGAAAATGACCAAAGGTTCAAAACCAAATTATTTTCCTTCAAGTCTTAAACAGAAAATGTTTTCCAAATTAAATTCATTCAAATCCAAATTAATTGAATCAACACAAATTTGGAAAATTAAAAAGATGGATACAGACCTGGATTGAGATTGAGAATTCACGTTTCACCCACCATGATACAAATCATATAAGCCATATCATTTGGCCATGATTAGTGTATTTATGCGTCTTGTGTTTGTGCTAATCTCCTTTGCTATACAGAAGTACTGACCTGGAGTGATGATCTCCTTTGCTATACGATAGTACTGACCTGGAGCTCTCATCAGCACATGATTAAATGGCCATCTCCTTTGTTATACGTGAGTATAGACCTGGAGCTCTCACCATTTTGGTCTAAGTTGTGTCAAATCATCTAACGATGAATTCATCACAGAATCTAATATTCCATCGATAATCACTTGCACACTAATGCACAAGTCTTGTTCTATAAAGACCGTAACAAAATTCAACAAATCCTGAGGTTGGGTGAGGTTTTTTGCCAAATGATTGTGGGGTCCTAGTATTCTAAAGCATTTTATCGAACCTTAACGAATCATCTACTGCTTGTTGAAAAAGATAGGGCATGGGTTTAAGTGGACAAACATATGAGCAATTGTTATTGATCTATTTGAGAATTTCAAAATCATTCAAAGTATGTGATTAGATTCAGTTATTAGTGTGATCTCATTCCTTGTCGATGTTTAAATTCATCTTTATGCTAAAGTATATCTTGAGGATGTGATCTCATGATCGATTCAGTTCTCGGATTTTTTTTAAAAAACAAAAAAATAATAGATAAAAAAATTATATATATAATAAAAAGTAAAAAAAAATAACAAAATGTCATTTCAATTTGTTTTAGGTCTTCCATATTATGTTGTTATAATTTTATCATTTTTCATGCATTTCATAGAAATTGCGCACAAACGAACACGGGTTTGCTTGTTTTTCACACACAGTTAAACACGAGTTTATTTTGTTAAAATGAATTGATCTAATTAGAAAGGTCGAGATTGTGTTTGGGAATATGATTCAGATTTTTTATGTAAGTGATGGCCGATCATCAGTTGAGCAGTGTACCTGATCAAAGAACCTGTTCCTCAAGTTTGCAGAAGATACCGAGCTAGAAATCCTCCTCCTATATCTTCTGAATCACTCAAGATTAGAGATTTAGGAAAGTTGTTAAAATATCCTTGCAAAGCTTGCACTCAAAAAGGGAGAGCATATAAATAGGGGGAGATTATGAGATGAATAATCTTTCTAATCAGATCGGAAAGCTTCAATTTGAAGATCTTTCTATTGTTGACTTCTCAGTGCTAATTTCATTTGAAGACGTTGATAATGGTAGACTAAGGAGGAGTATTGTTGGAGCTGTAAAAGATAGCCTATATTATCAACATAGTGAATGTCAACAAAAGTCAACGTCATGGTCAAAGTCAACAAAAGTCAAACCCGACACGTTCAAGACAAAATACCGAGACGAGATGTTGAAGATTTAGATGACTAGGTTTTTTATTGTAATAAATATATTTTGTGTGAACAAAATATATTTTATCTTGTTTTTAGTCATTTTTATGCTTAATATGTAATTTTGCATTAATTAGCCTAAGTCCAGGGAGTTAAGTGCAATTAGTGAGTATTGGTCTAGACTATAAATAGGTTAATTGTTATTAGTTTTCATAATGGTTGAATGACCAATTGATTATGGGTTTCCACTTTGTACAAATTATATGCAATCAATATAGATCAAAGGGGTTTTATTGTGATTATCATTATTTTGATCTAATTCTTTATGATTTGATTCAAGTTTGCTTATCCTGTATTTACATGCGTGTTTTGCCATATTATGAATTTATTTACTTTGGGTTTGTCTTATTTACAAAATGCTTCTGCATGGTTTTAAACATTTGAACTTTGGTTAGTTTTGTTTTGAATGTGGCGTATAGTGTCGTTCTAAGTAACTAATGACTATGATCCTGGTTTGTTCACACGCCTCGCGGTAAAACTCCGCACGTGGATTTTAAGGGTGTCACATGTAGGGAAGGGCTATGCCTTAATGGTATGTTTAAGATAAATATAACCGTTGTTAAAAGTGAAATGAATAAGACTACTACTTCTATTTATATGTTGAGTCTTCAAATGTTTGACATGGTAGACTAGGACATGTAAATTATAATTCTATTGATCATTTAATATATTTTAATGCATACCTACATTCCATATTGACATAAACTCTAGATGTGAAACATGCGTTGAAGCAAAATTTACAAGATCATCATTTAAACCGGTTGAATAAATAACTGAAACCCTTGGTTTAATTCAGACCGACATATGTCATTTAAAAGCACACCCACCAAGAGGTGCCAACAGATATTTCATCACATTTATTAATGATCGCACTAAATATTGTTATGTATATTTACTTAAAAGTAAGGATGAGGTAATCGACAAATTTATCTTGTATAAAAACGAAGTTGAGAATCAACTAAACAAGAAAATTAAAGTTATGCGAAGCGATACAGAGATGATGAGAAAATTAAAGTTGAGAATCAACTAAACAAGAATATGTTGCACTGGTCGCTGATTTATGTGCAAAAGTGGTATAATACATGAATGTACAGCACCTTACTCACCACAATCAAATGGCATTGCGGAATAGAAAAACCATACTTTAAAAGAGATGATGAATGTCATGTTGATAAGCTCTGGGATGAGCCATGACATGTGGGGGAAGCTATCCTCTAGGCCAATTATCTTTTAAATAAAAATACCACAAAAGAAACGGGATGTAACTCCTTATGAGTTATGGATGGGTAGAAAACCATCATATAATTATCTCCAAGTGTGAGGGTGCCTAGCTATGGTGATTGTACCACCGCCTAAAGCTCAAAAACTAAGACTCAAAACTATTGATTGCATATTCATTGGATATGCTCAAAATAGTAATGCATATCGATTTCTTGTACATGAGTCCAAGAATCCCGATGTACAAAGGAACACTATGAAGGAGATAAGGCCAGGGAATGCTTCATATTTTGAAAATCTGTTTCCAATGTGAGGACAAACACATGCATCTTCATCAACTCGGTTGATGATGGAGGTGCAAGTTTATCAACACAAATTGATGACAAAATTCATGACTGTAAACATGAATGACCCGAGGTTGAAGAAGGAGAACTTAGACGAAGTAAAAAGGCAAGGGTTGAGAAATCCTATAGTCTACACTTCGTAAGTTATGTAGTTGAGTGTGAGCCTAATACCTACCGTGAAGTGGTGTATTCTTCGAAAGGACCCCAATAGAAAGAGGCAATTAAGAATGAAATTGATTCAATTCTTCACAACCATACTTGGGAGCTAGTATATCTTCCTCCTGGTTGCAAACCACTTGGATATCATTGGATATTCAAAAAGAAGAAGAAAGCCGATGGAAGTATTGATAAATACAAAGCAAGGTTAGTAGTCAAAGGTTATAGACAAGAGGAAGGTCTAGACTATTTTGATACTTAGACACTTGTGACTCGCATAATCTCCATTAGAATGGTTCTTGCTATTGCGGCATTAAGAAATCTAGAAGTACATCAAATGGATGTCAAAACTGCATTTTTAAATGGTGATTTATAAGAGATATACATGGAGCAACCTGAGGGTTTCTCTGGCGATGGTCAAGAAGGTAATGTATGTAAACTTGTCAAGTCATTGAATGGCTTAAATCAAGCTCCAAAACAGTGGCACAAAAAGTTTGATCGTGTCATGATAGACAACGGTTTCAAAAAAAATATGTGTGACAAATGTGTATATGTTAAAGATACACTAGGAGGTTATGTAATTTTATGTCTTTATGTATATGATATGCTTATCATTGGGAGTAATGATAAAATAATAAGATCGACTAAAGAGATGTTGAAAGGAAGATTTAACATGAAAGACATGGGTTTAGCGGATGTAATTTTAGGAGTGAAAACTAATCGCATACAAGTTGGTCTTGTGTTAAGTCAAGCTCATTATATAGACAAAATTCTTGAAAAATTCAACTCAGGAGACACACGTGTAGTACGTTCTCCAGTTTATACCACCCCCAACATCTAAAGAAACATAGAGGCGAGGGTGTTGCTCAATTAGAGTATTAAAGAATTATTAGTAGTCTAATGTATTTAATGACATGTACTAGACGAGACTTAGCATACGCGGTGAGTAGGATAAGCATATATACTAGTAATCCAAGCTTAGAATATTGGAAGAGTATAATGAGGGTGCTTAGATACATAAGATACACAAGAGACTATGGATTGCACAATACTTGTCATCCAGCCGTAATTGAAGGGTACATTGATGTAAAATGGATATCGGATATAAAGATTCAAAATCAACAAGTGGGTATGTATTCTTATTTGATGGAGCAGCTATATCTTGGAGATTATCCAAGCAAACAGTTATAGCTAGATCCATATTGGAATAAAAAATTATCGCTTTGTTGGAGAAGAGGCTAAATGGCTACGTCAATTTGTAGAAGACATTCCATGATGGGCAAAGCCTTTATCGGCTGTTTGCATACATTATGATAGCGAGTCGTCAATTGGTAGAGCCAGAAGCTCAATGTACAATGGTAAATCAAGGCACATCAAGCGTAGGCACAAGACAATACGACAACTAATATCAACTGGTGTTATCACGATTGACCATGTAAAGTTTTATTTAAGGCTGATACACCTAAAACATCCAAAGTCATTCCTACATGTATGCACTGAAGTACAAAGTAGAAATTCTTTGGAAGTTTTACACCATGCACTAAAAATATTCTAAGTGTAAAATCTTCTGAATCCAAGACCAACATATTTGAAAGCCAAAAGTGAAGCCTTTTGAAGCTTAAAAGACAAAATCTTCCGAAGCCAAGACGTGAAGACAGATTTCTTCGAAAGACTTTTGAACAAATGCTTCATCTGATGTACTTTATCATAAAGCTGGACCATTTTCCACTACAACTCTATCGACTCACCAGCTTTCATAAGTTAGTGAAAAGGTTGATCTTTTTATTAACTGTACATTAAGGTCTTGAGTCTGTGCTTTATACTTTATGTACTTTTCTCATTTTTTAATAGATTAGGATGTGAGCTATGGTATGTCATAGTCACTAGTCAAATGGAAATCTGCCTTTTGACCCTACATTTCTTTTATTGTCTAGTTCAAATGTTTCTAGCTGGCTTTCTAAGTATGGCCGGCTGTAGGATATAGTATAAAGTATCTCTGGTCCTTGTAACTTTCTTTATGCTTTTGTAAGACTTGTAAAAGATATTAAGAGCAATTTACAACATTTTTTAAAACCAATACTTGTGTTATACTATCTCTTGTTCTGTCTCATATTTGATTGTGTTCTAAGTATCATATCTTTGTGTTACTAGTTCCCTATTTTATTTGTTAAATGTTCTAATATATCTCTCATTATTTTGTGTTATATTATAAGTGACCATTCCCTCAAACGGTCCTACAATTGGTATCAAAGCATTCCATGCTCTTGATTGTAAGATCTCACCATCTTAAGATCCCCCACACACACAAAAATACTTAACATCTCAAATGGCAGCTCTCACTAAAGCTGATATAGAAATTGGAACCCTGACAAAGTCCACATTGATCACTCCTGAAGACTTTGACACTTGGTGCTAGCGAATAAAAGGGTTCATCAAGTCACAAGACTCTAGGATGTGGGAATCTGTTGTCTTAGGGCCACACCTACCAAGCACCTCTTCAGCTGCTGCTGGAGGTGGTATGATTCCAAAGGCTATGGCTAACTATTCTCAAGAAGACAAGAAGAGAATGGAGATTGATAAGAAATCCATGACAACCCTTCAAACGGCTCTTTCCAACTCCATATACAAAGGCTTCAAGAAGTGTAGAATAGCTAAATAGATATGGGATGCACTAAAACTAATGTATGAGGGGTCAACCAAAGCCAAGTAGAACAAAAAGGATCTTCTGAAGTAGTAGTTTGAAATTTTCACCTTCAAGATAGGTCAAACCATGACTTAACAATGCTTCAGGTATGTTGAGATTGTGGACATTCTAATGGATGTTGGAGTGACTCTTGAGAAAAGGAACATTGTAAGAAAGTTCAAGTCCTCTCTTCCCAGATAATGGACATATTATTGTGTTGTTATCAAGAGAACTAAGAACCTTAATTCTCTCACTTTGACAGAGTTTTATGGTATTCTTAGTGGATACTAGATGGAGATGAATACACAAAGTTCATCTGGTAGCTCTAGTATTCAACTGAGTTCAGTCCTCCATATGGTTGTAATGGATAGTATAGAACCACAATATCATCTTATCTGTTATCCTAACAATTCATAGAAAGGTCCTTTTATCACCTTTTGGGAGACACCAAGAGAAAGCTACACTCAAGGAAGCCTATTCCAAAAGACAAGTTATTCACAAGCCTTTGTGTATTATGATAAAAGCACATGCAACTTTCTCTTCATCTTTGAAGATCTGGACTATATCCATCTAGATGACCTGGAATACATGTAGATAGTTTGCAAATGGCTTTTTTCACTCATAAAGTCAAGAAGTTCTACAAAAGGACAGGGAGGAAGTTTCCAAGCAATGCTGCCAGTGGAAAGTTTGGACTTGATAAAAGCAAAGTAAAGTGTTACAACTGTAACCAAATGGGACACTTTGCAAGAGAGTGTAAGGCACCAGGACAAATGGTCATCAAACACAAACCAGGCCAAACTACACTAAGATAGTCACCTAGAATGAAAAGCCAAAGTAACAAGTAGTAGTTGTTGTTGAAGAAGGAATCTTTGACTAGAGCTTTCAGGTGGAAGACACATCTTCAAACCAAGCACTTATGAAAGATCATGATGAAGCTAAGGTATTGGAACATCTTTGTACACCTGAATGCATTGCTAAAGTTAATAGATACAGGTCCTACAACTTAGAGATGAGATCTGATCTTGAGTTTTTAAATATCTTAAAATCTAATTTTAAAAGAGCTGAAAAATATTATAAACTAAAAATAAAGGACTTAAAGAAAACCATTTTAACTATTAAACATGAACATACCAACTACAGGACTAAGATCAAATATCTCATAACTAAATTGACTGAATGCCAAGTTGAGCTTGTGATCAGTTGTGTACCACTACTGCATAACCTAAACCATCCATCTCCAAAGGTAGTTCTCACCCTAAAGGAATTACCATAACATTTGCAAAGATGAAGATGGAGAAGGAAAGTGATCAAGTTCAGAAGAAGACTCTTAGTAAGAAGAAAATAGACTATATAACATGTGGGAGAACTTCTCTCTTGCAAAGGATTGTCTTCACAATCCAAAAAGTACTATCCACATGAACAAGAAAGTGACTTCTAAGAGTTTGAAGAAGAAGCAAGCTTTGGAAGGAAATGTGTTTCCTTTCGGAAGCTCCAAATTGAAGAAGAAGACAAGTGGAAATTTTCCTTCGAAAGAAAATTTGGTGTCGAAAGAAAGAAATATTTCAAAGTACTGAAGCTTGCTACAGTGTTAGCAAAATCTTCCGAAGGTCTAGTTATCAAAACTTCCGAAGTCATCAAAACTTCTGAAGTGTTGAAGGTCAAGTCTAAACTTCCAAAGGTGGGTGGAATACAAAGAAAGACCAAGTGACTGAAAGTTCTTCATCAGCATCAGCAAAAGATCCTCAAAACATAACAATATGCTTCCCAGATACCACCATTTGAAGTGTTGAGTGAAGTCCCGAGATATTTCCCATAAGGGAATCTTTGACATCGTGTGCGGGGGACTCCACTTTAGCATAACTTTAGGCTTCCCAGATATCGGGTCCACTACCGACTTATGAATATACCTCTTAGGTTGTTGAGGTCTGAAGTTTACCGACCTGGTGTGGTATTCCTTCTTTAACGCAGCCTCGAACCATCCTAACATCTTCCTTGGATTTGCATACAGAAGATCTAAACATGCCAGACGGTTGAGCTGAAAACCAGGAAGAGTCTTTAGATCATAAGGATAACTGAAGTACTCTATTCCTTTCTCTCTCTTTACTACATAGACTCCTAAGTCTTCAAAATACGCCCATGCTATAATTTTGCCAGACACTTACTGATGTCTTTTGACTTTGTAGAGCTTTTTGTAGGAATTCTGCTTTGGCAGCGTGCGTTGGGCTTTCATTTCTGCAAAATAAGCTGCCCATTCAGCTTTCTTCAAGTCAACATTAACATCCAAAGCCTGGGCTGTGCTTTCTTTTTTCTCTTTTTCTTTCTCCACTTCATCCAAATTCTCAAAAGTACTACTGTCAAATGTTTCACCCAAGTTGGGGATAACATGTCCTGCCAGATCAGTGTACTGTGGATAGTGTTCTGCAGTGACATCTTCTATCTCGATATCATCAACATCGTTCAGCTCATCGTCACTCGCAACATCTACTTCTAGGGCGTCTTTCACCAGCTTGTCATGATTCAGCCTGAATATTTTAGCGAGTTGTTCAGCAGTTAGATCATGAATAATCTCTCCTTCTGGAGTGTAGCTCATAGATCTCCTGACTATCCCTTGCAAGTCAAGAATTATTGTGAGTTGAGTCTTAACTTGCTGAAGGGGTTCAACATCATACTCGTCTGTCTGTTGAGCTTCATCTGTTTGATTAATAATTAAGCGCATCATACATAAGTCATTATATTAACTATTTAAAGCATAAACAAACATAGATGATTGTTAATTACATTAATGTAATATACAATTCAGGTACAAAAGTTTTTAAATTCAAAGACATCTAAAAATTACTTTTGTCTTGATCGATCGGTTCTTCAGCTGGAGGAGCGGAGGATGAGGCTCCTTGATCTTGGTTTCTTTTCATTCGCCTCTCCTGAACTTGAGGATTTGAGGCTGATGCAGATGCATCACCTTCCGGATCATCATCATCCTCTTGATCTTTTCCGCTTGGTCCTCCCTCCTCAACATCTTCCTCTGAATCATTTTCATCCTCATCATCATCATCATCATCATCATCATCATCACCATCCTTGATGTTTAGAGGCTCGCTCTTTGATCCCTTGAGCTTTAGCAATATCTTCTTGTTCTTCTTCTCAAGCTCCTCTATCTTCTTCACCGAAGCCAACACCAGCTCATTTTGACTTGTAAGTGCTTGGTGGGCTCGGCTTAGAGCTCTCTCATACTAGTCACTCTTCTCGCGGAGCTCCAAGATCTTCTTTGCCTGAGCTGCATTAACCTCCATCATCTTGTGTAGCTGAGTAGCTCTTAGCTCATTGATGGCAAGCAGCCTTAGCACGATGCTGTTAAGGTTAGCAAGCTATTCCTCTAACCCGATGTTGGGTAAAGTGGGTCCAGTTGTGAATGTAAAGTGGATGGAGGGACCTGCTTGGTGACTGGTGGTGGTAGTATTAGATGTGGTGAATATGGGAGGTGGAATTGTGTGGGATGTAGTGGAATGGCTGTGTAGTGGTGGTGGGAGGAGTGATAGTGGTAGTAGGAGGAGTGGTGGTGGTAGTAGATGTGGTGGTGGTCGTGGGAGGAGATGTGGTAGTGGTGGTGGCTGTGGAAGTGGGTATGGAAGAAGTCATCAAAGTAAACCTCAGTCCCTTAGTCTTCTTCCCATGATGATGTTCCATTCTCTTATTCTTGGAGCCCTTTGGAATAGGCGCTCCTCCTTGGCTGCTGGGTTGGTCAGGGGTGTATGTAGGATCAGAAACATCAAGTGCAACACCCCTCGACTTAGCCTGGCATCTGCCAGCTGCCTTTATCCCTTTGTCTATGGCCACAATCTGGCTCCCAACAATCCTCACAAGAGGCTCATCATCTGATTCCTCATCCTGATCTATCAAGAAGTCTTGGTGGAAAGCAGTCCCTTCGGTTCCACCAGGTGCCTCACCACCTTGACCCTGATCATTGTCATCATTGTCGTCATCATTGTCTTCATCTGTGGGTGCCATGATGGGCTCATCGTTGGAGTCACTGTCATCTTGATGCCACTTCTTGCTAGATGGCACCACGTACTTCTTGTTAGCCAGATGGCTAAACAGTCTCCTCACCGAGGGCTTTACTTGCTTCCCCCGGTAGACCTTCATGCGACCCAGTGTCGTGTCATCCATAATCTCTAAAACAACAGCATCCTCCCTCTTTTTGGCAGGGAAGGAAGCTTCTGATCAATGATCATCTATAGAAATCTTGGGTACATGTATGAGTGAAGTACTATGTTCTCAACAATGTATGAGAACATCATCTGGGAGAAACTAAACGGATGCTTCAGCACCAGTGCAACATACGCATTCTGGATTTGATCTGACATCTCGTCAAATCCCCCCTCCTCGATGCTATGCACTTCACGATGATGTGAGTGAAGTACTTAAACTAGGGACACAGTTTCCTTTTATTGAGCACACCTACGTTGATGTCCCCAGTGTACTTCATCCATAGGAAACATCCCATAACTGTCAGAGGGTGTAGCTTGGTTGGGTGGTCCCCGTCTTCACCTAGATCCAGGACTTGCCTAAGATCAACTGCATGTAATACTGATCTCTTGTCCGAAGATAGCGCTCCAGATGCTATAGGGCTTAGTGGACCTATCAACAAAAGCCTCTTCCCAGAAGGTCTAGTGGAGTGATCTGTAAGGAGTGCACGGTGTCGATATGGCCATGAATATCCTCGATCTCCTGACAAATGCAATGATCCCCGTAAACTAGGAAGCATTTCGAGTGGTGACATCCAAGTGAGCACAGATGTTGTGCTTAGGGATCACGGTCCATCTATCAGCCATGTTGCTGTAACACAAGAAACATATACCTTAGAGATGTGTATAGGAGATGACACTTGGAATTTAAACTGTTTTAGATCAAACTGGTTCAATCGTGCGATTGAACCATACGACTGAGTTCAGTCGTGCGATTGAGCCTGCAGCTGAGTTCAGTCGTGCGATTGAGCCTACGGCTGAACTTAGTTGTGTGTATGGCCATGCGATTGAGTCAGTCGTGTGACTGAGTCACCGAATGATTGAATCGTGTGATTGAATCTTGCGCCTAGCTCAATCGTGCGAGTGATGTTCATTCGAAGTGTCCATTTGCATATGGTTATGTTCGACACTCCGACCTCGAATCTTGGTCAAATCTTGATGTTAGACGTCATGTTTAGACTCATTTGACTCATAAACACTCTAAATAGCACCTAATGTCCTTTTAACCAACGATTATGTCCATTTAAGTGGTCTATTTCAAGAGTTTTACTGATTTCTTGATTTTAGTCGATTCAGTCAGTTAGGGTTTGATTTCACCGGTCATTTTGATTGATTTCAGTCTCACAATACCTGTAGATGAATGGCAAATCGGTTAGGAAAACAATAGGCAAGTAATCAAGGTTAGATGAAATTTGGGCAGAGTGTATACGTATGAGCAGTTTTTGAATGCTTTGAAGGGTGGTGAGAAATGCGACCGACTCACCCCTCTTTTTATACTGTCTTATTGTTCAGTCGTACGACTGGACCCATACACATGCTCCAGTGGTGCGACTGAGCCCATACTCATGCTTCAGTCGTGCGACTGGGTTCAGTCATGCAACTGGCTCATACTCCTTAGTCCATTCATACGGTTGGTTCATCCTTATGGTCCAATCGCATGGATGCCCCATACTCATAGTCCAATCGTATGATTTCCCCATACTGATGGTCCAATCGTGTGATTGTGTCATACTTATGATTCAGTTGTATGATTGGCTCATACTCATGAGTTTGACCTCATACACTATCACACACTTAAAGCTTTACCTTTTGATATAACATTATGAACACTGATCATCTCAGACATGATCCTTTTATAATTTAAAACCATCTGATCACTTCTGGAATGATTCATTATGGAACGATTCATTATGGAACGATCATTATGGAATCATACAGTTATAATAGAATCATTTGGGATATTTTGATAAAACATTTTGATGCTAGATTCTTGTTTTGACTAAGAGTCAATAGCAATTTTAGGAAATCATACTAGAGCTATAAGATGCACAGAATGATCTAAAGAACTTACCTATAAGGAGTCAGTTGAATCAGCCATCAATGCAGAGATAGACTCTTCTTTTGTTGAAGATTTGAACTTGTTGCTCTGAGCTCTTCCTCAATCATGTGATTTACCACGTTCATAGCTTCTTCTGAATCTGACATCGCTTGCTCAGTTGTAATCTCACCTTCACTAGAAAACCCATCATCCAATGCTTCGACAAAGGCAATGTTTGATTCTCTAGGAGAAACAAATCTGAAGGACTAGTCTTGTCCTTCATCACCTTGAGCAGTTAGTGCCTTTATCTCTTTACTTGAAGAACTTGTTCCAATCACTTCTTTGTCTTGATGATTGAAAGTAGGAAATGGGTTACCATTTCTAGTTTTCTTGGGTTTCACATATTCACGTTTAAAGTGCCCCTTTTCACCACAGTTGAAGCAAGTAACCTTGGTTTTGTCAAAACCAAAGGTTGTATCTTTCGTGGCTACTAGATTCTGCCCCGTTTTCTTGACAAACTTTTCAGCTCTTCTAACTACACTTGCTAGAGCCCACATGATGTCCATTTTTTTCCAGTTCGTTCTCGTCAACTTGCTCGTAGTATTCATCTGTAGGATGACAATTTCCGATCTTCCCAGCAACTAAACCATCATAATATTTGTTAGGACCGGGTATTTGAATGAAATACCTAGTGATTAGCGTGTAAACCAGATCAAATAGTGCGGAATCCTATTTGATTGGCGATCCAATCAGTGAGAACACACGAAGAATCAATAAAGAATTGAAACTAACGTTAGAAATCGATTGCAAATCGATCTAATGTGTTCTATGAACTTGGAGAACGAATTGGGAGGCTTCTGGACGGCTAGGGTACGTCTAGAATCGTAATGAATGAATGCTCTGTTTTTTTTTCCGAATTGGATTGTATTTATAGGTTATTATTGTTCATTCGGGCGACTAGACCATAAGCATGGTTCAGTCGTGCGATTGAACCATGCGGTTGATCCATCCGCATGACTGAGTGTTCAGTCGTGCGACTGAGCCAATCTTATCTGTCAATCATACGACTGATCCAGTCTCCTGGTTCAGTCATGCGACTGAGTCAATCGTATGAAGTTATTCATGCGTGTGGTCCATTCGTATGGGCCATTCGCATGAGAACTTCATTATGTTAAGTTTGAATGTATTAATTAATAAACATTATGTGTAACCATTCAAACAATCACTAACCTAATTAACCAATTCAATATCGACTCATTAATGTAATTAGTCATTATAAATCACAAACAATCAATATCATTTCATTAATCATATCAAATTACATCAAAATCAGATAAACAAGATCTATTACATTCATATCATGATCTAGGGACATACATGTATCAACAAACTTCCCCTGGACCTAGATCTCTCTAATGTCTTGTTTTTTGCATCACCTCCTCATATTTCTTATACTTATCCTCTTTTGTGACCCCCGCGTGAATCTCAAACGCGAAGCAGAGTCTTATGACATTTTGGAACTGGAGGGCTTGTATAATATCTTGGTATCATAGAACAATGGCCACTTGTATAGCGTGTAGACATCATTTGCTGACAAGTTGGTAAGCCACATTGGGTCGAATACCCTGATCGTATCCATTTGGCCTTCTTTGTTTAGGACTATGATGGCTTCTGCTGTTCTCCAATCGTAGTACCATCACCTGAGTGGGATTCTTGACATTGTGCGCGGAGGACTCCACTTCAACACTATCTTCGGCTTTCCAGTAATGGCATAAACCTCAGACGTTCTGATATACCTTGTAGGCTATTGGGGTCTGAAGTTAACCCACCTGGTGTGGTACTCCTTCTTTAGGGCAGCCTCGAACTAACTTGACATCTTCCTCGGGTCAGCATACAAAAGCTTTAGTTTGGCCAGCTGGTTGAGCTCAAAACTGGTAGAGTCTTCAGATCATGTGGGAATCTAAAGTACTCTATGCCCTTTTCCCTCTTAACTGCATATATGTTAAGATCCTCAAAATACGCCCATGCTATGATCCTGCCAGTCACCTTATGATGTTTCTTGACTCTATAGAGTTTGGTGTAGGCATCCTGTTTTGGTGCAGCGCGTTGGGCTCTAACTTCTTCAAAACACACAACCCACTCAGCCTTTCGAATATCGACATCATCAATTGAGGCTTGGGCCGTTTCCTCTATTTTCTCCGACTCTTGCTCCATCTTGTCTAACACCTCAATAGTATCGCTGACGAGGGATTCACCCAGATTGGGGACCACATTTCCCTCATTGTCAGCGTACTGAGGGTAGTGCTCGGCAGTGACATCTTCAATCTCGATTTCATCAACATCGTTGAGCTCTTTGTCTCTAGTCGAGTCGCATGTCGGAGCATTCTTCACTATCTCATCTGGATTGAACTTGAAAATCTCTGCGAGTTGCTCGTTTGATAGGTGTGAATTATTTCCCCTTCTTCAGGGGTATAACTCACCAACCTCCTTACGATCGCTTGCAGATCAAGAATCATTGTTAGCTGAGTCTTGACCTGCTGAAGGGGAACAACATCAAACTCATCCCTTTGGTAATTTGGATCTGTTTGATTTACACATTCAACATATCAACCATTAGTAATTAATCAAAACAGAAATGCATTAAACTGAAGTTAAACATTAAATACATAGATTTCAATACATGATTCAAATACAAAAGTAATTAAGTACATAAACATCTAATCTTTATTTTCATCCTGTATCATCGTCTCGTCACTTGGTGGAGCCGAGGAAGAAGCTGGTTGGTCTTGTATGTTCTTGGACCTCCTTTCTTGACCTGAAGTAGAGACCGATGCAGCTGCATCTCCTCCTGATGTATCATCATCATCCTTCTCCTCTATCCTTTCTTCTTCTGTCCCCTCATCCTCCTCTGTCTCATCATCCTCATCATCAACTTCATCATCATCATCATCTCGTCTCCCTCTTTGATCTTCAAGGGCTTTTCCTTAGATCCCTTTAACTTTAACATGATCGTCTTCTTCGCCTTCTCCAACTCCTCTATCTTCTTGTTTGATGTGACACTATGTGCTTGGAGTTGGGCTATCTCAAGGCTTGAGCAGCCAGCTGTTGGCCTGCTCCTTTATCACTCTAGCCTGCTCTTCTATCTGGTGAGACTGAGCAGCAGTAAGATCAGCAGGCTGACGGATCTGAGCCGCCTTCTCCTCATCTGCTGCTAATAGGCGCATCACCATCCTGTTGAGCGCAGACAGCTGTTCCTCTACCCTAATTGGAGGTAGAGGTGATACATATGGATGAGATGGATGGGCTGAGGATCCAGCTTGGTGGGTAGCGGTGGTGGTGGTTGCTATGGTGAAGATGGGTCTGTGAAGTGGTGGAGGTGATGTGGGAGTGAAAGATATGATGGTAGATGGAATTTGTACAGTGGTGGGAGGTGTGGTGGTGGTAGTAGCTGTGGCGGCTGTGGTGGCTGTGGTGGCTGTGGCTATGGAAGTGGTTTGGTGGTGGCATATGTGGTGGCTATGGTGGTGGATGGTATGATTGTGGAAGTGGTAGTGGTGGTGGCAGATGTGGTTGTGGAGGTAACGAAGGTGAGATGTCTTTTCTTCTTCTTCTGACCATGGGGTTGAGCCATCCTTTTCTTCCTCATTCCCGTTGAGGTGGATGCTCCCCTACAACCCTGCTAGCTGGCTCCGGTACATAGCTCGGATCCGTGGCTGTCTCTCCTAAGTCTCGTGGGTGTTCACCAACCACCCTTAGCCCATGTTCTATGGGAACAACCTTGCTTCCCACAGTCCGTGTTAAAGACTCCTCTTCCGACTCCTCATCCTCCTCACCAGGAACAAAAACCTGATGGAAGCCAGCAGACTCAGTTCCATCGTGGGTGGATGGTGGAGATGGTATATCAGTGGTAGTGGCCCTAGATGGAATGGGGCCTGTATCTCCACCATCACCACTGTCGTCATCATCGTCGTCATCAACTGGTAGACCAATAGGCTCAGAATCAAGTCAGTGTCATCATGACGCCATTTTCGTCTCCCCGGCGCCACATATTTCTCGTTTGCCAAATGGCCAATCAACCTCTTCACTTGGGGCTTCACTTGTTTGCCCCTATACACCTCATCCGACCCAAGGTCGTGTCATCCATAATTTCCAAACTAACTGCATCATGACTCTCCTTTGGGAGAAGTGGCAGCTTTTCGTTGAAGATTAGCTGTAGAAACCTGGGATACGTACAAAATCCTTCCTTCCCTTTTGCTTCCAGGTTCTCTACCAAATAGGAAAAAATCATACTCGAAAAGCTGAAAGGGTGGTTCAGCCCAGTGTCATGAAGGCATTTTGAATCTGATCTGATAGATCATCGAACCCACCCCTCCTCGAAGCAATGCACTTTAGGATCACATGCGCCAAGTATTTGTACTGGGGGCACAGGTTACTCTTATTGAGCACACCCGAGTTTATGTCCCCCGCGTACTTGATTCTGAGGAAGCAGCCGTCACAGTCAGTGGATGTAATTTGGTGGGGTGATTCGTATCGTCCCCAAATTCAATAACTTTCTGGAAATCAACAGCAGTAACCTCGATATCCTGACCCAGAATGGAGCTCCGTATACTGTACGGCTCACGAGAGCGATCAACTGAGGCATTCTCCCAGAATGCCTGGTGTAATGACCTGTAGGGCGTGCAAGGTGTAGATATAGCCTTATGTATCCGGGAGCGTCTAAGGAAGGCTATAATCTCTGTGAACTCGGCCCCGTTCCGAGTAGTATGATCCAAGTGAGCACATATGTTGTCCTTTGGGTTAATGGAACATCTATCAGCCATTTTTCTGAAACACAAGACACAGAATGATTAGTACATAATACATCAAAATTTAGTTCTAAGTGTAATGTTTAAATTCATTCGTGCGAATGAATCATGCGACTGGAGTCAGTCGTTTGTACTTTCGTGCGACTGAATCATGCGACTGGAGTCAGTCGTTTGTTCTTTCGTGCGACTGAGCTCGTTCGGGTGGATGAGACATGCGACTGAGTTCAATCTGCTGACTGAGTCTGCGATTGGTTCAGTCGGCCGACTGAACTCATTCGCATGGTTCATTCGGCCGATTGACCCAATCGCAAGGTTCATCATGCGATTGGAGTTCATCCGGACGACCAGTCGCTTGTCCCACTGTTCATCGCCTGTGGTTCGAATCTTGACCAATTCAAGTAATTTAACATGGTTTAATGGTCCATTAGACTCACCATCTTGTCACTAATAACCTATTAAACTTAATTTTAACATTTTGCTTAGTTTATGTAGGTTATTAGGGCATTTTTCAGTTCGGTTCTTGTTTCATTTGAATATCACATATTTGGATCCAAGATCTTCTGATTTCGGTAAGATTTAACTGCAATGTACCTGTATAATCCTCAATCGAACGTTAGAAGATCAATAGCAATGTGAACACAAGATCTCTAGAAATTTTGGCAGAGTAACGGGAGAAATGCGATTGGGTGCGATTGGGAGCGATTGGGAGTGATGAGTAAAACGCGATCGACTGAGGCCCTTTAAATACTGAACCTAAGTTCAATCGGCCGACTGGCCTCATTCGCTCAGTTTATTCGGGCGACTGAGGTTCAGTCGTGCGATTGGCTCAGTCAGTCCCTTTCAGTTGGCCGACTGAGTCTCCGTCGGTTGACTGACTCATTCGTGCCCTTTCATTCGCACCCTCAGTTAACCGACTGAGTCTCAGTCGGTCGACTGACTCATTCGCACCCTGTCATTCGGTCGAATGGATCATTCTTATACGCCATTCGGGTGAATGACTAAATTTCATGTCCAGTCGTGCGAATGGGTCACACTTAGTAAATGTTCTGCCATTTTGAACATTTTACTTTTAAGACCCTTTTAACTTTTGAAATAAACATTATGAGTTTTTGATCATCTCAGACATGATCATTTAACCAATTTAGTCACCTCAGACATGACTCTTTTAAACACTTTGTCACCTCAGACGTGACTGCTTTAAACTTGAAAATTCATGTGGTCATCTCAGACATGAACTTTTAGTGAGTTGATCCTTATCGATTTTCATGATGTAGTCCAGCAAACAAACAGAACTAAAAGACTAAGTGAATAATAATAAAAAACTAAACTAACGTACCAAAAATAAAGACTTGTTTTTGGCTTTTTGTGAGAGATAAATCCTAAGATGGAAATCTACGGGATTTGGTTCCGGAATAGTCAGCTTCAACTTAGATTTACCACACCTGGACCAATTCAATTTTGGAACCATACAGGCAAGTCAAAACATTTGGGACTTGTTGTCAAAATCTTTTGATGCTCTATTCTTGGTTTTCATCCAGAGTTGTTAGCAACTTTTAGGAAATCATATGGAACTATTAGATTACCACATTGATTTGAACTTTCAAGAATTGCAGCCACAATAATTGTCAATATATTGTCCTCTTAAATCCATACACAGACTTTTGTCACAGACTGGCGATAGATTTAGGTTTAATTATTTCAACTAACATTTGTGGATCCCACACTTATATGGTAATCAACATTCCTCAAGAGCTTTTGAGCGGTCTACGGGTATTTTTACAAGAAGAGATTGTTCTTAGAGATTTCAAAGAAAGCCAATCCTCAGGTCAGTGCCATCGCACAGCAGAGAGGCGGCAAACAACAATGAATTCTAGAATATCTAGGTTATGCTTATCCTCAGGTCAGTGCCATCGCACAGCAGAGAGCACACAACCTATCTCCTTGTTAGAGCAGCTTAATTTTATTTTGCACAAAATGCACCAACAACATAAGTCATTAGCTTGATAGCATTTTTCTTTCATTTTTTCGTGCTTTGCTCTATTTATGGTCATCCGCACACATTTGTGGCGTTTACATGCTCATTACCCCTTATTGGAATATTGTTGATTGTGTTAACCAGTGATAAGATGGAAGCCCACAGTCAGTTGAACAACTTAGTTTGATCTTGAAATCACTAGTCAGGTCTTCTCATCTATTGTGCTGAATCTACTGAGATATCATTTGTGATCTAGCAACCTCTAGGTCTACTCTCTTTGTGTCACCTTTTTGTATTGCTTAGACTACACAGACTTATACTTTGAATTTTTGCATCTTTTCTAAATTAAAATTTTAAAGTCCCTCTTGATTTGTTCCTGTGTACTATCATATTCAAAAGGGTTTGAATCGGTATCACAGATACGATCTACCTTATATCAGCTTTCCACTCCTTCTCCCTCGTCTCTTTCTTTTTTTTATTTTAATAATGTTACTTGCTGACTTATTCTCCCCCTAAAATACTAACATCATAACTGGTTTAATTATTTTAGGATTTTAATAAACAGCAGAAAACATGAGTTTAATTTTGGACTAAATTAATCAAATAAAGTAAAATAAAATGAAAGAGTTACTAAGCTACATCGGACTACACATGATCATCATCTGGAATAACATCACTTTGATTTTTAACGCCGTTGACCTCTAGCAAATATTGAAAACATGGTTTATCAAAGGCTTCAGTATAGAGGTCAGCCCGTTGAAAATCAATATTAATTTTTACCATATCAATTAAGTTCTTTTCAAAACAATCTCTTATGAAATGGTATTTAATACCGATATGTTTGGTCTTTGGATGTTGGACCGGATTTTTAGTTACTGCAATTGCAACAGAGTTATTAACAAAAATAGGAGTAGAAGAAAACTTTAAACCATAATCCCGCATTTGCTGTTGAATCCAGATGATTTGTGAACAGCAACTTGCAGCAGCAACGTATTCGGCTTCACAGGTTGACAATGCAACCGATGTCTGCTTCTTACACTGCCAGGTAACTAATCTTCTCCCAAAAAATTGACACCCTGCTGATGTAGACTTGTAATTCATCTTGCAGCCCCCGTATTCCGAGTCACTATACGCCATGAGCTCAAAGTCATCATCTTGAGGATACCACAACCCAAGTGTGGGTGTACCCTTCAGATAACGAAGTATCCTCTTGACCCCGATCAGATGGTTGACCTTAGGCTTAGCCTGATATCTAGAACATAAACATGTAGCATACATGGTATCAGGTCTTGAGGCAGTGAGATACATGAGGGATCCAATCATTCCTCGGTACATTGTGGCATCTACAAGATCTCCATTTTCATCAGGTGCTATATCATGATTCGTAGCAAGTGGAGTCCCAGCAGCAGAAGCATTCTCCATGTCAAAACAACTGAGAATGTCTCCTACATACTTGGTCTCATGTAGAAAAATCCCATTTGGAGTCTGATCCACCTGTAACCCGAGAAAGAACTTCATCCCCATAACATCATCTCAAATTCTTTCTCATAACTGCTTCAAATTCTTTGCATAAACTCTTTGCTCTCGATGCAATAGATATGTCATCGACATAAATGTACGAGCAGTAGGTCGCCACCTTTTTATTGATGAACAGTGTGCAGTCAATGACTCCCCTGCGAAAGCCGTGTTTCTCAAGATGAGTCGAGAGTTTCTCATACCAAGCTCTTGGAGCTTGATGAAGCCCGTATAAAGCCTTGTCGAGTTTGTAAACTCTATTCGATGATAAGGATCTTCAAATCCCTCGGTTGACTGACATAGACTGTTTCTCTGATTTCCCCATGAAGGAATGCACTCTTCACATCTAATTGGTAGACTTTAATCTTCATGTACGATGCATAGGCAAGGAAGATGCGAATGGCTTCCATCCGTGCCACGGGTGCAAACACTTCATTGTAGTCAATTCTCTCGACTTGGCGAAATCCTTGAACCACCAATCGAGCCTTGTTCCTGATAATGACTCCTTGGTCATCCTTCTTGCATTTTAAGACCCATTTGGTGCCAATGACCTTAGCACCTTGAGGTCTATCAACCAGAGTCCATACACCTAACTTCTTGAACTGAAGAAGTTCTTCTTGCATGGCACTCACCCACGCCTCATCTTTAGTGCATCACTGACGTATTTTGGCTCAAACTGTGAGATAAAACACCGATAAGCACCATCATGAATATATCTCTTTTCCATAACTGAGCGTAATTAGCTGAGTATAGCTGATTTCGGGTTTGTACTCCTGATCTGACATCCCCAATGACATTTTTAGGGGATGATAGACGTTTAGTTGTGATCCTGAAGTAGTAAACAACTACCTCAGAGCCAAGATTATGAACATTTGGTTCTGCAGCTGAGGTAGTTGGAGTTTGAGGCTGCGAAGTCGAAGGTACATCACTGGTAGATGCTTGTGGACTTTCAGGAGCTGGAACCTTTCCTCATGACGGTTCTGGTCATCTTCTTCAGCTTCATCTTCAGAGGAGGAGTCACTATCGTCGACTACTCCCCCTGACTGAGTAGATGATCCTCCCAGTGAGCTTGATGTTGGTGAATTCAAGATATCATACATCATCTGTGTAGCTAACTCGTTATCCGAGGGAGAAAGAGAGATGTTGAAGGACTTGAAGAATCCATCATAGTCGAAGAAATAGGCGGGTCCTTTGCTAGTAGGTGGTGTGGTATATCGCTGAACGTCAACATTACACCACACTTCTACTAGACCCGTTGAGTTGTTGTAAACCCTCTTGTTCGGAATGTTGTATCCTAGAAAGATTCCTTCATCCACCTTCTCGCTGAATTTACCTTCTTGTGTTTTCTTCAGAAGTGTGCACGGTACGCCAATGGTTCGAGATACTCCAGATTCGGTTTGCGTCTTTGTAGTAGCTCGTAACATGTCTTTTGTGACGCTTGACAATCAGAACTCGATTCAGTGTATAACATGCATTAGCACTCTGCCTCATTCAAAAATTGGATAGGCAGTTTCGAGTCTGCCAGCATAGTTCGTGCGGTCTCAATCAAGCTTATGTTCTTTAGCTCAGCAACACCATTCATCTGAGGCGTGTAGGCAGAAGTGAATTGATGTACAATACCCTTTTCCTTGCAGTAAGCCTCCATCCACTGGTTTTTGAATTCCGTCCCGTTGTCTGAGCGTACTTGTCTAACCTTTAGCTTGTAGAGAGATTCTAGTGTGGTTACTAACTCCTTGAAGGACTCAAATGTTTCTGATTTGTACTTCCGAAACATTACCCACGAGAACCTGAGTAGTCATCAGTAACCACTAAACAGTACAAGTCGCCTCCTATGCTCTTTGTACTAACTGGACCAAACAGATCCATATGAAGAACTTCAAGAGGAAGTTCTATTGAATGGATTTTCTTTTCCTTATGAGACTTCTTCATCTGTTTGCGTTTCTTGCAAGCTACACAAAAATCAGGAAGCTGGAAGTTCTTGACATTAACTCTCCTCTGACCAGATCCTTCTGAATCAAGTGATTCATCTTCCTTTGACTAATGTGTCCATTCTCCTATGCCAGGAGATGGAATCCTTCTCAGTAGCTTTAGATAGAAAACACTGAACCTCCTGATCCGTTGTAGCAGCTGTTGACGGATCCAAAACATAAAGGTCTTTATCTTGAAGCAGTCATCAAAACTTGGTCTTCTGGGATCACGTAATCTTTCTTGAGCACGTAACACTTCTTGTTGTCGAAGATGAGTTTAAATCCCTTATCGCAGATTTGGAAAACAAGAGTAAGTTATTTTGAAGTTGTTGAACATAGTTCACCTTATCAACTAACTTTCTGATTTCCCACTTCTCCCTGAGCTGTGATATATCCTCCTTTTTTCCAGCAAACGAAACATGCCCTCCTTTTATTTGCTTGACATTAGATAAAAGAGCCCTCTTTCCTGTCATGTGCCTGGATGCTCCGCTGTCTACAATCCACGTGTTAGTCTCAGCACTGTAGCGAACACCCTGCACATACAATGTAAAGGATTAGTTTAGGTTAGGAACCCAAGCCTTTACTGTCTTGGGTTTCCCAGAGGCATCACACATCATAAATTCAACCCATTGACCCTTAGAGGGTGAGGTAGCCCAGGTCCTTCTTGTCATCATCATCAGACACAGAGGTTGACTTCTCTTTCCATAAGCCCGATTTGTGCAAAGCCTGTTTGTGATACACAGACGCCTGGCTAACAGGTTGAACTTTATGTGCACTAGTTCTTCTAGGTGGAGTTAAATAACTCCTCTTAGAAGACCTAGGTTTTGAGTCCTAACATTTAATCGTTTTCCTATGTGTCTGATAATGAAAACAATAGGAAGCAATATGTCCTCATTCTCCACAGTTGTAGCATGTCCTGCTATCAACTTTATGGTTAAACTTTCTTTGTGGAGACATGTGTGACACTCTAGTAACATCACTTACTTTAGATTTTGACTCTGGTTCTTTTGATGTTTTTTCTTGTTTAACCGAGTTAACTGTTTTAACATGTTTAATATCTTTTTCCTTTTGGTTAACTGGTTTTTGACTATTTGAAGTCCTGTTAGGTTCTGATTTGACTCTGTTTGACCCTGACTTTAAGTTAACCTTTTCAAACTCTTTTTCCAGATTAACAGAAGGCAATTTACCCTATGCCTTTGGCATGGCCTCCTTTTGTTTGTTTCCAGAGTCAATGGTTGAACATGAGGAATCTGGATCACTAACAAGAGGAGTAGACACCACATGATCCTTGATGGGATTGTCATTTACAGGTCTACTCTTAGTGTTAATCAAGGTCTCAGTTGGTGGTGGAACCACTTTGTAACATAAACCCTCCCCATTGTTTCTTTCTCTCACTAAGTGTTGGACTATGTGTGATGAACTTGTCCAACTGTGAAATTTTTGTTTTAATGAGTTTACTTCTACTTCTATAACTGCCTTTTGCTTCTTAGTGTCTTCTAGGGAGTTTAGATAGTACCTAATGTCATTAGCTTGGTTAAATGCAACTACTTCGGTTTCCCTAAGCTGTTTAGTCAAAAGGTCTATCTTTTCTTTGTAACTATGCTCATTTTGTTTTATACTCTATTTGCCTTAGTGCACAGTTGTAAATCTTTTACCAAGTTATCATTATGATCTAATAACCTAGCAAATTTCTCATCTATGTTATTTCTAAATGTATTACAATCAGAACAAGCATGATTATCAAACATTTGGTTAGTGGTACTTACCTGAGTTGGTTCAGAAGCGTTAGTCATCAACGTAGCATCAGATGTCTCTGGTTCTGGTGATTCTGTCTTTTCTGTCCTTGCTTTGGTAGTTCCTCTTTAGGCTTGTAGCTGACCTCAGTTGCAGTTGTCTCTTCAATATTAGACATCGCTATATCAACTGCTAGATCTCCTTCACTCGCAGAATCATCATCAAAGTCTTCTACACTCGCAATGTTTGATTCCCCTGGAGAGAAAAACCTAAAGCTCCAGTCCCGTCCTTCATCATCATGAGCAGTCAAGGCTTTTGGATCCTTGCTTGATGAAGTAGAACTAGTAGCTTGCTTTTCTTGACGAGTGAAGGATGAGAATGGGTTCCTGTTTCCCGTCTTCTTTCGCTTAACACATTATCACTTGAAGTGCCCCTTCTCCCCACAGTTAAAGCAGGTCACTTTGCTCTTGTCAAAGCCAAATGTGGTATCCTTAGTAGCTACCAAGTTATGTCCAGTCTTTTTCACAAACTTCTTCGCTCTCCGGAAAACACTAGCTAAGGCCCACATTATGTCCATTCTCTCAAGCTCCATTTCGTCCACCTGCTCGTAGTCCTCGTCTGCCAGATGACAGTTTCCAATCTTCCCAGCAACAAGTCCATCATAAGAATGAACCACTACAGCCAAAAGATCCATGTGTTCTCGAGCTACTTCTACCGTCACATTACCGAGGTTCTCGGTATTCAGTCTAGTAGCATTTGTTTCAGATCCAATATGATGGGTACAAGAAGACCCCGACGTGTCTGATCCTGAAGGAGAAGCATGTGAAGGACCCGATGAGCTAGACACAAATGCAGTCTGGAGAGGTGCTACAGATGTCTTAGCTTGAGGCGTGGCATTGTACAAAGCTGGATTCTGAGTATACGAAGACTTCTAAGCTCTGTACTTCATCCTAAGTGCTTCTTCTCGCAGCTTTAGAATGAAGTCATTTATATCCAGCTTTGTCAGCATTCCATTTTGTCTCAGGTTAGACACGAATGAAGCCCACTTTTCCGGCAATCCGTCTGCAAAGTTAGCAACTTTCTCTTCCATGGTAGTAGCCACCCCATGTGTATGCAGTTCACTCATCAGATGGTAGAATCTATCTATAACATCGTCCAAACTCTCGTTTCCCATCGATGAGAAGTTATCGAATTCCTTCTTTAACTCCTTAGCCTTGATTGTCTTCAACGAAGCATTCCCGTCGTACCTCTTTTCCAGCTCATCCCATAGTTTCGTGGACTGCTTATTCTCTGAGTACTGGTGGAAAATGTCTTTAGGGAAAGACTGTGTAATCAATGCATAAACCCTCTTCTCTGCATTATATTTACTTTCTGCGCGTTGTCATCCCTCCTAAGGTTAGCTTTACTCCATCGGCTCCCACCGGTGTACTATACCCAATCTTGATAGCTTCCCACAGATTCGGATCCACTCCATTGAGGTAGATCTCAAAACGTTGTTTCCAGTGTCATCTAATGTTAAAAGCTTTGGTGGTTTATTATGATTACCCACCTCACTCTCAAGTAACAGCAGTTTCTGGGTCCTAGAGTCCTTCCTAGCAGTAAAGGCTGACATTTGATCTTCCATGGAGAATAACTTTAAGTCAACTAAACAAACTATCAACTGGTGTGACTGAAGGATGCGATTGGGCTATCCGTGCGAATGAACTATGCGAATGGTTCAATCGTGCGGCTGAACTAAGCGATTGGTTCGTTGGGGCGAATGAAGCTGATGCGTATGAACACTGCGAACGAATGGTTCAATCGTACGAATGGAGATGCGACTATGTCCAATCGTGCATCTAAGCAACGCGAATGAGGTCAAGCCGTGCGAATGGCTCACTCGTGCGACTCAAGATGCTGTTTTGCGAAAATTTCTAGGTTAAACGTGTTTTAGACGTAAAAATTCGAACTTTCGCAAGGTCTAATCGCCTAAGTCCAAAGAAACCAAACTTTGATGAGCAGGAACGTCCAAGATCACTTTTGACACAAAAGATTGCGTTTTTAGTTCAAAAACACAAGTTTTTTATCAATCTTGATTGAATCACACGTAATCAAGAGCCAAAGCTCTGATACCACTTGTTAGGACCGGGTATTTGAATGAAATACCTAGTGATTAGCATGTAAACCAGATCAAATAGTGCGGAATCCTATTTGATTGGCGATCCAATCAGTGAGAATACACGAAGAATCAATAAAGAATTGAAACTAACATTACAAATCGATTGGAAATCGATCTAATGTGTTCTATGAACTTGGAGAACGAATTGGGAGGCTTTTGGACGGCTAGGGTACGTCTGGAATCGTAATGAATGAATGCTCTGTTTTTTTTTCTGAATTGATTGTATTTATAGGTTAGTATTGTTCATTCGGGCGACTAGACCATAAGCATGGTTCAGTCGTGCGATTGAACCATGCGGTTGATCCATCCACACGACTGAGTGTTCAGTCGTGTGACTGAGCCAATCTTATGTGTCAATCATACGACTGATCCAGTCTCCTGGTTCAGTCGTGTGACTGAGCCAATCTTATGTGTCAATCATACGACTGATCCAGTCTCCTGGTTCAGTCGTGTGACTGAGTCAATCGTATGAAGTTATTCATGCGTCTGGTCCTTCGTATAGAGCCATTCGCATGAGAACTTCATTATGTAAGTTTGAATGTATTAATTAATAAACATTATGTGTAACCATTTAAACAATCACTAACCTAATTAACCAATTCAATATCGACTCATTAATGTAATATTAGTCATTATAAATCACAAACAATCAATATCATTTCATTAATCATATCAAATTACATCAAAATCAGATAAACAAGATCTATTACATTTCATATCATGATCTAGGGACATACATGTATCAACAAGATGGAACCACTGCTGCTAGAAGATCCATATGCTCCTTTGCAACTTCCACTGTAATGTTATTGAGATTCTCGGTTTTCAACTTCGTTATGTTTGCTTCAGGCACTATGTATTGGGTCCTTGATGACCCTAACGTTTTTGGTCCTGAAGCAGTGGTTCGGGAAGGAGCCGCGGAGCTGGATACGATGTTGTTTGTAGTGGTGCTCCTAAGCCCAGTGGAGTTGGAACCGAGTTGTAGAGCGAAGGATACTGAACGTATGATCCTTTCTTCGACTTGTACATCATCCTCAGTTCTTCCTCTTAACTTCAAGATGAAGTCATTTATGTCTAACGTCGCTAGGATGTCGTTCTGTCTCAGGTTAGACACAAACGAGTCCCATTTCTCTGGCAAACCATCAGCGAAGCTTGAAACTTTGTCTTCCATTGATGTGGTTACGGCATGAGTGTGCAGCTCCTCATTAGATGATAAAATTGTCAATAATATCATCTAAGCTCTCATTTCCTATCGAGAGAAGTTATCTAACTCCTTCTTGAGATCCTTTTCCTTCAGTGCCTTTAACGTCATGTTTCCATCATACCTCTTTTCTAATGCCTCCCATAGCTTTTTGGCCTATTTGTTCTCAGAAAACTAGTGAAAGATATCTTTTGGGATCGATTGAGTCAACAGGGCATTAACTTGCTTCTCAGCATTGAAGAGTATCTTCTGAGCCTCGCTCATTCAACCCAACATCAACTTTACTCCATTTGCGCTGACTGGTACTGTGTAACCAGTCTCTATAGAAGTCCAAAGATTGGGATCCATTCCATTTAGGTAATATCTAACCAATGTTTCCATTGTGGATAGTCATCTAACGTGATAAGCTTCTGCGGTTTATTGTGATTTCCTATCTCATTCTCCAGAAGTAGAAGTTCTGGATGCGTGAGTCCTTCTTGGCAGTAAACGCAGCAAACTGATCTTCCATTTGTATAGACTTTGTACTTGGAGAACAAGAAAGCTTCAATCGTGAGAATGGACAAAACGTATGGATCACTCATGCGATGAAGAGTGCGAATGAATTCAATCATGCGATTGGATTCAGACGTGCGTATGAACAGGCCGGATTGAGTCAAACGACTAAAGTTGTACAGTAATGAGAATGAAGGATACACTGAGTTCCGTCATGCGGATGGAGTATATGAATGAGTTCAATCATTCAAATGAGCTATTCGTGCGACTGAAGGCTGCTTTGTTTGAAAAAATCAAATTTTTGGCACTTAGACACGAAATACGATTTACCCAGAAACCCTAATCTACCGTATGATGAAAATTTAAACTTTAATGCCTGGAAACATCGAAAAACACCTGTGGAATCAAAAAGATGAATTTTTGAATTAAAACGTGAGTTTTAACACCAAAACTAATCGAATCAAATACAAAATCAAGAGCCAAAGCTCTGAAACCACTTGACAGGACCGTGTACATACGGAATACTAACAGATTATGTGTTTATACCGAATCAAATAGTGCGGAATCCTATTTGATTGGCGATCCAATCAGTGAGAACGTTAAACCAATCGATATAAGAATAAACTAAACGCTATGAACGAATAGGAATCGATCAAGAACGATCTATGAACTTGGACTGGCTTTCTTGGATGTTCTTGATGGCTAGGGTTCGTGAAAGTATCAAGTGTTCTTCAATTATTATGTTTTTCGACGAATTGAACCATTAGCTTGGTTCAGTCGTGCGACTGAATCATGCGAGTGATCCATACGCACACTAAAGGTTCAATCGTACCACTGAGTCAATCTTATGTCTCAATCATACAACTGATCCAGTCTCCTTGTTCAGTCGTGCGAATGGTCCATAAGCATGATGTATTCATGCGTATGGTCCATAAGAATGGGCCATTAGCATGAAGACTCATCTAACTATGTTGATCACATTTCTTAATCATTATTGACTTAGAATTGTGTACAAGAACCTCAAACCTATATAATAAGTTTATACACATTAATAATATGAAATATTAAACATAATAAACATCAACCACATATTATATTGCATTCAACCATTACATTACATAGACTTTTATACATGTATCTATAGGTTTTCTCAAGTCATTTGGATGTCCTTGCACCATCATGAATACCAAGATCAAATTGCCAAGTTTGATGAGAAATCAGATGATGGACATTTTATTGTTTACTCTTCCCAAGCCAATGCTTATAGAGTATACAATCTCAAAACTAGAGTAGTTTAGGAGTCAACCAATGTGACTTTGAGTGAGCTCACTCCTAGTGTGAAAGTGTTGGATCTAGAAAGCCTGGTGAAACAAAAACCAAACACTTATACTATTTTGTACAACTAATAAAGGACTTCCAAAGCTAAGAGTGGAACTTCCAAAGACAAATGGAGTTCTTCCGAAGTCAAGTGCAAGATCAACTTCCGGATGGAAACTCCAACTTCCAAAGACAGTCTCTACTCTTCCAAAGCTTCACACTTAGAAGAAATGAAGACTACAACTTCTGAAGTATGAAGTCCCAAGGAAGCCTCGGAAGAAGTATCTACTTCCGAAGTATAAGGGGCTTCGAAAGAACAAGTTCTTCTGAAGCCAATTAAACTTCAGAAGTAGCTACTATGAACCAGTGGACATAAGTATGGTCCCTTTGACACTCCGCTACAGACCTTTGATATACTGCATGGCGTTTTATGTAAAACCTATGTAGTTGACTATACTTTATTCCACTGTTCACCTTTATCAGTTAGTACAGTTGCCAACTTTAGTTGATGACAAAAGGTAAGTCATGGACAGGTCATGACTACTGTATTTTTGATAATACTTTATCTAAGATACCTTAACTTTAGCTTTGTAGTATTTGCTTTAGCATAAGGTTTCTAGCTAGTGTCAAAGTATATCCGACTATAGGTAGTATATATATAGCTTCTCATAGTAACTTTGTATTGTTCTTGTAAGAGTCTTGTAATACTTTGAGTTGAGAAATAATATATACAAGTATCTTGAAAAACTATTCTCTTGTGTTTGCTTTGATTTACATAGTATATTATCATCAAATCTTAGAAGGATTCTGCTTCATCATAAAACTGAGTGTTACTTAGTAAATTTGAGAGAAAATACTTGTGTTGAGTACAAAATTGATCCTGCAATTGGTATCAAAGCTTTTTAGGCTCTTGATTGTGTGATCTTACCATCCTAATAACCTCTTCTTCACTCACCTACTCACTACACTCAAAATGCCCTTAACCAGAAATCTGAATGTGAAATAGGGACTGCAGGATCATTGAAAGGGAGTTGAGCTACAACACAACAACACAAAGAGGAGATTAACTAAAGTTAATCAAATAGTATGACTGGATTAACCAAGGTAAGACACTAAGAACACAAGTAACGTAAGAGACAGAACACAAAGAACACAAGTTTATGATTTTCAAGAATGCAGTATATTGCTTTCTCTATGGTCTATTACAAGTGTTACAAAGCATGATTCAAAGATACAAGAACATGAGATACTTATACTACATCCTACACCCAGCTATACTTTGAAAGCCAGCTGGATACAATTGACTAGATGCAAAACAAAATCAATTGTAGAGTCAAAAGGCAGATTGCCTTTTGACTAGTGATTATGATATGTCATAGCTCACATCCTTATCTATTACAAAAAAGATAAAGTACATGAAGTAGGAAGTTACAGACTTAAGACCTCAATGTATAGTTACCAAAAGCATGGATCTTTTCACCAACTCATGTAAGTTGGTGACCTTACAGAGGTGTAGCGGAAAGGTGTCTAGCTTTATGGAAAAGTACATCAGATAAAGCATGTGTTAAAAGTCTTCAGAAGAAATCTGTCTTCATGAGTTGAAGCTTCGGAAGACTTTGTCTCTGAGGCTTCGGAAGACTTCATATTTGGCTTCGGAAGACATTGGATGTTTAGATTGCATCAGCCTCTTCATTAATGTCTACAAAATCCCCCTAGGCTGATGCTACCAAAACACTTAGTAGACTTCAGATGTCAATAGTCCTCATTAGGATGATCACCAATCCTTTCTTCATAAGGGATCAGGATCCTTCAGACTATCAAAGTGTCTTCTCATATCAAAGAGGTCATGCAGAGGCAACTAAAACATATCTTGCCATGTGTAAATGTATTCAGTTCCTTGATCTCTAATGACATGCCATCTTTCTGGATTTGTGGTGTATGTCCAAGACAAGATGGGTCTTCCTGATGCTAGAGGAGCTGTTTGAATTGGAGTTGATGTAGCATCCTCTGGCTGCACAACCTCAAGATGTTCTGATTCATCTTGGGGTTTAGAAGAGGGTGCAATCTTCTTCTTCTTTGGCTTTGGTTTAGAAGCCATCCTCTTCTTTCTCTTTATAGGTTTTAACTAGAAAACTAGCTTGGAGTACCACAATGATCTTCAATGTCTTTCTCAGTTGGAATTTCCTTTCTCTCATGCTCAGAAGGAGAGGGAGGTTGACCCTGCTGTGGATCAGAAGATGAAGCTTGCTGAGTTTCAACAGGAGATCCAGGTTGTGTTGTCTCTAGTTGTTTAACCTTAACCTCTACTTTAGGTGGGGCTTGACTTGGAGTGGAGTGTAAGTCAATGAGCTCTCCACTTTTGATTTTTTGCTTGATCACCCTAATATGCTCATCCATAGTGGATAGAGACATGGGGCCAGTCTCCTTCCAGGGAATCCATATAGCTTCAAGAAGCTCATCATCCTCTGCCTATCAGCAGACTTCTTCATGCTCTTTTGGATGGTAGCTCTTGATTTTGCAACTTCTTCCCTTAGCTTCTTCTTACTTGTCTTTTTGTCATTGATTATCTCAAGTTCCAGTTGTTTTAAGTACTCAAACTCAACATAGTCATAAGACAAGGGAAGGAGTGCATCTGCCTGATAGAAGCCTGTGGCACTCAAGTAGTTGATCATCTTGATCGTCCCTTCTTCTTTGTCTACCTAAGGTTCTTTTTGAACCACATCTTCTTGTGCAGGACTTTCCTGAACTGGGGAGAGGGTAGGTATATCCTTGTACAGTCTTTTTCTTCTTCTCTCTTCTTTGACTTGTACTAGAAGCTCTACATCTTCTGCCTCCTTCTTCTCCTTTGACCTTTCCAGCTCAACAAGTTCATTCAACTCTTCTAAGGGGAGAGAGATGACACTATCTATGTCATAGTTTCTTGTATGCAGGTAATTTATCATGACTGCCCTTAACACATCATTCTGAGTATTTGGTCTAGGGGCAGCCCTGATAGCGGACTCCATGAGTCTTGATGACTCAGCAGAGGAACTTTCTCCCTCAGCCTCCTTTTCCTCTCTCTCTCCTCCTCCTCAATCTCCTTAGATGTCATCTTTCTTTTCCCTTTGTCACTCACAGACCTTTATGACTCAGGGTGGAGAGAGCTTTGGCCTTCATTACTTGTTGCAGCATCTAAGCTCTGGCGAGAGAGAGGTTGAGAAGCACCTTCACCAGCAGGTGTCTCGATAGGAGTGTGGATCTTGGTAGCAATTGATGATGATGAGACAGGGGTCTCAGGTTCTACCACTGGGCCTTCAGTCAAGGTTTCCCCTATGAAACTAATCTTACGATCTACCTCAACATCCAGTTGACTGATGGCATTGCCTGATTCCCTAAGTCTCCTTCTTAAGCTGAACTCTGCGTGACCCTGTCTTGGATTCTTTGACACCGTCTGTCAGCTTGTCTTGATTTGCTTGGATTGACAAGTGCATGTTGACTAAATCCAGACCTTCATAGTAGTTCAAAGTCTGAAAATTGAAGACTTCTTGTGGTCCTTGAACTCTTATAATGATTAGGGCTTTCCTGATGTTGTCATATCTCCACCAATGATATGATTGGAAGATGGTGAAGATGACATAGCCTTGGTATCCCATCCTCAAACAACTCTGTATGAAGGAGTCTGTGTAGTCCACATCATGTGAATTTGAGGAGGTTGCTGAGATACACAATTGCAAGTCAGGATGGTGAGGTCCTCAATGTCCACTCTATCTGAAGAACTCCCAGTTTCTGTAACTATGATGACTTTCTCCCCCTTTTGGGTAGCATCACCCACTTGCATAAGTGAGATGGAATAGGTCAATCACATCCACAGGTTCTTGTGTTCCTGGTTGAGCTCTTCTTAAGGGTCGCCCAGCTAGTTTTTCTTAAGATATGAAATCTCAAGTTGCTGATCATTGATCCTGTTGTGTAAGGTAGTTTGTTGGACCAAAAGAACCAATGAGCCAAGATCAGAAAACCTCTAAGTCCCACATGGTATCACAACAACTGCTGAAAGCCTCATCAGTAGTTTGACAAGTGCTGAAGACTTCAACAGCTGAAGATCAAGTGCTGAAGACTCAACAGCTGAAGACCAAAGTGCTGAAGTACAACAGCTGAAGAACACAAGTGCTGAAGCTGAAAGACCAAAGTACTGAAGTACAACAGCTAAAGAGTTTACAAGTGCTGAAGATCAACAACAGATGCACAAGGTCTGAAGACAAAGACTGAAGACATCAGCTGATGGTATCTACTGAAGTCATCAGCTGATGAAACACCTGAAGGTCAAAGTCTGAAGATCAAGTACTGAAGCCTCAGTAGTTTGTCACAACTGCTGAAGAGTACTTCTTCAGTAGTTGTGATATCAGTAGTTTTATATTTTTATGTTTCAGTAGTTTTGTAAAACGACTGAAGAGCTTGTTCTTCAGTCGTTGTAGTTTCAGTAGTTTTATATTTTGTACTTAACACGCTGATATGTTCTCAGTAGTTGTGAACATTTCAGTAGTTTGTTAAGAATTAGTTATTTTTGTATTGGATCTGCCAGTTGTCACTTTCCGTGATAACAGCAGTGATGTTGCACTCTATATAAGGAGTGACAACCTATTGTAATCCGTGGATGAATGAGGATGAATGGAATGAATGATTGATTTGATTAGAAATATTCTACATCTATAAACATTGCTAGAAATCAGAAATATATATTCTCTCCCTATAACCGTATGCGATCTTAATGCTTACAAGTATCAATTGCTTGCTACAATTTGTCTAATTCTAGTTTGTATTCCGTGCTTTGTATTCTGATACATCAAACTTGTGATCACTGATCCTGTCAAATGGTATCAGAGCAGGTTAATCATTGATCGATCTAACAATTGATCATTGAAACTGCTATTCAAGATCTAAGTTTGATTGAATTAGCTTTGTTTTTGCAAGCAAGAAACGGTTATAGAGTTTGAATTTTCTGTATTTCTGCTCATTCATCCTGAGATCTTTACTTGGTTCTCATTGAGTTTGTTGTGGTCTGTCTAAAACTTTTTAAACTTGAACTAAACTGTTTTTGAACTGAAAATGACCACTCCTCCAATGATCCTCACAATACTGGTTCCTCAACCAAGCCTCCTATGCTGGTTAGGAATGAGTATAACATATGGCAAAGATGTATGCTCCATCACTGTCTGTTAACAGCGCAGGGTGTTGGACATCAGTGGTACATGGTCCACACAAGCCTATGGTGAATAACCGGAAACCAATCAAATGGTTCCGAAGAGGAGGGAGCAATACTCAGATGAGGATAAGAAGTTGCTTGAAATTGATGCAAAAGCCCATGGAATTCTGGCCATGGCATTGCCCAATGAAATCTATTCTGGGCTAATGCATCATGAAACTGCCCATGACCTCTGGATGCTTTGAAAGAACAATTTGGAGGAACAGATGAGGTCTTGGCAAATAATAGAGAAATTCTTGCCAACAATATGAGACATTCTCTCATAGAAAGGGTGAGACACTACTCAACAATATGAGCGGTTCTCTTGTTTGATCTCTGAACTAAAAATGGTCAAACTTGAATACACCAATATTCAGATGAATAACAGATTTCTCAGATCACTGCCTGAGAGATGGGACACATATACTATTGTCCTACGCTCCAGTGCAAGTTTGGACAAACTATCTCTCACCCAACTCCATGGGAAACTGCTCACTTTGAGAGAGAGATAGAACAGAATAGAAAGCTATCTTCATCTGGAAAGCTCACTGAAGACTTTATACAAGGCAACACTGCCTTGGTGGGTCATGAGTCAGAATATGCTTCATCTGAATGCCAGTATGATGAGCATATTAATTTCTCTTCAAGCACTTCTGATTCTGCATTTGTGAGTGTTGATGGTCAGTTTACTGGGTGTAATAATGACAATCTATGCTTCATTATGGATGATCTCAAGGGGATTGCTGATGATGACTTAGAAGAGATGGATATTTTGAGCCAAATGGCATTGATAAATATCAGATCTCAGAAGTTTTATAAAAGAACTGGAAGAAAATTCCCAGGACTCTTGGCAAAACCAAAGTTGGTTTTGACAAGAGCAAGTTGAGGTGTCACAAATGCCAAGGCTTGGACACTTTGCAAGAGAGTGTAGATCAACTGGATCTAACTTACTGCACCCTTTGTGACTTTTCCTGGCAATAGTCAACAACACAGAGGGCAACATCCTGTCACCTCTAGTCATCATCCTCAACAACAATCCGGCAATTTTTGTTCCTCAGGGTCAAATGCCATATCAGTACCCTTGTTATTACATGCCACAGTCAAATCAAGTTCAAGTTCCTATGACACCACAACCTCATGCACTACCAGAACTCAGCCTTCCCTATCTCATCAACAACCTCAATCTCAACAACACAGCTTCTTCACCCTAGGAGTTGTTGACTGGAGCAGTTTACCAGATGACTTGTCTGGTCATGATCAACTGTTCTCAGGTGTGGTCAACATGGTGGTGACAGTCCTTTGGGAATCTAGCTCTTATGGCTTGGAGTCTGCTGATGCTTCTCTTCCATTGCCTCTACACCTCAGGTATCACAGGTATCCTCTGAGGCAAAAGCCAAATTATGTTCTGAACCATGCATAGCAGCATTTGCTTCCATTAGAGAAGCAAATGTAGCTCTAATTAATAAGAACATTGAGCTAGAACAAATAATTTCCAAACAAAGCTGAGTTTGAGTTTGTGCTCAAAGATAAAAATGATGAGATTTACAAACTGAAGTGCCAAATAATTGATGATAAGGCTAGAGAAGATGTACTTCTAGAGAAGTACAAAGATCTCAAAGAAACCTTGCAGTTACCCAGGTCGAGTGTGATAAATGGGTACAATCATGCAAAGTTTTGAAATGCTTCTTAGTAAGCAATCTGCTTCAAATGTGAAGTTTGGAATTGGTTACAATCACACTGCTCCACCTACAGATTTTACCCCAATAGCAGAGGTAGAATCTGATGGTGAGAGTGATAATCAATCCATCACATCATGTGATCTACCTTCTGATACAACACAATCAGAAGTAGCAAGTAGCAGTCAGCATCAAGCCCTCTTTGAACCATCAGCTGATCAGAATGAATTCAAACACCTCCTCATGAGATAACACTGAAATGAGTTGATCAACTCAGGAGTTAATCCAGAAGGTCCTGAAAGGACTAGAGCAGGATTTAACACCTGAAGTTCAAACTTCAACTGCTGTCAGTATGAAGAGAAGCAAACTGGCAGTAGAAAGAGTTTGAAGACTACTAAAAGAGTAGTCAAGAAAGCAACCAATGCTTCCCAAGCATTGAAGAACAAGTCTTCTGTTGCTTCACCATCTTTAGTTGATGATCAACCCAAGATGAAGAAGAAACCATGTGAAGTATGTGGTTTGTTCAATCATCTTACAGATGATTGTTGGTACAAAAGAGGTTCCAAACTCAAACAAAAAGAAGAAATTAATGAGAAAAATGGTAAAAATAAAAACTAAGTTTGAGACCACATTTGTATCAGCAACATCAAATCCTGTAACCCTTAAGTCCTTAAAGAAATCCAAAAAGGAAGGGGTTAAACAGGTGACAGCTAAGGGTGCTCAAAGAAGAAGGTGCGACATAGGACCTTATCTAACTCCACTAGCAATGTGTCTGATGAGCTGAAAGCTTTATCACAAAATCAGACACAGCTGGTGATGATGGTACAACATCTGTGGGGTAGAGTTAACCAACTAGATTCTCCTATGTTGAAACCACAGAAAAGGAGGTCAAAGCCAAAGGACTCCTCTTCTACACCATCCTCTTCCTCTCAGGCTGTTGTTTCAAATAAACATGTTAGTTTACCATCTATTGATGAGACCAGGCCCAAAACAAAAAGGTTTGGGTCTCTAAAACTAACTGATGTTTATTATTGCAGGGTTCTTCAGCATGCCAAAGTAGCATCTGGTATGTAGACAGTGGGGGATCTATGCACATGACTGGGAACATCTCTCTCTTCATGACTACTCTCAAGGAAAGAAGGGATTTGTCTCTTTTGGCAATGATGCTAGGGGTTACATCATCGGTAAGGGCTTTGTCTCCAATGGAGAAATCAAATTTGATGATGTAATCATGTGGAAAATCTCAAGTACAACCTCTTGAGTGTCAGTCAAATGGTGAAAAGGCCATGTTGCCCTTTTCACCAGTCAAAACTGTAGGATTCTGTCATCCAAAGTTTTGCACTTGATTGACAAGGTGTTGGATGATCACACTCTCCTGAAAGCCAACAGGACAGGAAGAGTGTATGCCTTAGATCTCTCTAAGAAGATAGATCTCAAAGGTAATCCTTGCCTATTTTCCAAAGCCTCTTCTCAAGAATCTAAACTGTGGCACGGGAGGCTTGGTCATGTTAATCTCAAAAACATGAATCAGCTTAGCCACAATAGTTTAGTCAGAGGCTTACCAATAAAGGAGTTCCACTGTGATGAAACCTGCACTGCGTGTTTAAAAGGAAAAACAACACAAAGTCTCATTCCCTCCTATTGAAGTGTCCAAGTCCACTGCCTGCTTGCAATTACTGCATATGGATCTATTTGGTCCTGTGAGAGTAATGAGCATGGCAAAGAAGAAATACTGTCTGGTAATTGTGGATGATTACTCCAGATTTTTATGGACTTTCTTTCAACATTCGAAGGATGAGGCTACTCAGAAGATTATCCACTTTGTGCTGGTACATTGAGAAGCAGTATTCCCTTCCAGTCAAGTGTATTAGGACTGATAATGGAGCTGAGTTCAGAAATCATACACTTGATGACTTCTATCTTTCAAAGGGAATCAAAAGGCAGTTTAGCATTCCAAGGACTCCAGAGCAAAATGGAGTAGTGGAGAGAAGAACAGGACCCTCATTGAAGCTGCAAGGTCCATGCTGGCTGACTCAGGTTTGCCATTGACCTTTTGGGCTGAAGCTGTCAACACAGCTTGTTATGTGCAAAATAGATTTTAGTAAATCAGAGGTTGATGAAGACTCCATATGAAGTTCTCCATCATTTGGCCCCTCTGATTTCATTTTTCAAAGTATTTGGGTTGTCCCTGTTTCATTCTCAACACAAAGGATCAACTCCATAAATTTGATCCTAAGGTGGATGCAGGGTACTTTGTTGGTTATTCATCTATGCAAGGCATACAGAGTCTTCAACTGCAGAACAAAGATGGTTGAAGAAACTATACATGTTAAGTTTAATGAATCTCCAAAGGACAAGATTCCACAAAGTCCTGTGGAGTTATTTGATTTGGACATACTGCAATATGTTCCTTATCAAACTCCTGCTGTTGCTCCTATCAACAGTTCACCACCTGGTGGTACTGCTGATGATGATGATGATTGCAGTACTCACCTCTTCAGGTTTAGTGATCAGCTGCCTGACTCAGCTAGACCTGATGTTCCTGTAGCGCCAGTAGCACCATCCACAACAAATGCTGATGAGATTTCTTCGAATTCAACTTCCTTTGAATTACCATCCACTGATTGGTTTCAAGGAAATGATACACCATCACCATCTGTTGCTGTTGAACCGGCTACAAACACTTGCACAGATCTCATTGTGTATCAAGATCTGAAGAATCACCCTATGTCTCAAATCATTGGTGATATCACTGCTGGAGTATCAACAAGAAGTCATTGTCAAATTTCTGCTTCTATGCTCTCTTCATCAGTCAGCAAGAGCCAAAGAATTATCACATTGCTTTAAAGGACAATGGATGGGTTGATGCCATGCAGCTTGAGCTTCTTCAGTTCAAGAAACAGCAAGTGTGGGAACTGGTTCCTCTACCTCCAGGTAAGTGTGCAATAGGCACTAATGGGTGTTTAGGAACAAAACTGATGAAAATGGGCTTATTGTTAAGAACAAGGCCAGACTGGTTGTTCAGGGTTTGCACAAGAAGAAGGTATTGATTATGATGAAACCTTTGCCCCTGTAGCCAGACTGGAAGCAATTCGATTGTTTTTAGCTTATGCTGCTTATCAAAACCTTAAAGTTTTTCAAATGGATGTCAAAAGTGCATTTTTGTATGGAAAAGTTAAAGAAGAGGTTTATGTATGTCAACCTCCAGGCTTTGAGGATAATAAACATCCTAATGGGTGTATAAGCTTGATAAAGCTCTTTATGGGTTAAACAAGCTCCCAGAGCCTGGTATGAGACATTATCAAACTTTCTTCTGGAAAACAATTTCACTAGAGGCTCCATAGACAAGACTTTATTCATTAAGAAAGCTGGGCAGCATAATCTACTTGTTCAAATTTATGTAGATGATATCATTTTTGCATCCTCTGATCCAAAGTTGTGTGATGCCTTTACAAAGTTGATGCAACAGAAGTTTGAAATGAGTGCCATGGGAGAATTACAGTTCTTTCTGGGGTTGCAAATCAAACAAAAGGCTGATGGAATTTTTATTCATCAGTCCAAATATACAAAAGATCTTTTGCAAAAGTTTGATTTACAAAACTGTAAGCCTTGTTCTACTCCCATGAGCAGCACCACACAACTGGACTCAATTAGAAAGGTAAAGTGGTTGATGAAACACTTTACAGATGTATGATTGGGTCCTTGATGTATTTAACAGCTTCTAGACCAGATATTATGTTTGCTACATGTGTTTGTGCTAGATTTCAGGCTGCACCTAAAGAGTCTCATCTGATTGCAGTCAAGAGGATCTTTAGATATCTGCAAGGCACTCCATCTCTAGGTTATGGTATTCTACCGGACATTCTGGTAAATTAGTTGCTTTTTCTGACAGTGACTATGCAGGGTGTAAGTTGACCAGGAAATCAACTTCTGGTGGATGTCAATTCCTAGGCAACTGCTTGATTTCTTGGCAGAGCAAGAAACAGACCTCAGTTGCTACATCTACTCTCTGAAGCAGAGTACATTGCTGCTGCTGCAAGTTGTACATCTCAGGTACTCTGGCTTCAAAACCAACTTTGGATTATGGCATTACAGAGACTAAGACTCCGTTGTTAATGGATAGTGCTTCAGCTCTTTGTATTGTCAAAAATCCAGTCCAGCACTCTAGGACCAAACATATAGAGATCAGACATCATTTTATAAGGGATTGTTTGAAAAAGGTCTGATTGATCCTAAGTTTGTGCCTAGTGCTGATGAGCTTGCAGACATTTTTACTAAGCCTTTGGATAGTTCAACTTTCCAAAACCTGGTGTTAAGGCTTGGTATGCTGCAACTAGAATAAGTGACAACTACTGATGATCTTAGTAATTCATACTGATGATCATAAGTACCAATGTCACATATAAGTACTGATGAGTTCGTTTATCCCATAGTTTTTAAACTACTGAAGGCTAAATGTCTCACAAGTACTGAAGTACTTCATCTGTTCTAAACTACTGATGTAGTCACAACTACTGATGCAGTTACAACTACTGCAATCAGTAAAACAGATAAGTACTGATGTCCTATGAAACAACTGAAATCAGCCAAAAAGACTGATGAATGTGTTGAGGACAGATTGAAACAGCTGAAAAGCTAAGAATTGACGAAAACAGCTGAAAAGAACTTTCTCTTCAGTCGTTTGTACAACTGCTGTTTCATTTTAAACAACTGAAGCAAAACCACGTCTTCAGTAGTTTTATAACTACTGATGACTAATCCCTAGTCTTCAGTTGTTTACAACAGCTGATGACAAAACCACTGTCTTCAGTAGTTTCATAACTACTGATGACACACACCAAGTCCTCAGTTGTTTCAATCATCTGAAGTCAAAACCACGGTCTTCAGTAGTTTTCTAAACTACTGATGCCTAACACCACGACTTCAGCTGTTTCAACGTCTGAAAAGATAATACCATGTCAACGGTCGTTTAAAACTACTGATGACTAACACCACATCCTTCAGTCGTTTCCTTACCCGTACCCTATATATACCCCTAACCTTAGCTCTCCATGCTTCATCTTCTTCAAACCTAACGTTCCTCTCCAAAACTTCCCTCTTCTCAATGGCGTCTATGCAAATTAAACCGCGACACAACTGTGTTGCCTACCTCACTAAATCGCCGATCTGGACTAAGTTCGATACTGCTATCGATCTTATGGTTCAGTCCCAATACAACAAGGCATTTCTTCTGAACCCCGTCTTACATGCCGAATCCTTGAACCATTTTGGATGAACGTTACTGTTACCACTGAGGAGAGCAACACACCATCCCTCCGGTCGGTCGTCAACAACAAAGAAGTAGTCATTACTCCTGCGATAATCCGCAAAATTCTTCAACTGAATGATGCTACCTCTCCTGCTGGATATCCGAAGGGCACCATAGATCTATCCTTTGCTCAACATGGATATCAAGGCGATCTCAGTGCCACCACCATCATGAAGAAACACTTTAATGACGCTGAGCGCCTGATTTTTCACATGATAAATGTATGTTTGGCCCCTAAGACGTCGTCTTGGGATCAAATGTCCACCAAATGGCAGCAGGTAATGTATTCTATCCTTGAGCAACAACCACTAAACTTTTCAGAATTAATATTTTCAGAGCTCAAAGATATGGCTCAAAAACTAACTGCCAACCGTTGGATACTTATCCACGGTTCATAATGGCCATTATTACAGACCAGCTTAATGCTGAGGGACTTGTTGGCTTGGAGTCCCTGCTACGGCTGTTCTGCCGGAAGTATACTCCCGCACAACTCTGACCGACACTAAAATGGCTGCCAAGCTGCGAAAACCCACGCAGCTGGAACCCACAGCCACCACCTCCAAATCCAAAGTCCCCACCAAACCCACCAAAAAGAAACCCAAAACGGCTACTCAGGGAATTGAGTCCCCTGAGGATGCCCCTGCAACACAAACGCAGGATATATCCACTAGTCCAAACCCCCTAGTGGATACAATGACTCCTCCAGCCACAGCCGCTCAGGCCTCCTCTCAACAGGAGCCTGCAGCAACCACCAAAGGGACCTACTTATCTGGGATCTTCCTCACTTGAGGAGATTGCCATTGAAGAGCACCAACCTCCCCAGGTGCACACTGCTTCTATCCCCTCACCCCAAACAACCGCCCCTCACAGCCCAACTTTAATAGTTGCACAAGTGCTGACTCAATTGCACTCCTCACCCCTTCCCAGAAACCACTTACTACTGGGATACCTCTACAATTGAGGGGGAGGAACACAGTGCCCTTGAGAACCCACAGCACAGGGGTTTCCCAATTCTATCTCCTGGTGTAGACAAGGAGCTTAGAATATCTAGTGAGGCTGCCACCTCCTCTGACTCAGCACATGACCAGAGTGCGGCTGGTAACATTGCTAAGACCTCACTAGAGGCAACAGCTGATGATGGACATTGTCCTGAGGCTGGAAGTCCCCAGTACCAAGCACAAGGGGCACATGCACCAACTGGTCTACACCCAGTGCATGTAAATCCTGCTCTAAGCAGGAGGTCAGCTGATTCAGCTTCGGCTGATGATGACCTGGGCTTCTTCTATGATGTTCTTGCCCAGAAACACTCCTTGAGAGAAAGTCAGTAGGCTGCAAAACCTACTTGACCAACTCTCACAGGAGAAAGACCATCTGCCTCTATCCACCCACAGATGGCACCTTCCCTTGAAGGTTTCCCAAACACCGAGCCACTCCAAAATCAACCACCTGCCTCTGCTTCAGGCCCTACTTCTCAGAACAGAACCCTCCTGAGCAAATAGGTGCTGTACTCCAAAATTCCCTCCCTCTCATCACACCCATAATCACTGATATAGTGATCAAAGCCATTGATGAGAGGCTTTCCTCAACATTACAGCCCTTGTTGATGCTGCTGTCCAAAAGACTCTTTCTGCGGTACAAACCCCTTCCTCCAATGCAACCAAAAAGGGGGAGAGTACTGCAGTGAAAGAAAAGAAGAGGAAAAGAACAGAAAGAAGCAAGAGGAGGAAAAAGAAAAGCAACCTCTGCTCACTTACAAGCGAAAGAGAAGTGCTGATGATCACACTGCTGAAGACAAATCCTTGGAGGAGCTGGTCAAAGAAGCTGACACCACACACAGCCGATCCATGGATAAAATAATTGAACAACTCTTCAGGCAGGGGTTTGACACAGCCACACTGGATAGTGAGATCAGAAGGTTAGAAGTACAAGAGATACAAACCCGATGGGCAGGGTATGATGCTCTTGAGAAAGAGAGATTGGAAAATGATCCGCTTTATTGCAAAATACTTGGGAAGATCATTAATGGAGATCCGCGCATGGACCAGGACAGCATTCTGGCTATAGCCACCAGAATCTGTCTGTCTGAGCAATTCAACAAAGGGATTATTGTGGAAGCCCTTGATGAGGCCGGGGCTGGTAAAAGGTTAGAGATGGCTAAACTCACAAAGGCGAAACTAACTACAAGGATGCTAGATCAACCTTCCCTTCCACCCACTCAAACAGATCTTATCCCTCAAATCTCCCAACCAACCTCTAAGCCAAAATCCAAACATCCTCATTCTTCAAAACCAATTCCTTCACCAACCCAACCATCATCCAGTGATGTACCCAGAAGGAGGAGAAGGGTGCTGAGGATGGAAGAAGAAGAAGAAGAAGAGGATGAAGATGACAGTCTGCCACTCTCTGCTGTTCTGAAGCTACCAAAACCCCGAAGTCAACCCATGATCACACCTGACTCTCAAAGGGAAATGGTCAGAGTCAAGATAGAAGAAGAAGAACAGTAGAAACAGCACGATGAGCAACTGTTGAAGATGGTTGACAAGGAATTTCCTCAGTCATCATCTATTCAAGCCATGAAAGGGCATGCTCAAAGCTGTACACTCTCAGGCACACCTTTCAGTATCAGAAGGAGAGAGTGAGAGTATGGCCAGACCCCAGGGTGAGTTCTAGAATCCATAAAGAACTATCCCACACAGATACAACGGCCAGGTACGAAAAACAATAGAGTCTACCATCATGTTGGCCGTTGTAGTCTCACCTTGGGAAATCATTGATGAATTCAAGAAAGCTCACCAAGCAAAGAAGACCCCTCAAGCCTTACTAGAAAACAAGATGATTAAGAAGGGGTTGTTATATAAAAAGCTTGAAGACATCCAGAAGAATGAGCTCCAGTTACTCCTTGAAGGCAACCATCCTGATGAATTTGTATATCGGGAGGTAACTACGGTGGAGCTGAAAATGGCAGGACCATGAAGTACTTATCAGAGTACTATGGTCCAGAGTTCTTCTTCGAAGGAGGAGCAGAAGAACTCTCTCAGGAAGAACAAGTTGTTCTCCTTGAGGCCTATGTTCGTGAGTCATACAGACTCATTATGGGGAAGTAAATCTCATGAATGGGATAACAACTCTGTGTCCAGTTCCCCAAAACAGAGTTCCCATTCATACTCTGCCAAACAAATATTTGAGATTTCTTCCCAGGCGGAGCTTACATGGGTCATCTTCTCTACTGATCAAGAAGGAAAAAGACCAACATTTTGCCATCAATAAGTGGGAGAATAAATAAGTTAGAGGTTTTGGCTGCATTGGTTCAGGGGGAGTTTGTTGGACCAAAAGAACCAATGAGCCAAGATCAGAAAACCTCTAAGTCCCACATGGTATCACAACAACTGCTGAAAGCCTCATCAGTAGTTTGACAAGTGCTGAAGACTTCAACAGCTGAAGATCAAGTGCTGAAGACCTCAACAGCTGAAGAACCAAAGTGCTGAAGTACAACAGCTGAAGAACACAAGTGCTGAAGCTGAAAGACCAAAGTACTGAAGTACAACAGCTGAAGAGTTTACAAGTGCTGAAGATCAACAACTGATGCACAAGGTCTGAAGACAAAGACTGAAGACATCAGCTGATGGTATCTACTGAAGTCATCAGCTGATGAAACACCTGAAGAAGGTCAAAGTCTGAAGATCAAGTACTGAAGCCTTAGTAGTTTGTCACAACTGCTGAAGAGTACTTCTTCAGTAGTTGTGATATCAGTAGTTTTATATTTTATGTTTCAGTAGTTTTGTAAAACGACTGAAGAGCTTGTTCTTCAGTCGTTGTAGTTTCAGTAGTTTTATATTTTGTACTTAACACGCTGATATGTTCTCAGTAGTTGTGAACATTTCAGTAGTTTGTTAAGAATTAGTTTTTTGTATTGGATCTGCCAGTTGTCACTTTCCGTGATAACAGCAGTGATTGTTGCACTCTATATAGGAGTGACAACGTATTGTAATCCGTGAGATAATGAGTGAATGAATGGAATGAATGATTGATTTGATTAGAAATTTCTACATCTATAAACATTCCTAGAAATCAGAAATATTATTCTCTCCCTATAACCGTATGTGATCTTAATGCTTACAAGTATCATTGCTTGCTACAATTTGTCTAATTCTAGTTTGTATTCCGCTGCTTTGTATTCTGATACATCAAACTTGTGATCACTGATCCTGTCATAGTTACATGAGATTCGAGGTGACTGACCTTTGAGACTAAATAGGTGCATGTTTTAGTCAGTTTGTGCACCTTTATTCTCAGATTCCCCTCATCTTCATCAGAAGACTCATTAGGGGATGAGATGATTGGACCAAAGTCCTCTCTCTCACCACCAGCTTCAGGTTCTTGGCTGCTGGTTTTCCTCTGCTCACTGGCAATCTTAGTTGAGATGTCAGTGGGCTGAGTTGCCATGGTTGAGGTCTTAATGATGTAATCACTTTCATAATGAGAGCCTCTTCCATATGGACATCCTAAACAGGTTCAGAAGTGTCCACCTTAGTTGTAGGTGACTGATGTGGGACAGATATACGAGACTCAAGAGCATTCATCTCTTTTTGAGTAGGGGTAAAGAAGAGAGACTCGTTATACTCACTGAAACCTAGATCTTCATCAGTATAGAAGTCAAGGTTGGGAATTGGTTGGTTGAGATCTATAGACTGGGGATGGTAACTGTCCCCTGAAGGTTGATCACTAGAGTGTTGAGACTTAGAGTGATGGCTTAAGATAGTTGGGCTAATGAGCACATCAGGCTAAGCATGAGGAACCTCAGCACTGATTCTTAGAGAGATGGGAGTGGTCTGCTCCTCAGGAGAAGTGGGAGCTCCAGTGTCCACTTCTTCCTGTATGGGTGAGTATATGGGGGCCTCCACAGATTGAATAGTCTGAGTAGGGGTTCGTTTGGATTTTCTTTGGTAAGTGATGGTGATTTGAGGCCGTGTGGGTGGTTGGGAGATAGCAGGTGTGGGCTCCACACTAGCTTGTGCTGCTAGGTTGTCACCTTGAGCAATGAGCTTTAACATTTTTGGGACAAGGGCTTTTTATACCCCAGAGAAGCCAACAGTGGGCTTTCTCAGTATTTTAAAGATGTCGGGCTTCATCTATCCCAATTTAAGAATGTTACCTGTTTCCCTCAACTGTGAGTCCAGTTCACAGTTAAGAATGTATTGGACATATCTAGGAAACATGTAATACTCTAAGGAGTCTAAATTAGCTAGTAAATTGGTATAAACAAATTGAGAATACCTGAATTTGACCCCCTGAACCGTTCCATGAATTATGAAGGAGAGATCCTCAGGAATCTGGTGCCATCCACCATGCTTGTTTGATAAGCTATGGATGACCACATGGAGCAGGAATCTCCACTAGGATGAGACCTTCCCTTTCCTAAAGGTCTTTATAGAGAAAACTCTGTCATATCCCATCTGCTCAAAGGAATGATTGATAGCTTCCTTTGGGAAATTGATGATTGCCGGAGTGATGAAGTTGTTCTCCCCTGCACTATGGCAGACAGTGCCTTCTCCCCGTCCATACTGACCTCTTGGCAGGTCTCCCAGAAATCAAGCAGTTGATCCTCATAGAGAGGAGGATCAATGGTTAGGGAGGTGAAGTAGTTTAATAAAGCTAAGAACGACAAACCTCGAAGAAATGAGGATCTTTCTTAGAGCTTAACAGAGCAACCAGATTATGTTGCCTGTGTAGCTGCATGGTAAAGTTGGGATCATTTCTGTGAGCAAGGTTGGCCATTGTGAGGTAGCTTAAAGATGAAGAAAGAAGGAAGAAAGAAATTTCAGAGAAATTTGGGTTTATAGGTTTTGGAGGAAGAACAGATGATAGAAAGAGGGGGAAACCGTTGGGTTTATATGTGAGAGGGATTTTAGATAAAGTTTAATGAAAGAGGATAAACTTTGAAATCTGAATGTCAGTCCCACCTCTAAAAAGTAGTTTACTTTTGCTCAAAAGTAGTTTTCTTGGAAGTCAAAAAGCTTCTGAAAGTTAATTATCTTCGGATGTTTTAATTAAAAAGGCTTCCGAAGCTAAAAATAACTTCGGAAGAATTTCTTGAGAGTTTTGAGAATTTTGCTTCGGAAGAGAACTTTAAAACTTGATTGCTTTGAATATAAAACAACAAAGCTTCCGAGAGTTAATTTTGCTTCGAAGTAAATGGTCCTTGAAAATAAGTAATTGTCTGAGACAAGTATTTAAGCTTTGGAAGATAGATCAAAGAACTCTTCCGAAGGTAAATTTCTTAGACAGTTATTTATTTTTAAGGTATGATTTACTTCCGAAGTTAAAAGCATAACTTCCGAAGTATCAAAAATTTTCAAAAATCTAAGGAAATTCTTCAAAAAGATATTTTCATCCAAAGAAAACATGAGCTTATGAAAGTGATGATCTAGACAACTTAGGACACATATATTTTAAGAAATAATAATAATTAGTTTTAAGAAAAACCTATTCAAAGTTAATCATCCTAATAGCTAATATAAGATATTTAAATCTCTGTTCATCAAAAGCCTTTGTAAACAGATCAGCATATTGTTCATCTGTGTGAACTTTGACTAGTTTAATTAATGCTTTTTCATCGTTATCTCTTATTAAATGATACCTGATATTGATGTGATTTGTCCTCGAGTGCTGCACAGGGTTCTCTGTGATTGAGATAGCACTATTGTTGTATATGTTAATGGGAGTCTCCTTGAAGTTTAACCCATAGTCCAGCATTTGATTTTGAATCCAAAGCACTTGAGCACAGCAGCTTGCAGCAGCAATGTATTCAGCTTCAACAGTTCATGTAGAGACATAGGATTGTTTCTTGCATTGCCATGAGAAAACCCTTCCACCAAGGAACTTACATCCCCTAAATGTAGACATTGCAGTCATGTTGCAACCACCATAATCACTATCTGTATAGGCATACATATTGAAGTTAGGATTCTTAGGGTACTATAAACCAAGTGTTGATGCACCTTTAAGGTATCTTAGAATCCTCTTCACAGTGATGAGGTGAGACATCTTAGGGTTAGCTTGATATCTTGCACAGATGCATGTAGCAAACATGATATCAAGCCTGCTAGCAGTAAGATACATACGAGACCCAACCATAGCCATGTATAAGTGCTCATCTACACATTCCCCCTCAAGATCAGGTCCAAGGGAGTGGTTTCTAGCTATAGGTGTCTTAGCAATCTTACAATCAGTCATGTTGAATCTCTTGAGTATGTCCTGAACATACTTTGACTGAATTATGAAGATGCCATCTTCAACTTGCTTCACTTGAATTCCCAGAAAAAAATTGAGTTCCCTCATGGCACTCATTTCAAATCTGTCTTTCATCAGCTTTTCAAAGTCTTTGCAGAGCTTTGGATTAGTTGAACCAAAGATAATGTCATCCACATACACTTGAACTAGCAATATGTCATTTCCCTATCCTTTGATGAAGAGAGTTCCATCTATAATACCTCTCATGTATCCATGTTTACAAAGATACTCAGACAGTGTCTCATACCATTTCCTGGGTGCCTGATGCAGCCCATAAAGAGCTTTGTCAAGCTTGCAGACAAAATCAGGATGATCAGGATCTACAAAACCAGGTGGTTGTTTGAGATATACCTATTCATCAATCACTCCATACAAAAAGGCACACTTCACATCAAGCTGAAAGACCTTGAAGTTCTTGGATGCAGCAAATGCCAGGAATATCCTAACAGCTTCTAATCTTGCTACTGGAGCAAAGACATCAGTGTAGTCAATCCATTTTTCTTGTGTGTATCCTTGAACAACCAGTCTAGCTTTGTTCTTGATGATGATGCCTCTATCATCTTTCTTGTTCCTAAACACCCATTTGGTTCCAATGGTAGTCTTCCCATAAGGAAGAGGACAAAGGTTCCAAACTTTCTGCCTTTTGAATTGAAGCAGCTTTTGTTGCATAGCTTCAACCCAACTTCCATCCTTTAGAGCCTCATCAACTTTTTTGGCTCTATCTGGGATAAGAAACAAGAGTGAAGACAAACATTTGCTTCATGGGGTTGTCTTCTTGTTCTTACCCCTGAGACAACATCTCCAATGATGTTTGTGGTGGGGTGATACTTGTGGATCCTAAGTTGAGGGATCATAGAAAGCTGCTAAGAAAGATCTAAATTAGAGAAATTTAGATCTGGCATAGATGTTTCTCCCACCACATCAGCACACTTTTCAAGAGAGACTTGATCCAAGCAGTGTGTGACATCATTGATGTTCTCATCTATGGTGTTGTTAGTGGCATCAAGAACTTCTTGGTCACTGTCACCACCACCATTGTTGTCTTCTACAATTGAGGTGTTCTTATCTGGTTGTGGAGCCTCTGAGCTGGAATTTGAAGGCACCCTAGATGTATCAGCTGAGTTTGTCATTGTAGTGCTGACAGAAACCTCATTTGCAGAAGTAGTTCCAACTGGAGCTGAAGATGTATGACTTGAAGGTCTTCTTAGCTCAAATCTTGGATCAGGATCACCTGTATTTATATTTTCTGCAGATCTTGAAACATTCTCCCAAGATTTGTTAAAACAGTTGGTAACTAAATCAAGATCAAATAACCAATTCGGACCAGAACCAACAACACAGGGTGTGTGTTCATTGAAAATCACATTGGCTGACTCCTCAACCACTCTAGTTCTAAGATTGTATACTCTGTAAGCCTTGGCTTGTGAAGAGTATCCAATAAAGTGTCCATCATCTGATTTCTCAGCAAACTTGGCAATTTGATCTTTGGTATTCAAGATGGTGCAAGGACAACCAAATGACCTGACAAAACCAATGAAAGGTTTCCTCTTGTGCCAAAGTTCATAAGGAGTCTTGCCATGAGTCTTAACTACTAAAACTTTTTTTTGCACATAGCAGGTAGTGTTGACTGCCTCTGCTCAGAAGGTGATGGGCAGCTTAGAGTCAGACAGCATGGTTCTTGCAGCTTCAATCAGTGTCTTGTTTCTCCTCTCAGCAACACCATTCTGCTTAGGAGTCCTGGGAGCATTGTATTGTCATGTAATGCCCTTTTCATCATAGAATGTGTCAAGGATTTGGTTCTTAAATTCAGTTCCTTGATCACATCTTATGATCTTGACCTTGTGATCAGATTGATTCTCAATCTTTAAGATGAAATTCTTCAGAATCTCAGGAGTCTCATCCTTAGTTCTAAGGAAGAAAACCCAAGTGAAACTTGTAAATTCATTTGTGATCACTAAACAATAAGAGGTCCTTCCTAGACTCATTACACTAGTGGGGCCAAAGAGATCCATATGTAACAAGTGTAGGGGTGTAGTGTTGGAGTTCCTTTCCTTAGGCTTGTGAGATACCTTATGTTGCTTCCCTTTCAGGCATGCAACACAATGGTCATAACTTGTAAACTCTTTCTTTGGTATTCCAGTTACCAAATCATTTTTAATTAATCTGTTCATATTCTTAAAGTTTACATGGCACATTCTTTTATGCCATAGGAAAGACTCATCACTATTAGCTTTAGACAGAAATCATAAAACTTCTCAAGAGGGAGATGTTTCTTCCAAATCCATCTTGTACATGTTCCCTTTCCTGGTGGCTCTAAGCAGGATATGCTCATGAGGAATGACCACACCAGGCTTGAGAACAATGCACTCATGCTCAGTGAAGAGCATGTTATGACTCTGATCACAAAATTGAGATACACTCAGAAGATTGTACCCAAGCTTTTTGACAAAGTTTACCTTATCAATGCTGAGCTTACCATTTATGACCTTGCCCCTTCCAAAAATGTAACCACCTTCATCTCCTCCAAAAGCAACTGGTCCTCTATCAATTCTTTCAAAGTTCTGGAGTAGTGACCTATTGCATGTCATGTGCCTGGAACAACCACTATCAATGATCCAAACATTTTTGTTTGTCTTCAGCTGTCCCTGCACAAAGAAAATGATTAGTTACATTTGGAAACCCAAGCCTTGCTTGTGTTGGGCTCATTAACAGAAGGTAATTCAACAGTAATAGATCCTATGGTTGTGCTAAGAGGATGTTGCGCTATTGTTGATGGAGAATTCTCAGTCACTTGGTCTTTCTTAGACATCCACACCACCTTTGGAGTCTTGGACTTGACCTTCAAAACTTCAGAAGCTTTTGGAACTTCAGAAGTTTTGATGAATGAACCTTCGAAGATTCTGCAGACACTGTAGCAGACTTCAGTGCTTCGGAAGGACTCCTTTCTTTTGAGACCACTTTTCTTCTAAGGGTAATTTTACACTTCCCTTCTTCTTAGACTTGGAGCTTCCGAAGTAAACAGGTTTTCCTTCCGAAGCTTGAATCTTCTTAGAACTCTTTGAAGTCTTTGTACTGGTCATATGGATAGTACCTTTAGGATTGTATGGACAATCCTTAGCAATGTGAGAGGTACTTTCATACATGACACACACCATTTTCTTCTTCACAAGAGTCTTTTGCTGGGAACAAGACTTTCTTTGGTCACATCCCTTCTCCACCTTCATCTTTGCAGATGCTGAGACAACTCCTTTGGGCTAGGAACTGTTCTTGGAATTTGATGGTCTAGGCTGTGCAGCAGTTGTACACAGCAGATCAGGCTTCTTCTTGTTACTGAGATGAGTTGAACAAGAACCAGAACTCTTAGCAGAAGAGTTTTGGTTGATGTCTTCAGTCCCCTACCACTTTAAACCCTGCACAGATGAAAACTTGTTTCTGCTTAGAGTCAAAAGTAGCCTTGATCTCTTGAGCCTTCCTTGCTTTTCTTTTGCTCTTTCTGATTAAGTTATTTCTCATGGACTTGGTCATCACAGTCTTCTTCTTCTCCTCAGAAGGATAATGGCCCTTCTTAGAATCCTCCTCTTCACTTTTTTCAGAGGAATTCTTCACTATCTCTTCTTCATCCTCTTCACTTATAGGATCTATGAGAGGAAGCTCATCTTCACAAGTTCCACACCTAGGGGATCTTACAGACAAGATTGTGTGTGGAGGAGCTATCTCATTAGATCCCAGTCCCAACCTATTTTGATAGCACACTTTGTTGTGTAGGGATGAGGATATCATTTTCTTGAAGGTCTCTTCTTCAAGAACACTCTTTTCAGCCCTGGCTTTGCTAATCACAAGCTCAGCCTGGCACTCAGTTAACTTGGTTATGAGATCTTTGATTTGAGTCCTAAAATCTATGTATTCATGTTTTAGAACTGAAATGGTTTTCTCAAGGTCCTCTATCTTTATTTTATAATCATTTTCAGACTTTCTAAAATCAGATTTTAAAATATTTAAGGACTCAAGGATAGATCTTATCTCCAGGTTATAGGACCTGTATCTATTAACTTTAGCAATGCATTCAGGAGTCCAGAGATGTTCCAATACCTTGGCTTCATCATGATCTGCCATCAATGCTTGGTTAGGAGAAGCATCTTCCACCTGAAAGCTCCAGTCAAAGCCTCCTTCTTCAACAACAACAATAGCCTGCTGCTTTGACTTCTTATTCTGGAGAGCTTTGTCAGTGTAGTTTGGTCTGGACTATGTTTGGCCACCATTTGTTTTAGGTGCCTTACATTCTCTGGCAAAGTGGCCCATCAAGTTACAGTTGTAACACTTGACTTTGCCTTTGTCCAGGCCAAACTTTCCACTAGTTTCATTGCTTGGAAACTTCCTTCAAGTCCTCTTGTAGAACTTCTTGGCTCTGTGAGTGAGAAGAGCCATCTGCTAGACTATTTCCATGTATTCCAGATCATCTGGATGAATACAGTCCAGGTCTTCAAGAGTGAAAAGAGAGTTGCCACAGCTTTCATCAGAAGACACAAAAGCTTGAGAAGAGCTTGTCTCTTGGAATGGGCTTCCTTGAGTGTAGTTCTCTCTTGGTGTCTCTAGGAAGGTGATGAAAGGACCCTTTGGTGAGTTGTTAGGGTAGCATATTAGATGATGTTTGGGTTCTATGTTGTCCCTTTCAACCACATGTGGGGCTGAACCCATTTGATTGTTGGAGTTGCCAGATGAACCTTGCATGTTCATCTCCATCTGGTAGCCACTAAGAATCCCATATAACTCTATCAGAGTAAGAGTTTTGAGATTTTCAGTTCTCTTGATCACCAGACAGTAGTGTGTCCATTGCCTTGGAAGTGAAGACATGAACTTCCTTACAATGTCTCTGCTCTCAAGAGAGACTCCTCCATCCACTAGGGTATCCACAATCTTAACATACCTGAAGTACTGCTGAGTCATGGTTTCACATGTTTTGAAGGTAAAGTTTTCAAACTGCTGCTTGAAGAGATCCTTCTTGTTGTCCTTGGCTTCAGAGGAACCCTCATACATCAGTTTTAGTGCATCCCATAGCTGCTTGGTTGTTTTGCACTTCTTGAAACCTCTATACACAGAGTTTGGAAGGGTAGTTTGAAGGGTTGTCATGGCTTTTCTATCAATCTCTACTCTCTTCTGATCTTCATCAGAGTAGTTAGCCATATCTTTGGGAATCATACCAGCACCAGTAGCAGAAGGGGTGCTAGGTATGAAAGGTCTGTTCATAATAGACTCCCACATTCTTGAATCAAGAGACCTGATGAAACCTTCCATTCTCAAACACCAGGTATCAAACTCATCAAGAGTGATCAGTGGGGACTTGTTCATGGTTCCAGTTTCCATATCAATCTTGGAAATGGTTGCCATTTGAAAAGTTTAGTATTTGTGTGTGTGAGGGATCTTAAGATGGTGAGATCTTATATCAAGAGCCTGAAAAGCTCTGATACCAAATGCAGGATCGATGAAAGGGGGTAGAGTTACAACACAACAACACAAAGAGGAGATTAACTAAAGTTAATCAAACAGTATGACTAGATTAACCAAAGTAAGACACTAAGAACACAAGTAATGTAAGAGATAGAACACAAAGAACAGAAGTATATGGTTTTGAGGAATGTAGTATATTGCTTTTGTCTATGCTCTATTACAAGTGCTACAAGGCATGATTCAAAGATACAAGAACATGAGATACTTATACTACATCCTACAGCAGGCTATACTTTGAAAGCCAGTTGGATACAATTGACTAGACATAAAACAAAATCAAGTGTAGAGTCAAAAGGCAGATTGCCTTTTGACTAGTGACTATGACATGCCATAGCTCACATCCTTATCTATTACAAAAAGGATAAAGTACATGAAGTAGGAAGTTACAGACTTAAGACCTCAATGTACAGTTACCAAAAGCATGGACCTTTTCACCAACTCATGTAAGTTGGTGACCTTACAGAGGTGCAGCGGAAAGGTGTTCAGCTTTATGGAAAAGTACATCAGATAAAGCATGTGTTAAAAGTATTCGGAAGAAATCTGTCTTCATGAGTTGAAGCTTCGAAGACTTTGTCTCTGAGGCTTCAGAAGACTTCATATTTGGCTTCAGAAGATATTGGTCTTGGCTTCAGAAGATTTCACACTTAAAATATTTCTGTTGTATGTGTGAAACTTCCTAAGCATTCTTCTTCAATGCACTTGTGCAGCATGAAGGATAGACATTGGATGTTTTGGTTGCATCAGCCTCTTCATTAATCTCTACAGGGATCATGACTAAAGAACCTATCATCACCTCAGAAAACTTCAAACAATGGAGCAGAGTATTAAAGGGTTCATCAGATATCATGACATCGAATGTGGAGACCTATCGCCAATGGCCATTACAAGCCAAAGGTTGCAACACCTGCCGGAGGTGGTGCAATGATAGAAAAGGAGATGGAAGATTACTCTGAAGAAGACCACAAACGACTTGATATTAATGGCAAGGCCATGACTATTCTGATAACTGCTATACCCAACTCTATCATGGTAGGGTTTGAGCATTGCCTGTCAGCTAAAGAAATGTTTGATACCTTATCTCCTCCCTTCAGTCTGTGGGAGTAACTCTTGAATTGAGAGATCTCTTAAGGAAATTCATGAGTGCACTTCCCAATGAGTGGATGTTCTACTGTGTCCCTATCAAGAGGACAGAAAATCTGAACTCCCTCACCATGATAGAACTATACGACATTCTAGATGGATATCATGTAGAGATAGAGAAAAGAGTGGCCGCCAAGTGAGCAGACCTTCAAGCCTTCCTACTTGCAACGCACTTATGGTTGTAGAAGGCTCAAGACCCACATATTCTCAACATCCATCATGTTCCTTTGGGCCTTACATTACATTTCATAAGACTTCAAGGTCTCAACAGGCTCAGCCGAGTCCTTTTCAAGATAGATGTGCGTTTGTCTCAGGAAACAAACACTCTGTTGATTTTTAGTTTTGCTTTGAAGATCTGGAGTGTTTCAACCCAGATGATGTGGAATACATGGAAATAGTCCAACAAATGGCTCCGTTAACCTACAAGGCGAAGAAGTTCTACAAAAGAACTTGAAGGCAGTTCCCTCATAACCCAACTAGCAGCAAGTTTGGGCTTGACATAGCAAAGGCCAAGTCTTACAACTGTAACCAGCTGGGCTATTTTGCTAGGGAATGCGAAGCTCCCAAATCAAATCTAGGACCTACTCATGCCTCCACACATCCTATAACACCTAAAGTTGCTGGAAAGTCAACTGAGATAGTTGTTGTGGCTCAAGAAGTTGCTTGGAGCTTTATGGTGCAAGATATCACCCCTGCTCAAGCACTCATGGCTGGAACAGACAACTCAAAGCTATATGAACATCTACGTACTTTAGCCTGTATGCTAAGGTTAAAATGTACCAAGACTACAATATGGAAATTAAATCTAACATTGAGTCCTTGAATATCTTGAAAGTTGATTTTAAACGGTTGAATCTAACTACCAAAATAAAATTGAGGACTTAGAAAACAAAGTATCCTCTTTAAAACATGAGCACACTAATGATAGGACTCAAATCAAGGATTTAATATCCAAATTGACTGAGGCTCAAGCCAAGCTAGTAATAGCTAAGGCTCAAGCTAGGAAGCATGTTATTTCTGAGCAAAACTTCCAAGCCATTCTTAGATCATCCTCTCACTCAGAACTATGTTATAAAAACAAAGGGGTTGGGAACCAATGAAATTGCTCAACCACACTCTTATTAGTCTGTTAGACAACCAAGGTGTGGTACCGAGAAGTAAGAGGTTTCGTCTGCTGACCCACCTTCCCATGAGTCAAAGAGTGATGCAACAATGGAGACAGTCATAGGGAAGAACCAGGTTATTTTACCCACTCCTCCTGGTGATGATCAATCCTTGACCACCAAAGCCAGAAGAAACCAAGCTAAGGTAGCCAGAAAAACTGCCAAGAAAGTGGTCGAGTCCAAGTTGAAGATAGACCCAAAGCAAAAGGGTATGTTCATTTCAGCTAAATTCCAGGTGGTAGGAAACTCTAATTCAAAAAAGGTGTGTAGTACCAACACTCCTATCCTACCAAAGGATCAGAAGTTATAGGGAAAGATTGTAGATAAAGAAAAGAAGAACAAGAAAATACAATCCTCAAGTTACCAAACAAATTAGCATGGCCTACATAATGTGTGGTCTACATAACCACATAGCCAAAGATTTTTACTATAATCCTGCTAGCACATATTATGCAAATAAAGTTAAAAAGAAGGAGTCAAGGAAGGTTTCAGATTTAGACCCTATCACATGGTTCAAGTGTTAAAGAAAGGAAAACTTGTCTCGGAAGCAAAGTTGCTTGCGGAAGAAACTCATTATTCCGAAGGGAAAACTGTTTCGGAAGACAAATTCAAGAATACCCAAAAGAACAAAAGAGTTCCTTTGAGACCTATAGAGAAAAATACCTCTTTGGAAGAAAAGTTAGTGAATATCTCTTCCGAAAAGAGAGAAGCTTCGGAAGAATGTCAAGCTACACAAGCTTCATCAAGCTCATCTTCTATGATCAACCATGGATGGAATGGAAGATCAAGGAAGATGTTGCAACCCAAACCTCTTCTTCAAAGACATCCATTGAACCCCCATGCATAAATTTTGGTTCAATTATGTCACTGTCATTAGAAGAACCCAAGACCAACAACGCTTGGGTTGCCAATCAAAACTAATCATCTCATCTTATGTGTAGGGACATCCACATAACAAGAATAACAATATATGGATCTCTCCTTCAACATTTCAACATTTTGATGGAGGTCCTGTCTAGTTTGGATGTGAGGCCGGAGGATATATTTCTGGCAAAGGGAGTATATACAAAGGTAATTTAAATGTTGACAAAGTAAACTTTGTCAAACAGCTTGAACACAGCCTGTTAAGTGTTTCTCAGTTCTGTGATCAAAAGCATCAAATGCTCTTCACAGACATTGAGTGCATTATCCTTAAACCCGGGATGACAATTCCTCAGGAATTGGTGCTTCTTAGATCTCCCAGGAGATGGGATATGTACAAGTTGGATATGAACAATGCTTCCCCACTAGGTGAAGTATCATGCTTTCTTTCCAAAGCTGATACTGATGAGCCCACCTTATGGCATAAACAAATGTGTTATGTGAGTTTTAAATCAATGAATAAGTTGGTTAAAAACAATCGGTACATGGTATGCCTAAAAAGGAATTATTTTGCAAATATAACTGTGTTGCATGCCTAAAAGGGAAGCAGCACCGGTCATCTCAGAAATCCATGGTTGTTAACTCTATCACTACTCCACTATACTTATTGCGGATCTTTTTGGTCCCACAAGTATAATGAGCGTTGGAAGGAAATAATATTACCCTGTGATTGTTGATGATTTTACAAGATTTACATGGGTATTCTTTTTACAAGAACTAAAGATGAAACTGCTAAAACTTTAAAATCTTTAATTCTTAAAATAGAAAATCAAATTGACCACAAGGTTAAGATAATCAAAAGTGATCAAGGAATTGAATTTAAGAATTAAGTTCTTGACTCATTCTGTAACTCAAAAGGGATTGCTAGACAATATAGTGCTCCCAGAACTCCCCAACAAAATGGTGTTGCTGATAGGAGTAACAAGACACTTATTGAGGCTGCTCGGACCATGTTAGCTGATTCAAAGCTACCTCTAACATTCTGGGTAGAGGCAGTCAACACTACATGCTATGTGCAGAATAGGGTTCTTGTAGTTAAGCCACATGGAAAACCCCGTATGAGCTATGGAACAAGAGGCCACCGTTTATTTGCTTTCTAAGGTCCTTTGGTAGTAGGTGTACGATACTTAACACAAAGGACAATTTGGCAAAATTTGTTGAAAAGTCGGATGATGCTATCTTTGTAGGATATTCCTTTAACTCTATTGCTTATAGAGTTTACAACATTAAAAATCAACAATTTGAGGAATCATCCAACATTGTTGTTAATGAACACACTCTTTGTGTTAGGGGGAATGGCCCTAATCATATTTTTTACTTAGAATTGTTTCCAAACTATTCTAACCATCTTGTGAGAATGTTTCAGTTGGAATAGGTACTCAAAGTGACTATGATGATGATCAACTGTTTGAGTTTGCCAAACCTTTTCCAAGTTCTCCAAAAGTCTATGAACATCAAGCTCCCACAACTGTTAGTTTAAGGATATACTCAAGAGAAAGGAATAGATTCACTGATGTCTTTGCATCTATTGCAAGACTTGAGGCAGTTAGGATCTTCTTTGCTTATGTAGCATCCAAGAACTTTATTGTTTACCAGCTTGATGTCAAGTGTAGCTTTCTATATGGGGATATAGATAGGGAAGTCTACGTGTGTTAGCCTTTAGGATTTGAAGACTCACAGCACCCCAACTATGTGTGCTAGCTTGATAAAGTTCTATATGGTTGCACCAAGCACCTAGACTGTGGTATGAGACCTTGTCTCAATTTTTCCTAAAGAATGGATACACTAGAGGTACCATTGATAAGACTCTCTTCATAAAGAAGTATGGGAAAGACATTTTGCTTGTCCAAGTCTATGTTGATGACATCATATTTGGTTCTTCAAATGATCAAATATGCAAAGACTTTGAGAGCATTATGAAGAAAAAGTTTGAGATGAGTTCCATGTGAAAAATGGACTTTTTCCTTGGAATTCAGGTGAAGCAGATGAAAGAATAGTTCTTCATAAAACAATCTAAGTATGTCAATGACATTTTAGAAAGCTTTGAGATGAATGATTGTAAACTAGGCAAGACACCTATACCCAACAACCATAATCAGTCCTGACTCTAAGGGGCATGATACTGATCAACATCAATATAAGGCAATTATTGGTTCTCTAATGTATCTCACAGTAAGTAAACCTAATATAATGTTTCCAACTTGCATCTGTACAAGATATCAGGCTGCTCCAAAGGTGTCGCACCTAGTTGTTGCCAAGAGAATCCTCAGATACCTTAAAAGAGCACCTAAACTAGGTCTTGGGTATCCAAGGAACAGCAATTTCAATCTCTATGGCTATTCAGATACTGACTATGGTGGTTGCAATATCAAAAAGAAATCAACATCAAGAGGATGTCAATTTCTTGGTGGAAGGATTATCTCATGACAATGCAAGAAGAAATCTTGCGTTTCAACATCTATTGCTGAAGCTAAATACATTCCTTCTGCTAGTTGTTGTGCTCAGCTGCTATGGATTCAGAACCAGATGATAGTACGGATTCAACTTCATGAGTATTCCTATCCACATTGACAACAACAGTGCCATCTCCGTAACTAAAAATCCAGTAAAGCACTCCAAGAGAAAGCACATTGATATCAAGTATTATTTGATTAGAGATATTCTTGAGAAAAGTCTGATCAAGCTAATCAAAGTTGACTCAAATGAACAATATGCTAATTTGTTCACCAATGCCTTTGATGAATAAAGATTTAAGTATCTCATTACATCTATTGGGATTGTAAATTTTGATTAGTCTATCTTATTTGAAAACCTTTTTAATATGTGTAAAGTTTTTTGTCAAAACAATCTAAGCCCTGTTACAAAAGGTCCTTTTAAAACTATTCTAAGTATAAATTCTTCCGAAGTGTAATTAACCCTCAGAAGATGTCCTATATATCTTCCGAAGCAAAATTCCTCCAAGGAAAATTTTCTTCTCAGAAGAGTTTTTAGACTCGGAAGAAGCGATTGATTGCATATCAGATCTACTTCCAAAGCATATAAACTCTCCCTTTGGAAAGTACATTTTACTCTTGTAAGTAAGAAATTTACCTTCGGAAGTGAAATTGGCTTTGGAAGAAGATTACCTTTGGAAATATTTTATACTCAAAAGAAGACCTTACTGTGTAACAGAAATCTTTGAGTCCCACACTGTAAAAAGCAAAGATTTTATTAATGATGTTGGTATCTTTTAAATGGTTTTTAAAATTTACTGCCCCTATCACATCTTACCCCAAACCATCTTTTCACCTTATCCACCCCCAAAAACCGCCATTTCACCTATTTAAATAAACCCGACTCTTCATTTTAATCTTTTTATGAAATTTACTGCCCAAAAGCTTCCTATACCTCTAATTCACCTAAATTCAAACTCATTTCTCTGCAACCTTTTTCCTAAAATGCCGCTTCACCTTCAGCACAAACGTGTTGCACTCCTTGATTCATCCGAGGATGCTGACTTCTCAGATATCATCTCTTTTCTCACTCACTCTACATATTACACTGCTCTAACAGTTAACCCCACCATTTACTCAAATCACATGGCTGAATAATGAAGCAACGCTCAGATTGAAACCCTAAATGGGGTTATGGTAATAAGGTCAAGCATTTGTGGCCATGAGTTGATCATTTCTGAACAACTCATTAGGGAGCATCTGGAGCTTCATGATGAAGGCGCTCCTACTGAATTCCCAAAGTCAGACCTAGACGCCATGTATATTCAAATGGGACATGGTGGAGATGTGAGAAAATCTGCTATTTATAAGTTTAATTTCTCATACATCTGGAAGTTCCTGCTCCCTGTTATTCTCCATTGTTTGTCTAATAAGTCTGGGGGATAGGATCAAATCCCATATGAACTAGCATGCCTATTTCATGGGCTGGTGAAAAACCTCCACTTCAATTACTCAAGGTTTGTGCCGACTAACCTTATGGGGAACCTCCAGAGGGACACATTCTTCATGTATCCCATGTTCCTTCAACACATCATCAACTATGAGTTGAACCAGAGTCAACTTGTCTGTGCAGCTGTCCTACTAGTTCCTCAAATGAGGCTGACCATCTACAAAGTCTTGAAGAGAGTGTCCACCAACTACACTGGAAGACACACTGATCTTCTTCCAGGTATGATTAAGCCAATGGCTCCTGGCGACATCCCTGTTAACCCACCCACACCAGCAACCACCCTCACATTGCCAACCCTACCTTCTCAGCCCTCAAATATACCTACCAGAGACGACCCAAACGAACCCTTGTTCAATCTACTCTGATTGAGCAAACCCCTCCAATTCAAACCAAAACTACTAGAGTAGGAACATGGCCCCCCACTCAGTTTGAGGTCTCACCATCCTTCACATTTGACCTCAATAAGGAAATTAAGTCTCCTTAGTATAAATCCTTTGAGCTTGAAACCCAAGCTGAAAGCCCACAGGGTTAGTCTATAGATGCATATGTTCCTAGTTTATAAGCTTAAATGTAAAAGACTTTCATGTCTTACACATGTGTAATGAATTGGTTCAATGAAATATAATATGTGATTGATGTTTATTCATTTTTATGTATTTCATATTATCATTATGTTAAAGTATAATTTCTATGTATGACCATATTATATAGGTTTGAGGTTTTTATACATGATTCTTACTCAATAATGATTAAGTAATGTGTTCAACATAGTAGGATGAGTATTCATGCTAATGGCCCATACTTATGGACCATACGCATGAATACATCATGCTTATGGACCAGTCGCACTACTGAACCAGGAGACTGGATCAGTCGTATGATTGAGACATAAGATTGACTCAGTCACACGATTGAACCTTCAGTCATGCGTATGGATCAATCACATGATTCATTCGTACGAATAGAAACCCCTAACCTATAAATACCTCTTAATTCGTGGAAAAAAGAAAAGATTTCAAGAATTGAAGAACATCATGTGGAAGTTGCAAAGGAGCATATGGATCTTCTAGCAGCAATGGTTCAATCGTATGATGGTTTAGTTACTGAAGATCAGAAATTGTCATCTTGCAGATGAAGACTACGAGCAGGTTGACGAGAACGAGCTAGAGAGAATGGACATCATGTGGGCTCTAGCAAGTGCAGTTAGACGAGCTAAAAAGTTTGTAAAGAAGACGGGGCAGAATCTAGTAGCCACAAAAGATACGACTTTTGGTTTTGACAAAACCAAGGTCACCTGCTTCAACTGTGGTGAAAAGCGGGATTTAAAACGTGAATGTGTGAAGCCCAAGAAAATAGGGAATAATAACCCATTTCCTACTTTCAACCATCAAGACAAAGACATGATTGGAAGTAGTTATTCAAATAAAGAGACTAAGGCACTATCTTCTCAAGGTGATGAAGGACAAGACTAGTCCTTTCGATTTGTCTCTCCTGGAGAATCAAACATTGCTTTTGTCGAAGCATTGGATGATGGGTCTGCCAGTGAAGGTGAGATTGTAGCTGAGCAAGCTATTTCAGATTCAGAAGAAGCTGTGAACGTGGTAAATCACGTGATTGAGGAAGAGCTCAGAGCAACAAGTTTAGAATCTCCAACAACTAAGAGTCTACCTCTACATTGATGGCTGATTCAACTGACTCCTCACAGGTAAGTTCCTAAGATCAACTATTTAATAAACATGCTTGTTCTGAATGTGAAAAATTTAGGGATAGCATTGATCTAAAATTTGCTATCTTATTAGAACACAATGATAACTTAGTAAATGACTTACAACTCTGCACTGAAGCTAATCGTATATTAAAACAAAATGAGTGCAGTTTTAAAGAAAAGATAGAACTTTTGGGTAAACAACTAAGGGAAACCGAGGTTGTTGCTTTAAATCAATCTAATGATATAAAGTTTTATTTAAATTCATTAGAAGAAACCAAAAAGAAGAAAGCAGTTTTAGAAGTTGAGGTTAATTCATAAAAGCAAAAACTGCATAGTTGGGCTAGTTATTCTCATGTAGTTTAGAACTTAGTGAACGAACGAAACAATGGGGAAGGTTTGGGATGCAAAATAGTTCAACCACCACATGAAATCCTTTTGAATACAAAATGTAGACCTATTAATAACAACCTAATTAAGGATCATGTGGTGCCTACTCTTCTAGTTAGTGATCCCGATTCCACGGGTAAGCCTGTGAAATCTGACACACCTCACACCTTCACTAAACTCAACATCACATAAAAGTTTTCTCGAATCTGTAGAAGCAAGATTCTTGCTACAGTTATGGAAAACGAGGACATATTTCTACAAATTGTCCTTACATTCAGACACCCAGAAAGAAAATTGAACTTTATGATGAAAAACCAAGTTTATTTAAAATAAGATCTAACACTCCACCTAAGACTATTAATGAACCTAAAGTTCAAACCATAAGTCAAGTGTCTATTTACCACAAACAGGCCTTACACAAGACTGGCTTATGGAAAGAAAAACCAAGTATAGGGTCTGATAGTGAGAATGATAAGAAGAAAGATATGCCCTCATCCTCTAATGGACAATGGGTTGAGTTTATGATGTGCGATTCCTCTGGGTCAACCAAGCCAGTTAAGGCTTGGGTCCTAAATCTGAACTAACATGTTTCTTTGACTGTGCAGGGTGTCCGCTATAGCGCTATCACTAATACCTGGATTATTGATAGCGGGGCGTCCAGGCACATGATAGAGAATTCTTCTCTCCCTTTCAACATCAAACAAATCAAAGGGGGACATGTTTTATTTGCTGGGAACAAAGGAGGATACATCACAGTACAAGGCAAAGTAGGAAACAAGAAAGTCAAGTTTGACAAGGTCAACTACGTTCAACAACTACAGAACAACTTACCTTTTGTCTCCAAGATCTGCGATAAAGGATTCAATGTTGTTTTTGATAACAAGAAGTGCTACGTGTTGAAGAAGGACTATGTGATTGAGGAGGATAAGGTTCTCATGTCAGCCTCAAGATATAACAACCTGTATATCTTGGATCTATCAAAATCATCCACAACTGATCACACGGTTCAATGTTTCTTGTCAAAGGCGACTGAGAGGGACTCAGTCTTGTGGCATAGGAGAATGGGGCACAGCAATCCTAGGAAGATGAATCACATGATTCAGAATGATCTAGTGAACGGTGTAAATTTCAAGAACTTCCACCTTCCAGACTTTTGCATAGCCTATAAGAAAGGGAAACAATCCAAGAAATATCAGAAGGCAAAGAAAGTTAATTGTATTGATATGCCTCTCGAGCTTCTTCACATGGATCTGTTTGGACCTGTCAGCACAAAGACCATTACTGGAGATCTGTATTGCTTTGTAGTAACAAATGATTACTCAAGATTCTCTTGGGTAATGTTTCTGAAAGCCAAATCAGAAACTTTTGAATCATTCAAACATCTGGTAGCTGCATTGGAATCACTCTACAAGCTCAAAGTTAGGTAGATTCGATCAGACAACGGCACTGAATTCAAGAATTAGTGGATGGAGGCATACTATAGAGAAAGAGGAATTGTTCATCAATTCACCTCTGCCTACACTCCACAAATGAACGGCGTAGCTAAAACGAAGAATCGAAGTTGATAGAGACTGCCAGAATAATGCTAGCTGACTCAAAACTGCATCTTCAATTCTGGAATGAGGCAGTGGCAAATGCTTGTTACACACTCAATCAAGTCTTAGTGGTCAAATAACATGGGAAAAGATGTTATGAACTACTCTAGCGACGTAAACCTAACTTGGAGTATCTAGAACCATTTGGCGCACCATGCACATTGTTGAAGAAGACTCAGACTGGGAAGTTCAACGAAACGGCAGAAGAAGGGATATTTCTCGAATACAGCATACCAGACTAGAGAGTTTACAACAACTCAACGGGTCAGGTAGAAGTGTGGTGCAATGTTGACGTTCAAAGATACACCACCCCCCAACTGGGAAAGGACCTTCTTTCTTCTTTGACTACGATGGATTCTTTAAATCCTTCAATCTGTCACCTTCTCATATGAATGACGAGCTTTCTACTAGGATGATGTATGACGTGCTTAACTCTCCTCCACTAGACTGACATCAACGATCCATTAGATGATTCTGCTAGCATTTCAGGGGAGACCTTGAAGTAGGTGAGTCTTCATCTGGTGATGAGGTAGTTGAAACTGCTAATATGGATCAGGAGGAATAGATTCCTACCAGTGAAAGTACACAAACATGAAATCCTAATGCCTCTGACACTTCAGAACCTCATACTCCAACAGCTACAGATCCTGAACCTAAGTTTAACAATCTAGATAATGAGGTGGCTATTCCAACTGATCCGTGATCTTAGCTAAATGTTTATCATCCCTTGGACAATGTCATTAGGGATGTTTGATCGGGAGTACAGACCAAAAATCAGTTGTACTCAGCTGATTATGCCTCGGTGATGGAAAAGGGATATCTTCACGATGATGCATATCTATGTTTTGTGTCTTAATTTGAGCCAAAATATGTTAGTGAAGCATTAAACGATGAGGCATGGGTCAATGCGATGCAAGAAGAAATCCTACAATTCAAGAAGTTAGGAGTATGGACCCTTGTGGACAAACCAAAAGGTGCTAAGGTGATTGGCACTAAATGGGTGTTGAAATGCAAAAAAGATTACTAGGGGGTCATAAGCAGAAACAATGCTCGACTTATGATTCAAGGGTTTAGACAAGTCGAAGGCATTGACTACAATGAAGTTTTGCACCGGTGGCAAGGATAGAAGCAATATGTATATTCCACCTTATGCATCCTACATGAAGATTAAGTCTATCAACTAGATATGAAGAGTGCATTCCTTCATGGTGAAATCTGTGAGATGGTCTATGTCAGTCAACCCGAAGGATTTGAGAATCCTTATCATCGGGACAGAGTTTACAAGCTAGATAAGGCTCTCTACGGGCTCCATCAAGCCCCTAGACCCTGGTATGAGAAACTCTCAACTCATCAGGTGAAACATGGTTTTCACAGAGGAGTGATTAACTATACATTCTTCATCAAAGAAAAGGATGGCGACTTACTGCTGCTACAGATTTATGTTGATGACATAATCTTCGGTTCCAAAAACGATGATTTATGTAAAGAATTTGAATATGTCATGAAAGCAGAGTTTGAGATGAGTGCCATAGGGAGATGAAGTTCTTCCTTGGATTACAGGTGGATCAGACACCAAAGGGAATCTTCCTACATCAGACCAAGTATGTAGGCAATATCCTCAATCGATTCGACATCAAAAAATGCTTCAGCAGCCAGAACTCCACTTGCCACGAACCATGACGTGGCACCCGATGAAAATGGTAATCTGCTTGATGCAACCATGTATAGAGGAATGTTGATACATATGTACCTAGATTCTGATCTGAATGTAATATGTCTTTATTGTCTTACACTTATGTAATCGTTGGGTACTTAATGAAAAAGAAATGTTTGGTTGTATTTATATGTTTAATATTCATTAATGAGTTGTTTAACGCACATTGACTTGATTATATAGGTTTGTGATTGTTTCAATTGATATGATAATGTTATAATATTGAATACATTCAAACTTGGTGAAGTGAAGTTCTCATGCGTCCGACTGGACCATGCGCCCCAACAGTGGTCATGCGTCCGAATGGCCATGTGACTGAGTGTCCACACGCCTAAATAGTCGATACGCCTGAACAACTTCATGCGACTGACTCAGTTGCACGACAGAATACTCGGTCGTGCGAATGGACCAACCACATGGCTCAATCGCATGAATGAACCATGCTAATGGTTCAGTCGCCCGAATGAGCAACCCTAACTTATAAATACCACCTAATTCATGCAAAAACGTAAGCATTCAATCCACTTCGACTCCAGACGTACCCTAGCCGTCCAGAAGCCTCTAAGTTCGTACTCCAAGTTCATAGAACGTTGTAAATCGATTCCTAATCGATTCTTGATGTTAGATTCAATATGTTATTGTTTCTACGTGCGTTCTCACTGATTGGATCGCCAATCAAATAGGATTCCACACTATTTGGTTTGGTTTAACACGTTAATAAGTTGGTGTTTCGTTCAAATACCAGATCCTAACAAGTGGTATCAGAGCTTTGGCTCTTGATTACGTGTTGATTCAATAGTTTGATACAAAAATTGTGTTTTTGCATCAAAAACGCAATCTTTTTGTGTCTAACAGAGTCTTAGACATTTCCTGGTCGAAAAGTTTAGTTTTTCCGGCATACGGCTATTAGGGTTTGATAAAATTTGAGTTATTACGGACAAAACAAATTAAACCTTCAAATTATCAAACTTCAGCAAGTTCAGTCGCACGATTAGACCAATCGCACGACTGAGTTCATTCGCACTCTCCAACCGCATGATTGGACTCATTCGTACCTTCATTCGCACGACTGAGATTTTCATTTGGACTGTTCAATCGCATTGGTTCATTCGGACGACTGACTCGTCCGCATTTGTTCAGTCGCACAATTGAACCATCCGCATTTGTTCAATCGCACGAATAAGTTCAATCGCATACCTTCATTCGCATACATTAGCAGTTTCTTAAATAATAAAGTTAAGTGTAATGGAGGACCAGTTTTCAGCATACACAACAAGTAGAGACACACGTATTCACAATCTACTGTTGTTGGAGAACGAAGTGGGCATTCACAATAAACCCCCAAAACGTAATACGTTAGACGACTACCCACAATGGAAGCAACGTTTCGAAATCTACTTAAATGGTGTAGACACGAATTTGTGGGAGGCCATCGCGTCGTGTTATAGCATGCCAGTAGGAGCTGATGGAGTCAAACTTACTCTAAGTGGCATGTCGGATGCTCAGAAGGTAAAACACAATGCTGAGAAGAAAGTCTACGCTTTGCTTACTCAGTCTATTCCGAAGGATATTTTCCATCAGTATTCGAAGTATACTCAAGCAAAGAAACTTTGGGATGCGTTGGAGAAGAGGTATGATGGAAATGCCTCTCTGAAGGCCATCAAGGCAAAATCCTTGAAAAAGGAGTTTGACAACTTCTCTTCTATGGAAAAGAAGGCCTTGATGATGTGATCGATAGATTCTACCACTTGATGAGTGAGATGCACACTCATGGAGTGGTTACATCGATGGAGGATAAGATATCCAACTTTGCTGATGGATTACCAGAAAAATGGGCTACGTTTGTCTCAAATCTCAGATAGAATGGAATGCTCTCGAATTTAGATATAAATGACTTCATTCTGAAACTAAGAGAAGAGGAGCTTAGGATGAAGTATCGAGCCCAAAAGGCTAACTACGATCAGAATCCTGCACTCTACAATGCTACTCCTTCGGTTAAGACATCTGGAGCACCACTACAAACTGCCTTCATCTCAAGCGCAGCAGTTCCAGCACAACCCTCAACTTCAGGATCCGAAACGTCAGGGTCGTCTAGCACCCAATATATGATACCTGAAGCTAATGCAGCAAAACTAAAAACCGACAACTTCGGGAATATGACTGTGGAGGTGACCAGAGAACATATGGACCTCTTAGCTGTGGTGGTTCAATCCTACAATGGATTAGTTGCTGGAAAGGTAGGAAACTACCACCTGGCAAATGAAGATTATGAGCAGGTGGATGAGATGGAATTGGAACCGATGGACATAATGTGGGCTCTGGCAAGTGCTGTCCGACGAGCTAAAAAGTTTGTCAAAACGACCGAACATAACTTGGTTGCCACAAAAGACACAACCTTTGGGTTCGACAAGCCAAAGGTTACTTGTTTCAACTACGGTGAGAAGGGGCACTTCAAGAGGGAGTGTGTAAAACAAAAGAAGATGGGTAATGGCAATCCTTTCTCGTCCTTTAATCGTCAGGACAAGGCCACATCTAGTAGTTCTACCTCATCCAGTAAGGACCCAAAATCCTTAACTGCTAACGAGGATGAAGGACAGGACTGGAACTTTCGGTTCGTGTCACCAAGAGAGTCCAACATAGCTAACGTGGAGGACATCAATGACGATTCAGCTAGTGAGGGAGACATAGCAGTGGAGCTCGCCATGTCAAATTCTGTAGACACTGGACCCGTGGTCACCCACCTACCTGAAGAAGATAACTCTGCTTCAATGTCAGAATCACTAGAACCAGATTCAACAGATTCTGCTCTCATGGCTGATTCCTCTTCACCTCGGGTAAGTGCTACTAACCAACTATTTAGTAATCATGCTTGCTACGAATGTAATAAATTCAGAGAAAATATAGATTCAAAATTTCCTAGGTTATTAGATCATAATGATAGCTTAGTAAAGGATCTGGAACTGTGTACAGAGGCAAATAGAGTGTTAAAACAAAACGAACACAGTTACAAGGAAAAGATAGACCTATTGACTAAACAGCTTTATGGAAACTGAGGTAGTTGCTTTTAACCAAGCGAATTGCATTAGGTACTATCTAAACTCCCTAGAAGAAACTAAGAAGCAAAAAGCAGTTTTAGAAGTAAAAGTCAACTCGTTAAAACAAAAACTGCACAGTTGGTTAAGCTCATCACACATTGTCCAACACTTAGTGAGAGAGAGAAATAATGGGGAGGGGCTAGGATACAAAGTGGTTCCACCACCATCTGAGACCTTGATGAACACTAAAAGTAAACCAATTAACAATAATCCCATCAAGGATCACGTGGTGTCCACTCCTCTGGTGAGTGATCCAGATTCCTTAAGTAAATCAATTGGATCTGACACTAAACAGAAGGAGGCCACTTCAAAGGCAATAGGAAAAATGCCTTGTGTTAACCTAGAACAAGAATTTGAAAAGGTTAGTTTTAAGTCAGGGTCAAACAAAGTCAAACAAGAACCTAAAAAGACTATAAAACCTAATCAATCATGGACTTCATGTCACAGTCCAGGTAAACAAGAGATCAAAGATGTAAAACAAGTTAAGGCAATTAAGTTTGTGAAACCAACTCATACATCTAACAAAGAAGTGTCTCAATTCAAATACAATAAGGTCAACTGTGTGACATCTGCATCTCCACCAAAACATAGAAACCATCAAGATCATACTATAATTGTGGAGAGTATGATCACATAGCATCTCATTGTCCTTATTCCCAAACACCGAGGAAGAAAGTTTCCCTTTCTGCAACTACAACTAGCTCCTCTAAGAGGAACTCTATGACACCTCTAAAAGGAGCTAGTGAACCCAAAGTTCAATCCATCAGCTAGTTGTCTATTTATCACAAACAGGCCTTACACAAATCTGGATTATGGAAAGAAAAAATCTCCTTAGTGTCTGAAAATGAGAACAAACAGAAATCTGAGCTTCACTCAACCTCAAAGGGTCAATGGGTTGAATTTATGATATGTGATGGCTCTAGGAAACCCAAGCCAGTGAAGGCTTGGGTTCCTAACATGAACTAATGTTTTCATTGAATGTGCAGGGTGTTCGCTATAGTGCTGAGACTAACACGTGGATTGTAGATAACGGAGCATCCAGGCACATGACAGGGAATAGAGCTCTCCTAACAAATGTCAAACAAATTAAAGGAGGACATGTTCATTTGCTGGGAACAAAGGAGGGTACATCACAGCCCAAGGAGAAGTTGGAAATGAGAAACTTAAGTTTTATAAGGTAAACTATATCCAACAATTACAAAATAACTTGATTTTAGTCTCTCAAATCCATGATAAAGGATTCAATGTAGTCTTTAATAAAAAGAAGTGTTACGTTCTGAAAAAGGACTACATTATTCCGGGGGACCATATACTAATGTCAGCTTTAAGATATAATGATATTTATGTCTTGGATCTCTCAAAGACCTCCATAATGGATCGTGAAGTCTAATGCTTCTTGTCCAAAGCTACTGAGAAGGACTCCATCTCCTGACATAGGAGAATGGGACACATAAAACCGAGGAAAATGAATCACTTGATCCAGAATGATCTTGTGAGGGGAGTAAATGTCAGAAACTTCCAACTCCCGGATTTCTGTGTTGCATGCAAAAAGGGCAAACAGACGAAGAAGTCTCATAAGGAAAAGAAAGTTCATTCTATCAAACTTCCTCTTGAGCTTCTTCACATGGATGTGTTTGGTCCAGTCAGTACAAGAAGCATCGCTGGCGACTTGTAATGCTATGTAGTTACTGATGACTGCTCAAGGTTCTCTTGGGTAATGTTTCTAAAATCCAAATCAGAAAAATTTGATCCTTTAAGGAATTGGTACCTACACTGGAATCCCTAAACAAGCTGAAGGTACGACAGGTGCGCTCAGACAATGGAACCGAGTTCAAGAATAAGAGGATGGAGGACTATTGCAAGGAAAAGGAATTTTGCATCAATTTACCTCGGCTTATACCCCTCAGATGTACGGCGTTGCTAAACGGAAGAACCATAGCTTGATAGAGACGACATGGACAATGCTGGTAGACTCGAAACTGCCTATCCATTTTGGAATGAAGCAGTGGCAAATGCATGTTATACTCTTAATCGAGTTCTGGTAGTATAACACCATGGAAAAACATGCTACGAGTTATTACAGCAACGTAAACCTAACTTGGAATATGTCGAGCCGTTTGGCGCTCCGTGCACCCTACTGAAGAAGACTCAGGAGGGAAAATTCAGTGAGAAGGTTGATGAAGGGATCTTTCTAGGATACAACATACCAACAAGAGAGTTTACAACAACTCACGGGTCAAGTAGAGGTATGGTGTAATGTTGATGTTCAGAGATATATCACACCACCTGCTGGAAAAGGACTTGCTTACTTCTTCGACTATGATGGATTCTTCAACTCCTTCAACATACCTCTTTCTTCTTCAGAAGACGAGTTGGCAAACAAGATGATGTACGATGTCTTGAACACACCGTCTCAAGATTCAACAAGTCATGATCCTACCACCTCAGGGGGAGCAGTTGATGTGATTGACTCTTCCTCTGATGAAGAAAATGAAGAAGATGATTAGATCAACCAGGATGTATAGGTTTCGACTACCACAAGTTCACAAGCATCGGCTAGTGATGCTTGTGGACCTTTAGAACCTCAGACTCCTATTGCCTCAAATCCAAAACCAAATGTTCATAATCTTTACTCTGAGGTGGTTGTTCCAACAACTCCTGGATCACGTCTAAACGTCTATCATCCTTTGGATAATATTATGGAGATGCGAGATCAGGGGTTCAGACTAGAAATCAGCTGTACTCAACTGATTAAGCCTCTGTGATAGAAAAAGGATACCTTCACGATGGTGCCTACCGCTGCTTTGCGTCTCAGTTTAAGCCAAAGTATGTTAGTGAAGTAGTAAATGATGAGGCTTGGGTTAGTGCCATGCAGGAAGAACTCCTTCAATTTAAGAAGTTAGGGGTATGGACACTAGTAGATAGACCTAAAGGTGCTAAAGTCATTGGCACCAAATGGGTCTTGAAATGCAAGAAAGATGATCAGGGAGTGATCATCATAAACAAGGCTCGGCTTGTTGTTCAAGGTTTTCGACAAGTTGAGGGTATCGACTACAATGAAGTATTTGCACCAGTGGCAAGGATGGAAGCCATCCACATCTTCCTTGCCTATGATCTTATATGAAAATCAAAGTTTATCAACTTGATGTGAAGAGTGCATTCCTTCATGGTGAGATCAGAGAAACAGTGTATGTCAGTCAACCCGAGGAATTTGAGGATCCATATCATCGGGATAGAGTTTACAAACTCGACAAGGATCTATACGGGCTTCATCAAGCTGCACAGGCTTGGTATGAGAAACTCTCGACTCATCTTGTGAAACACGGATTTTGCATGGGAGTCATTGACTGCACACTGTTTATCATAGAAAACGATGGAGACTTACTGCTAGTACAGATCTATGTAGATGACATAATCTTCATTTCAAAGAACGAAGAATTATGCAAAGAATTTGAAGCAGTAATGAAGGCGGAGTTTGAGATGAGTGACATGGGGGAGATGAAGTTCTTTCTCGGGTTACAGGTGGATCAGACACCAAATGGGATTTTCTTACATCAGACCAAGTATGTAGGGGATATTCTCAGTCGGTTTGATATGGAGAATGCTTCCACAACTGGCACTCCACTGGCTACAAACCATGATGTTGCACCCGATGAAAATGGTGATCTGGTAGATGCCACTATGTACCAAGGGATGATTGGATCTCTCATGTATCTCACCGCCTCAAGACCTGATATCATGTATGCTACATGTTTATGCTCACGATATCAGGCAAAGCCTAAGATGAACCATCTAATTGGGGTCAAAAGAATATTTCGTTATCTGAAGGGCACACCCACTCTTGGGTTGTGGTATCCTCATGATGATGACTTTGAACTTACAGCGTATAGTGACTCAGATTACGACGGCTGCAAGATGAACTACAAGTCTACATCACCAGGGTGTCAATTCTTTGGGGAAGATTAGTAACCTGGCAGTGTAAGAAGCAGACCTCGGTTGCATTGTCAACCTGCGAAGCCAAATTTGTTGCTGCTGTAAGCTGCTATTCTCAAATCATATGGATTCAACAGCAAATGTCGGATTATGGTTTGAATTTCACTTCCACTCCTATCATTGTTGATAACTCTGTTGCGATTGCAGTCACTAAAAACCGGGTCCAACATCCTAAGATCAAAAACATCGGAATCAAATATCACTTCATACGTGATTGTTCTAAAAAGAATTTAATCGATGTGATAAAAATAAACACTGATTTTCAACGCGCTGACCTCTATAGAAAGGCTTTTGACAAACCACGTTTTCTATATCTGTTAGAGGTCAATGGCGTTAAAAAGAAAAGTGAGGTCATTCCTGAAGATGACCATGTATAGTCCGATGCGTCGTGTCTAGTTTCTTTTAATTTTTAAATTCTAATTTTCTTTTATTCTCTTGTTTTTTTGTATCTTAATTAGTTTAAATACAATTGGTTTCTTTCCTTGCACATTAAAATCCTAAAATGCAAATCCATAGTGGTTTTATAATTTTAGGAGGAGAATAGGTCTAGAAAAGAATAAATAATAAATAAACAAGGGAAAAGGAGAGGCAAGCTGTAATAAATAAGATCG